>OU862921.1:34079352-34826834 GCA_917880885.1 Limnephilus marmoratus
AGCTGTTTACGAAGTTTCTGTCTATTGTACGTAACCAAATAACCCTTTGTTTAATTGGAATGAAGATATTAATTAGTTCCCATTTAATGGTGCAGTAATGATTGATCTATAATTCGGCGAAATTTACAAAAGCTCCAGTTAATGAATCGAATAGGGAGGGGGGGGGGTATTAACTGGCTACTGATTAATTAGTATCAAAACCAAAACGGGTAGCGAGCAGAACAATGCCATTATTAAGGACGCAGCTAAACAATGGCGTTTCAATATGCAACCATTGAAAACCTCAAACAATTAGTGCAACGACTACATAAATTGATTTTATTTCCTTTAATCAGATGATCAAATCGACGCTGACACTATACGATAAAGGTTTTTCTACAACGTATTTTACAAACACCTGTTGAGAGAGACAAAATGTTTTTTTTTTAAATTTATTTATATTAATATAGCCTATATACAGAATATATTTTGTTTTTGTTTATGAATTTTTTATTCAGATGTATGTAAATATTTTCATACATCTAGTAGGAAAATATAAAAAATACAATTTACGAAGTAGGTACAGGAATATTCACAACTACATTTAAAAAAAGAATACTAAATAAAAAAGATAACTATACAAAAATACATTATAAAAGAACAAGACCTGAGAATAACATTGGTGAGTAATCAAAAAAAATTTTTACATATAATGCACACATCCTACGAAAATTGCTAAGACTTGGGGCTTCCTTTACGGCATTTGGCAGACTGTTATAGGGTTTTTGCCCTTTATAAAATGCGCTATTTTGTGTGCGCAAAAGTTTAGTTTTGGGAAGCCTAAAGTCTCCGCGTCTTCTCGTAGGATAATTGTGAACATTTTCTTGAAATATAATAGTACTCTTCAGATAATTTGGGAGCATATTATTTTTAAGTTTGTAATTCATTGTTAATGTATTATATATTATATGTTGTTTGGTTGTCATCATATTTAAATTTCGTAACATATATGATTTACGTGATGATTTTTTTGAATAGTAATTATGCGATAAATTATAAATTGAATAATTATAATAATTATAAATTATAATAATTATAATTATAAATTAAATTATGAATACAGAACCCGTGCAGAAGAAGTTGGTCAGTCGGTAGAGCTGCGCCCCGGTGAAGGTCCCGGGTTGGAGTCCTAGATGTGACCGTATCTTTTTAGTGTTTCTGTTTTCAGATTTTCGATTGAGTTTCGCTAATATTGTCTTCATTTAATTAAGTAACATTTAATGAGTTCCTTTTTACAAATAATTAACAAAAAAAATGTTTTTGCTTTATGTTAGTGCTTTTTACAAATATCTAAAAATAAGTCGTCCTGGAGAGGAACTTTTATACCATATAACAATTTTATTTATACGGTAAAATTATTGACGCATAATCATGTAATCAATGTTAAATGTCTACCTCAGTCTGTGTGAAATTTATTATCATTTATGAAATTATGCTTTTTTGTTTTTATAACTGGCAATATCATAAAATGGTTCTACATTTCGAAAGAAACATACGTTCGCGAAATGTATATCGGAATATTATTAAAGACATTCGACATTCTAGTATGTTCTGCCTTTATCGCGGTCATAATTTAAATTGATACATATTAGATCACCCAATCAATGCCAAGGCAAATATTATAACACCAGAAATAAAAACGCACGGTTCAGATTGCTTACATGTTGGTATCCCTGCTTTGTGTAAATGTGAAAATATTGAACTTGTTAAAGAATATGGTTATTTAGGTGTAATTATTGACTGCTTTTTCAAATGGGATTTACAAATAAATAATGTCTGTAAACGTCTGAGATCTATTGTTAGTAGATTACAGAAACATAAATTCTATGTTCCAATATGCAAACTTCGAATAATTTATTTATCATTCGCTGAATCTATTTTAAGGTACGGAATTACAGCTTGGGGCCTTTCCTGTAAAACAAATTTTAATCATGTTCAATCAGTTCAAAATTCATAAGTTAAATTATTAGTTCATAAAAATTTATACGAACAAAGGTACCGTACTTTTACCAGAATCTCAAAATTCTCTCAGTAAGAGCAATTCTGTGGCATAAAATTAATTTTCAGCATATGAATAGCCCTATGTACATAAATGGACTGGACCACACTTACAATACTCGATTTATGTTAAATGAAGGCCTAATCGTACCTAAGCACTTAAACAAAGATGGACAAAGAACGCTGGACTACATGATACCTACCTGCTTAAATATGTTACCTGCTAAAATTAAAAATGTACAAATAATGTAAAAACAAATATTGAAAAATATGTATTGAATAATTGGCTAGCCGAAAGAAAAATAGTTTGTATTAGACACTAACACAAAAAAAATTCTAACTGCATAAGTTTTATTTTTTAAACTTCAAAGTAAAAGAAGGAATTTTCTTTTTTCTGTAATATTTTATTTTATTTGATTTCCTGTAATATTGTATAACTTTTTCTTTGTAATAAAAAAAATACAAGACGTGTAGGAAGGAAGATTTTTATGTACGGTTTTTCTGACTATCATCGATACATACGATCCCTCCCTGGAAATAGCATACTTCAAAAGCAAGTTTCAGATATAAAGTAAGTTTCAAATGTAACGTAAGTTCAAAATGTAAATGTTACACATCTGTGTAGATTTTCGTCAGTCACGTTCGTTAATTTCATTACGTTAACTGAAATATCAAGCATAGAGTCTGCTTACGCAATAATTTAAAACCGTCGTTAGGCCCGGTCGGTTGCTGGTTCCGCTAATTCCGAATACTTCGTTATGGAGGCAGTTTCCACTAATTAACCGGATTGATGCTTGCTAAGAACAGCCTAACTTCACTGGCGGTCGCTATTTAAGTCAAGATTCAGAAAACTTTTCCGCTTTATTGGATTAGACCACTGGAGAAATAAATCAATAGAAGTATATTATGGGCGTGTTCATGTGCTCATCAATATCCTATACTATTAATATTATAAAGGTGAAAGTTTGTATGGATGAATGGATGTACGGATGTACGGATGTATGGATGTACGGATGTACGGATGTATGGATGTATGGATGTATGGATGTATGGATGTATGGATGTATGGATGTATGGATGTATGGACGTATGGACGTATGGACGTATGGACGTATGGACGTATGGACGTATGGACGTATGGACGTATGGACGTATGGATGTATAAATGTATAAATGTATGGATGTATGGATGTACGGATGTACGGATGTACGGATGTACGGATGTACGGATGTACGGATGTACGGATGTACGGATGTACGGATGTACGGATGTACGGATGTACGGATGTACGGATGTACGGATGTACGGATGTATGGATGTATGGATGTATGGATGTATGGATGTATGGATGTATGGATGTATGGATGTATGGATTAGACATGGGCAAAATTGAATGAATGAATTAAATGAATAAATTCAATCTTGTAACACACTCGATCTGATTCTCATTTTCAAAAGGAATTAAATCTTTATTCCTTACACTTGGCCTTGCCTCTTACGATTTTTTAACAGCACCATATTTATTTTTATTTCTATTAATTTATTTTACAGTTAAATATGTCATGTTATGTTGAGGTAAGAAAATTATAATGTACTCTCTAAATATTGTAGTGTTTCGTAGGAATTAAATAAATTATTATTCTGCATATTTGTTGCGCGGATAGGTACACCTACTACAGGTAATGCGCGCCGCGAAATTGCCTATTACGCGTAGTATCCCGCGCAGTAAATCTTGTACCTACAAAAAACCCAGTAGGCCTGAGTTCCCGTCCCCAGTCCAAGCGACAACGCCGCCAACAGATAAGCGAGTCAAGCTGAGAGCCAAGTAATTCTGAGCTCCGAGCACAAATATACCAATCCCGCTCCGAGTGTCGCGTCTGTTTCACAGTTGTCCCGCCAGACCCGCTATTTGTCATAGTCACGGAGGAATGAGGAATCGTTCCTCCGTGGTCATAGTCCTACAAGTCTTTGCGGACTGTAGCGCTCAATCCGCAACCCCAATCTCTGTTTCACTTATTCAAGGAATCAAAACATTTATTTCTTTTTCATTTGTGACGTCCGCGTCCCAAACCCACGTGTCGAGTCAATCCGGCCGGACAGCTCAATTCCAATCTGTTGAAGATTTCGTGTCCTTATTAGGTCCGCGGAATGCAAGTAATTCAAGTCACAGCAAGACAAAAGACACTTATTAGTCAGAAGTTCCTAATTCATTTCTTGATGCCCGCAGAGAATCGGTTCGTTGTTAGTCCCCGCGCGGCCAAGCCTTCATCTTAGGGCGAAACTTCCCACTTCGGACCCTGAACGTTAATAAAAAGACTAAAAAGCGAAAGTTAATCCCATATTTTTTCTCCCTCACACGAGCGTAAATTATGCAATGCGTGCAGAAACAAAACGATGTTTATTTATATTATTGTTTTTTATGGTAACTATTTACGTTTACCTAGCCGTAAACAAAACATCGCTGTCAGTCGCTGTCGAACCGTGATTCATGATAATCGAGTGATTTGTTCCTTTATTCTTGTAATAAATTATATGACGCGTGTCGCCCAGACTTTTAATAAGTTTTTATTCGGCGCATGGTTTTAACTTCACCATTGAGGTAGGTGCATTTAAAAATATATATTTGAGTGAAGCTTATTATTCCAGGTGACCGGATCGGATATACATATTTATGAAAGCGCGATAATAGTATGTTTTTTTATGCGAATACCGCACAAGTCCCTACTGCTCCCGTCTGGAGCTACTGAAACTATGGCATCCCCAATTGGGATATTTTGCGAGGCTGAAGGTAGTGGGAAGTTTAGATCACGTGAAGTGAAACTATTTTAAGTTTAATAAATAAATAAAAAAAAAAGTAAAACTTTAGGGGTTAACCACAAAAACTCTTTAATTTTAAGATTGAATTTCTATCCTAATATAAATAGGTACATTTTTCTTGTCAAAATTTTGTCTTTTTGGCAAAATAATATCTAAGTACACATTGAAATATTTCATTAACCCCGTCGCGCGTCGTTTTTAGTACCTACAATTTTTCAGAACAACATAATGCACCCTAAGAAAACTTCTTTAGCACCGTTGTGATTTGAAACTCGATGAAACGAAAAATACGACACTAAAAATAGGCAAACAGATGCATCTAAAGGATGTAGTCTACGAGAGAATGAGATAGTATTATCGGTCTCCTCTTTTTGCGGTTCTTCGTAGCCTTTCGGACTCCTCCTTGTGCGGTGCTTCGTAGCCTCCCCACTTATGTCTACTTTAGTTTTCTGAAGTGAAAACCGCGTATTAGATAATATATCTATGTATACATACATATAAAGAGGTTTTTTTTTTTTTTTTGGAATTAATTGAATTAAATGAATGAATAAAAGGAATCAATTCAAAAGGCCGAGGGAATCAGACTGAATCGATTCACTCCTGTGAATGAAACTGCCCATGTCTAGTATGGATGTATGGATGTATGGATGTATGGATGTATGGATGTATGGATGTATGGATGTATGGATGTATGGATGTATGGATGTATGGACGTATGGACGTATGGACGTATGGACGTATGGAAGTATGGACGTATGGATGTATGGATGTATGGATGTATGGATGTATGGATGTATGGATGTATGGATGTATGGATGTATGGATGTATGGATGTATGGATGTATGGATGTATGGATTTATGGATGTATGGATGTATGGATGTATGGATGTATGGATGTAGGGATGTATGGATGTATGGATGTATGGATGTATGGATGTATGGATGTATGGATGTATGGATGTATGGATGTATGGATTTATGGATGTATGGATGTATGGATGTATGGATGTATGGATGTATGGATGTATGGATGTACGGATGTACGGATGTACGGATGTACGGATGTACGGATGTACGGATGTATGGATGTATGGATGTATGGATGTATGGATGTATGGATGTATGGATGTATGGATTTATGGATGTATGGATGTATGGATGTATGGATGTATGGATGTATGGATGTATGGATGTATGGATTTATGGATGTATGGATGTATGGATATTTGGATGTATGGATGTATGGATGTATGGATGTATGGATGTATGGATGTATGGATGTATGGATGTATGGATGTATGGATTTATGGATGTATGGATGTATGGATGTATGGATGTATGGATGTATGGATGTATGGATGTATGGATGTATGGATGTATGGATGTTTGGATGTATGGATGTATGGATGTATGGATGTATGGATGTATGGATGTATGGATGTATGGATGTATGGATGTATGGATGTATGGATGTATGGATGTATGGATGTATGGATGTATGGATGTATGGATGTATGGATGTATGGATGTATGGATGTATGGATGTATGGATGTATGGATGTATGGATGTATGGATGTATGGATGTATGGATGTATGGATGTATGGATGTATGGATGTATGGATGTATGGATGTATGGATGTATGGATGTATGGATGTATGGATGTATGGATGTATGGATGTATGGATGTATGGATGTATGGATGTATGGATGTATGGATGGATGGATTGGAAAGCTCTGGGTTTATGAAATTATTTATTATACGTTTATTGTCCAGACGAAAAGCAAAGCGTTGCTTGCTAACTATAAGTAATTATGACGTGTGCTGTCATGTTATTATTTGTTTAGGTTACTATGGAGATCTCTTTGATAGTTAAAATTATACTAATCTATACTTATATTATAAGTGCGAATTGTATTTGATTGTTATGCTTTAATAGGTGGTATGCTGTTTGAAAAATGAATGTAACGGGTATGGAAGAGGTGGTGAGGGGGGTAGAGGGAGAGGGGAGAGAGAGAAAAGAGGAGAGGGAGTGAAGAGGGTGGAGTGGGGCCGGCAGGGGGGAGGGCGGGAGGGGGAGGTGGAGAGGGAACCCCCCTAATACTATGCGGGCGAAGCCAGGGGCAAAAGCTAGTATATTATAAAAGAATGTGTTCAAAAGTCCCGTTACGATCAAAGAAGTTGTATGGTGTATTTGCATTTTTATTATATGTGTTATTATTGTTATTATAAACTGCTCATGTTTTAAAGCGCCCGCTCTCAACGCAGATTTTCCTTCGCATAGGCAAAGGACATCAGAAATTGTAATAGAATTAACATCGACATTTTCTCCGATTCACTACCCAAATTTCAAAAGAGCATCATGTCAATAATATAATTTGTTCAATGCACATACATACACACACACACACACACACACACACACACACACACACACACACACACACACACACACACACACCCCCACACACACACACACACACACACACACACACACACACACACACACACACACCGTTCCACTACATACATCACCCGGTAATTACTTAATACGCATACCATAAATAAGACACTACAATAAAACACGTAATAGGTACCCACAATGTAATACACTTATTAATTGTAATTTCTTTTAACCAAAGTATCTAATGTAGTGTTTGTTTCTGTTAATAAATAAAATTAATAAATATGAATTAATTAAAAAATGAAAAAAAAACTGGGTAGAGATGTCATTATTGAAATAACTAGTGAAATGTGGAAAGATTTAGTTACGCCGTTATTATCCTGATACTTTCTACTGAAATTAATCATTTTATCGAAATTCGTCCTTTAACAGATAATTAAATTCATCGGCCTGTCCAATAGAAAAGTCTCATTAAGGACGTCAGTTTTCTTTCAAGCGTAGATCACACTTCCTTAGATAATTTGTTCAGTGGATAAGGCATACAAATAGGAATCTTATCTTAAATATTGTTTTACATTCTGTATTTTATTAGGCATAAAGTTTTAGAAGGTATTTCATTACTGAAATTGTAAATTGAATGAATTTCATCCATGTAAAAACATGTTTTAAAATATGCCATATACTGTACCATAATACACACTAAAAATGCCAACAGTATAGATTTTAATATGAATCGATGACGCCACTTGCCTTTTGGTTCTAGCCTTTTCAGCACGCGCTCTGCCTCTCTTATGCTGCCTGGTATCATATAAAACCACCATTACATTACAATATCAAAACGATGATGAAACGGATTTTTGTGTTGATGAAATTTAAGCAAAGAATTGTCAGACTTTGGATCAAGAAACATGCCCGTATCGCACTTTTTGTGTTCTTCTTTAGTCTATAAAGGACCCAAAGTATGTTTCGTTTCCACTAAACGAAAAAAGCAAAATAAATGAGCATAAATTGATTATATTATTTGAGTTTTATAGTGGAAACTCCTCAAATTTTTTGTTTTCTTTATAGTTTCCTTGTTATGCATATTTTATTTTAGATTACCAAAAATTCATAGTTTAAACACTGAAACATTTGTAAATGTTCTACACGACAGTAACACAGCATATTTAAGCCTTTCTCCGCCTTTACACACCCTTCAGCCTTATAACATGCCCCAATTTGGGAGGCGGGAATGGGTACCGCCGCCCCGGGAACCTTTATTGGATAACCAACACCTCTGCCACAGGTCAGATGACCTGGACACACTGAACCCCATATTCCTACCCACCCCTTAAACCCTTTTCCTTCCGAGAACTTTTCTCTCCTTCCTTTCCTTTAAAAAAACCCTCCACACAGCATCCCCAAAGATGACATAGGCCCTGAGGGAAATTATTTTCCTCTGGGCCTCCTGTGCGGAGCTCATGTAAAAAAAAAAAAATTAAAGATATAGTAGTAGGTAGTCCCACTGGCTTTGGTTAGTTCGTTAGTTGTGACCCTTGTGTCGTATTAACGTAAAAAGACCGGTTTCCTGACAGTCAATCCCCCGACAGGTGACCCCCACCATACTTATACAGGGTGTCCGGGGGTAAAGTGCATTAACTTCGGGAGGTGATGGTAGGAGTAAAAAATATTTACAACTTTTTTCGAAATTCCAACTTTTTTTTTCCCATACAAAAAGATCAACCTACTAAAAATCCTTAGTGTGACGTACGATCTTACTTGCCGGGAGCCTGCCGGGTACGATCGTGGCAACAATAAATGGTGATAATTGGCCCGTATCGTAACAGCGGAAAATAATAAAGCTGGCCGCGCACGCCGGTCAAATTTTACGTTTTTACCACAAAACTACCCCTAAAAGTTGGAATTTCGAAAAAAGTTATTTATCTTTTTTACTTACACTTTCATGTAGAATCACCTCCCGAAGTTAATGCACTTTACCCCCGGACACCCTGTATACAATATGCAGTCGGTTCAGGAAAATACGGTATACCTACATTCATAAAATACAACTAAGTGCCGCCGAATATCAAAACTATAAAACACATTTTCATTAAAATGTATGAAGAAAAAAACTTCTTGTCTATGTACTATAATTTGTATACCAGCGGAAAACAGCAAAAAATCGTCACTGTAAATAAATTCATTGATGTCCACACGAACTTAATATTAAATATATTTTTATAGATTGATTTTAGGCGTGAAATTATTAAATAATATAATAAATACAATTAAATAACTTTGTTTCAATTCCACTTTATTATTTCTTAATCCAACCGGTTTCGGTTCATCCTGAACCTTCCACAGGGGTGAATAAAAATATACTGAACATAATACAGATAAACATGGTATTTAAAAGAAAATTAGAAGAGGGAGACAGAACATCAACTTAGGTGGGGGCGAGGAGGGAGGTGCCTAAGAGGAAGGGGTGAACGTGTTTCTAAATTCCCTACAGAAATTAAAGCTGCGTTTTATACTAATAACAACCTAGGTAAACTTTTAATAAACTCTAAAGATAAAGAAAATAACTTAAGCCATTCTGGCATATATAAACTTAAATTTAACGACTGTTCGGCCTTTTACATAGGTAAAACGGCTAGAAACATTCAAACAAGGGTGGTCGAACACTTGAGATGTCTAAACAGTGTAGGTTTTTCAGAATTCGCCTCCCACCTAATAGATAAAAATCACTCATTTAATAAAGATTCCGGGATAGAGGAATTGCATAGAAATGGAATAGGTCTACGCCTTAATAATCTTGAAGCGCTTGAAATAAAAAAGTCATTAAAAATAAATAAAACCAATTTACTTAATAAACAATTAGATTTGTCTAACACCCCCATTTTTTAAATATTTCCATTACCTCCGCCCACGTTCACCCCTTCCTCTTAGGCACCTCTCTCCTCGCTCCCACCTAAGTTGATGTTCTGTCTCCCTCTTCTAATTTTCTTTTAAATACCATGTTTATCTGTATTATGTTTAGTATATTTTTATTCACCCCTGAGGACGGTTCAGGACGAACCGAAACCGGTTGGATTAAGAAATAATAAAGTGGAATTGAAACAAAGTTACTTAATTGTCTTTATTATAATTATGTATTACCACAAAGTGTTTGCTACATGTGAAGATTTATTAAATAATACACATGAAATTATAATTTTATACTAATTATAATTTCTGGGGGCCACCTGTCGGGGAATCAACTGTCGGGTTATTAAAAAAGGTCACCAAACTTGGTGGTCAACGTCACCTATGTATTCATTTTTAGTACGTCGACCAAGTCTAAAAAGGCCATCGACGACGTTATAAAGCAAATTTGTATTTTTTAGGCGTTTTCTTCCTGTTGGTAGTTTTTTCACATGATGTACCTGACACGGATATCGATTTGACAAAACCAATTTTAAAAGGTTTATAGGTTTAGTCTGGAAGGGTGATCTCCAATCTCCTTGTTTTATATTCGTGAAGGATATATGAGACATGGCATAATCAAGAGGTACAAGGAGGCTGCGCCAATGGAACCTTTACGTCAACCTCTAGGAGAGTTATAAAGAGATATTATGTTTTTTATTTATATTTTATTAAACTAATGTGGTAACTAACCAGATGACGAATGACATGCTCAAACTTTTGTTGGTTGATGAACTTTAAAATATATATTAATGACTAATATCTGGAAATTAAATTAAAATTGATTGGATTTAACAAAAAAACCATCCATCTTACCTGAATTAAGGTCCTTTAACCAGCCAGCGACCGAAAATTCACATTTCGTCGAAAGATATTCTTACGATCGTACAGGGCGCTTCCAATGAGAAAGTTTAATTATTCTCCGTACCAGCTTTTTTAAATTATAACTTAATATCGATTTTATTTCATTCCAAATTACTTTTATTTATGCCTACATCCAAAAGTATTAAAATGATGTATTTTTTGTAATTATTTTTTTATCATAAGTATTAATCAATTTTCAATAATGTCTAAGCAAAATAATAATGTAAAAAAACGTTAATATACTAATTTGTAAGACCGTAAATAGATAGAGAAATTTTCGTCGTAAATAAGTGTTCGGATATTTTTTTTAATGATTTTATTTGAACTGAAATTAAAATTTTTAACATAACGTTTACTGCATAACGTATTGATTTACAATAATGTATGATTACATGAAATATGTCTTGTAAAATAAGATTTTTCGTTTGAAAATTTAACTAATCTGCCAACGAACTATGGTATAACTTTATTATACTAAAACAAACATTTTTTCTCAAAATTTAAAACATGAGTTTACTAGATAAAGGAACAATCTTTTGAAATCAATTTATAATTTTTTGTTGAAAAGAGTCAAAGCGTCTAAAATTCTATTTAAAAATGATATATTTCCGGTTTACTCTGGTAATACCCTCTTAATGTCTTCAATAATATAATTGATTAATTCTTAAAATTCAATAGGTTTTAAAAATTACAGCAAATTTATCTTATTACTTTAACGAGTTAGAAGGCCAAAAACATAATTTAGTTCCTATTTTTGGTATCCAGATAAGTTCTATTCAATTTAAACTATATCTTGGTGGCCTTATTTAGTAAACAATTTACATTACAAGTATTTTCAAAGGAAGTTCAATTATCTTACTCTTCGTTTGTATGTTTTTCAGATGCTTTTCTCCAATTTTATTTGTTTATTTTTATTTAATTTTTAAACAGAAACAAACAGTACATTTTTGTAAATTTTTTCACCAATGTATAATAATAATTACATTATTATTATACATTGGTGAAAAAATTTACAATTAAAAACTATTTTTCATGATGGGTACCTATTATGTGTTTCATTGTAATGTCTTATTTATGGTATGCATGTTAAGTAATGACCGGGTGATGTATGTAGTGGGAAGGTGTGTGTTTGTGTGTGTGTGTGTGTCTGTCTGTACATAAATTATAATATATTTTTTACAAAAATTAATTACATAAATACATGTATTTGATGTACCTCCATAAATAAGCAGGGCTTGTGTGTATGAAGGGTGTATTTTTTTTTTTTTTTTACATGAGCTCCACACAGAAGGCCCTGAGGAAAATAATTTCCCTCAGGGCCTATATCATCTTTGGGGATGCTGTGTGGAGGGTTTTTTTTAGGAAAGGAAGGAGAGGAGAGTTCTGGGAAGGAAAAGGGTTTAAGGGGTGGGTAGGAATCTGGGGTTCAATATGTCCTGGTCATCCGCCTCCAAGACCTAGACAAACCTCACCCCATGAACCCGGGCACCCCTGCTAAATCACCAAACGTAGCGAACCACTTGGGGTGACCTATGGCAGAGGTGTTGGTTATCCAATAAAGGTTCCCGGGGCGGCGGTACCCATTCCCGCCTCCCAAGTATGCTGGGAGATGCTGCATTTGTCGTGAAATTAAGCGTGTGGAATAATTTTGTATGGCGTGTACGTCTTAAAGGTATGTTAAAAAGAACTTATTATCGAAATTAAACAGAGCAAACGCTAACTTTAAAAGAATATGTGGAAAAAATATGTATTAATGTCTTAAATCACGTAAAACGATGCAAGATCACGCAAACATTCCTTGTCATGACTGTAAATTATTTGTAAGTATCATTGTGAAGCTTGGCCATTTCGACCAATGGGAATATATGGCGAGTGATATGCTGAAATAGGCCAAGCCAGGAGAGTACAGAGTGCGTATAGCATGATCTGACACAGGCATTTTACTTAACAGACCGAACTAGTAATTATTAGACCCAAAATGCCATCAAAATTCATAGCGAGGAAAAAATAATTAAATATACGTCATTTGGGGATCGGACTCGTTAAAGAGAAAATCAAACTTCAGTCAAATAATATTTTGAACCTGCTTTAAAGAGGGAGCAGATGTGTTATTCGAATTCAATTTTTGGAAATCAATACATAGCTCGAATTTGAGTTTTTCGAAAGACTAATTTTTTGAACAGCAATTGGCCGAAAGACATATTTTTCGAATTTGTTAATCAACATTCAAAATACATATTTCATTTGCTTATAACTAACAAGGTACGGTTAGGTTAGGTTAGGTTAGTTGATATTGTCCATCCTATAATAAAATACTCTTGTACGTACTGTTTACATGCTTACATCGATTCGAAAAACTAGTGTTTCGGTCAATTGAAGTTTAAAATATTGCATTTCGAACAATTGAATTCGAAAAATTGATTTCGAAAAATTGATTTCGAAAAATGGCAATTCGGTCAATTTATCTAGATCCTTTTAAAGATATTGTCATTTTTGGTTAAATAAAATATAAACTAAAATAAGATTTGCAAACTGAAATCTTTCTGCTGCAAATACTAAAATGAAACTATTTAATACCTTCCTCATAAAAGTCCCTGATTTCACGCTTGCCTGAATTCTGAAAAATCGGCTTTGCAACCCCTCCCACACAACCCTCTGTACCCAGATCTCCTCGCCCTTGCTCTAATGCAGGGATGGCGAACCTTTACGCATAAACGTGCCATTTTTATGTTTAATGAGGTCTTAGACGTGCCATCAAATAATTTTGACTTTGTGATTATTGGGAAAATAATAATAATTAATTCTTACTATCAATTAAAAACTCTTTATTTAGTACAAAAAGTCGGAACATTTAGAATTATTATAATACGTGTAATTTAAATTAAAGTAAAATTAGTGTGACTTCTGTTGTTGCAGGTTAGATGACAAATAACATATGTTAGGGTTGTAAGCTGTTACTTTTAGCGGAATGTATGCTGAACTGGACTCATCTTCACAACGGTAAATAACCGACTCAATGTTATTCAACTCTGAAGATAATGACTCGCAACCACAGGTTGATGAAAATATTGTTAAAATAACATGAGCCAGCTTTTTCAAACAATTAAATGTATCTGGTAACGCATTCCATGTTTCCAAAATTTAGTTATTAGCATTTTCACTTATATTACCTGTCAATCTTTCTGTTTTAATTAACTCAATTACTCTCTTCTTGTTTCAACAATTTTTTTAATCCATATTGAACTAAACTGCAACTAAATTGAACTAATCAGCTGCATTTCAAATTCATCAATTTCCAACCAATCGAATAGGGAAAAATTCAGTTTATCAAATGACGTCACATCACTTCACACTTTTTTTCATAGTGTATAATAAATTTTGTGACTGTCGTGCCCAAAATATTATGTCGCGTGCCATTGGTTCGCCATCCCTGCTCTAATGTATCGCTATCAGATATTCCACTGTACATCAACCCTTAACTAAACCTTAACAGATGGAAAAACTTAAAGGTCACTGCGCCGACTCTCACCCGTCTGAGAAAACTGCCAATTGGGTGGAAGAAACAAAAAAACTTGGTTTAAAGATTAATAACCGCCGTATCGGTCGTTTCCTAACTGCTGACTTGATTCCTTTACCAAAATTATAAATGGAGGTTATATTAACAATTTTTATCACAGAATCTCACATTTTATAGCCAAGCCTACAATCGTAAGCTTAATGATTGTTTTATGAATTTCAGAAACATCAGAAATATTGATACAGTACATGGCAGAGGGGTACAGTCCACAAAAGCTGAAAAGTTATGCCTACTCTACACACTAAGAAAAAATATCAATAAATGTAAAACATAAAATTAATATATACTTTTGAACGTAGCTATAACTTTGTGGTTATCCATTGTAGATAAATGAAACAATGTTACTTTATTTGAACCACTTGTATATTTGTTTTAAGCCGACCGGTTTCGGAACGACCGTTCCTTCCTCAGGGCAGACGTATACTGATTTGACAATTACAAAATAGTGGTTGGGAATAATATATTATTACTGAGGATTGTGGTAGGGGTGGAGGCGTTGCTAGGGATTAATGAAGAGTGGGTGGGGAAACATATCCACTATCACCATATTTTTTTCAATCGACTTTTCATTTCATGTATTGTTTTAACTAATCTGTAGAACTAATCTCCCGCTGACAAGCTACTTGCAGTAGCTTAGCGGGTATAAATTCCCATTGTATGTATCTTTTATACAATAATAAAAAAAAATTATGAAATATAAAAATAAAGCGAAAACCAAGGAAATACTTATGCGAAATTTTATACAGCGCTTCAGACATTGTGTCGAAGATTGCGTAATATAAAACCAAGATCGATAAATTAATTTTGCAACAGGTAAGTCGTATTTATCCCTTGAATTTAAAATACCCTCTCGTGCAATTAAAGGGAGATTTAAAATAATGGAAAAACCTTTTTCACAATCCCCTTAATCTGGCAAAGGCCCCAATTTTCCTGATCACCAAATGATTACATAACCTAAGGGTTGATTGATTTTTTTCATAATCCAGTAATATTGAAAAGGTTGTATTTTTCGATGTACATTTGTTACTTTAATTTTAAATTTTTTTGCGACCGGTTTCGACACGTCCGTATCATTAACGAGCAAACTTAAAAATTCTATACAAGTACACAACTAATTAGGCGGGGGTAGTGGGAGGGGGGAATTTGGTGGAGGGGGAGGACGGTGGGAGGAGTCAAAATTACATGGAAACATCGTAAGCAGAGGTGATTTACATGGTGCTATTATTTTATTAACTTTTTTTTTTTTTTTTTACAGTGATTACCACACAAGAATCTCAACTGCTCCCGTCTGGAGCCAGTGAGACTATGGCATCCCCAATTGGGGTATGTTGTGAGGCTGAAGGTAGTGGGGAGGGGAAGGAGGTGGGGAAGAGGAAGGTTGGGAAGTACCTGGCTATTCAGATCTGGTCACTAAACACGGCTAAAGCCATTTTCAAGCAACGTTTCAATTCTGAATGGTGGTCTTACACCAGGGCGATACTAATAGTATCTTCCACTCTGGAACATGCCGCAAATATACCATATATTATTTTAAATGAATTAATTGTGAAATAACACAAATTAATCAAATAAAATTTATTTGCGCATGCCGGGTTCGAACCCGCGACCTCCGGAATGTGAGTCAAGAGTCTTAGCCACTGGACTATGGAGGTCGACTAAATTAATTTTAGATTTATTTTTTTTGTCCATTTCTAAAGTTTCTAACGCGCACAAATTAAAATATGAATTTACATTGCAATGTTTAAACTTAGTTTTTTTCTTTTTTGAAGCTATGATCTGTCTCTATGAGATGGTTGGCAAACTGTGAGTAGTTATTATTTCGTAAACAAAGTTCATGTTCCCTAATACTGGTTTTAAAATTTCTAGTAGTCATTCCTACATATTGCGCATCACAATCGTTGCATTCTAAAGTGTATATCCCGTTTTTTTTCAAATTTATTAGAAATATCCTTGTTATTAATCATTTTTTTTATTTTAGAATTAGTATAGAAAGCTGGAGAAATATGATCTGGTAATATGCGGGATATTTTTAAGGATAAATCGCCTGTATAAAGAAGTTTTTTATATATTAAGTTGTTACTAGGTTTGTTGTTACTATTACCACTATAAATATATTTTTTTGTTAAAAATTTTGTTTGCTTTTTATTAACTAGGCGGTTAATTATTTCAGGTTTATATCCATTGTTCACGGCTATCTGTTTTATAATGTTAATTTCATTATTATAATTATCATTGTTTAAACGGACATTAATAGCACGATGTATCATCGAGTTGAAGGAGGCGAGTTTATGTGAACCGCACCGTTTTTCGTGTAAAATCATTTAAGTTACCTACAAATACGACACCATTTCTCATAAAAAAAGATCATTGGGAAATTAAAAAATTATTATCCCTTTTTTTTAAATGTCTATCTTTCATACTTAAATAATTACATGTTAGGTTGCAAATTCTTATCACAATATTTTTGAACAACTATAAAAACATTAATTTTTTTTTAACCGTTGCTCTCAGGAATAAATAAAGTCACCAGTCACGACCATTGTGTTGTGGAATATGAATAAATAGTTTTGTCCATAAACAAACTCAAATCTTGCAAGAACGGCTAACAAATACTATATTGAATTGAATTACCAGTACAATATTGTATTTGCAAGCCTTTCTTGAAAGATTTGAGTTATTTTATGGACAAAACTTCATGTTCATGTTCATATTTCGTATGAACGGGCGAAAACAATTAATTCATCTAAATATTTAAAGCATAACTTTTAAAAAGACTACGAAACAACTACGAACGAGCAGCTTTAAAATTATTTTAAGTGTCCTTTAAGATAAGCATCAAACGTAAGATCCAAGTCTTGCAGATGCACATCTACATATAGTCTTACAAATGTTAATCCTTCTTAACCTGCTTTTTCGCCATCCCTTTCCCTTCTCCATTCCAGGGGGTTTGTTGATATTCGCATCCGCATCCGCAAATGCGGATTATTTGCATTAATTCAGATATCTGCATCCGCATCAATTAATGCGGAGTGAATGCGGATGTGGGAAGGGTCAGAGTGATAGGTGCCTCGCGCGTGTTGCTATCTTCGTTCGCTAACTAACCAATAGGAACACGTTGGTGACAGGATCCTGCAGGTTTTGTTTGTTTTGGTTTAGTTATTTCGACGTGAGTCCCATTGTGAATCAATTATAGTGTTTGTTTAATGTGTGTATCCAAGTTTTTTGCGTGGTTGATGATTATTTCGATGTAAATATTAAATAAAACAGTAAATAAAAATGTCGCCATTAATAAAAAGCAGTATCTGGACTTACTTTATATTAGACAAAAATGTTCTGGAGAAGTCCGAGTCATATGTCATCCATAGAATAAGTGTGGGATGGATTAAATACAGATCCGTAACAGGAATATTGTGTGACTCCAAAATGCCTATAAAACTTAAAGGAAAGATATACCAGACTATTGTAAGACCCGCGATAATGTATGGCTCCGAATGCTGGACTATGTACAACTCCTACTCTAATGCTTAGATGGTCGGCAGGAGTATCACTAAAATATAAGATTAAAAGTTCACGCATTCGCGGTAGCCTGGGTGTCACAGACGTAAACAATAAGCTGGAGGAACGACAGTTGAGATGGTATGGGCACGTAAGAAGGAGACCATCAGACCACACAGTAAAGCAGGCAATGTCTATGGAGCTTCATCGACAGTCATCCAGAGGAAAACTGAAGAACTCCTGGATGATGCTCCAAAATACTTCAGAGAAACGGTCTGGATGAAGGCGATACTCAGAACAGAAGAAATTACAACCTCAGAACGAGAAGATCCGACCCCAACAGCCTACCTAGGCAATGAGTTGGGACAGCGCAAGGAAGATGAAGAAGTTCCAGAGAAGTCCGAGTGTAAAATCTATGTAAATAAAAATGAATGTCCGAAATGTTTGTACGCGTACAACTTCCCAACGACTATACCAAATTGGATAATTATTTTTTGTGGCATTATGAAATATGTATAAAGAATTGCAATAGTTGGCAAAAAAATATATATTTCACGGAGTTACACGCTGTTGAAGTAGAGGGGGAAAAAATAGCGTTTCTATCTTGTCAGGATTTCAACCCTTTTGATCATCAGTTCAAGTGTTATTATGGTAGAAAGCAGGGGTACCTAATACGGATATTCGCATCCGCATCCGCAAATGCGGATTATTCCACATCCGCGGATGTCAAAATTTTTGCATCCGCAACAACCCTGCTCCATTCCCTTCAACATCACAACATACCCCAATTAGGGATGCCATATTATATAATTAGGGATGTCCCACTGTCTTTGGATAGTCGGGAGTAGTTGTGACACTTGTATGGCATTCACTTAGACATTTTTTAAAGCATCTATTCAATTTTTTTCTCCAGAGCAAAATTTCAATTAGGCAAATAAATCGGAATCAGGAAAAGGTTAAGATAAGAAAAATATTCAATATCGATTTTAGAGTGTATAAAACTCGAGCAAAAAATACAATTAAATTGAGCAACAAAGGCACTCAAATTTCTTAGCAGATTTAATGAAGCATTCCCTTTCTTTAAAATCCCTTTCTTGTCTTATTAATTATATCTCAAAGAGGGTGCAATAAATTCGGGACAGATTTTAACCGCAAGACGGATAAAATTTCCGTATCCCATTTATTACGGCCTGTGTTTTCAACTAATTAAGGGGCCTACCCACTTTTGTTTGTAAAGCCTTTGAGGCGAGCCTGTTTTACAGGGTATTTATTAAATAAGTAGGTGCGCAAATAGCATCCCGTTAAGTAGAGACCCATTTAACATAAATCATTTAAAGATAAACAATAGCTGTCTTGGGTGAAAACCGATCAGTAGTGACAGGGAAAAATAATAATTTTTTAATAATCAAATGAGGTAGCTTAAAATATCAGTTGGGTTACAAAAAAGTTAAATTGTTTTAATTAAAATCCAGATATTTTCATTTATATTTAACTTTATTTTTAAAGTATAGGAATTGGTCAACTTTTAACCGAAGAATAATAGGAAGAAAGGGGTGTTACAGTTAGATGTAGTATTACTAGTTATTGATGTGACTTTACAGTAATAATGTTGGGAATAATATAATAATTTTCTAATACAGGGTGGCGCAAAATTAATCATCCAATTTTGTTATTGAAAAACTTTTTTGCTAAATGAAAAAAAAATGATTTTGAGTAATAGAAATCTTTATTTGGACTTTTATGATTTTTTCTGTTAAGTGGAAAAGATGATATCCGTCAAGTGGCTGCCGCCAGTGTTGATACACATTTGTGCCTGTTTTATCTCATTTTCCATGACTTTCCGCAAGATTTCCGGTGATAACTGTTCGCATTCCTGTCAAATATTCTCCTTAAGGGCTGCGATTGTCTGAGGCTTGTTGGCATAAACCCGCGACTTCAAAGAGCCCCAAATAAAGAACTGCGGAATGGTTAAATCGTGCGATCTTGCTGGCCATACCAAATCGCCAAAACGAGAGATTATGCGACCAGGAAACGCTTCCTTCACAATATCCATTGTGGCTCGTGCTATGTGTGCGGTTGCACCGTCTTGTTGAAACCACATGTTACCAAGCCCTGCTCATCCAATTCCGGAAGTAAGAATTCGTTTATCATGGCACTGTAGCCTTCGCCAGTAACAGTGACCGTAATGCCAATGGCGTCCTCAAAAATACGGCCCAATTACTTCTCCCGCGTCAACGCCGCACCACACAGTGGCTTCGAGTGGATCTGATGGCTTTTCGTGTATCACACGCGGATTTTCAGTGCCCCAGAAACAAATATTATGCTTATTTCGTTTAAGTGGAAATGCGCCTCGTCACTCATGGTGACTTTCGACACAAAATCGCTAAAAGCGTTAAAGCTTAAATCGACACAATTATTCCACGCTCTTGCGAAGTACAGCGCTCCATTGCTTATCTGTTTGTATTCTGCAGCTGTCTAGTTCACAAATGTTTAATATGATTTACGTACGACGCCATTTGCAAAAATTATAACATCTTCCGATAGGGTGATTAATTTTGCGCCACCCTGTACCGAGACTTTTTAAAATATTTTTCAGTTCTTTCTTTGGCTGCCAGATGAGTCAATAGCCTGAATTACACGAGGGAACTGACTTCCACAGCCGAACTGTCAGAAAAGACGGTTTGACTGTTCTGGACAAGTGTAGTATATTCCAAGATCCCCCCTCCCTCCCGCTACAGTTTTCACGTAGTAATTCGTTTTGAATCATTTCTTGCTAACAAAACGTTTTTTAAACAAATATATGGCTTATTTGTCTTTATTAATACGGCTCTTGCTGCGCGACGGCAAAAGTGCATGCATATCTATAATTATTACAAGTGGAAAAAATATTATCAAGATAAAACTTATGTCAGTATTTAGATTTCTAGATTGACTACGTGTGAAAAACCTAAGCCCCCCGCCCCTCATTGTGACCAAGCGTGGTATTTTGAAGATCCCCCCCCCCCCCCCTGAATGGGTCTCGTAGTATAGTATACAGTAATGCCTGGCTTCAGAGAGGCTATCTTAACTCTTACTTCAATGGAGCTCACATTTCTCAACTAGACGCTTAAGGTTACACCGAGCATGTCCATAGAAGGCTTGTTGAAAAAATTACTTCCGACCAAGAAGGCAAGCTTTTTGTTTGGACCCCTGTTGTACGTAACCAGAAATTATTGGGCCTTTGAAACATAAAATTCGACGAGGTTATTCTTTTCCCAAGAGGAAAGTCTCTCGAGGTAACCATTCATTTTCTGCTTCAAAGCTCTCCAAGCCGTTGGAGTTTCTCTGGTCCTCTGTTAAAATAACCCTTTTCTTCCTCGAAGGATTGATCCTGGTTGCTGGATACTTCGATATTGTATGTATGTAGGGAGAATATTTTTAATTTCATAAATCCTTCAAATTAGCGTCGGCTTAAAGGCGATAAGGGGCATCGGCCCTAAAACACCCTATTAGAATTAAGCCGTTCATAAACTTTTTGGAATTTAATTTGCCGGATTAAATGGTGATACTAAATATGCCTATTTTTAAAGTTTTGGTTTTTAGGAGGGTCAGTTTATAATTATGAACTTCAACAAATTGGAATTAGAGGGCGGTCAATGATCAAAGACGACAGAAATTTTATATTATATCGTATAGAACCTCTTTACGTGTAGGTAACCATGCAATTTATTAACCATGATTATCATTCAATTGATTGGATCGATTCACTTGTATTAGTAAAACATATCGAGAAAATAATTTTAATAAACTTAACAAGGTACAAAAATAACCATGCATTTATCACAACGTAATTATAGGTCTCAATTTATTTCTTTTGTAAACTAAAGGCGACTTAGTATTCGCATTTTGGCGATATTTGCATTTGATGTGGGTAGAAAATGTGGGTAAACGGTACTGTTCAAACCTTGGCGGATTTCGCTTTTGCTAAGGGGAGCGAAACGTTGTTGATTTTCGTCTTTCTTGTCAGTCACGCCGTTCATGCCTTTCGCAATCATGCATTACCAGTGAAAAAGGATTTTCTTATTAAAATGGATAACGATTGCGCCCATTTCGCAAAACCAGCGAAAAGGTACCGCCTATATATATATATATACAACAGGCGGTGTGACGGAATTAGCGGTGTTCTTAATAGAGGTGGGTAAGTTCTGCATTTTTCCGGAAGCCTCCGAGACTTGCTTCCTTTTAAAAGTACACGAGTTCTAGGAGCAGGTCCCGTGTCCGAGTTCTTAGGTGCGGACTGGGCACTGGGTATTGTTGCGGCGCACCGAAACGGGACGCACGGGTTCAAAGAACTCGGAACCAGGACCTACTCGTAGAACCCACACGAGAACTCAGAACCCCGGAGTCGGACAAGACCCGTACGAGGACAAGAACCCGTCACCCGTGCAATGTAGGTACATTCAATGTATCTACACTGCACGGTCTTTTATTGAGAATTTAAATAAGTAAATTAATAAGCTGTAATGCTTTACTATAAACTATTATTTTATAATGCACGTCACCCGTTGATTAACGATACCAGATAAGACGCTCTAATTGTCACGTCACGTCACGCACGTGTGTGTCGATCAACGAACAGCGATCGAATGAACGCCCAGCGCATAGTTGGCCGGCCGCGGGTAGCGGGGAGTGTCGGGAACTCACCGAGACCCGCGACTCATGAGTGGAATGGTGAGTGACGCCGGACTGTGGATCGCGGAGCAAGCCGGCGGCCACGGGGGTATCGTGTTCGCGCGAGTCCGGGAGTGGGCGGAATGAATGGATTGTGTCGCGATTCACGTAGCTTGGAACAAGGCGAATGTATCGTGTTCGCGCGAGTCCGGGAGTGGGCGGAATGAATGGATTGTGTCGCGATTCACGTAGCTTGGAACAAGGCGCTTGGGTTTAAAGGAACCCGGGACTTGTATTCGAGTGCGGTTTTCGCGCTTCGGCGTTGAGTTGCTCGGACCGCCGGATTACCGCCGGATTTATTTGGATGCGGAGAGTACTGGGACTGGGCCGGGTTCTCTGGGAGTAGTCGATTTGAAAAAGGAGTGGGAGTAGGAACCGCTTCCCGCAAAGGAGCGGATCACATGAGCCCATTCCAGCTGAACTGACACATCGCTAGGTTCTAGTTGAATGCTTGTGTTTTTCGCTATGCTGAGCGAATATCACATATCTGAATAGGCTTTGTAATCACAAATACATCGACTGCGAAAATCAATGGACTGAAATCATAAATTATGGGTTTTCGAAATGACACAACCACGGGAACAGTAAACAGTGGATACTGGAAGGTCATCTGACTCATAATTTCCCACAGTGGGTTCTTCTGATTTTATGGCACCGATAAATCACTTGACTGATCAATGCACAAGTCTCCGCACGATTCGATATTAAAGTGACCATAGGAGGTGATAACTGCAAGGATTACTTAAATAGACACCAATCAAAGTGTGCCTTCAATTTAGACGTTTCATGTCGGACCGCTGCAGTGCCGAAGCAGAGCGTTTGTCGTACGGCGCACGGACGGTCATTTGTTTTCATACAAAATGCACCGTGCGGCAACAGTGCGGCGTCGGTACCGAGAACGCTCGACAACAGGACGGCAACGTCTCAAGCTCCACGTGTTCATTTCGCTGTTGAATAGTGCGGTGACAAGACGTGAGAGCTGAGAGCTGACTTCATCGAATTTTCAAGTTTACTGTTTGCTTAAAATGGATGATATAAACGTGGAAGAATTTATAAATGAAATTGAAATACGCCCTGCTATATAGAACTCCAAAAGCGACAAACACAGTAATCGCATGGAAACAAAAAATGCTTGGGAAGGTATCTGTGAAAAATTTATAGAGGATTTTAAAAATAAAACTACTGGTGAAAAAAACTCAGCAGGTAACTATTTATTTAAATCAAATATTATTATATAATGAAAAATATATTACTTTGTTTACACCACTATATTTAATAATCAATCTACATGTTTCGATAACAATGTTACCTTTATCAGGAAAGATGTTAATTTAAAAAATAAATGACAAACAAGTAAAGACAAAGAGGAATAAATTAGAACGTAGACAAAAATATTATAAAGGAGACGCGATTAATTAACAAAATAAATAATTATAATTATTAATAAGAAAATAAATTTAAGAGATGGCTATTTTTAAAAATGTTTGGTTATTTATAATATTTAATTTACTATTAACGCTTTTTCTAATTTCTAAAATTTCTAAATTATCTAATTGTATGCCCGTAGTGTAAGTATGTAAAATTTTAAGACCTTTATTAATATCAAAAGAATGACTTGTTTCCAAAATATGGTTGGCAAATTCAGAATAATAATTATTATTTAAACATCTTATATGTTCAAAATGAATTTAAAACATCAAACGACCCACGTCTAAACATTACTAGCATACAAACGCACGGCAGTCAGAAACGCTTTCAATTTAGGCGTTTGGTATCGGACTGCTACCGCACTGCAGCGGCATGGCAGCAGCACGGCAGCGGGTTATAACCAGCGGCACAGTAAACGTGCGGCAGCAGTCCGACACGAAACGTCTAAATTGAAAGAGCCCAAATAAAGAGAAATCACTAGATTGGTAATCATTGCACAAAGGATTCTTTAGCATTGCCAATATTAAAGAACTAAGAGATCAATAAGGATTTGATCATTGCACTTGTTACTTTAATAGACTGACTACTTACCTGGGAGTTATCATTCCACAATTTTATGTGTAGGTAATATTGGCACATATTGTCAGAGAGGATTGGTATGGTATGGAAAGTATGTTGGATGGAGGAAGGAAGATTATTCATAGCTGTATTAACTTTAGTCGTTCACACAAAATGTAATACAAATTTACTGAACTCTTTATTTATGACAAGCTCTGGACGGGTTGCGAATTTACAAAACCAATACCGATTCAGTCGCGGTAACGACAATTTAACTAACTAACTAACTAACCATCACGCCGTTTCCCCGCAGGGGTAGGCAGAGAGGACGGACCGCCAAACATCCCGGTCTTGGCACACATTCCTTGCCTCGTTTACATTCATACAACGTCTCATACATTCTCTTCTATTATTCTGACTCTTGACATGGCCCGACTCAAGTATCTGATTCACTTGGTCGTGCCATGTCTTTCTTGGGCGTCCTCGACTTCTTCTACCATTCACATTTGCGTCATATATTCTCCTTACACTCCTTTCCTCGTTCATTCTCTCTACATGCCCAAACCATCGGAGCGTTCCTTTCTTGATCTTACTCATCACGCTTACATCAGCCTTGCATTCTTTGCGGATTTCCACATTTCTCACACGATCATACATGGTTTTACCACACATACGCCTCAGGGATCTCATTTCTACAGCGTTCAGTCTACTTTCATCCTTCCTCTGCCAGTTCCATGCCTCACTGCCATACATCAGGGTAGGTACCAGTACTCCATTATGGACGGCTAGTTTCGCGTCTTTGGACAGTTTTTTGTTGCTGCCAACGGCGTTCAGTCCTCCATTAATAGAGTTACCTGCATTCACCCTTCTTTCAATATCTCTATCAGCCTTCCCATCTCTCGTAAACATACTTCCCAAATAAACAAACTCATCCACCTGCTCCAAGTATTCATCATTCACAACTATATTGCATACTGTTTTCGTACTCTCTCTTTCAAACACCATGACTTTAGACTTACTTACATTCATCATTAACTCATTCTTCATGCATACTTCGTTCATTCTTGACACGAGAGACTGTAGATCTTCCATACTGTTAGATATCAGCACCGCATCATCAGCATACAACAGGCAACATACTTCTAGATTACTCAATTTCGCACCCAATCCCATCTCTTTCAATTCTTGCATACAATTATCCATATATAGATTGAATAACCACGGCGACATTACGCAGCCTTGTTTAACACCTTTTGTGATGTCAAACCACCCCGTAAAATCACCGTTCACCCTAACACATGCAACGCTTCCCTCATACAGAGACGCAATTGCCTGTATGAGATACTTATTCACTCCATACTTGGACAATACCTTCCATAGCTTTTTCCTGTCAACTCGGTCGTATGCTTTTTGTAGATCTACAAAGGCACAGAAGAGTTTCTGTTTTTTTGCAAGAAACTTTTCAGTGAGCATACGCAATGAGAAAATCTGGTCCATGCATCCCCTTCCACTCATAAAAGCACCTTGCACATCCCATATTTTATCTTTTGTTTCCATTCTTACCCTTTCAATCAATATTCTACCATACAACTTGCCCACTGTACTAAGAAGGCTAATAGCCCTATGATTCCCACATTCCATACGTGACCCTTTACCTTTGTACAATGGCATGATTACAGCCCTTCTCCAATCTAATGGCGTGTAACCCTCCTCTAAACATTGGTTAAAAAGTCTGCACAACCATGTGAGAATAATACGGCTATCTCCTTTAAAGTATTCGGCAGCAATATTGTCGAAACCCACAGCCTTACCATTTTTCATACATTTAATAGATTTTTTTATTTCATCCATGCTGATTTTGGTAACATTCACTCCATCATCGTTCATAACCGATTCACCGCTTGGATCACAGTCACTCGGGTTACTTTCGAAGACCTCCTCGAAATATTTCATCCATCTCTCTTTAATTTCATTCTCATTCGTCAACATTTGTCCATCTTTCGATTTTATCACTTTCATGCTTCCGTTCTCTGGTCCACTCCGGGATCTTTTGACCTCCTTCCAAAACAGTTTTATGTTTTCTTGGAAGTGGTTTGTCATTTTGATTCCCTCTTCTTCTTCCAGGCGTTTTTTCCGTTCTTTCACCCCAACACTTACTCTTTTCTTGCATACCTTATACACTTCTTTCGCTCGATCTCTCTCTTCGCTTGAAACACTGCCAGTCGCTATCAAATGTAACCATGCTTTCTTCTTCTCTGAGACCAGTGCTTTGATCTCATCATCCCACCATGCATCACCTTTTTTCCTACCTTGCTTACTTATTCCACACACGTCTCTAGCAGATTCGCATAGACTCACCTTAATGTGGTTCCATGTTTCCTCTATGCTTAGACCGTTCATTTCCTTCTCATTCAATCTCATTTCTGCACACTTCTCATACTCACTTCTGACATACTCGTTTTGTAGTTTTTCTATTTTGATTCTTGTTGGAGCTGATACCGTTTTCACCTTAGAGCGCCAGCCGCGAAAGAGGTTTACTTTTGACACCACCAGAAAGTGGTCAGTTTCAACCTCAGCCCCTCTGAAAACTCTTGTGTCCTCGGTAACGGCTCTCAACCTAGAGTCAATTACTACAAAATCGATTATTGATCTTTCAATTCCTCTTTCCCACGTATACTGATGGATACCTTTATGATCAAAGAAAGTATTCGACACAAAAAGGTTCCACTCTAAACATACCTCAAGTATTCTGTTCCCATTATCATTCGTTCTTTTATCCCCGAACATACCTAAGGCCGAATCAAATCCGTCACGTCTAATACCGACCCACCCATTCAAATCGCCCGCCATAATAATCCTTTCATTCAACTCTTTTAGTCTCATAACATCATTCACACCAGTCCAAAAATCATCTTTCACTTCGTCACTTTCAGAATTAATAGGGGCATAGCATTTACATTTTAAATATACCTCTATATTGGTTATTTTTTATCACATTGCAAAAACAAAAATTGTTCTAAAATCTGGATAAAATAATCTTTCCAATGTGTATATTAGAAATTAATAATTTTATTTCTAAATATTTAAATTTTGATATTGAAAATTTAAAGCGACTGAAACGCGGTAGGGATTGTAAATTCGCGGACGGATTGTTAAATAATTCTTACTAACTAACTAACTCACCATCACGCCGTTTCCCCGCAGGGGTAGGCAGAGAGGACGGACCGCCAAACAACTCGGTCTTGGCACACACTCTTTGCCTCACTCACATTCATACATCGTCTCATACATTCTCTTCTACTATTCTGGCTTTTGACATGACCCGACTCAAGTATCTGATTCACTTGATCGTGCCATGTCTTCCTCTGGCGTCCCCGACTTCTTCTACCATTCACATTCGCGTCGTATATTCTTCTTACACTACTTCCTTCGTTCATTCGCTCTACATGCCCAAACCATCTGAGGGTCCCTTTCTTAATCTTACTCATTATGCTTACATCAGCCTTACATTCTTTGCGGATATCCACATTTCTCACACGATCATACATTGTTTTACCACACATACGTCTCAGGGATCTCATTTCAAGAGCATTCAGTTTACTTTCATCCTTCCTCTGCCAGTTCCATTCCTCACTGCCATACATCAGGGTGGGTACCAGGACTCCATTGTGGACTGCTAGCTTCGCTTTTTTTGACAGATTTTTATTAGCGCCAACGGCATTCAGTCCACCATTAATGGAGTTACCGGCATTCACCCTTCTTTCAATATCTCTTTCAGCCTTCCCATCTCTCGTAAACATACTACCCAGATACACATACTCATCCACCTGCTCCAAGTATTCATCATTCACAACTATGTTGCATACTGTTATCGTACTCTCTCTTTCGAACACACTTCATAAATATTAAGAAATGCCAAAACTGCAAGTCTTAAATAATACTCTACCTTAAAATCATAAAATTACAAGTTGGCATCTTCGTGCGACGTGCTTTTTCAAAGAAGATATTTGTTGACATGCTATTTAAAGCATCTTAACCGAACTATTTAAGCTCTCCATAACTCGTTTATGAAACAAAACACATAGAAGTCCTCCATAAGACCGTCGAGCGAATGCGCCCAGCCAAAGCCGGAAAACTTGGTTTAACTTTAATGAAGGGGAAGTTTGCTAGCGTTTATCGTTCAGGGCCATCAAACAAAATGCGGAAGTTTGAGCTTAATGCGAGCTTTATACGTTCAGATGATGTCCGCAGTTAAGTTTCACGTTCGATGGCTAAAGATTAAAGATGTATGTTTATTCCCTTTGGTTCAGATTAGTGAAGGCTTAAATAGAAATATTTTTACAATAAAAAAACACATAAGTTTGTTTAAGACCACTTTTATTTTAAACACTACCGGTTTCAGAAGCACCCTTCCTTCGTCAGGATAACATTATAACTAAACTATGATACAGAATGTTGACAGATATACAAATTTTAGGTGTTTGAGTGGGAGGTAAGCAAAGAGGTGGGGGTAATTGCGGGATTTCCGGAAAGAACAGAGCGGTTAATTGGAAAAATATTTAGAATGGGACTGAAAGATAAATTAATTTGGTTATTCACACCAGATTTAAATGTCCGGGTTAAATTTTCCCCCCAAAAAAAAAAAAAAAAAAAAAAAAAAAAAAAAAAAAAAAAAAAAAAAAAAAAAAAAAAAAAAAAAAAAAAAAAAAAAAAAAAAGGAAAAACTAAACCCTTTCATACACTTCCCCAAATGATCATCTAGTGAATCCACGTTATGCAATTGCACTATATAAGTATTATAAATACAAAACAATACAAGAACAACATGTCAACCTACTAGAGACCAAATGGGAATATAATTCACCGACTCCAGATATTTTCATATCAGAGGGTTCGGCTCTGTGGCATTTCTAATTGAACCTATAAATCCTACTGATCCCTCAATATAAATATTTAAAAAATCTTTTGTAATCCTACATGTATTTAAAATTACTGCTTTTTGCATTTTTATATACAAATTCTTTGACAAATCTAATATGCTTAAATTTTGAATCAGATTCCTAGGTATTATGCCAGTGGCCGAAATAACAAATGGTAATATTTTTATAGTCCGAGAATGCCAAATTCTTTTAATCTCATTTCCTAAATCTGTGTATTTTCTAATTTTTTCAGAAACAGTTTTTTGAATATTAATTTATTCAAAATACTAGCATTATTATTTAGGGATTTTCTGATTTCTAGTGCTTCTAAATTATCTAATTTTTTGCTTTTATTGTTACCGTGAAGAATTTTAACCCCAGTGTCCTTATTAAAAGTGTGAAATGTAGAAATTAGGTGATTAGCAAACTCAGAAAAATTATTATTATTTAAGCATATTAAATGTTCTGTGATTCTAATGTTTACATTTCTAGTTGTTTTACCTATGTAGAACGAAGGACAATCATTGCAACATAGTTGGTAAATGCCTGAGTGGCTTAATTTATGATCTCGGTCTTAGTTGAAATGAGTTTAAGTTTCTTATTTAGTATTTTATCAATTAAATTTTTGGAATAACGATTATTTAGAGCAATTTGTTTAATTTTTGAAAGTTAATGCTTTTTACAAATCAGAAATATTTTTATTTCTATTTTAACTCCACGCAGGAGGCTCCCTAAGGAAAATAATTTTACTCAGGGCCTATGTCATATTTGTCGTTTTTAAGGCAAGGAAAGATAGAATGTTCTGCGTGAAGGAAACTGCGTCCAGCGTATCAAGGAGTAAGAAAAGCATGAATCCATCCCTCCCGCTTCGATGAAAGTCAATAGGTCGATAGAGTCCAGCTGAAGAAGTCAAAGGGTCTCCCTCAACAGTCTCTTCCGATCCATCCCGCCACGCAGATAGTGGACAAATCCACAAACTTGGGCAAACCCCACCCCGTGGACCCGGGCACGCTTGCTATATCACCAAACGTAGTCGAACACTTAGGGTCAACTGTGGTAGTCTTTTTGATTATCCAAGTTCTCGGGTCGATGGTACTTCTTGAGTCTGGATCTGGAAGTCGTGGGTCCGAAACCTGGGGTGTGCCAATATAGGTCAAATATTTCATGTACACTCGTATTTTTAATGAAATCATGTACAGTAAGTATATTTTGACAACTTGTTAACTTACCACAATTCAAACAAACGTTGATCAAAATGGCACTAGCCATATTTAGTGACCAGATATTATTAGTCAGGTACTTTTCAGCATTCGTCTTTTACATCGATTATCCCTCCTCACACTTATTATAATGCTACTGACTCTGGGCAGTTGGGACTTTTGCATTTGGACTGATCTCGGATCAGCGAGCACCAATTGAAATAGATTTCGGTAGCAATTCGTTCGTCATGTTCCAGTATGTACAGATAAGAAACAAGGGAAATGGGCCATAAACCAGTATAAATATACAGAGCAAATACATAAAAGTGTCGCCACATCGCCTTCGCTTCTACCTACACATGAAATGTATAACTTTCATTGGCTCTACCGCTTTGATAGTCCGTGCAGTTTTTTGGGTTCGGTCGGCTGGCTAAAATGCCATATCACTCTTACATTATCTAAGTATTTGATTCTATTATTTTTGGTTTAAAATTCATAATTTGGGAGGCGAGAATGGGTACCGCCGCCCCGGGAACCTTTATTGGATAACCAACACGTCTGCCATAGGTCACCCCAAGTGGTTCGCTACGTTTGGTGATTTAGCAGGGGTGCCCGGGTTCATGGGGTGAGGTTTGTCTAGGTCTTGGAGGCGGATGACCAAGACAAACTGAACCCCAGATTCCTACCCACCCCTTAAACCCTTTTCCTTCCCAGAACTCTCCGCTCCTTCCTTTCCTTAAAAAACCCTCCACACAGCATCCCCAAAGATGACATAGGCCCTGAGGGAAATTGTTTTCCTCAGGGCCTCCTGTGTGGAGCTCACGTAAAAAAAAAATACACCTCTAATAAATTTAGAAAAATCATCGTTTTTCAATAATACTTTTAAAAACTGCCCCCCCCCCCCCCCCCTCCCACCACCCCTTTGAGACAAATTTGGACCCCTAGCACAGTGGCGTAGCGTGGGTTTTGGCCGCCCGGGGCGGAGGAAAATTTCCCTCCCCCCCCCCCTAACTTTTACAGGTACTTTTTCCGCGATTTTCACTGACAGGGGGGGGGGGGAGTAGATATCCTATTTTTTATTTTTTTATGCCGATTTTTATAATCCTATCTGCCGAGTACTCTTCCAATAAAATCATGCTTATAAATTCTACTACAAATTTATATATAACTGCTCTCAGAAATCGAGAATTGTATGCTTGTAATAGAATTTCGCATCTTCAGCACGCATACGTATGGAATGCAACTCAAATGCAAAGCTTCACTCGGTACACGATGAATCGGCAACTTATTGATATGTTGATAACACAAAACTGCTTTAAATTAAAATAAATATGCGGTGTATCAAAACTACACTTAGAATATGAAAATGTTTTTTCTTTGATTCTGGCAGCACATACATAGTCTGCAAATAGAATTTAATGAACTTCGAATAAAATAATGTTTTCCTTTGAATTGTCAGCAGATGAATTCTCAAATGGAATTTTACATCCTTAAAACTGGTTTAACCCTTCAATAATAAGAAAAAAATATCTATAAACTTTTGCCTGTCAATGTTTGCGCACAAAATTGCGCACAAATCTTCCCATGCAATGTTCCTTTTTATTAAAACAAAACTGTTCTAAAATCTAGATAAAGTAATTTATTTCGACGTGCTTATTAGAACATTATTGTTTCTAAACATTAAAATTTTCATATTGGAATAGGCCACTTGCATGGACTTCATAACGACTTGGAAAAAATCGTGTGGACAGAGTTTTTTACTAAGATTACGAAATTGTTAGTAAAAATTTTTAGAAACGTACAGTTTTTTTATTTTTAAATAAATAAATCCATTATTTGGGCTCGTGACGTCACTACATGAAAATGTCCCGTCGCCGAAAATGTTCCTATTAATTTGATAAAATTCCACACTGATTTATTTTTTTATATGGCATCACTTTGATTTCAGGCGAATTTTTGAATTCGTTCACTAGATTTATTGTTTGTTCTCTGCGAACTTATCATTTGGTTTGATTTTTTGACAGATGTTCTGAAGAGAACCCCGTACAATTAATGGGTACGGGGTTCTCTTCAGAACGTGAAGATGATGTCGGTACATGTTTTAGAGGTATAATGATTATGGTGCTGATTTTAACAAAATAAAATTTTATAATATTCTTATTATTATTACAATTTACAAGTTCAAGTATTGAATTTAGTAATATAGACGCTGTACATTATGATGATTTATGATCACTAAGATGGATCAAGGAAAAAAATATTTATGAGATCTAATATTTTTGGTATGCCTCGTTATTCTACTGTGCCATTCGTGTGGAAAACGTTCTTTTTTTTTAAATGATTTTCGGCTATGTAATTATCGTTTTTTCACACCTATAAAATTATGTCCCGTCTTTCCGGTTTATAAAAAATGGTCTGATTTTTCGGTTTGAAATTTTCAAAAAATCCCCAGGGTTTCAAAAATACGATAAAAAAAATACAGAATGTCTTAGAATATTTTCCTAAACCGGAAAAAAAATTAAAAAAATGTGATGCAAGTGGCCTATTGTGAATAGGCTCAAAAATACCGCCTGCGAATATTCGACTTAAAGTACCTAAAATAGAATAAACTTAAAATTTTAAATACAGATTCCTGTTCTTAAAAAATGTTATAAAACTGTATCTTCACTTTTTATTGCAATCACAAATTTATTTGAAATTAAATGTGTGGGACATAATTTCACAATTTTATTTTAAAATTAAATGTGTGGGATAATTTGCGTCTCCTGTGATTAGACGGGTCAAATTAAATCTGTATTTGCCGAATTAAAACTACACCCAGAAAATAAAAATGGTTTCTCTTTGATTCTGGTAGCACATACATAATCTACAACTAGAATTTTATAACTGCATTTCGAATAAAATAATGGTCTCTTTCGAAATGTATCAGCAGATGAATACACAACTGAAATTCAGTCGTTAATACATTCTGAACCCAATTCTGATTTTAATTTAGAGTGAATCTGTTTGCGAGTTATCAGCTTTAATTAGTATTTCTCTCATAATATGCGTACGGTTTTCCTACGAATTGCGAAATTCGCAGCTTAAAAAAATATAGTTATTGATATTTTTCATGAATTAACAAAAGAGTTGGATTCGTAAACGAAAGGATCGTAGAACATGTTCAAATAATGATTTGAAATGGTTTAAATTTGTCCAAGATAATGATATTATTTATTGTCAAAATTTGCCGCCCCCCCCCCCCCCCTCCACGCTACGCCACTGCCCTAGCACGATCGATCGATAAGGATTGTATCGATAACTTTCGGTAACTTCTCGTCGTCTTCTAATATGACTGCAGTTCACCTACGAGTTCACCCATTTGGAAGGCTAAAGGTAGTGGGGAAGGGAAGGAGAAGGGGAAGAGGAAGGTGGAGAAGTACCTTGCTATTCAGATCTGGTCACTAAACACAGCTAAAAAATATTATTTAGGGTTGTCCTAGCGAACGATGAGAAGTTACCTAAAGTTTTCGATACAATATTTATCGATCGACCGTGCTAGGGCTCCTGATCTCGGTAAATCAATTACCTCACTATTTAATTAGATACAGCGACTGTCGCGTCAGATATGCAGTTCTCATTAATTCCAGCTGACAAGTCACAATTAGCTTCGTTGCATTCAATCAGGCGCTGCGTTGAATGCAATAGTGAACCCGTAATAATTATTAATTTACAACTGCACTCATCTACGACACCCGCTGCATGGCGTAGACCTGTCGTAGAACTACTGTAGACCAGGCGTAGAAGGAACATGTTCCATTTGTATGTATGCATTATTCAATATGTTATACTTGTGGAAGTGGAAGTGTGGAACTACAGGTTGATTAACAAATAAATAAAAAAAATCTCTGGAAGGATCCCGGATAAAATAATACGGAGGGTAAGGATGAATCACTGTTTAGTCTAGTAAATGAATGCTCCAAAAGGAGGTGTAGAGTGCGTTAGCAGGGACCTAAGCGATTCCTTAAGAAACTTGTTTAGGGTTCTTAGGGTGTCAACATACTAAAAGTCCTGACGTCTAGGTGGTGAGCTAGGAGGGGGAGGGGGGGGGGAGGTCCCAATTTCCAGGTTTCCGCTTGTATCTCAAAAACGGTGCGTCGCAGAGGAAAATTTTTTGAGAATAAGTAAAAGCTTATAAAATTATCTACAACTTTTATTCTATATGTAATTTTCTAAATCCCAGCCGTTTTTGAATTACACGCTCCAGAAATGTAGATATTTTCTAAAAAAATCATTTTACCTCATATTTTTCATCAAACATTCCTTCATATCGTATAAAATATTCATAATATTCGTAATATTCAAGTTGTAAAGAATTTAATTCTCTTTTAGAATATATATACATATATAAATAAATCTCCAACCAGTAAATATTTACAGCAATTTAAAGTTTTTTCGTAAAATGTCGTCATTTTCAGAAAAAGCTGTTTTAATCCTATTACCTACTAACCCACAGCTTTTGTTCGTTCACCTAATAAATATGTGTGACCACACTTTAAAGCCAGTTATTAAATAAAGTAGACAAAAATCATATTACTTAAAAAAAAATTCAAATTGTGTTTTATAATGATAATGATAATTCTGTCATGACAATTTTATAATATTTCGTTACATCAAGCACATAAAAATATAAACCTCATTGTTATCACTGTTCAATATGACAGGAAAAAATAAAAATATTTTACAGAAAAAGAAAAGTCCCAATAAACTACTTTTTAGTAGTTTGTCAATGGGCGCTTTTACTTTGAGGATTTTTAAAACTTATTTTACTTTATTTTGCAGTTACAATTTTTGTGCTAGTGTCTAATACAAACTTGACTGGACTAGTTCTGACAAGTACCTACTATAAACTTGTCGAGTTCTTTCAACATTTTGTAAAATATTTTAGACACGACTTTTTAAAAAGCGCGTATTTCTAAGTCTTTTCTAAGGTTTTATAATTTTATTTTTAAGTGAAAACTTCTTTAGCATTGTTGTGATTTGAAATTCGATGAAACGAAAAATGGCGACACTAAAAAGAGACAAACACAAACATCTTTAATCTAACGGATTTAGCCTGCGAGAGAATGAGATAGTAAAATCGGTCTCTTCTTTGTGCGGTGCTTTGTAGTCTTCCCACAGTCTACTTTAGTGTTCTGAGGGTTTCACTTCTACCGCGTGTGAATTGCACACTCTGATTTCTTTTTTAAAGAAAGACAAACATTTCCGGGTTACGAATAACCTGACAATATTTAAAAATCTCATACTTCCACCACAGTAAGTGGAAAATATTGCTTGTGTCGAGAGGGAGGTTGTAGCCAGCCGAGGAATCGAACACGCGACGCCCGGGTGGGACCCAAACGCGATGCTAACTCAGCCACTGACCAGACTCTTATCGACCGACAAATCCGATTGTCGGATCGGTTGGTTAACGCGAAAGGGCATGGCCTATTTTATTACCGATCCGATAGTCGGATCGGAGGTGTGCGGCCAGCCTAAGAATAGGTACAATACAATTTGGGAGGTGGATACGCATACCGCCGCCCCGGTAACCATTTATTGGATAACCAACAACCCTGCCATAGGTCACCCCCAATAGGTTCGCTACGTTTGGTGACTTCGCAGGTTCATGGAGTGAGGTTTGTCTAGTTCTTGGCGGCCAATGCGTTTGACCACCTTCTGCATGGCGGGCCGAATCGAGAGAGATTGGTTGAGGGAGACCTAACCTAGATCTCTCCAGCTGGTCTCGCCTTGCACCACAGTTGGAGGGATGGATTCATTCGTCCGTCACTCCTAGACACTGACTCGCAGATGCTTACCCACCCCTCATACCCTTTTCCTTCCCAGAACTTCCTCCCCTTCCTTTCCTTAAAAAGACCCTCCACACAGCATCCCTAAAGATGACATAAATAGAAGGAAATTATTTTCCTCAGGGCCTCCTGTGTGGAGCTAATGTAAGAAAGGTGCAGATAACACGAAGAGGCGCATTTTGAAGAAGTCAAACCATTTGTGATCACGGAAAAACTCACATCTTAATAGAAACCGTTATTATTTCGTTAAATATTTTTTTTAAAATCGCTTGTATTATCTCGATTTCCAAATTGCAAAAATAATTTGTTCAGCCAGTAAACGTGAACCCCCGCTGTATAGAAGTCGAGGCGACATAATGCCGTAGAACGGTAGCGCCGTAGCGAGAGACCAATTATACTTGATGGAGTGGCGTAGAGGTGGTGTAGACAGTTTCAAGATATTAAAGGCTATGCTTGTATTAAATGCAGGGTTCTGGCAAAATTTTAATTTTTAGTTGAAGATTTTGAGAATGAAAAATAAAATATTAATAAACATAAACATACTAATTTCGTTTTTTTTACAATAGAAGGCCCTGAAGAAAACATTTTCCCACGTGGCATATTGCATCTTTGGGAATGCTGTGTGGAGGGTCCTTTAAATGAAAGGAAGGAGAGGAAGTTGTGGGAAGGATAAGGTATGAGGGGTGGGTAGGAATCTGGGGTCAGTGGGTCCAGGAGTAACGAACATATCAATCCATCACTCCCACTGCTGTGCAAGGCGATGTTCCAAGAGAGTTCTACTAGAGAGGTCACGAGGTCTCCCTCAATTAGTCTCTCCCGATGCGGCTGAAGTCAAAAAAATAGTGTTTTTCTGATAACTTTTCTAGTTGTAACTTTTCTGGTTTCTGTTATGAATTTAATTTGTGTTATGTAAATCTTGTCTTTCTATTATATTGTAATATTATAGTTTTTTACTTGATTTATATACTATCTGTTCATTTCTTCACAATAGAAGAAAATCTATAATTATTTTCATTTTTGGTAAAATGTAAAAGAACTGTTTGTTTCTTAAAGATTAATAAAAAAATCAAAATAAACAACTCGGCTAATATTGAAAAAAATAAAAACCAACCAATACCTTATTGATGTTTCTTGCCTAACCGGGTGAACTAAAAATAATTGGCACATTTAGTTCGTTGACTGCACAGCAGACGGACTGAGCCGTCTATTAACATGCTTTTCATGCATTGTTTGAATATTCATCCAGCCAGAATACGCCAACCGCTGTCAAACGTATTGTCGACTCGCCCTGAAAACAAATACCTCCATAGACCACCCTGTACTTAAGTGCTAACGATAACACCGGTGTATTTTGCTTCGTATACTAAATTTGTTGTGCAGCGGTCGTTAAATAACCTGGTGTTTGCTAAGCAATAATGGTTCAAAAACCAAATGTTTTCGTTCATTCGTCATATTTTTTCAACGCGATGCAATGTGGTCGATCAAATGTTTATTATTTACTAAGTGGGATACCTAGCTTCGCTCAGGGAGTTATTATGAGATTGATCACGGCGGATCTTGCTTTATATACCAACGGGTAGCCCCACCCGTACAAAAAAGGCTTCGGATGGTCCACAATTTATCCAGAACATTGTGCAACATTCAAGAGTGTTCTGGAATGTTTCACAATGATCTGGGAAGTTCCTGAACATTCCAGACTATTCCCGAACAATCCAAAACATTCCTGAATGTTCCGGGATGTTCTGGAATGTATGGAATGCTCTAGAATACTCTCTAATGTTCCGGACTGTTCTAGAAATTTCTAGAGGGTGAAACTTCCAGCCTTTATATTTTCAAAAGCTCACCCTTCAGGTGAAAACGGGAACCTTCTTCTTGGGTGGTAGAGGATAGAGGGCCATCACACCATATAGCTTCCTGCATCGTACAGGGGCTCGTTTCCGAGTTTTAACACTTTCTTTTATAATATGTATTGATTAACGGACTTCGAATGTCCAATTCACAAAATCAGTAACACGAAATTATGCGAAAAGTATAAATGACAATTAAAGGGTAGTATGTGATCAAGCAAAAATAAAAGACAGACTGCAGTATCCGTAATCCCAAATTATAAATACTACTTAAAATGTGTTCTGAGACTTAAAAAAAGTTCGTGGTTTGTCGTGATTACAAGTTGATTTATTTACGTTCTCATAAAGATTACAGTGAATATTAAAGTGGACTAGACGTCCTTATTCTTGTAGGCTCTGTATTATGGTATCCGCCAGCCACCAGACTAATGGCGTCCGCCCTGCTATAGGATGCCTTCGACTATAATCGTAACCGTTCGTTCATTAGAAAAGAACTAGACGGTACTCTTCTAAAATAATACTGAACATCTGTTAAAACTATATATTTACTACAACTTCGTATAACTAACTATACTAACGACATCTATTCAAAAATTATGTGTGTATTTTGAATAAAAACATTTAAAGCGTATTTTATTACCTTCCAAAAATAGTTTCTAGTTTTAGGATACGTTCAGAAATATTCAATTTATTTGAATTTTATTGCAATGCGAAATATTTTGACCTTTCGACAAAATATGCCCGTGGTCCGAGGGGTTAATGAAACAGTTTCCTTTCGCAAAACCGCCCACAAAAAATGTCCACCACAATGCAAAATGTTGAGCTTTTATTAGAGACAAATCAAATGACAATTGATTAGGTATCTACCCTTTTTTTAATTTGGGGGAAATTAATCAATTTTAGTACCTACCCGGTTTGATTTCAGTACTTACTTCGAGTGTGTAAACACAATCTGGCAACATTGAATTTGATTGAAACCTTATTGAAACATATTTGTTTACTTTCTTGATTTGAAAATCGAACGTGACAAAGCCACGCCCACACAAAATGGCGCCCACACAACCCTTTCACGGGTACTTACTTATTTTTAGATGGACAAGTGTCGTTTTCACAATTTTCCATTAAAGTCAACTAATATTTGTGTTGAAATTAATGTCATCGTTGAACTTTAAAAGCTGGATATAATATCAATAACGTTCGAAAGGGTGGCCAATTTTTAAATACGTCTATTGGTATTTCACATTTGTATGAATGATGAGGAATCTTAGAAATGGAAATAAACCCATTTCCCGACATTCTATCGAGCTGAAACTTGGCAGACATACTCGTTGGCGATGACAATGCATTTTGTTAATCATTTGGCGGCAATTATGTATAAACATGCGGACATATACGCATTTTTCTTAAATTCGAAGAAATTAAAGCACTTAATATACGAAATAAATGTTGGCCTAACCAACTCCGGATTTGGCCCGGTTTGTAGCGCGGTTGATCCGATCACTTAGTAGAAATGTTCGAACCTCTAACAAACCAAAATAAAAATCAGGCTTTTATGGGTTATTTTTGTAAGAAAATCTCTTAAATACCACGGAGACGCGATTTATCAATTAATTTTTTTTTCAATTTTATTTGTTGTAGAACCAAAAATATTTTCTGATATCGTTGTTAATAAATATATAACATAGTTGACTTAACTAAATACTTTGTGGAATGCACGAAATGATATTGCCAATTGATATGTAGCTGTTATAATAGTTAGTACAAAATATATTACAATATATTACATGATAGAATAAATTAAAATTGCAATTCACGCATGGTAAAAGTGAAACCTTTAGAAAACTGGAGTAGACGAGACTGGGGAGGCTACGAAGCATCGCACAAAGAGAAGACCGAGTATTATAAGATCTCATTCTCTCGCAGGCTAAATCCTATAGATTAATGTGTTCGTCTCTTTGTAGTGTCACTTTTTCGTTTCATCGAGTTTGAAATTACAACAGTGCTAAAGAAGTTTTTACTTTAATAATATAACACCAGAAGTGCCTTAGGGAACGTACCCATACTACGTGACCCGTTCAGGGGGGGGGGATCTTCAAAATACCACGCTTGGTAACAATGAGCGGCGAGGGGCTTAGGTTTAGGCACCGGGGGGGGGGGGGGTTAAAAATTGCAAAAAGTTGGTCACGTAGTATGGGTACGTTTCCTTATAAATAAATTTGAATGGAAACAATTTTTCCTTTCTGCCCAACCGTCCAGCGTTCCGTCTCAATTACACGCGCCTGAAATTGTTGATCACCATCTCATTCGAATTTTGAAAGCACAGTTTTGTAGGTAATTATAGGTCCAAATTGGGCCTATAATTGGATCTATCAAATAAATCAGACAATCAACCTGTTTTTATAAATGCTTTTTGTAATGTATCATAATTAGTCTATGACCAGTTCTCACATTACTTTAGTTGTCTATGGGCTCTTCGGGTCACATGGTCTCGTTTCCGAGATTTATTTATTTATTTATTTACGCCTATTTAGGCTTTTACATAAATATATACACTTAACAATATTTACGAAATTATACTAGTAAATAGTGCAGGAAATGACTGTTTACAACACTTGTACATAAACAAATATAAAGCAAAAATAATATTGAATTTGATCCGCACAGGATGCAGGCACAAAATATAAAAACAAAAAAAAATACAAAAATAGCTTCTCTCCTTCAACCGACAAAACACCACCAATATGCTAGTCAATTCAAACAGTTTCATCAACACATTCCCCTACTTGATGAAAAAAACTTCAATAAGGTATGCTTATATATTAAAATTGATGTATTAAATATATCAACAACAAGCTGTTGAATTCGTCGCATAGGAGTATAATATTGACATGTTGACTTAGAATTGCTGCAATAATATGGTAGGTACTGTCTTGTGACTGAACTGCCTGGAGTATGAAAGGAGATTACATATAATAAATCAGGGGTGTCAAACATTGAATTAATGATTTAATACAAACAGGTTAAATCGAAAATGATTCTACGATCAGATAATTTTATTAAATTTAATGAACGAAGTAGGTTATCGTAATTTAGGCATTCACTAGGAATGCCCATTTTAAAATTTACATATCTTAAAAATTTATTTTGGATTCTTTCAATCGCATGTGAATTAACCTCATAATTTGGGGACCAGACCGTGGAATTATATTCTATATGACTCCTTACTAGTGACATATATAAATTTTTTACAGTATTAACATTATTAAAATCACTAGATACCCTTAAAATAAATCCCAACATTTTCAAAGCTTTATTGGTTATTATTTCTATATGCTTGATAAAGTTGGGTTTCGTGTCAAACCAAATACCTAAGTCATTAATTTCCGAGACAGATACTAACGACATATTGTTAATGGAATAATCGAAAAATATAGGATTCTTTATTCGATAAAACCTCATAATTTGACATTTGCTTGGGTTAAGTTGCAAGCGGTTATCGTGACACCATATGATAAATCTCAACAAGTTATTTGACAAAATACGACAATCATTAATGTTTCTGATTGCTTTGAATAATTTCAGGTCGTCTGCAAACATTAATACTTGAACATCATTGAAAATATATAACACATCATTAACAAATAATAAAAACAAGATGGGACCTAAATGTGACCCCTGGGGAACACCACTCGTAGCAGTGAATTTGTATGAAAATGTATCATCAATTTTAACAGCCAGTAATCTGTTGACCAAGTACCTGTTAAACCACTTATATAGTGAACCAATAATACCGAATTTATGCAGTTTATTCAGCAATATCTCATGATTAACTTTATCGAAAGCCTTACTAAAATCGGTATAAATAGAGTCAACTTGACATTTATTAGACATAGAATCAGATATATAGTTTTGATACGTTAACAAGTTAGTGAAGATGTTCCGAAGGTAACCGAAGGTGGATGTGGAGAGTCATTATAATTCTAGAGCTCCGTAATCACAACCTAGCTATCAATCAGAAAGGATGCTGGTCCTCCTAAGTATAATAATTATAAATTACAACACGTCAATTGATAAACAGTCATCGTGATTTAAAGAACCCAAGTCTTTCAAGAAGCATCATCCTGTCGTACTGGAGAATACTAGTCACAATACTTACAAATAACGAATAAATGCGCAGTATTGCAAACTTAATTTCTGTCCTTCGATACAGGTAACACAGATACCTAATAAACATATTACCTATTATGATTTTTATTTCTCAATATATTGACGTTGGAAAGTAAAATGGCTAAAGGTCCATACTAAATAAAGGCGTAGTTTTGCTAACTTAATATCTGTCCTTTGAGCAGGTAACTTTTGGTTAGAAGATCAAACGCTTCTTAATTACACCTTTTAACGCCGCCGTCAAAATAACGACAATCCCAGTTTTACGATCGATGTCTATTTATTAACCATTAATTGACATTATTTATGAACGTAAAAATGTTTAATAACCCGAGATTGAACGCTTCCTAGTCTGTTATTGGTCGCTACAGCTCGAATTTATGGACCAATAGAAAGTCGGTCCAGAATGACGTCGTTAATTATATCCAGTAAACGAGTGTTTCCTCAACGGAGTCTATGGTATTTCTACCCTTAACACTTTGAAGGTATTTCAACCCTTTACACTTTGAGCACAAGTTTTACTATGGTGTTAAAATATATATTTCTTTTTATCTGGACGTAATAACTGCAATTTTATCGGTAGAGTTAGAATTTTTTACGGTCAATGGACATTAATAGGCCACTTGCACGGACTTCATAACAACTTGGAAAAAATCGTGTGGATAGAGTTTTTTACTAAGATTACGAAAATGTTAGTAAAAATTTTTAGAAATGTACAGTGTTTTTTATTTTTAAATAAATAAATCCATTATTTGGGCACGTGACGTCACTACATGAAAATGTCCCATCGCCGAAAATGTTCCTATTAATTTTATAAAATTCCACCCTGATTTATTTTTTTATATGGCATCACTTTGATTTCAGGCGAATTTTTTAATTCGTTCACTAGATTTATTGTTTGTTCTCTGCGAACTTATCATTTGGTTTGATTTTTTGACAGATGTTCTGAAGAGAACCCCGTACAATTAATGGGTACGGGGTTCTCTTCAGAACGTGAAGATGATGTCGGTACATGTTTTAGACGTATAATGATTATGGTGCTGATTTTAACAAAATAAAATTTTATAATATTCTTATTATTATTATAATTTACAAGTTCAAGTATATTACATTGAATTTAGTAATATAGACGCTGTATATTACAATAATTTATGATCAATAAGATGGATCAAGGAAAAAAATATTTATGAGATGTAATATTTTTGCTATGCCTCGTTATTCTCCTGTGCCATTCGTGTGGAAAACGTTCTTTTTTTTACAAATGATTTTCGGCTATATAATTATCGTTTTTTCACACCTATAAAATTATGTCCCGTCTTTCCGGTTTATGAAAAATGGTCTGATTTTTCGGTTTGAAATTTTCAAAAAATCCCCAGGGTTTCAAAAATACGATTAAAAAAAAAAAAAAACAGAATGTCTTAGAATATTTGCCTAAACCGGAAAAAAATTTTTAAAAATGTGATGCAAGTGGCCTATTCATCCTAACTTCAAATATTATAACCGATTTTGGGTGTTTCCGAAAATTCTGAGGTGAGCCATTTTTAAGAAGCTGTCGGAAGAACAATGTCAATTCATCTCGTACTTTTTTAAGGAAAATTGACGGAAATTTCATTTTTTCGATCAAGAAAGTGGTGGGTACAACGCTGGACATTTCTTTAAAAAGTAGCGAACTGAAAATAAATACATACATAACGTGTCAAAATCGAACGATAAACTGTGAATTTATTTAATTAAATGAAGACACTGTGAGCGAAACTCAATCGAAAATCTGGAAACAGAAAAATGAGATAAAGATATTGGCTCCTCTATTACTCTAACTAACTAACTAACTAACCATCACGCCGTTTCCCCGAAGGGGTAGGCAGAGAGGACGGACCGCCAAACAACTCGGTCTTGGCACACACTATTTGCCTCACTCACTCACATCGTCTCATACATACTCTTCTATTATTCTTACTTTTGACATAGCCCGACTCAAGTGTCTGATTCACTTGATCGTGCCATGTCTTCCTCGGGCATCCCTGACTTCTTCTTCCATTCACATTTGCGTCGTATATATTTCTTCTCAAACTATTTTCTTCATTCATTCGCTCTACACCCCCAAACCATCTGAGGGTCCCTTTCTTAATCTTACTCATTATGCTTACATCAGCCTTATATTCTTTGCGGATACCCACATTTCTCACACGATCATACATGGTTTTACCACATATACGCTTCAGGGATCTCATTTCAACAGCATTCAGTTTACTTTCATCCTTCCTCTGCCAGTTCCATGCCTCACTGCCATACATCAGGGTAGGTACCAGGACTCCATTGTGGACTGCTAGCTTCGCTTCTTATGACAGTTTTATATTAGCGCCAACGGCATTCAGTCCACCATTAATGGATTTACCGGCATTCACCCTTCTTTCAATATCTCTATCAGCTTTCCCATCTCTCGTAAACACACTACCCAGATACACAAACTCATCCACCTGCTCCAAGTATTCATCATTCACAACTATGTTGCATTAAGGTTGCATCAGGTTTTACTCAAAAAGTTAAAAATAAAAATATTCATCCTAGACTTGCAGAAAAGTCAAGAGATGTCACATACTAAATAAAATAGTTAAAAATTTATTCAGACACTATCTAGATTGCATTTAGTTCGGATTTGAATCTTGCAATCATAAATAAAGATAGCTGCCAATAAAATATGCATTTATAGGAATTTTGAATGTGCTTAGTATTAGATTTAGGGATTTTAATAGTTTTCTGGTATCTTGCTGATGTATTGAATTGTAAGTTACGAGTATTTAACTGTATTTCTTTGTAAATTTGAAGTATTGAATAGTTTTTGTACATTTTGTCATTGTAGGCACATTGAATTTAGACGGTTTTTTCAAGATTACCTTAATTATCAACCTTTGAACTATTTTGAGTGGATTTAAAATATTGTCATATGCTCCTCCCCAGCCAATAATACCATATTGTAATATAGATTGAACTTTTATACTTAAATGTTATTTAACACTCAAATTCATTCTTAAAAAGTATTTTACTTTACCCATGTTAAAACGATACATTGTGTACGCTAGAGGTCCAAAGGGTTACTAAGAAAACTCCGGAATAAAACAGAAAAGTAACGTCTCCGGCGGAGCTAAGTTATATAACAACTAATTTCTGTGGGTGACACTTCAGTTTTATATCACAATCATTTCATTGCGCTTAAAGGGTTTAATTTACCCTCCACTCCATCTACTCTAAACCCTTCTCTACACTTCTCTTCGTTACAATCTTCTTATCTTCCCTCCACCCTGTGTATTATTTCGTACAGTTTTCTGTACGCTCACACAGAGTTTTTAATTAAAGTAATGGTGACAAGCAGGCTATTAGTACTGTAAACATTGATCGAATAAAATAACCAGGAAGAAATAAGGAACTCCAGTGAAAAATATTATGGCTTTAAAAAAATATGTTCATATAGACCAATAAACGCTGATTATGAATATACAGTTTTATTTAATAATATTTAAAGCAGAGTTTTTTCAAAAAATATTAAAAAGCCGATTTTTAATCGGGTCGTAAAAATACGCCGTCAAGTTGGCATTATTGAAATTTTTGTGGTGACGTCACTGTTCTACGTGTCGTGACGTTACTGTAAAGTCATTGTATGGGAACGTATGGTATGACACAAGCCATCGTATTAATTTATTCGTTTATTTACACACTGTTTATATAGATTTAGTTGTTGTGTTTATTGAAACATTATTTGGGCCTAAATAATGTTTCAAAAATAAAGGAATCTCTTATTAGTTTATCTCTATTATTGAAAATATTCAAAAACTACTGCACAAAAAAAATATTAATGCTTCTTCTAGGGAGAATACTTCGAACAACGGAATTCAAAATGGCGGTAGTTGATCAGCTGATTGCTCGATCCTATAGTATTTTTTCAGGAGTGATGACGTCACGCGATTCACCATACATATGGTGGTTTTCGGGTGGTCTTGAAAAATTAAAACTTTGACAATTATTTTAACTATTATATTTAAACTAACTCTAAAAATAAAAATAAAAATGCAGTTATTTAAGTTAGAAGGTCATTATTAATTTTTTTAAATTGGACTGGAGTTCTCTATTATTTTATTTTTTTTTTTCATAAATTTTTTATTAGTTACAGATATTTGTTTTTTTTGGCTACCACACTGGGCTCATGCCCGTGTTATGGTAGTCGTATATTTAATATTTATTTAAATTAATACAATACTATTTTATAAAAACAGATGATTAAATATACTAAATAAAAATTATGAAATATTTAAAAGTAAGTGAAAAATAAAGAGAAAAAAGGATCATATTTTAAAGAAAAGTAGAAATAAAAATTAAAATTCAAATTTTGAAATACAAAAACTAATAATAAAGATTAAATGTTAAGAACTCAAGTGTTCTATACAAATATATAAATTAAAACATATAAGTAAATAAATTAAAATTAAAAAATAAATAAAATTTTGTGAAAAAATTAAGAGAAAAAAAATAACAACATTTTAAAAAAAATAGAAATAAAAATGGAAATGGAAATTAAAATTTTGAAATGCAAAAATGAATAATTAAAATGTAGTGTTAAGAACTCAGGAATTCTTTAAAGTAAGCTCGTCCACTTTCGAAAATCCAATGTTGTACACGTGTTATAAAAAGAGAATTAGAATTACTTGACTTTATGTCAGTACTCAAAGCATTATATATTTTAGGAGCGATGAACCAGAATTGTCGTTGAGCGAATGAGGTTTTAGTTTTTGGGATCACGCAACCCAGGTTTGATGAAAAGCGGATGTATGCTTGATGTTGTGGAGCGATTAGTAGATTATTTTTTCGTGTATAACAAATGCTTGTTTTAGTAAATAGCTGTCGAATATCTAAGACCCTGATTTTTGCAAAGAGTTCATTTGAGGGATGAGTAGGTTGACATTTAAATATAATTCTTAGAATTAGTGTTTGAACTAAAATAATTGGTCTAATAATGGTTTCAGCACAACCACCCCATCCCACTATTCCGTATGTTGCTATGGATTGGAAAAGGGCAAAGTATACGCTTCTTAGAGTTTGTAAATCTAAGATAGACCTAAGGGAGCAGAATATATGGCAGAGTTTAGGAAGTTTTTTTTACTGTGTCACCGATGTGAGCTTTCCAACGTAGTTGGTTGTCTATGATTATTCCCAAATATTTAACTACTTTTGATGATTTGAGGGTCGAACACGTACAATTAATATTAGATGTGGTTTCCGGATTGTCTAAATTGAGTGGACACGAGTGGATGATTGGTTTATTGCAGTTGTTGGGTATATTGTATTTGCGTATGGAAAATATCATATATTGTGTTTTGTCGATGTTAAGTGTGAGGAGGTTTGTGTCAAGCCAATGCTTTACTTTTATTAGAGCATTATTAGTTTTGTTAATAACTGATTGCCATGTTTCATCTTCGAATATTAAGACCGTGTCATCAGCAAATGATAATATTTTTCCACCAATATTCATGGCACATGGTGAGTTGATGTATATAAGAAATAAAATTGGTCCTAGTATGCTACCTTGGGGTATGTACGAAATAAATAAAATTTAGCCCTTTAGAAATTTGGCGTATTTTTGAGATGGTGAAAATATTTCCGCTTTAGAATAAAATGCAAATAAATGGAATATTTCTGAACATTTCCGAAAACTAAAAACTATTTTGAAATGTGATGAAATATGCTTTGAAATTTTGTAATTTGAAATAAACATTCATTTTTTGAAATGTGAAAATTCTGCATGCAAACACATCTACAAAGTTTTATTAAAAAAAAAATTACTGAAAACGAAAAAAAATTAAAATACCAAATTTTATTAGACAAATGTATTATAAACGTTATTGTCACTTCTTGTTTTTGTCATTCCACGTGAAAATCTCTACACCTTCTCTATATCTCTACATCATCATCATCATCATTATCATTATCATTATCATTACATCATTATCATTATCATCATTATCATTACATAGTATAAAATGAAGTCGCTCAAAATGGATGTGCGCGTTAATCTTTTAAACTACTCAACGGATTTTCATACGGTTTTCACCAATAGATAGAGTGATTGAAGAGGAATGTTTATATGTATAAAACATGTAAATTATATTAGAGAAAAGCCGAGAAATTCAAAGAAAAAATATTTTTGTGCGATTTAAAACGGCTGGCGGGCCGTACTACAGTCACTTTTGAAATTCGTTCTACGGAAGAAATTTAAAAATAGATGTCCTAGAGTAAGTAGGTATTTGATTTTCCCTTTTCAAATATCCAGTGTTGCATTGCAAGCATTATATAATTAGTGGCGATCGCTCGAATTGCATTATTACATAGTACATATAACACGAAGTCGCTCAAAATGTATGTGCGCATAGATCTTTTAAACTACGAAACAAATTTTCATGCGGTTTTCACCAGTAGATAGAGTGATTCAAGGGGAAGGTTTATATGTATGATACATGCTTATTATAGTAGATAAAAGCCGAGATATTCAAATATTCAATTCAGGCAGCGGGCAGCGGGCAGCTGGCAAGCGGGTGGTGTTGATTTTATAACCAATGTATATAATATATAATATTAGTGGTAACAATATAAAGGTTGGGTAAAGGCGTTGTGTTTCGTTAGCCACAGCAACGTGTGGCCGGGTCTGCTAGTATTATTATAAATTAAAGTCCTCTGCCGTGTCTGTCTGTTCGCGATAAACTTAAAAACCACTGAACGGATTTTCATGCGGTTTTCACCAATAGATAGAGTGATTCGTGGGGAAGGTTTAAGTATATAATTTTTTAGATTTATAATTTGTGTAAATTGGTTGAAATATATAATATATAAAGGAGAATGTCTTGGCAAGCGGGCGGTATGGATTTGATTTGTATGGAAATTAACAGATAGCGGTGGTTGTAAAGGTTGGGTTACCATCCAGTAGGTGGCGTTGTGTTTCGTTAGCCACAACAACGCGTGTCCGGGTCAGCTAGTAATTAATAAAACAATTCAAAAAAAAATTTTTTTTACAATTTCGATTTCTAAACTTTGGTTTCATAAAGGTTGGTTTGGTTTTGCCATTCTAATACTGTTTGGAACATAATTTTTAAATGGGTTACGATTATTTTGTTATCGGCGTAAGCGCGGGTGATTTCAAGTTTTTTTTAAAGAAAGACAAACATTCCCATGTTACGAATAACCTGAAAATAATTTTAAAAAAACTGCCCCCACGGTATGCGGAAAACGTTGCTTATATCGTACCGTGGAATCGAACTCACGCGACGCCCAGGTCCAACTAAGACACAATGCCAACTCAGCCATTGACCGGTTTCAATGCTTAATATTTTGTCGCTGAGCTCGGACATACATAAGTGTTTTTTATCCCCTGTCTGTACCCGGTTGGATGACGTCGTGAGAAGCGAACGCACTATGTAATTTGTTACCGGATTAAAGATTCCGAACGAAAGACGAATGACGGTTGCTCGTTTCGCAAAGTTGCTTGAAATGACATATTTCATACTACTTCCACACAAACCAAGTGTTGAAATCCGTCAGTCTGAACTTTAACTAAACGATAACTTTCAGTATCCGTGTTCGGTGACCAGATCTGAATTGTCTGGGTCTTCCCAACCTTCCACAGCCACGTGTCTTTTCTTTTCTCACCCCTTAAATCTTACATCAAAAAAATCAGAGTGTGCAATTCACACGCGGTAGAAGTGAAACTAGAAAATTGCTAGATTTCGCTTTATTTTCTTTTGCCTGTTTATTTTAAAGTTGTTTGAAGATTGGATATCGATTTCACAAAAATAAAAATGTTTATTTTTTGGATTTCGTAGGATTCGAACCTCCGTTCGCTAGATATCTGTCTCTCTGGACGTTGAGACTTGTCAAGCGCCTTACCCACTGCCCTATTGAAGGCCCGCACTGACGCGCGAATTTACCGCATTATAACTATTAAATCTCTATAATAAGATCTTTAATGTAAAGAACCCGTTAGATAAACTGCTAAAAAGTAGTTTATCGGGACTTTTTGTCTTATATTTGTAAAATGTATAAAATAAATAAAATTAAAAAAAAAATTAAAATTTTAAAAATAATAGAACCGGCGACCGAAAAGATTTCACTTGAAATCTTCACCCACACAATCCCCACTAATAGGAGCCTTGAATAGTGAGCTCATAATCAAAGCGGCCAATGCGCGCAGTTTGACAGAGCGCGATGCTTCACAGGTACTGTACGCAGATAAGGTATATTCAGAACTGATCACCAAACACGGCCAAAGTCATTTCAAGCAAAGTTTCAATTCTGAATGGTGGGGCGATACTGAGAGTATCTTCCACTCTGGAACGTGCCGCAAATATACTATATATTATTTTAAATGAATAAATTGTGGAATAACACAAATTAATCAAATAAATTTATTATCCACGCCGGGATTCGATCTCGCGACCTTCGGAGTGCTAGTCAAGAGCCTTACCGCTGGACTACGCCGGCCGTAGATGGAGGTGTTTGTCTCTTTTTAGTGTCACACGTTTCCGTTTCATCGAGTTTCAGATCACAGCGGTGCTAAGAAGTTTCACTTCAATATAAAAAACGGTATTTTTTTTACATGAGCTCCACACAGGAGGCCCTGATGAACATAATTTCCCTCAGGGCCTATGTCATCTTTATGCTCACCTACGATGCTGTGTGGAGGGTTTTTTTTAAAGAAAGGAAAGAGAGGAGAGTTCTGGAAAGAAAAAGGGTTTAAGGGGTCGGTAGGAATCTTGGGTTCGGTATGTCCTGGTCATCCGCCTCCAAGACCGAGATAAACCTCACCCCATGAACCCGGGCGCCTCTGCTAAATCACCAAATGTATCGAACCACTTGGGGTGACCTATGGCAGGGGTGTTGGTTATCCAATAAAGGTTCCCGGGGCGGCGGTACCCATTCCCGCCTCCAAAATTAAATCTATTTTAAAAAAACACTTCACACAACACCGCTGAAGGCAGGACCTGAATTTTCCCTCAGGCCTTCCTACGAGGCGTTAAAATTTAAAAAAATTAAAAAATCACCGTGTTTTTCGCGGAAGAAAAACGAGATAAGTGATTAATAGGGCTTCACTAGAACGTGGGGTCAGGATGGGTCATATTACACGAGCGGAATTGAAAACTGTAATTAGGGAAGGGCAGGGCTAGGGGACTAGAGGGCCAGGGGGCACGGGGGGCGCGGGTGTCAAAGGGTCTGAAATTTTAATCATATTATTATATCCCCCCCAGCAGCCGGCTTAAATGACAAGTCCTTCTGACAACTGAAGCTTTCTCCAATTAAAAAAAAATTATTATGGAAATAATATCAAGGAGGCCTTTTTTTACGACGGGATAACATATTATTTCATTGGCATGCGTTAAATTTGAAACAATTAGTAAATGGCCTACGTGTGAAATTGAACGTAAAGATGGAACAAAATTCCCGAACCATTTAAATATTATTTAACTTTTTGGGATTATTCGATATTCATTAAAAATGATTTCTTCTCTCTCAAATATTATAAGTACAAGCTTAGAATGGCACTATAGTGCTAGACTATCGTAATTCAAATAAATATGTTGACCGTATGCGACAAACTTATCTCTGTTCTGATGTTTGAGTTATTTACAATCAACTCTTTTTTTCTGTGAGGGGTACTTCTTAATAATAATAAGGTCCTTGATACAAACTTGTTTATTATGAGTTTACGTATTTACAATAATCGTACTACCGGTCACACGACCTGTATATACTGGCTGCTAATTGAATCTATTTATAATAATGACATGTTTATTATACGGTTCCTGACAACTCAGAATCATGCAATTTTAGCACCCCTTTAAAAGGTCATTAAAAGTTATGAAAAAAAAATAATTTAAATGGCCCGTAACCTAATCTAACGTAATCAATTTTTTATAAGTGATTTCCAAATTATTGTTGATGTCATTGCTCAAATATTAGTGCACACTCTCGATTAGCGGAAGTAATTGGTGTAGCGAGGGGGGCGCTTTGCCCCGGGTGCCACCCGATGGGGGGGTGACAACCGACCCCGATGAGGGGTGACTCCAGACAGTGAGAAAAAAAAAACAAGTAATAACAGGCATCGCGGTGAGTCTCAGGGCCGTATGCAGAAATGCAGTAGAACCGATGCCTGCACCAACTAGTGCATGATGGGTATTCCGTTTCATGATGGGTATTCCGCCCCACCCATCCCACCCCTCTCCAGCCCATATCCCATTTCGCCCCATCCATTGTAGTAAGTGGTAAATATATTTAGAACCCCTCCCGCCCTATCCCATTACACCCCCCTCTCCGCTGTGCTATTAGCCCCGGGTGCCACCCATGCTAACTACGCCACTGGCGAAAATCCCTAGTTATAGTCCTGGTCATTTCTTATTCAAAAATAATATTTATTTTATTAAAACTCTTAAGTTTTTAAAGCATAAAACCGCATTTTAAGTATGAACAAAATTAAAAAGAGTCTCTTTTGGAAACCATACTAATTTATGATAATTTATACAATTTTCTTAGTTGTAATATTGAAATAATAAGATAAATATGCAACCTTTTATTTTGACGACCTTCAAGGACGATCTTGAAATTAGTAAACATTATTATTTTCTACGTCCTTCGGAAACCGGTTCCGTTACTTCAAACGATTTTATCTTGAAACATTTATAGTTATTTCAGAGCCTAAACTGACCAAAAAAAAGCCTTTCTCTCACGTGAGTGACATACAATTTTATCTGAATTTATTCCGGTTATCTCATCTCGAGGCATTATGCCGGAATAAATAATTCAAATAGGCAGTAATTTATTTACCGAGGCTTGGAGCAGTAAGACGTTCCGTACACAAAACGCCGCCATCAAATTTATGGTAGTTTGAAAATTACATCACAGGCGGCGGCACAGTCCATGGGGAGGCTGAAATTTTCAGGAATCTTCAGGCTTCCATAATACCTTACATCACTGTAGGCAATATAATTTACATTATGTTTTAATGTCCCATTCAACATTTAAATTCCTGTCTCTGCTTGTTTTAGTCATTAGGGTTTCCACACTTTATTGGAAGAACTGCTCCAAAATCTTATATACACAACCAGTAGCGATTTTCTCTAAAGTGCGTGTAAGCAGGGATCTTCCAACTTAAAAAATAGAGTGTTCAAAATCCTTGCTAAAAATCCTCCCGTCAGAATGATATTCGCACTGCTCAAGAGCAGATCGAAAATGAATCCTAAAACCTATAGGTGCGTTATGAATATATTATCAGCACCTATGAGACCTTTCGTCATATTCGCAAAACATACTGATGACGCCAGAATGGTAAGTCTGCAAACCTTGAAAATCTATTAGCTGCCTGAGTGCGCAACACCTATGAGATTTGTTAACACAAAATTTGTACGCAAAAGTATTTTGCAATAATCAATAGATTTTTTCAAGTTGTTGTCAAAATGAGTAAAGCACTGAAGATGTTATTTTTTGTAACCTACGGCATTATATTCTTTATTCTACATACTTTCATCAACACAGTTGGAAAATGTTGTACAATCGTACAATCTTTGAGAATTTATCTAGTAAAGTAAAGTAAAGTAAAATATTTTATACTTACAATTTCATTAGAGAATATTTTAAGAAAAATTGAATTCGATAAGTGTTCGCCAAATCGAAAGAAAACATTTTTCCTGCGAAATTGATACCTCTTGTTATCTATTTTCCTATCACTTCCCAGAGTCGTTAAATTATCGTATCTGTGTAATGATAGAACGTTGGTCACAGATTGTTTTTGTCAAAGAAAATTGCCTGTGGCGCACATTGTTATTGCTCGTCGTTAAGATTTTTACTATCTAGGTTTATAGTTACCCCTTTGTGCCCACTCAGTAAATGTAAGTGAGATTTGTTTGAAAGACTTGTCCGAGAATTGCACTCAATTTGATATCTTTGCCATCTCTGAAAGTCACACTCAAGGTGTGGCACACTTATACAGAGGTGGTGGCAACCCTATTTTAATGACAAAGTAAGCACCTATAAAGGCTTTTTATTTCTTAAAATCTGGGTCAGTGTTGTCACTCGATGGTATTAAAATAAATCTCACCATTCTACTTAGCAGTAACACTGTATTCAATCTTCATTTCGAATCCTCTACTCTGTCAGAGGGATTTTATTTTATTTTCTAAAAGGCTGTACATTACCGCCATGGCGCGGATGTCCTGAAGAACGGAGGCTGCTTTATTATAGGGTTGTATCATTCTTTATTTGAATTCACTCGTCTTCATTTAAATCAGACACCCTGTCTAAACAAAAGAGACCACTGTTTCATTTTCACTTTCATTTTACTGAAAAGAAGTATATATATATATATATATATATATTTGTACTCCTTCGTCTTGAGAATTTATTTTCTCATCTTTCTTTTAAGGGGAGATAAATGAATGCGATAAAAAATGTTAAATGGTCCATACAATCATAAAGCCTTAGCACAATCAAGAAAATATGAATACATCTTCGCAATGCTAAGTTAAGAACTCCAATTTATTGATCATCACTCCCTTATAGGCTGAAGACCTATAGCCTATAACCGGAAGGCCATCGCGCCATACATTTCTTATGAAAGCCCGCACTCATCCTATTCGAAAACCGGATCGGCAATAAAAATAGGCCTCGCCCTTCCGCGCCAGCCATCCAATCCGGTCTGAAAAAAGGCGTGGCCCTGGTTGTATTACTTATCCGGTTTTAGAATCGGATGTCTGCGGTGTTTATCCGATCCGATTGTCTGATCAAACAATCGAAACGCAAAATTTGATGTATGCGCCCAGCCATAGTCGTACACTTTGAGGGAAAAAAAAAGTTATTGATATTGGCGTTATTTAAAAAATAATGAAGATAATGCTTTTGGCCGTGAAAATCTAAATATTTTAATTCGCAGGACTCCATTTAATTATTTTATTTTTATTTCAAGTAACAAATTTAATATCTTTTTTATATGAATATCGCAAAAGAGTCCCAACTGCCTGGAGCTAGTGAGACTCTAGAAACACCAATTAGGGTACTTTGTGAGGCTGAAGGTAGTGGGGGAAAAGGTAGGTGGTGACCGCGAACTTCAGATTTCTAGTCGAGAACCTTACCTCTCGACCACGGTGTGTGTCAAATGGCATGTAATTATTGAGTTTTTCAGTTGTTAATATTGCGATAGTTGTTACGATTTGCTGTAAAATACAGCGTCACGAACAGTGGCGGCCGCTGCCCTGAGAATGTGGTGGTTCACTGAGAATCCGTACCTACCTACTTATGATAAAAATTATTAATTAAGAAATTTTAATTATTAATTTATTTTCAAACATACTGTTATTTCCTTTTATGTTTTCAACACTGGTTGCACTCATTTTTGTAATAAAATTATATATTTTAAAAAAGTAATAAAATTATATATTAAAAGTATTTAGTTCAACCAATATAAAAAATAAATTAAAAAAAACCATGACACTTATCACGTCACGGGCCAAACGCGCGCCGCTAGACTGCGCTAGACGGAAACTGATCTATGATCTTCGCCGAAATTCGATTGTATTCGTGTCACCTCGGGTCATGGTTCATGGTCAATCGGTAAACTTCGGCAAGGATCGGATTATGTTAGGTTGGTGGCACACCGATTCAAGCCAAATTCTGGTGCAAATAGCGAAATCGACGCGCTTTCGATGTTTTAAATATCCAATACCAAAACATGATTTGGTTCGTTTGCGAAGCGAATGCTCACCAATGCGGTCGATACGAGGGCGCTCGGCGGCCGCGCTATGGGAGATTAAAAGCGTTCTCCCTGATAATATTCGTAGCATTATGTTGGTAACTAATATTTTGAAATGATTAAATTAGGGATTCTGTAGATTTAAATTAGAGATTTTTTAGTCCTCAGTGAGTACATAAAGTAAATTTAGACATTATAATTTGCCAGTGCTGCATACGAACACACTGTGCGACCAGCCGCCCTTGGTCACGAATCAATTAATATTTTTTTACTACGCACATATAAATAAGAAATAGTTATCCCGACAATCTTTCATCAGTTGAATACATAAATAATACACCATGTTGCTACATCATCAAATTGTAAAGACGTAGGGAGATCTTAATTTACTGTTTCTTTTTATAACCAATGAAACGAAACCTTTCGCGTGAGGATTCGCCCTACCCCCTTACCCCCGTACCACGGCCTCCAAGTCTCTCTGAAATCTTTTTCAGGAGATTTATCTTCCCAGCCTTCCCCGCCTCCCCATCTGTCGGGGATAGAGAAAAGCTCGCTTGCTAAGTAGAAATACTGATTCGACTTAGGATGCTAAGGTATTCCCCATTTGCACAACTTTGATTTGGATTGTTATTTAAAGGGAGTCCCTGCGAAGTGATTTACATTAAATTTCTATTTGCCGTTTTATCGGTTCCCGCATAAAATTTATCGAAATTAAACAATGAGCTTAAACGAATAGGGATATTTGAGAATTTTACTGTAAATAGGTAATAAAGGCAACAAATTTAAACTAACTGAATTTCTCACATATTCACAGTAAGAAATCATTATAAGTTTAAAACTCTTAAACCCTACCTGGGGTACTGGAGTACCCCCCCCTGATTTACAATATCAACAATTTTAACAATATTGCACTGTTGCAAAAATCGCTCTAGTTAATCTACTCTCGATAATAGGCCACTTGCATGGACTTCATAACGACTTGGAAAAAATCGTGTGGATAGATTTTTTTACTAAGATTACGAAAATGTTAGTCAAAAATTTTTAGAAATGTACAGTTTTTCTTTTTTTTAAATAAATAAATCCTTTATTTGGGCTCGTGACGTCACTACATGAAAATTCCCATCTCCGAAATTGTTCCTATTAATTTTATAAAATTCCACACTGATTTATTTTTTTTTTTATATGGCATCACTTTGATTTCAGGCGAATTTTTGAATTTGACATTTAACGTTCACTAGATTTATTGTTTGTTCTCTGCGAACGTATCATTTGGTTTGATTTTTTGACAGGTGTAATGAAGAGAACCCCGTACATTTTACGTTGTCCGTGCGTGTTTTAGAGGTGTAATGATAATGGTGCGGATTTTAACAAAATCAAATTTTGTAATATTCTTATTATTATTATAATTTACAAGTACAAGTATAGTACGTTTGATTTAGTAATATAGACGTTGAACATTAAAATAATTTATGATCAATAAGATGAATCAAGGAAAAAAATACGCATGAGATTTAGTATTTTTGTTATTCCTCTTTATTCTCCTGTGCCATTCGTGTGGAAAACGTTATTTTTTAAAAATGATTTTCAGCTATGTAATTATCGTTTTTTATACCTATAAAATTATGTTTCGTCTTTCCGGTTTATAAAAAATGGTCTGATTTTTCGGATTGAAATTTTCAAAAAATCACCAGTGACTAGAAGAATATTTGCCCAAATCGGAAATTTTTTTTAAAAAATGTGATGCAAGTGGCCTATTGGGGCGTAAGTACGTCAGTAAGCCGTGACCGCACGGCAAGAGCAGTCGCGTCCACAGGTGTTCCGGGGTACCCCAGTTCCCCGTGGTAGAAATAGTGTTAGTCCAGGAAGACCAAAAAGTAGCCCATGTGTCTCTTCTACGGGTTGCTAAATGCCGTTGGTGTCAACGCTTGGGTCTTATTCAAGCTGTCAACTAACATTGATAAAGAGAAAATAACCAAGCGGCGTGAATTTCTTAAGAGTTTGTCAATAGCACTCATAAAGCCTCATATGAGAGCTAAACTATAATGGCCAAGTTTACCCCGGGATATCAGAGAAACTATACATGCAGTCTTGAATATTCATAGTGAAGATCATAGGCGGTCCCTGATAATCCCAAACCTGGTCGTTGCTGCTTTTGTCCGCGCACAAAGGAAAGAAAATCTCGATCTGTCTGTAACACTTGTCGCCGCCATATTTGTGTTGACCATCAATACAAAATCGGTCCTTTATGTAACGAAAAAAATGTCTATTAGTTTTTATTTATAAATTTGTCTTTTCTTATTACTTTGCCATAATAAAAATAATATTTTAAAAAATATCAAATACTTTTATTTTATTAATTTTGATAGGAATAATTACATTCCCAGAGTGGTAGGGTTTAAGTGTCAAATACGTGCCACAAACCCTCACAAATCATATATGATTTTAGATTTTGACGGCCAAAAATTATTTTGTTATTAGTTTTTGGGGTATTATGTCGTGTTACGCTACCTCCTTCTTTAGCCAACGTTGGACAACGTTGCAGTGTCCATCATCAGGGCAGATGTGTGATGACCTCACAAATCAGTTTACCAGCAATAACGCTGGTATAGTACCTTGCCTACGCCTCCCTCTCTGCTCTGCCCACTCTTTCTCTCTACGACTACTGCTTCTAGTCAATTTCTTTCTCTGCTGAACGTCGCCTGGACCACGGACTTCTCTACATCCCTCTGGATCAAACCTATGGCGGCAAAAGAGACTACTTTCTCCCTTCACACATGGTGAAAGGAGCGACGTCTTGCGCCTCCGTGGATTGGAACTCAGCCTTTATTCACAGTACTTGTGTGTCTCACCCTGTCTAGCACATTGACCATAGGAAAAAAAGCCAGATGACAAAACACTGACCATTGTGTGGTCCATAGGGAGCGACTTGGGGCGGATTGGGGATAAGGAAAACTTCATTGAAAAATATTAGAGCAGGATGGATAAAGTCTCAGGACTGGAAAAAAAATGTGTGCAGTTCACACGCGGTAACCTTCAGAAAACTGAACTTCGAGAGAATTAGACGAAAGCAGAGTTTCAGGTGTAGGATAATTGTTTGACAGGGATTGTTTATTATAACATTGTTACTAAGTTTAGAAATAATTTGGTCATTTTTTTCTACGAAGCATCGCACAAAGCGGTCACCGATTAGTTTATCTTATTCTCTCGCAGGCTAAATCCTGTAGATGAAGGTGTTTGTCTCTTTTTAATATTGCTCGTTTCCGTTTCATAGTGTTTCAAATCACAACGGTACTAAAGAAATTTTCACTTCAAAAATGGCGCGACCAAGTGAATCGGATACTTGTTTCGGGCCACGTCAAGAGTTCAAGAGTCAGAGTAATAGAAGAGCATGTGTGAATGTGAACGAGGCAAAGAGTGCGTACCAAGACCGAGTTTTTTGGTGGGCCGTTCTCTCTACCTACCCCTGCGGGATGGTTAGTTATTTAGTGAAGGATGATTTTCTCCATATTTTTGTCGTCGAATTCCAGTGCACCTTTTCCTGTACATTTATATCATCATCTTATTAATATTTGTGGTTTCTCCTTCAGAGTCGCTAGATGTCGTTTTCTCTCGCCTGTTCACTTTCGAGTGGTTTGAAGTCGGATATTGATTTTGCAAAAATAAAAACTTTTTTTTTCTTGGAAGTAATAGGATTCAAACCTAGGTCGTCTTAATGTCTGGCCACAGAATTCTGGCGCTTTATGTCACTGGACTATGGGAGGTCTGCCTGAGACCGAGAATTTATCGTATTATGTTACAACCGAGTACCAGTGGAATAATAATTTTCAGTGACGTACTTCAAATTACAACGATGCTAAAGAAGTTTCACTTTAAAACGTTGATTTTTTTATTGTATAGGATTCGAACCCAGGTCGCCTGAATGTCTGGCCACCACATTCGTTACGCGTGTTACACCGCTGGACTAAGGCAGGATTGTGTAAGGTCGAGAATTTACTGTAATATATAAAAATTGAATATCCGTGAAATATGTGATGTGTTTCCGTTTCATCAGAATTTCAAATCGCTAACGGAGCTTTTTTTAACTTAACTAAAATTTACTAAAAATAAAGACAAACATTCCCGGGTTACGAATAACCCAACAATGTTTGAAAATCTCCTACTACCACCACAGAAAGCCGAAAATGTTTCTTGTGTTGTGATGGAGGACTTAGCCAGCCAAGGAATTGAACACGCGACGCCCGGATGGGATCCAAGCGCTATGCCCACTCAACCACCGACCAGTCTAATGAACTTATCACTTCAAAATCTAGAAACTGGTGACATTTTTGTGAAAATTTGTGGAGGAAAGCATATCTTACCCCGGGATTCATTTACCTCAGTGATAATAGATGAAAGAGATGTACTACTTACCTGCTGCAATCTGTAATACTTTTCATGTGGTTAAAGTGAACTAAAATAAATATGTCACTGTTTCAAAGCCTTAAATAACCAGGCGTTGCATGTTGGAAGGCTCGCTTCTGATTCGGGAGATTCCCCAAAGTGTTTTACTTTATTATCCTTTAACACGCCATCGTTTGGAGGATTTCATGTCACATCTAAATCTTTCAGATCTGTACCAACTTTTATTTATTAACGTTGCATAGTTATTAAATAACACAATTCAAAGACAACTACTTATACGAAGTGGTCGACCAATTTGCCTACCTGGGCTCCAGTCTGACAGAGAATAATGAGGATCCAGCCAGTGGCGGATACAGAGGGGGGGGCGCAGGGGGGGCGCAGGGGGCGCGCGCCCCCCCCCCCTTGGTCACTCTAAATACAAGAAAAACTTTCTTCAATCATTCGCTCTACATGTCTAAACCATCTAAGCGTACCTTTCTTAATCTTACTTATTACGCTTGTATCAGCTTTGCATTCATTTCATATTTTTCTCACACTATCATACATGGCTTTCTATAGCATTTAGTCCTTCCTCTGCCAATTTCATGCTTCACTGCCATACATCAGGATTGGTTTACCAGCACTCTATTGTGGACTGCTAGCTTCGCTTCTTTCGACAGTTTTTTTGTTAGCGCCAACGGCCTTCAGTCCTCCATAAATTCGGAGTTACCTGCATTTACCCTCCTTTTAATATCTCTATCAGACTCCCCATCTCTCGTAAACATACTTCCCGAATACATAGACTTATCCACTGTCATTTTTGTAACTATTACAAAATATATTTTTATTTTATTATTTAAAAAAAACATGTCTTTGGAGATGCTATGTGAAGAGTCATTTTAATGGATGGAAAAAGGTATGATAAGTGGTTAGGACTCTCTGGGTTAGTGTGTCCAGAAGAGATGGACGAATGAAACTTTCCCTTCCACTGCGATGCGAGGAAATGGGTCGAGGGATTTCTGCTGGAGAGGTTAAATGGTCTCCCTCAACCAGTCCTTTTCAGCTCGCCACGCAGTACGTGGGCAAATGCTTCCGCGGCTACACCGCACATCCCACTGACTCAGGCCAGCGCCGGATCTGCCATACGTTCAAAAACATGCAAAAACCTGGCGCCAACTCCGAAGGGGCGCCGTGAGAAAATAAATATTGTATTAAAATTTTGTTATAATATTCCCTGAATCGTTTAAATATTACCCATAGTACGAAATAATTATTACGCTCTAGCAACACTTTCCAAAGAAACAGAATGCGCACGCATCAGGTTGGTATCAACGGCTTACGAATTTATAGTCAGTTACAGATTTTTTTTACAAATTCCATATATTTAGTTTAAAAGTAAGATCTATTTTTCCATATCTCTTTTACGGTATTTTACGACGAATGGGTGCGATCCAAATGCAATAACCAATCACAGCGCGGTATTTTTGTTCTTGAGAATCAAACAAACCGACTTACGCCTTTCAAAATGCTGACAATTTTAGTTAGCGTACGCTCGCTATTGTTTTATTTTATACGATTTAAGTCTCTAGGAGAAGGTAGTTAAAGACCATTTTCTAATGAAATCTTCAGTAAATTCCATTAACGAAAACATCGCACGGTTTGCAGGATTTGCAGATTGCAACGTGTTACGTGTTGACAGTTTCATGTTTCATCATTGATTTGACATATTATTTGAAGTTCGGTTAATGTATAATTAATATCTATTAGATTCGTTGGATTTGTTATTTTACGGTGTCAGTGTAAGCATCTTTCGTAAGCCTTTGATACCATACGTAAGTATTTAGTGTTTTTATGGTGTTTATTCGCTCAATTTCGTGTTTGTTTGCTCAACACAGGAGAAATGCAAGGTACAAATTTGAGGTTATATTCTTATTAGTCGTATTGTACGTTGCCATGAGAACGTATTTGTAATTGCTTTTTCTATTAATATTCACGTTGAGTATATACATAAACGCAGTAAATCTCAAGAATGTCTAATGGTGTTCTAAACCTAGTTCAGCGAAACCACCCGCATTGTCTCGTAACCTATATTTTAAATCAAGGTACGGGCACAAACAAACAATTCGTTGTATTATTTTAAAGCATAACTTGCAAAAAGAGTTTTTCATAAAATAATTAAAATAGCACCATAATTTTATGTTTACCCAATAGATTCAGAGAGTATAGGGCTCTTGGCGATTCTCTCTTTAAAAAAAAACGAGTGTGAGAGCTACCGCCAGATCACTTGGAAAAGTTACACCCTTTATATGTCTTGATTTTATTTGATAAATTAGTTTAAAAAAAAAATAATTAAATAAAAAAAACGGGGTGAACGAATTTTTAATCAAAATAAAAATGTAGGGGGGAGGGCCCCATCGGTACCTACTGCACAGGGCGCCAGATTCCGTAGATCCGGCCCTGACTCAGGCATCCCTGCTAAGTCACCAAACTTAGCGATCCACTTAGGATGACTTATAGCAGAGGTGTTGTTTATCCAATAAATAATTCCCGTGGCGGCGGTACCCACACTCGCCCCCTAAATTGAAACTTTTGCTTCATTCACATTCATACGTCGTTTCATGTAAAGACACCCTTAACACGGCCCGACTCAAGTATTTGATTCCCTTGATCGTGTATTCCCTTGAATGCAGCCCTACTGCTCCCTGTGACCAGCCAAGTTTTAAATGTGCGGTCCGTCAATCTTTTATTTATTCATTGAAGTGGAAACTTCTTTAGCACCGTTGTGATTTGACAAACACATCCATCTGTATGTTTTAGCCTGCGAGAGAATGAGATTTTTTTTACATTTACTCTACACAGAAGGCCCAGAGGAAAATAATTTGCCTCGGGGTCTATGTCATCTGGGATGCTGTGTGGAGAGTCTTTTTGAGGAGAGGAAGGAATGAACATTGGTCTTGAAGAGACCCATGTTGTAGGAAGGGGGAAACACAGAGGCCGGCAAATCATTCCACAGCCGAGCTGTTGAACACAAGAACGAGTCGAAGAAACGACCTGTTCTCATGTGACAAATGTCAACCATGTACAAATGTGGGGCACGCGTTTGGCGTGTTTACCGACTATGCACCGGTGCCGAAGGGATCAATGACGCTAGTTCCTCGGAGGGTCTTCCATTGTAATACCGGTAGAACAAGGATAGCATTCCCACCTGACGCCTGTGCTCTAAAGATTGCAATCCATCTGTTAAGATGGGAGAATCTAAAGCGGACCGCCCGTTTCTGCGCAGAGTCGAGAGTATTTTTTAGGTATTTTGGAGCTCCAGACCAGAGGTGGCTATCAAAATAATATAGTCGGTCTCCTATTTGTGCGGTTCGTCGTATTCTCGCCGTTGTCTACTTTTTAGTTTTCATATATCTTCCGCGCCCCCCCCTTGAGTTTTTTCTGTATCCGCCACTGGATCCAGCAGAAATCAGAAGGAGAATCACAGCAGCCAACAAAACATACTTCTCTTTGCTGCCAGTGTTTAAGTCACGTAGTGTCCACAGAAAAACCAAAATAACCATATATAAGACCATTGTCAGAACTGTATTGGCATATGGATGTGAGGCGCTGACACTGACGGTAAAGATGGCTGAAATGCTGGATACTTTTGAAAGAAAAGTGCTGAGAAGAATATGTGGACCCGTGAAAGAGGGTGAACAGTGGCGCATCCGGCACAATACAGAATTGTATAATATATATAAGGCACCTAGCATCTCAACACATATGAGACTCCTCAGGCTGAGATGGGCTGGGCATGTACAAAGAATGCCGGATACACGCGTCCCAAAAAGAATTTTGACTGGACACCCAGGTGGAAAGAGAAAAGTGGGAAGACCCAGACTGAGGTGGGAAGACGAAGTAAGAGGGGATGCAGCACAGCTTCTCCAGGTACCAAATTGGAAGTCAGCCGCTGAGGACAGGAGGAGTTGGAGGCGACTGTTGCAGGAGACCAAAGCTCGATATGGGCTGTAGCGCCATCGAAAAAGTTATTAAATAACAGATATTTCAGTTTTAGCAGCATGTATAAAATACTCCAACATACATATTTCGATGATTGCATGTTTCCAACGTACCAAGTAGATAGTACCTATTCAACATACCATCGCAGTTGAGAGGAAAACTGTGAACAATGTATATCAAACTTTGCAAACTAGTTCACGTTTTTTAGTATCCGGATGTTTTTTAAACATTAACAGTAGACAAATAAAATTGTTGATGGTTTGTGAACTCTGCACATCGTGTACATCAGAAAACTAAAACGGAATGTGGTGAAAAGAATTCTTCAAGCTGCAAAATTTTGTAAGCGTTGCTTAAATCCGAATTATTTTTTTTTAACATTAGCTTCACTCATGAGACCATGTACTATGTGGAGGGTCTTTTTATGGAATGTAAGGGAGAGGAGAAGTTCTAGAAAGGAAAACGTTATGAAAGGTGGATATGAATCTGGGGGTCAATGCGTCCAGGAATTACGGACATATGAATCCATCCCTCTCACTGCGGTACAAGGTAATGGGTCGTGAGAGTCTGGCTGGAGAGGCATAAGTGTTCAAATAAACACGAGGATTTCCCAATTTATAAAAGAATGACGGAAGAGAAACCTAAGAAAAAAGGAATATGAACCATAGTCAAAGTTGGCCAACTAGTCAAAGTAAGGTATGCTTGAATAATCATGTGGATGCAGCACAACCAAATTGACAGACGAAAAGCAAAACTGTAGAGTTCAAACAGGACTTCGCTGTCTTCAGTCACAAAGAGAGTAAAATCAAAAAATATCTCAAATGCTCACATCAATAAATAACAAATATTTACATCAATCGTGTAACATAGTAATAACAGAAATAGAAACAATAAAATACCAGTTATTTGGGTTTTGAAGGGTTTGAACCCTTGTGCCAAATTGATAGCTTCATCAACGGGGCAGGTGAAATGTTGCCCGGCACAATAAGTTCAAATATTGCACCCAAATTTAAATTCTGTCCAGTCACATCAGTAGATGTAGAACGCTCCTTTTCCTCTTACAAAAATATATTAAGAGATCGTAAACACAATTTGTCTACAGAACATGTAAAACAGTACTTAGTCATATTCGTTTTCAAAGAAAAATTGTAAATTTCTCGTTAAATACATTTTGTAATTGATATTTTCTAAAATACGATTGTTATCCTCGAGAACTAATAGCTTACTAAAATAAAAAAAAAATATTTAAAAATATGACTTCCTGTATTATTTCATGTTGCATATTTTGGCCCTTTTTATGGATTTTCGTGCATATTTTAGCTATTTTTATTGCATATTTTGGGCTGTTTGTGTTGCATATAATCCGGTCTTTAGTTATTAGTTTTGTTGCGTCTCGTTTTCAGGTGCGTCAAGTGATCCATTAACTAATTTGATTAAAAGAACCAGATCAGTCTTAGTTCTTCTACACGATAAGTCAGTTGAATTAAGTATTTTCATTAAGTTAACATAATTAATTTGTTCAATGGGTATGGAGAGTTTGAAATTAATGAACCTTAAAAATTTATGTTGAACTTTCTCAATTTTTATTTGGAGTGCTCTATATAAGTATGGGGACCAAATAGTGGAATAGGCCACTTACATCACATTTAAAAAAAAATCCGGTTTAGGCAAATATTCTAAGACATTCTGTTTCATATTTTTGAAACCCTGGCGATTTTTTTTAATTTAATTTAATAAATTACTTCGTTTTTACCACTTTTATATGTAATTTATTAATTTAAATCAAAATGGTGCCACAAAATAAGTTTGCTGTGTTAGAAGAAGTGATTTTTTTAAAATTCAATGCGAAAAATCGGGCCATTTTTTATAAACCGGAAAGACGGGACAATTTTATGGGTGCGAAAAACGATAATTACATAGCCGAAAATCATTTAAAAAAAACGTTTTCCACACGAATGCCAGAGGATAGAATAACGAGGACCACCAAAAGTATTACATCTCATAAATATTTTTTTCTTTGATGCGTCTTATTGATCATAAATCATTATAATGTTCAACGTCTATATATGACTAAATCCAATGTTATATACTTGTACTTGTAAATTATAATAAAATTTGATTTTGTTAAAATCAGCACCATTACCATTACACCTCTAAAACAGGAATAGAAGGCACAAAATGTACGGGGTTCTCTTCGTAACATCTATCAAAACGTTAAACCAAATGATAAGTTCACAGAGAACAAACAATAAATCTAGTGAATGTTAAATGTCAAATTCAAAAATTCGCCTGAAATCAAAGTGTTGCCATATAAAAAAATATATGAGTGTGGAATTTTATAAAATTAATAGAAAAATTATCGGAGACAATTATTATTTATTTAAAAAAATCCGTACGTTTCTAAAAAAAATTACAACATTTTCGTAATCTTAGTAAAAAAATCTATCCACACGATTTTTTCCAAGTAGTTAGGAGCGTTTAACCAGCCAGCGGACGAAAATCCACATTTCGTCGAAAGTTGTTCTTACGATCGTGCAGGGCGGTTACAATGAGAAAGATTAATTATTCTCCGTACCAGCTTTTTTAAATTATAACTCAATATCGAATTTATTTCAATCCAAATTAGCTTTAATTTATACCTTCATCCAAAAATGCTGAAAGGCGTGATGATAAAACTATTAAAATAATGTACTTTTTGTAATTATTTTTTGATTAAAAGTATTTATCATTTTTCAATAATGTCTACATTTAATAAGAATGCTAAAAAAATCTGAAATATATTAGTTTATAAGTGCGCAAATACATACATAAATGGACCAATTTTCGTCAAGAAACACATGTACGTACATATTTTTTAATGATTTTATTGAAACTAAAATTTAAATTCTAAAACATGCGTTTGCTAGATAATGTATTGATTTATTTTACTGCATGATTATATTATTTGAAATAAGTGTGGTATAATACAAAATCTTTTTTGAAAATTTAACGAATCTGCCAACGACCTATGGAATAATCTTATTATACTAAAAATTAAAAAATTTTCTCAAAATTTATTACATGCGAATGCTAGATAAAAGAACAATCTTTCGAAATCCATTTATAATTTTTTGTGAAAAAGAGTCAATACGTCTAAAATCTGATTTGAAAATGACATATTTCTGGTTTTCTCTGGTAATGCCCTCTTAAGAAATCCATGCAAGTGGCATATTGTATTCTAAATAATAAATATGCGTGTATAAATGAAAAAGCTATAGACCTCCAGCATTATCGTGATAATGAAAATATGTTTAACGCCTTTTTTATTACGTCACGGTACCGCAACCGTGAATCGTCGCGGTAATTGTGGTGTTAATTATTACAGCTATTGCTCCCTTTATCCGACCGAAAGTTCTCGGCGCCTTCGCCGGGAAACTTTGCCATGTGGAACCTTCCTAGGCAACTCACATGGCTCATCACGTGGACAAATTAATATTCCGACGACGTATGACTTCTGACCTTTTGGTATTTTCGAATCAGCAGTGTATGAAGCGTTCCGAGATGATGTCAGGAGAGTACTGGTTTCCAATGAAAATATAAGAGCCCATAAATTTATTGAAAAAGATTCAAAGATTCCTCCGTAGAATTGTGTCTAATCATTTTAATTCAAGTTTTTGATGGCCTCGTGATCGATGGGTGAGGCTCTCGACGAGCAATCTGGAAGTCACGGGTTCAAATCCCGGCCTACGCAAATAAATTTTATTTGATTAATTTGTGTTATTTCACGATTAATTAAATTAAAAATAATATATGGGTAGTATATTTGCGGCACGTTCCAGAGTGGAAGATACTCTCAGTTTCACGTGTAAGACCAATATTCAGAATTGAAACGTTGCTTGAAATGGCCTTTTTTTTACATTAACTCCACACAGGAGGCCCTGAGGAAAATAACTTCCCTCAGGGCCTATGTCATCTTTGAAGATGCTGTGTGGAGGGTCTTTTTGAGGAAAGGAAGGAGTGAACACGGGTCTTGAAGAGACCCATGTTGTAGGAGGGAGGAAACACAGATGCCGTCAAATCGTTCCACAGCCGAGCCGTTGAACTCAAGAACGAGTCATAGAAACGACCCGTTCTCTCATGTGACTAATGTCAACCGTGTACAAACGTTGGGCGCGTGTTTGGCGTGTTTCCCGACTATGCACCGGGATCAATGACGCTAGTTCCTCGGAGCATCTTCCATTGAAATACCGGTAGAACAAGGACAGCATTCCCACCTGACGCCTGTGCTCTAAAGATTGCAGACCGTCTGTTAAGATGGGAGAATCTATCAAACGGACCGCCCGTTTCTGCACAGAGTCAAGGGTTTTTTATAAGTACTTTGGAGCTCCAGACCAGAGGTGGCTGCCAAATTCAACCGTGGGGCGCACTTGCGATTTGTACAGGGTTAGCAGTTGTGTACTATTAAAGTATCTGCGGGCCCTGTACAGTACGCCCAGTTTCTGAGAGGCTAACTTAACTCTGGTTTCGATGAAGCCCCCGTACCTGAGCTGGTCACTTAGAGTTACACCAAGCATAGCGATGGAGGTCCTGTTCGGAAGATTGCTTCCGTTGAAGGAGACTAGATTTTCATTTCGATCCCTTTTAGACGTTATCAAACATGATTGAAACATTAAATTCGACGAGGTTATTCTTACCCCAAGTGAAAACACTCTCGAGGTAACCGTCCATTCTTTGCTTCAAAGCCCTCCGAGCTATTAGAGTTTGTGTGCCCTTTGGGGGCTTGTCAAACAAAAAGCTATCATGGACTGTACTGTCATCCACGTAACAATGAATCGGTGCACATGACAAGAGGTCATTGATGTGCAACAGAAACAAAGTCGGTGACAGAATCGATCCCTGTGGGACGCCAGCATTTATCGAATGCGAGGAAGAGGTGAAACCGTCAGCAACCGCCTGAATCGACCTCTCCCTCAAAAAGTCGGCAATCCACGTACACAAGGATGCGGGAAGTCCGTAAGAAGACACCTTAGCCGTGTTTGGTTACCAGATCTGAATAGCCAGGTACTTCCCCACCTTCATCCCCTCATCTCCTTCCGCACCCCACTACCTTCAGCCTCACAGCATACCCCAATTGGGGATGCCATAGTCTCACCGCCTCCAGACTGGAGTTGGGTCTCTTGTGCGGTACTTGCGCACGCCAGGATTTGAATCCGCGACCTAGGGATTTATAGTTAATGATCTTTGGCACTCAACCACGGAGGGCGATCGATTTATTTTAATATGTCTTTGCACAAGTACGCATGATCCTGCAGATACAGATTTTAATACCAGAAAACATGTTTACGGATAAATGTAACTCAATTTAAAATTTAATTTAGCATACGAAAATATATCAATATATTTTTGTGCTGAACCAACGGAATTACCGATCCATGGGGTAATAATTATTTACGAGTTAGAATATAATCGCCCACAATTAATAATAATTGCATAATTTGTTGTGAAAATCACCTCAGGGGCATTTTTGTGATCAAAAATACTTATTTCGACGTGTCCTGCGTATCTCTGGTTCAATGAACACTGAAATTCGGATTAGCTTTGAATTTAAGTGTCATTTTCAAAATTGGAAATGATTGTGTGAAGAATTCAGACAGATTCATAAAAATATTTTAATGGTCATTTTCAATGTTGGAACTGATTTGTCAAGAATTCAGTCAATGCGGAGATTTTTCACGGGTCTGCGCTACTAATTAATAATTAAGAAGAATAATTATTATTTTTATCCATTTAAGCGTTTTGAAAAGGTTTACTATTTTGTCTTTCTATTTTTAGAAAATAATGTTTCTCTTTGTTTTAGCTGCACTCTATTTAATCCTACACCATTTGACCCATATAATCCAAATTTGCATAAGTTGTTTATATTTGGAACCCTTCGCCCACTTTCTAGGCACATTTCCCCCCTCCTCGCCTCCTTACAACCCTTCCCGGGATGTACCTAAATGAATATTCTGTTCAATGTAATTCCTTCGTAATTTTACTATACTTTCGTTCAAGAGCCAGAGGAAAATATATTTATAAACTCTCCATTCCACATCTCAATTTTTTTTTAAATCTGTGTTCCAGTCATTCTGGTAGAAGACAAATGTCTTAGCTGCGAAATGTACGAGAGTAAACCGGTATTAGAGAGGAGGTATTCCGCGCACCGCAAGATAGAGATACATTTTACCAGAGTGATCTCCTACGTCGCGTCGGGGAGATCTGACAGGGCACACGAAGAAGAAGAAGTCCTTCTGCGAAAATAATGCGAGTTAGTTGTAACGATTTATATTGTGCTTAAAACTTTGCTGAAAAAAATATGAATCCATTTTACGGAAAAAAATCTAGTTTTCGAATTTGACGAATGGTCAGTCAATATTTTTTTGCAAATAAGTCAATATCTGGGGATGTAAAAATTATGAATTAGCCACCATGATTACAGAACATAATTTGGTAAACTTTCGAAATAGCTTGACACGCTTAATAAAAACCGTTTTTAGAAGAAAAAAAATTGCATTCGAGATGATGCAAAATACTGCATTCAAAATTTCAGTTTAAAATGAAAATGACGGCCATTTACAATAACTTCTGTCATTTTGTTGTACTAATATTTCTGATACCACGTATCATTTAACGAATAGCCAGAAGAGACGTTGTTACCATGTTTTCTAAAACGCGTTTTTTTTTACTTACAGATTAATGTTTTAATGTTAAAAAAACTTGTCAAAAAACCTTTATTTAATATTATTTTTTTCCAGAATAACTACTCTTCTAGCCTTTCGTTATTTTATAGTATCAGTAGTACCAACGTAACGAAATGACAGAAAGTATTTTAAATGGCCATCATCTCATATGACGAAAGCAAATTTTCATTTCACGTAATTGAAATTTTGAATGCAGTATTTTCCATCGCCCCGAATGCAAATAGTTGCCTTTTATAGTAATTAAGGTCAATCAAAAGGTTTTTTTTCTACAAATATTCGTACTAAGTTCATCCAGCGATTTCGAAAGTTAGTTGCATTTTTTACTGAAAAATTGGCAATTTAAATAAATGTCCCTGAAATCGTAAAACCCACTAGTAAACCTCTAATATAATATGCGGAGCATTCTGTATAAATTCCACGAGTTGTACAATGTACATTGTGCTTGAATGCAACACTGCATAATTACAATTTAGCCTCAACGACAGTAATTATACCAGTCCGACACTGTTGCCAGTAATGGAGGTTGCGTTTGACAACAATAATTGTATGCGCACTCGGTTGGATTTTAATCAAGTCAGAATTCCGCTAACGGGCTGATTAATGACACGTGAATCCCTGGGATTTATTATTTTTCCAGTGTCAACTGCTGACGTGCATTTCGTTTATGACCCCTATTATTTTCATTCTCCTGCATACCAAATATAATTTCTTTTAAAGCTAATATATAAAAATTAAGTTACAAATATTAAATACGTGTTCAGAATCTCTCACTTTTTAACGGTCCTGCGCAAGGTTCGTAGAAAATGCGTTTTTAAAGGTTAGCTCATAAGGGTCTTTTTCGAAAAAAAAACTTGTCAGGCCGCTTTTCAAATTTCGATCGCGTGACCTAGCTTGAAGTACACTTTCACTTGTATTGCAGTTATCTCCCAGAGGAACATGGACTTCAAGCTACGTCACTACTTTTTTAGCCAATCACCGCTCTACCCCTTCGATGAGGACGATGAGCTAACTTCGTTAAACGCATTTTCTACGAACCTTGGGTCCTACTATGGACCAAATTGTTGGGGTATTCGCAGAAATTCACATGTAACGTTAGTCGTTAAATGCCAAATTAGAGCCACATCGCTTTTTTAAAATTTGAACAGTCCTCGTTTAACGTCAATTCTAGATCAATTACAGCTTCCTATCCAATTGTGATAAGCTGACAAGCATAACAACACGATAGTATGCTTTTCCGCTGATCGAAATTGTTCACAAGCTGAAACGGACCAAGAACCAGCGTTTAACGGGGAATTAGACGGCAATGTTACATTTGAATTTCTGTGTCACCGACGGCAAAGTTAAATATTTCAAGCTGCAACGTTGCTTTAAAACACTGGTCATTGAACGAATCTGTAAATCAATAAACAAAGTAATATATTTTGTTTTTAGATGTGAGTCGCTTTATAAAATTTTCAACATAAAACTAGAGTCCCACTGTCCTTAGATAGAAGGACTGAACCCACATTAACGAGGAAAGTTAGCTTCATTTCAATTACCTTCTCCTTTTTTTTTATTTTGCATATTTTATTCCCGCGTTATTTCGAGAATTCCCGCGCTTAGCAAAATGGCGGCCAAGGAAACCCGTTGCAGAACAACGTCATTTGCAATAATTGACAAGCTACAATAATTTGCCAACTCCAAAATGTATTTTGCTTAATTACCTACCCATCTTTTTCAATTACTTCTCGGCTTCGCCCATGTTTCTACTTATTAATAAACATAATACTTATTTTCATCACCCATGATGAAATTGAATCTAAATTGATTTGTAATTTAACACAATCTTGCCCGTCACAAATCGTCGTAAGCAATAAGTTATTTGAGATCATCACGAAAAAAAAGGCTGGTGGAATATTTGATCCGTTCTTGATTGTCATCAATTAAAATTATACATCGTGGAGGCTCTAGGCTCTAACTTTAAGGCCTGTTCAGATTGAGCATATAAATATAAAAGATCATAGCACGGCGAATATCGCTCTCCATACAATCCCTTCAGACCGTTCACGCATAAGCGCTTTATGCGCACATCAACCATAGACAATGCACATCTTACGCCATAACCGCTCTTGAGGCGATATGCCAACAGTTAAGCGCCCCCCACTCCGACGAAAACAGGAGGGGGGGTCATTTTAATTACGGAGCTGCCTAGACCGGTGGATGACAAGGTGAATGGTCAAGTTGATAGATTCAGTATAAAAAATGCGCACTCCGTGGTCGCTCGCTAATTCATCTGACCCCCTCTCCTACCATAGGAAGAAATATTTGATCTGCGTCGTGTGAACGGCACGAAACATAAGCGCTCGCGGTTCAACATATACCTGCTCGCGGTTATATTAGATGTCTGAACGTAACTTTATGCGCACATCAACCATAGACAATGCACATATTACGCCATAACCGCTCTTGAGGCGATATGCCAATAGCGCCTCCCATTCCGACGAAAACAGGAGAGGGGGTCATTTTAATTAAGGAGCTGCCTAGACAGGTGGATGGCAAGATGAATGGTCAAGTTGATAGATTCAGTACAAAAAATGCGCACTCCGTGGCCGCTCGCTAATTCATCTGACCCCCTTTCCTACCATAGGAAGAAATATTTGATCTGCGTCGTGTGAACGACACGAAACATAAGCGCTCGCGGTTCAACAGATATCTGCTCGCGGTTATATTCGATGTCTGAACGACACTTTAATCATGGCAAGATAGCAATTCGAGATGTGGATCTACAGAAGAATACCTAAAATAAGCTGGATGGACAAGGTTACGAATGAAGATGTTATGGTTCGGATGAATAAAGAAAAATAAATTATTAAAACTATAAAAATTCTATAACTTCAATATCTTGGACATGTGATGAGATATCCTGAGAAGTATGAGAATTAGCATCTCATAAAGCAGGGAAAGATTGCCGGAAGACGGGGCCCTGGAAGAAGGAGAACCTCATGGCTAAAAAACATTAGACAGTGGTTTGGCCAACTGTAGAGATTTTCCGGACCGCAGTAAACAAAATCAGCATAGCCAACATGATATCCAACGTCCGTTGAACGGACAGGGCACAAAAAGAAGAAGATGGCAAGATAAGCCTAGTGGTTACTAAAAAATACCAATATTCCTACAATTACTAAAAAATACAAATAGGTGTACCGGCCCAAAAACTTATAATAAGTAAGTAGGTATCTACCTGTTCGTATGTAAAATAACTGCTATCAAATCACAACCGTCTAAATAATAATGTAAGGTGATATGCATGCTGCCTAAGGATAAAAAACTGCTTTATCTGAATTTTGATAAACGACTACCATTATACGGATTCAAAATATTAGCTCAGAGGGTCTCGGATTTCAAACGCCGATTGATTTGTCAGCAATTTTCTTCGAGCCGTGGGTTTATTATTTTGTGTGACAGGGGCCTTAGTTGACTCTAGATACTCGATTCTCGGTAATATGTGCATAGATAAATCACGAATTGAAAGGTTGAAAAATTGGGATACAGAATATCGGCAGGAAAAAGCTCAGATCATGTTACAATTCAGATGGGTAATGTATGTGAATAATGGAGACGTATTCTTAATTCGAAATTATGAGTTTGTTTTTCACGACTCGGAAAGTACCCACCGACAAAACAAAATGTTGAATATAAAAATATCAATATATTCTCTTTTTTTACGTTGGAATGTAGTTTTCAAAGGTTGTGATAGAAAATGCTTGAATTATTGTAGTTATTTTCGCTGATCCAAAAATCTAGACAAAAAAGCTGGGCTAATTTCATGACGTCATAAAAAAATTTGATTTTTATAGATATCGTAGATCTGCTAACTAATGCGATTATATTTTAGTAGGGAACGCGAAACCTTCAGGTGGGTATTTATTATGATCGCATTTAATATACAGTTGTCCTGAAATTCTTAGTGCAAGCAGAAAACTGGTGAAACGGAACACCACGTATATTATGTAGATTTTTAAGGTTTTTTTTAAATAATGATATTTGAGAACTATGTACATTACTGGTAACTTAGTCAATTCGCTCCGCTATTTGACACAATGCATACACACATTCACATACACACACGTACACTTATACACCACATAATATTTATATATCGTTTATCTTTATCCTTACCCACCTCAAATCATTCCCTAGCATGTAAACCCCACCTGGTAAAATATACATTATATTTGTTTCTAAAATAAATAATAAAAGGGCCATTTATTTTAATTTGCAAAGTCTTTCCCTTCTTTTTTTCATTGCTTTTCACCCCAAAGGAGTGTTCTGGCCAGTGTGGAATTGATGATTTTGTGAGTAATGTGCAGTATAATAAGAGTAGTTTTGGGTATTTACAAATTTGGTATTAAAAACAAGGACCTATCTATATTATAATAATAATCTTTTTTACATAATAATACAAATATAATCTTTCCCTTCAAAATTTCAGATATTTTACAAGCCCTTAAGAGGAAACACGGTTGCCAAGAAATTTGGACAACAGGTATTTTACAAAATTACTCTTACTCCCTCGAATACTGAGTGAAAGGGACAACTACGCCTCAGGTTGACAATATTTAAATAAAATCATAAAAATCGACGTTTTGTATTTCCCATTTTTCTCCTCAAAAACTGGGACGATTTAAAACATTTTTTACTATCTGTTTTATAAGAGAGTGATCTAAGTCTGTAAGTTATGTTTTTTTTTTTTAAACATTGTCTAGTTTGTTTACTGAACGTTTGTTGATGGCGTTCGATTTTAACAATTTTTGGAGGGTGCTAACTCCTGTAATAAGTAACTTCCCAAAAAATCAAAACATACGGACACGCTAGTAGTCGATATCTATACTATAAACCCTCCGTCAGGCGTAATGCAAATCCAAACACGATCGGGCGCAATTCACCTGTGAGATTATATCATAGAAAAACAGATCAAAATGATTTTTCCCTTAAATTTTTCGAGATGAACGAAAACTGGCCCTCTGTGGGTGGGAAATAGGGTGTGTCAATTATTTCAACTTTTGAATTGAGAAACGCCCGGGGTCTCAAAAGTTGCGTCTTACAAAGAAAATGAGAACTAAATTTTTTTTAAATGGTTATTAGCCCGCTAAAATGCATTGAAAATCAGAAAACAAACCTAAAACCATTTTGTTTTTTAATTTCTAATTTTTTTTTTCGGTAATTTAACCTTACAACGTTTGTTTATTATTAAAAAAATGCGTATAAGTGACAAAAATGAAAAAAAAGTTCAAGTTTATGAATATAAGTATTAGTCAACAAGGATTCTGATTTTATCCAGAAAAAGTGTTATTTTCCCTTTTTATATTTTTAAACAACACATCATATATGTTTAAAAAAAATTTTTTTTTGGATTCTTTGTAATGCAGTTATAGAATATAAAATAAGTTTGGTACAAAATATAAAGTATGAACCCTTTGTTTTATTTTTGTTTCCAAACCATTTTTTTTTCAAAACTTCCGGCCATTTTAGCGGGCTAATAGTAACCAATAATTTCATTTATTTTTACGTTTTCAAATAGCTACAGATCATACGAAACTTTTGAGACCCCGGGCGTTTAAATATAAGGCCATTTTTTTCCTTCTATGGAGAGCGACACAAGCTAATGGGAAAGGAGAAAAAGTCAGGAGGCCGCGCCCTTAGAACGGCGATATTTACCCTTAGGCACACAAATAACAAGTTGCGTGGCGGGAATGGGTACCGCCGCCCCGGGAACCTTTTTTGGATAACCAACACCTCTGCCATAGGTCACCCCAAGTGGTTCGCTACGTTTGGTGATTTAGCAGGGGTGCCCGGGTTCATGGGGTGAGGTTTGTCTAGGTCTTGGAGGCGGATGACCAGGACATACTGAACCCCAGATTCCTAACCACCCCTTAAACCCTTTTCCTTCCCAGAACTTCCTTCCTTTCCTTAAAAAACCCTCCACACAGCATCCCCAAAGATGACATAGGTCCTGAGGGAAATTATTTTCCTCAGGGCCTCCCGGGTGGAGCTCATGTAAAAAAAAAAAAAACAGATCACTTCATCTCACAGATTAGTTGCGCCTGACGGAAGGTTAAAAAATATTTGCAGTAGTGTCAAAATCCGGAGAAGAAATCGGGGAATACGTTTATGTGGACATCACGCCGCCCGGTTCTTCTTAAACTAGATAATAATTATTGAAATCTTACATTTATTAATAAGTTTTCCCCATTTCTTATTTACCGTTTGTCAAACACTTGTGATCGAGATCAAATTTCGTATTACGAATTGAAAATATAAACCCAACCAAGATCTATCGGTAACCCAAACTCCCACGTACGGGCTTTCACCTTGTGTACACAGAGTGCCGTGTACACAGGACCCGAATCGATCAATCAATTCCAACATCCCTTGAAGGGAGAAAAACAAATCATCTTTTTCACCGGATCCTGTTTTAAACGCGAAATATTTATAAATGACTTCACTTACCCCACAAATAGGGAAATATTTTTTCATGGATGCTGGATTAAGTTGTCTGTTTTAATTTTGGTTTTCTAAAAATTGGTAGTTTTTATAAATAAGCTAATCTTCTTATCAAAAATCTATCTAATATTAAATATGTATCATTCGAGAATGGTAAATAATTTTAGGTAGGTTATGGTCTGGCAAATAATTGGGGCAAATTATATAATTTGCTTTAAGGCGCCGCAACTGGGCTCAAAAAAAAAGATGGAGAGATATGAAATTACGAATGTTAGAGGAGCACGCTAGTATTTAAAGCAACAAAATCGATGCGAAAATTGTGAAAATGTTTGATAAAACACGACTCGTTTTAAATAGAGCAAAAATCTTCGGGGGTTGTCTTAAACAGCATTTGCAGAAACACTGTGAATTTTTTCGTACATGTAACTTGTAAAATAATTGAAACATACGTGTTTATAATAACTTTTAGAGCATGCTTTGCGATTTTTTTCTATCGAGGGAACTTTACATAAATTGCGTTTCGGCGCAGGGAATGTCTAGATATTATCTTCAAGAATAACATTTTTTAAGAGCTTTAAAACTTAACGTGTTTATGGGAGATATGTAAGAAATCGGTAGAAATTCGGGTAGCGGCGGCTTAAGTGGGGAGTCTGGTCCAGCCGAGTTATTTTTTCAACGCATTTTTTTAAAGATAAAATTAATTTTCGTTCAAGAAATTTTTGTTGCTTGTAAAGGTACATTTGAGCAACAAAAAAAAATAAAAAAGTTTGATTTAAATATATATTTGATATAGCCGCAAGCGGAGGGTCCGACTAAAGGGCTGGAATTCTGAAGTTCCTGGAAATAATTTGACATATAAAATTTAAAAAAAAAATCATTATGAATGTAAAAACAGTATGAATGTAGAATGCGCATGAACCACAATTTGCCAAAAAAAATGTTGATTGCAAAAATGGCGGACGTAAAATTAAATTTACGAATGAAAATGGTCTTAATTTTGCAATAACTTTGTCCTGTAATAACATTTTGTCGGAAGTCGGAGTTCATCCGCTCATAAATTTAATTTTCGTTAATTTAAATTTTGAATGAAGTGAATCGGATAAAAATTCTATGATAAAAATTCTATTAATACATTCCAGCCAATTTAGAGAAAAACGCGTTTAGAGTTTTAGCTTGTAATCGGGAAACTCCGTTTTACGTTCTACCTGTTTGGCGCGCATCACTCCTAACTACTTGTATATTTATTGGTCAAATTTGATGCTATAAATTCAGGAATGTATTCTCCACATTTATAAGAAGATTTTTGGTAACAAAAAAGTGGATTTTTTTTTGATCGGCTGGACTAGGTTCCCCTCTTAAGTGGAAACACTCAAATCTTTCAAACTAAAATTAAGTAACTTTGAAATTGATGTTAATAATAATAACGATATTTGGATGACTTGTATAGGAAGGGTGATTGTATATTTTGTATAGAAAGGGGTGCAGTACAAATTTATAATAAATTTCTACAACGCTCTTTCTTACGAATTTAAATACAGATTATTATACAAACCATTATAATAACATTAAATATCTGTACTTTAAGACATTGTTTTTTTCTCTTCGCTTATTCTTTTTTTTATGAGTTCAAAATTGTAGTTATTAACTAAAGCTTCTACGAGGAATTTAATCGTAACACTTGTTTCATTCAATAAATAATATGTATATAATTTATCAATGTAATATGAAATTATGATATGAACTAAATTTGTCAATTTGACTGGCCTAAAACAGGATCCATTCCTAGTTGGCTAGTCAAAGTTTCCACATATGTTTCATTGTATAATTTTATGCGAAATATTATTAATATTAAATATTATAAACTTTTTAACGCACCAGATTTAAATGTCCGGGTTAAATTTTCCCCCCAAAAAAAAAAAAAAAAAAAAAAAAAAAAAAAAAAAAAAAAAAAAAAAAAAAAAAAAAAAAAAAAAAAAAAAGAAGGAAAAACTAAACCCTTTCATACACTTCCCCAAATGATCATCTAGTGAATCCACGTTATGCAATTGCACTATATAAGTATTATAAATACAAAACAATACAAGAACAACATGTCAACCTACTAGAGACCAAATGGGAATATAATTCACCGACTCCAGATATTTTCATATCAGAGGGTTCGGCTCTGTGGCATTTCTAATTGAACCTATAAATCCTACTGATCCCTCAATATAAATATTTAAAAAATCTTTTGTAATCCTACATGTATTTAAAATTACTGCTTTTTGCATTTTTATATACAAATTCTTTGACAAATCTAATATGCTTAAATTTTGAATCAGATTCCTAGGTATTATGCCAGTGGCCGAAATAACAAATGGTAATATTTTTATAGTCCGAGAATGCCAAATTCTTTTAATCTCATTTCCTAAATCTGTGTATTTTCTAATTTTTTCAGAAACAGTTTTTTGAATATTACAGGAATTTGGAATAGCTACATCAATGATATAAGTTATTTTTTTAATTTTGTCATGTAAAACTATATCAGGTCTATTATGACTAATTGTTCTGTCTGTTAGTATAGTTTTATCATAATATATTTTATAAAATTCATTTTCTATAAATGAATTTGGTTCATATTCATAATAAGGTACTTCATTACGGCAATCAATCAAGTTATGTTTAATTACCAAACTTTGGTGAATTATTTTTAAAACCTGATTGTGCCTAAATGTATACTCGGAAGGCGCTAATATAGAACATCCCGATATAATATGTTCTATAGTTTCGGGAAAAGCCAAACATTTTCTACATAAATCATCAATTTGATTTATATCTTTGATTATATGCTTTCTATAATTTTTAGTATTAATGACTCTATCTTGAATGGCAAGCATAAATCCTTCTATTTCTGCGCTCAACTCTCCAATACTCAACCATTTGTTTGACGAAAGTTTGTCAACATACGTTTGGTTGAGATAATTGAAGTGTTTTGCGTGAATAATTTTATTTGACCAGGAATCTAATAATTCCTGGTTAGTATTTATAAGAATGTTGGCATTCTCGTCATATAAATTTAAAGGTGTAATATTTCTATCTGCCTTGCAAATTATTTTGTGCATTTCTGAGCTATTAGCTTTCCTATGGAAAAAATTTCTAAGCATTTCTACCTGATTGTGTTTCAAAGATGTTATTTTGACTACACCTCTACCTCCTAAATTTCTAGGTAAATTAATTCGTTCTATAGCTGAATTTGGATGATGGCAATTAAATTTTGTTAACGTAGTTCTAATTAATCGTTCTAAACTATCTAAATCTGTATTGGACCATTTAATTATGCCAAATGAGTACGTTAGTAGAGGTATTGCCCAAGTATTTATTGCTTTTACTAAATTTTTAGCAGATAGATTGCATTTTAAAATTTTTCTGATCCTAGTTTGAAATTTAATCCTAATATCATTTTTAATACTAGTGTGATCTAATCTATTCGATTGCGGGTATCCTAAATATTTATAAACCTCATCCCCTTTCATACTTTGAATTTTGAAATTTCTAAATATACCCTCGTCTCCATCTACAATTTTGCCTTTTCTAAATATACCCTCGTCTCCATCTACAATTTTGCCTTTTCTAAATATACCCTCGTCTCCATCTACAATTTTGCCTTTTATATATTAATATTATTATTATTATTATTATTAACAATATTAGGTCCCGGTGCATATTAGGTAATGAATCTACAACTTAATGATATAATTTATTATTTTTATCGTTTTGTAAGCGAATTAATCAATTTCTAAGGTAAAAAATATAAAACCCTCCAAAAATCAACATGAATGACGTTTAACAATTTCTTACCGTAAAATTAAAAACTGCGCCATCATTTATATAACATTTCAAGAGAGCTCTATGGTGCCTGAAAAAAAACTAGATATGAATAAATTACTCAAAAGAAAGAAGGTATTTGGAGATAATATTAAAATAAAATATTTTTTAATAATTAATTACAGATATCGGCGACTACCCACACTGCCTACAAGTGCTTTTATTAAAATCTGAACTCGTAAACTTTTCAACTGCGATGCCTTGAAAATATTCGAAAACTACTGCACAAATAAATAGTAATGCTATTTCTAGGGAGAATACTTCGAACAACGGAATTCAAAATGGCGGCAGTTGATCAGCTGATTGCCCGATCCTAGGTAATTTTACAGGAGTGATGACGTCACGCGATTCACCATACATACGGTGGTTTTCGGGGGTCTTGAAAAATTAAAACTTTGACAATTATTTTAACTATTAAAACTAACTCTAAAAATAAAAATAAAAATGCAGTTATTTAAGTTTTAATAATTTTTTTAAAATTGGACTGGAGTTCTCTATCAACATTTTCCGGTGTTAAAAAATCTGCGCTAAAGAAAAAAATCTAAGAATTGAGAGGATGTGATTTGTGACACATGATGTAGTTAACATCAAGAACTAGGAAATTCCATCCATGGAAAATATCGTGACCAAGTTAAAAAAACTTCTTGAAGGGGAAAACTAACAAAATGGATTAACAAAGTAATATTCTTCGAAGGATGTTTTGAAACTACTTAAGAGTTGTTTCGTAACCATTGTTCAGATTAGTTGTTATAAAATAGGCTTAATACCATATAAGAGGGCCACTGAAGGGTTGGACAGGCATTAAACATTAAACAAATGGGAATGTTTGTAGAATTAATTATTGTAGATCCCTGGTTTAAACAGTGACCATAAAGTGGAAGAAGAAAATAATAAATATATCTAAACGGAACAAGAAATAAAAGAAGACACTGAAAATAAAAATGAAACAGTCGCAACTGAGCATCGAACCAACCTCTGTACTTTCGTCTCAATACATAGCTCAGTAATTGGAGTGTTTTTCCGGCAAGACAGAGATCCTGAGTTCAATCCCCAGTTGTAACCTTATTATTGCATTGGAGGCCCTGAGAAAAATAATTCCTCTATGTCAGCGGTTCTCCACCTTTTTGAGCCTGCGTACCCCTTGACTCTAACTACTATTTGTTGTATCTCGTACCCTCTATCTATCTTGTGTAATAAAGGCATTTTTCGTTATTAATTTTTTTAGTACTCTCATTATTACACGAATTTAACAATCGAGTCACCCAAATACAATTAATCCAATTTTATTAAAATGTTTTACTGAAAAACGTTGAACTTAGTTTTACAACCTACATTAGTGCCACGATATTGCGTACTCCCAATTTATGTCATCTTTGGGGATGTTTTTTTACGGAAGGGAGGAGGTAAGTTCTGGAAAGGAAAAGAGCATGAGGGGTGGGCAGGAATCTGAAGATCCGCCCCTCTCACTGCAATGCAAAGCGATGTTGCGAGGATTCCTGCTGGAATCTCCTGGAGAGGTCAAAAGGACTTCTTCAACCAGTCTCTCACGATCTGGCCTGCCACGCATTAGAAGGGCAGACGAAACCAAACCTCACCATACGAACAAAGGAATTTCTGGTAAGTCACTAAAGGTAGCGAACCACTTGAAGTGACCTGTGGCAGCCGTGTTGGTTATACAATAAATGGTTTCCGGGGTAGCTGTACCCATACCCGCCCTCAAATTGCTAAATAAAATAAATATAATATTTGCCAATGATGTAAGGAGAAACTACAATAATAATCAGATACAGTATTTCCTTGCCAAGCGAAAAAGTATATAATTTAGAAGGTACGCTAAGTTCAAAATACCATAAAATCGAGTCATGGTTGAGTTCCTAGCAAATCCACTGTGGATTCTCTGACACACGACCAGAAATATCATAAATTCACAATGGATTTCAATGCGCACCAGCTGTTAAGTTGGCTGAGCTTAATTTTGGTTTATTTTAATGTTCATAACTTAGATCTTTGATTAAATCGTAGAATACGTAATTTTTTAAAATAATTTAAGTATGTTGTTCTACAGAGGGTCATAAATAATTATTATCATATGAAAGGATAGTTGAAACATAAAACATTATAAGGTAGATCCCTTATCTTAAAGACGAGCCGACAAATTGAGCACATCTGTGAGTACACAGCACACAACACTTAGTACCCTGAGCCAGCAACCAGTGGGAGCCAACACAATGTGACACTTGAATAATACCGAGTGATGTATGGCATGGTGTTTCAACCTTTGAACAATCTGTCACGTTGATTAGCATACTACACGAAAACTGGGCGCGGCCAGAGCAGGAGCGGACATTCAAATAATTACTAACTTAGGTGTATTAAACTGTTAACTGTGTGCGAACACACTACACGCAGTGAAAATGGAATGATCTGTAATCATGTTGATTTCTAATAACAGGTCCAAAGTGGTAGATACCCTCTGTATCGTCCTCAAAGTACCATAATTCAGTTTTGTTTGTGCGGAAGGCAATATCTAAACCACAATTTTTGAGAACTTTAGCAATTTTATTAGACCTACTGTAGTAGCCTAACGTTAAAAATGCTTCGGGGGATAAATGATTTTTTCTGGGACAGACGCCTCACTATGGTTTTTTTTACATACAAACAAGTTTATATCATTTCAAGTAAACAGTCTTTATTATTTACGAAAATCCTTTTTTAGGTACTAATCACAATATTAATCATCATTATAAAATAGTATTAAGTTTTAACGTTTTAAAATATAAAAATACAACAAAAATAACCTCCAAACTTTAAGTTACGTAAGCTATTAGTAAAATTTAATTATTTATCTTAAACTAGCAGACCCGGCCACACGTTACTGTGGCTAACGAAACACAACGCCATTACCCAATCTTTATAAAATCCACACCACCCGCTTGCCAGCTGCCCGCTGCCTGAATTGAATATTTGAATTTATCGGCTTTTCTCTACTATAATAAGCATGTATTATACATATAAACTAATTAACTCGCCACTAATTATAAAATGCTTGCAATGCAACACTGGATATTTAAAAAGGGAAAATCAAATACCTACTTACTCTAGGACATCTATTTAGTACGAATTTCAAGTGACTAGAGTACGGCCCGCCAGCCGTTTTAAATCGCACAAGAATATTTTTTTTTAAATTTCTCGGCTTTTCTCTAATATAATTTACATGTATTATACATATAAACATTCATCTTCAATCACTCTAACTATTGGTGAAAACCGTATGAAAATCCGTTGCGTAGTTTAAAAGATTAACGCGCACATACATTTTGAGCGACTTCATTTTATACTATGTAATGATGATGATGATAAACATTCCTCTTCAATCACTCTATCTATTGGTGATAACCGTATGAAAATCCGTTGCGTAGTTTAAAAGATTAACGCGCACATACGTTTTGAGCGACTTCATTTTATGCTATGTAATGATATAGAGTAATGTGGCAACTAGCTTTGGCATTAGCATTAAATATCAAAAGTTGCAAGGAATTTCAACTTTCCACATCTCAAGCAACGGTTTTCGATTGTTGTACAAGTTTAATGCAACCGCGAGAATAGAGCGACTCTCCTTTTTATTTCTTACTCTTTTTATTTGCGAATTAAATAAAAACTATTCAATAATAATAAACTTTTCAAAAATAATAACAAATGTAATAATAACATCTTTGAAACACAATCAGGTAGAAATGCTTAGAATTTTTTTCCATAGGAAAGCTAATAGCTCAGAGATGCACAAAATAATTTGCAAGGCAGATATAAACATTACACCTTTAAATTTATATGACGAGAATGCCAACATTCTTATAAATACTAACCAGGAATTATTAGATTCCTGGTCAAATAAAATTTTTCACGCAAAACACTTCAATTATTTCAACCAAACGTATGTTGACAAACTTTCGTCAAACAAATGGTTGAGTATTGGAGAGTTGAGCGCAAAAATAGAAGGATTTATGCTTGCCATTCAAGATAGAGTCATTAATACTAAAAATTATAGAAAGCATATAATCAAAGATATAAATCAAATTGATGATTTATGTAGAAAATGTTTGGCTTTTCCCGAAACTATAGAACATATTATATCGGGATGTTCTATATTAGCGCCTTCCGAGTATACATTTAGGCACAATTAGGTTTTAAAAATAATTCACCAAAGTTTGGTAATTAAACATAACTTGATTGACTGCCGTAATATAGTACCATATTATGAATATGAAGCAAATTCATTTTTAGAAAATGAATTTTATAAAATATATTATGATAAAACTATACTAACAGACAGAACAATTAGTCATAATAGACCTGATATAGTTTTACATGACAAAATTAAAAAAATAACTTATATCATTGATGTAGCTATTCCAAATTCCTGTAATATTCAAAAAACTATTTCTGAAAAAATAAGAAAATACACAGATTTAGGAAATGAGATTAAAAGAATTTGGCATTCTCGGACTATAAAAATATTGCCATTTGTTATTTCGGCCACTGGCATAATACCTAGGAATCTGATTCAAAATTTAAGCATATTAGATTTGTCAAAGAATTTGTATATAAAAATGCAAAAATCAGTCATTTTAAATACATGTAGGATTACAAAGGATTTTTTAAATATTTATATTGATGGATCGGTAGGATTTATAGGTTCAATTAGAAATGCCACAGAGCCGAATCCTCTGATATGAAAATGTCTGGAGTCGGTGAATTATATTCCCATTTGGTCTCTAGTAGGTTGACATGTTGTTCTTGTATTGTTTTGTATTTATAATACTTATATAGTGCAATTGCATAGCGTGGGTTGACTAGATGATCATTTGGGGAAGTGTGTGAAAGGGTTTAGTTTTTCCTTCTTTTTTTCCTTTTTTTTTTTTTTTTTGGGGAAAATTTAACCCGGACATTTAAATAACATCTTTGATACACAATCAGGTAGAAATGCTTAGAATTTTTTCCATAGGAAAGCTAATAGCTCAGAGATGCACAAAATAATTTGCAAGGCAGATATAAACATTACACCTTTAAATTTATATGACGAGAATGCCAACATTCTTATAAATACTAACCAGGAATTATTAGATTCCTGGTCAAATAAAATTATTCATGCAAAACACTTCAATTATCTCAACCAAACGTATGTTGACAAACTTTCGTTAAACAAATGGTTGAGTATTGGAGAGTTGAGCGCAGAAATAGAAGGATTTATGCTTGCCATTCAAGATAGAGTCATTAATACTAAAAATTATAGAAAGCATATAATCAAAGATATAAATCAAATTGATGATTTATGTAGAAAATGTTTGGCTTTTCCCGAAACTATAGAACAAATTATATCGGGATGTTCTATATTAGCGCCGTCCGAGTATACATTTAGGCACAATCAGGTTTTAAAAATAATCCACCAAAGTTTGGTAATTAAACATAACTTGATTGACTGCCGTAATATAGTACCATATTATGAATATGAACCAAATTCATTTTTAGAAAATGAATTTTATAAAATATATTATGATAAAACTATACTAACAGACAGAACAATTAGTCATAATAGACCTGATATAGTTTTACATGACAAAATTTAAAAAAAATAACTTATATCATTGATGTAGCTATTCCAAATTCCTGTAATAAAAAACTGTTTCTGAAAAAAATAGAAAATACACAGATTTAGGAAATGAGATTAAAAGAATTTGGCATTCTCGGACTATAAAAATATTACCATTTTTTATTTCGGCCACTGGCATAATACCTAGGAATCTGATTCAAAATGTAAGCATATTAGATTTGTCAAAGAATTTGTATATAAAAATACAAAAATCAGTAATTTTAAATACATGTAGGATTACAAAAGATTTTTTAAATATTTATATTGAGGGATCAGTAGGATTTATAGGTTCAATTAGAAATGCCACAGAGCCGAACCCTCTGATATGAAAATATCTGGAGTCGGTGAATTATATTCCCATTTGGTCTCTAGTAGGTTGACATGTTGTTCTTGTATTATTTTGTATTTATAATACTTATATAGTGCAATTGCATAGCGTGGGTTGACTAGATGATCATTTGGGAAGTGTGTGAAAGGGTTTAGTTTTTCCTGTGGGGAAAATTTAACCCGGACATTTAAATCTGGTGCGTAAACAGTATAATTTAAACTCTAATACATGCATTGAAACAAAAAGTTGACCGAAACCACAATCAGTAATAAAATTGCTTACCAATATAATTTCGACGCCCGTCAAAGTTTCGTCGCGGAAGATTTTCGTTCACACAAACAAAACGCGTGCGTCTACTACCGAGGCGCATATTTCCCAAACCTAGCTACCGGTTCAGTCGCGGTAGCGACAATTAACATTTTCAATGTCAAAATTTAAATATTTAGGAATAAAATTATTAATTTCTATAATATACATTGGAAAGACTATTTTATCTAGATTTTAGAACAATTTTTGTTTTTGCAAAGTGATAAAAAGCAATCAATATAGAGGTGTATTTACAATGTATGTGAATAATATCAAAATTTTAACATTTAGAAAAAAAAATTATTAAATTTTTTTGTTTTTTTTTTTTATTGAAAGAATAGTTAATACATATTAACAAGCAAGTCATGCTAAGCCAATTGAATTGACTTGTCAACATGTGCTTATAGTTTAGTTACATATTTAGTTTTAAAAGTTATAATTTACATCTTACAGTTTCAACATTTTTTCATACTTATCAATATAATATCCGACTACCATAATACGGGCATGTGCCTAGCGTGGTAGTCGAATCACCTGTAAAAAATGTATAAAAAATTATATGATGAATAAAGAAAAGAAAAAAAAAAAAAAAAAACATTTTTTTTTCCAATAGCCAATTTTTCACCATATTTTTAACCTTATTTATAGAATTACTTTGCTTTATAGTGTCGGGTAAAAAATTAAATATCTTCGGTATGAAGTATTCAAACGTTCTCTGTCGGTACTTTTATTAAATTTCGGAACAATTAACCTGTCGTTGCGCGTGAATCTAGTGCTGTATATAATATGTTCTAATTTTCTTTATGCTGCGGGGTAAATATATGCTGAATTATAATTTTGTGCCATAGTATTGCCTTAACAGGTAAAATTGATTTCTTATATACACACTGGAAAGATAAAAAAAATAACCAATTTAGAGGTATATTTAAAATGTAAATTGTCGCTACTGCGACTGAACCGGTATAGGCTTTGTAACTACCGGGGCATGTATCCCACTGAGGCAACTATCCGACTCTTACCCTATGGGTGTTTAAAATGTTAAATGGTTATTACATTTAGACTTAGAGGTCTTTTTTCGTCACTTGGGAAACATTTGTTATCTAAAAGCCCTACTAAAATTGCACGTTTTTCAACGCATCAACAATCAACATGTATGTTAATGCTATAACGTGTAACACGCTTCAATCCCCTTAGGACCTATATTTCAGTATAATAGTTAATTTAATATAATTTTCGACGTTTATTAGATAGTCAAGTATTACCAACCTTCACCACCCCATTCCAACCCGTCTCCGTTCTGAACATGCAGGTTCATAAGTGTACATAGTAACAAATTATGTCAGCATGTTTTTGAGTGTAAACTTTTTACCTTCCTCTATTTTTTACATATTATTGCTTCTCACAGCTTTCTTTAAACGTGAATGCCCTACAAAAGTCCCAAATATTCGGGTCCTGTATGTTTTAAAGATGAAAAGAGTACAAAGAGGACGAGATGGAGAATAAAAAAGTGGGTAAGGTTCTTCAGATCTGGTCACTTCACACGGCAAAAGCTATTGCAAGCAAATATTCGATTTCGAATGGTGGCCTTTCACCGGGGTTTATATCAAATTCCACTCTGAAATGATACTTTTACGAAAGATCCATAGAATAGGCTTTGACCAACCTCTAATACAATTTCTTGTGACGTATGTAAAAAACAGAATACAGTATATATGCATCGGTTGCCATGAGTCCAGGGAAATCCCTACATTATCAGGAATACTTCAGGGGTCATACATGGGACCTTTACTATTCTTGATATTAATAGATGATATTCAAGAACGAGTTGAAGAAGCGACCCGTTCTCATGTGATAAATGTCAACCATGTACATATGTAGAGCGCGCGTTTGGCGTGCTCCCGCCTATGCACCGGTGCCTAAAGGATCTTCCATTGAAGTACCGGAAAAAACAAGGATAGATGATAGATGATGATATTCCTGTTATTTTTTTATGAAATCGAGTACAATTTCACATAAGCTCCTGACAATACACAAATACGCTAGGTTTCGTATTAACTCCAACTTCATCAAGGCTTCCCAAAAAATATTGACAAGGTCTCTTTTTCATCTTTATGGGCACTGCCAGTCAGGGCGGGTTAATCGTGGAGTTCGAAGAACCTTACAAAATGGCTTTACAAATGCCGAAATACATTCAACATGTTTAAACCCTTGAAATGTTTCGGTCCAATCGGACGGCAGCCACCAGTAAATTTGTGGAATCCGGTCAGTCCACCCCTGCCCGGGAGGCTGTGTGGTGGAGGTTTCACCGGCAGTGGGTGGGAGTTGGTGGTGCTGGGTGGTAGAGGGTGGCAGAGAGTAGTTTGCAGCGGGAGCCGGTGCGAGCAAGGAGGCGCGGAAAGGGGAGGAGATGTGACAAATGCAGACGACACACGTTTGCAAGCGTCAGCACATCAGTTCCATCGAGCCTTTACGCGCAGAATGATCTAACTTACGACTTATAACCCTGCTGCTCGATCTGTAATGGATATACTATTATACCCAACTCACTAGCTCTTCGGTAGACGCACCTGTCACTAACAAATATTAGGTGTAGGTGTAGAGGCACGGATAACATGCTTTTGTGTTCTAATTTGATTTTTATCCGCTAACAATAGGTAAGTTTTATTTAATGACATGGGATTGCTTTTTGACAAATTTAACAGAACTTCCAGACTTCAGGGGATCTAGCATAGAGAATTTCAATATTGGATGAATAGGCGTAACTTCAGACGATTTTATATCGGTATACCCAGCACGGTTTCACAACCGAACCGATAATGACAGGGAATAAAAAATCGATCGTTGGCAACACGGAAGGTGTTTTCTATGAATTCGCATACCGAAGGTCATACGCCAAACGATTATACAAAAATATTAATAAGTTGGCAATGTCGAATTGAAATACTAATTTCAATTTGGAAGGCGGGTATGTGTACCGCCGTCCCGGGAACCTTCATTGGATAACCAACACCTCTGCCATAGGTCACCCCAAGTGGTTCGCTACGTTTGGTAATTTAGCAGGGGTGCCCGGGTTCATGGGGTAAGGTTTGTTTGGGTCTTGGAGGCGGATGACCAGGATGCACTGGACCTGAGATTCCTACCGATCCCTTAAACCCTTTTCCTTCCCAGAACTCTCATCTCCTTCCTTTCCTTAAAAAAAATCTTCTACAAGGCATCCCCAAAGATGACATAGGCCCTGATGAAAATTATTTTCCTCAGGGCCTCCTGTGTGGAGCTCATATAAAAAAAAATATGCATTTGACAGCCTGCATTTACCTTTTGACACTAACCGGGTATTAATTAGTAAATGAGGTCTTTAGTCATATTTCAACCACTTTCGTTTCTCAAAGATCGAACGGAGTAAATTGATCGCATCTAATTCACCATGATCTACCTGATTTTACGATCGACCTACGACATGTACAACAGATGAACAACCCTTTACGGTTGGATAAGCAATGTATTTAGCATGTTCAGAAAGTAAGTGTACTGTGACCATAACGGACGGTGGTTTTTAGTTTTTTGAGGGTTGACAATACTGAGTGTTAAAAGGGGGGTCTCTTGACCAGAACGAGCATCACAGTAACATTGTATTACATAAACTCATGTTGTAGTGTCCAGTTGCGTGAGAGATGTCGGCAAAAAATCCCGCAAAGTGCTGTGATCCGCATTTTCCTCACGGAAGAGAACACATAAGAAAAAAGGGTGATGATTTCTGACCTTTATTGTGACTGGAGATGATAGTGGGTGACTCATTATACGCCTGGGGAAAAAAACAGTCGTCAAAGTGCGTCACACCAATTCCCCATCAGCCAAAAAATTGAAAACCATAATTTCCGACAAAAAAAATCATGGCCTCAGTGTTTTGGGAACAAAAAGGCATCATCTTGGTCGAATTTCTGCCTCAGGTTGAGACCATCAATGAACAAGGATATTGTGATTTGTGATACCATAAAAAAATTCAAAAAGAACATTCGAAACAAAAGGAGGGGAATGCTGACTAGAGAAGTGTGCTTGTTTCTCGAAAACGTTCGTTCTCACGCAGCCTTTACCACCAATACGCTCTTGGACTCATTTGGTTGGGATGTTTTGAACCACCCCCGTATTCCCCTGACGGCGTCTTCAGATTATCAACTTTTCACCTTCCTGAAGGCATAAATGGACGAAAATAAATTTTCAACCGATGAGCAGGTGCAGAAAGTGGTTCTGAAGTGGGGGAAGGAGCTGGCGTGAGAATTCTTCGAGGAGGACATAAAGAAACTTTTGCCACAGCTCACTGCGTACAATGAACGTGATGGTGATTATTTGGAAAAATAGTCAACACATGTATCACCAATATCCTGTAATTTTTTTTTCAAAAACACTTTTTCAAAAAAAAATTATTAATTCAGTACACTTACTTTCTGAACTTGCCTTGTATATTTCTTTTCATGGATTTTTTCGTCATATTCCAATTAGAAAAGTTGTCACTTACATGGTTTTTCATCAATTATAATATTCACGGCGTTTTTTAATAAGGCTGAAATAATTTGATTAAATTTTAATTTGAAATTCTCTCAACTGCACTCGAAATCTCAAAGGACAATAAAGCTAGTGGGCCCGACGGAATACCTGCCCTGGTATTGCAGAGGTGCGCTGCAGAATTAGCTCCAATTTTGACGAAGCTTTTTAAACTGTCCCTGAAGACTGGCTCTGTGCCCTCTGGTTGGAAAAAAGCGGTTATCCATCCTATTCCAAAGAAGGGTGACCGCTCCAACCCGGCCAACTACCGCCCCATAGCGATCACATCAGTTCTGTCTAAGGTGATGGAACGTGTGATCAACGACAAACTGCTCACATACCTCGAGAAGAATTTCCTCTATTTAAAAATAAATAATATAATTGATAAGTCCATTCCATTATTGGCACGACGAAATGACAAATTTCCCATATGGTTTACTCCCGAACTTATTAGGTTATCACGGAAAAAAGATAAAGTCTGGCACAAATGGAAGACATATAAAGGTCTTTCTGACTATCGTGAATTTTCCTTCTTACGTGCTACATACAAAAGACTGGCTAGTGATTCTCGAAAGTTATTTTTTGACAACATCGAAAGTTCGTTGCAAAATAATATTAAAAGTTTTTGGTCATACATATCCTCATTAAAATCGTCTGATGGATACCCTGCTACTATGTCCTTCGAAGGTCGCAAATCTAACGATGCCCAGGATATTTGTAACATGTTCTCTGAATTCTTTAAATCAACATTCGAACCCTCCTCTGTCAACGACACGATTAACATCGACCAACTTGAAGCCGTTTGCGACTCTGAACTTGCGCACATTCACACCATTGAATTAACGGAACAAGAAGTGCTCTCGAGTTTAATGTCGCTAGATATAAACAAGGGTGCAGGTCATGACGGAATACCGGCATTTTTCCTCAGATCTGCTGCTTCGTCACTATATGTTCCACTTACCATAATATTTAACAAATGCCTGAGTGACGGGGTTTTCCCTGATAGGTGGAAGTTGGCCTATATTATACCGGTCCACAAGGGCGACTCACGGCAAAAAGTAGAAAACTATAGGCCAATATCCATTCTCTCGGCGATCCCTAAACTCTTGGAAAGACTTGTCCATGACCATATATATCCCCAGCTTGCCTCCGTAATTACGGAACAACAACATGGGTTTGTAAAAGGCAAATCTACCATGAGTAATTTACTTCTTTACTCAAACTTCTTATTCAACAGCATGGATCGAGGCCACCAGGTAGATGCAATATACTGCGATTTTAAAAAAGCTTTTGACAAGGTTGACCACCTTATTCTTATTAAAAAAATTATGTACAACGGAATTAGAGGAAATTTACTACGTTGGTTTGTCTCATATTTAACAAAAAGACAACAAGCCGTATCGTTGCGAGGACACACTTCTACATGGGAGCCAGTTACTTCTGGCGTGCCACAGGGGTCAATCCTGGGTCCGCTGTTGTTTATACTCTTTATTAACACTGTTACTAAATGTTTCTTGCATTGTTTATTTCTTTTGTACGCCGATGACATAAAAATATTTGCCATTGTCAGGAATTTAAACGATTGTCTGCTAATCCAAAGCGACTTAGTAAGGTTCGAAGCATTCTGCAATGAAAACAAAATTTACCTTAGTTACAACAAATGTAAACAAATAAGTTTTACTAAAAATCATAACGCCATCATACAGAATTATTGTATTGGTAACTATTTACTCGGGCGCGTTTACTGTATAAGAGATCTAGGCGTACTTTTTGATTCCAAACTCCATTTCGATGCGCATATTGATAATATTGTGAATAAAGCTTACTGCATGCTAGGATTTGTCATCAGAAACAGCCGTGAATTTCGAAAACCTGAAACATATCTTCTTCTTTACTACACGCTGGTCCGTTCTCAACTTGAATACTGCACCTCCATATGGAATCCACTTTACGGTATCTATAAAGAAAACATTGAAAGTATTCAAAAGAAATTTCTGCAGTGCCTCAATTACAGAATGAGCGCACCTAAACGCGGGTACATAAATATGCTTTCGAGTTATAACGTCTCCACGCTATCTAACCGACGAACGTACCTTGATCTCATGACTCTATATAAAATCTGTAACAACGTTATTGACTGTCCCGACTTACTGAAATTAATAAACTTTAAAGTACCACCCAGAGTAACAAGGCTTAACGACTTATTCCACATTAGCCGGACGCGTACAAATGCTGGTGTCAGGGACCCAATCAGAAGAATGTGCGAATCACTTAATCAGAATCAAAAGCTCAAGGATTCTGACTTATTTTTTGATACACGCAGTACTTTTAGTAGAAAAATGAAGGCTGTTTTCCTACAAAGTTCAAAGTAAACAACTTAGACATACATTCGTTTATATATATATATTTTTTTTTTAAATTTCTGTATAACATTGTTTATCTATATTTATATTTTTTTGTTTCAAAAATAATTTGTAAATTTTTATAAGGATATTGCGCATTTATTTCATATCTCTATTTGTAAAATAATATTCTTATGTACTTATATATTTTTTCCCCTATTTATAAGACATAATATTTGTATATGTTTTTAACTGCTGTTTAAGTCAATTCGTGAGAAATAGTTTGGATGCAGGTGAATTCTCTAGTTGATGTTTTGTATATTCTTGCCAATTAATATCTGTATCTGTATTTTCTCCTAAATAAATAAAAAAAAAAAAAAAAAAAAAGAACAAAATTATCAACGACCGTCAATACGGATTCCGGCGGAACCGCTCATGCGGTGATCTTCTCGCGTATGTGACGCATGTTTGGGGGCGATGCCTGGAACGTTTCGGTGAGACCCAAACGGTTGCACTGGACATCTCCAAGGCCTTTGACCGGGTTTGGCACCGAGGACTTGTCAACAAACTGCTTTCTTACGGACTTCCCGCATCCTTGTGTACGTGGATTGCCGACTTCTTGAGGGGGAGGTCGATTCAGACGGTAGTCGATGGTTTCACCTCTTCCTCACACTCGATAAATGCTGGCGTCCCGCAGGGATCGGTTCTGTCTCCAACTTTGTTTTTGTTGCACATCAACGACCTTTTGTCATGTGCACCAATTCACTGTTATGCGGATGACAGTACAGTTCATGATAGCTTTTTGTTTGACAAGCCCCCAAAGGGCTCACAAACTCCAACAGCTCGTAGGGCTTTGAAGCAAAGAATGGACGGCTACCTCGAAAGTGTTTTCTCTTGGGGTAAAAATAATCTCGTTGAATTTAATGTTTCAAAGACCCAATCTTGTCTGATTACGTCCAAAAGGGATCGAAATGAAAATCTAGTCTCTTTCAACGGAAGCAATCTTCCGAACAGGCCCTCCATTGATATGCTTGGTGTAACCCTAAGTGACCAGCTCAGGTATGGGGGCTCCATTGAAGCCAGAGTAAAGCTAGCCTCCCAAAAACTGGGCGTACTGTACAGGGCCCGCAGATACTTTAATAGTACACAACTGCTAACCTTGTACAAATCACAAGTACGCCCCACGGTTGAATTTGGCAGCCATCTCTGGTCTGGAGCTCCAAAATACCTGAAAAATACCCTCGACTCTGTGCAGAAACGGGCGGTCCGTTTGATAGATTCTCCCATCTTAACAGACGGATTGCAATCTTTAGAGCACAGGCGTCGGGTGGGAATGCTATCCTTGTTCTACCGGTATTACAATGGAAGATGCTCCGAGGAACTAGCATCATTGATCCCTTCGGCACCGGTGCATAGTCGGGAAACACGCCAAACGCGTGCCCAACATTTGTACACAGTTGACATTTGTCACATGAGAACGGGTCGTTTCTTCGACTCGTTCTTGTGTTCAACAGCTCGGCTGTGGAATGATTTGCCGGCCTCTGTGTTTCCTCCTTCCTACAACATGGGTCTCTTCAAGACCAATGTTCATTCCTTCCTCTCCTCAAAAAGACCCTCCACACAGCATCCCAGATGACATAGGCCCTGATGGAAATTATTTTCCTCAGGGCCTCCTGTGTGGAGTTAATGTAAAAAAAAAAAAAAAAAAAAAAATTAGTTATTAATTTATTTTATTACAGGATAACATCACGTGTATATTATCACACAAACCTGTGATTAATCTTTTTACGAACATTTTATGTTGCATAATTCTTTTTCTAAGGCACCCATGATTCTAATAACCTGCGCCCACCATTTGCAATAACATCGATCGTGAAAAGTTTATCGGGTGAGGCGAGAAAAGTTTACCTCGTCCGATTACCATAAATACTCATAAGTTCCTTTCCTTCTACAACAATCCTGGTTCCTTCCCAAGTACAGTGTGTACCTATATTATAATGCCGAAGAGAACAGGGCCGCCCGACACTCCCCAACTTCAATCCATAAATTTTCCTTACGGAGGGAGGCGAGAGCTTAGCCTACAGGGTGCTGAAAAACATCCCTTTCATACGAGATAAGCGAAAAAAATCAATATTTGATTTAGTTTTTCTCTTGTGGTTATTTAGTAGGAAAAGAGTAGAATAAAAAACAGATAATCAAGAAACTAGAGTTCAGGAAGTGAAAAGTGTCAGATAGGTAAAGGTAAATAATTTTAAATAGATTCTTTGTTACGTGGTGGTGTAGTGGTGTACTAATTTGTTTGTGTGGTGGTGTGAGATACAAATAAATACATTTGAGATCGACGAAAATCACGTAAATGAATAGGTCCCAATGACCGAGTTGTTTAAGGCGCTGTGTAAGACAAGAGATCCTGGGGTTCGATTCCCAGTTACGACCGTTACCTTTTAATTCTTTTTCTATTTATTGTTTGTTTTAGATTTATTAGTATTATTTTCTTCACATTTATGGGAAAAACCTTTAAAAGTTATTCTAATAAAATATATTTTTTATTTTCCTTTACTAATATTTGGATGTAAATTAAATTTGAAATCATCCTTATTGTATAATAAAAGTTAAATAATATATTAATTTAACCCAATAAACAATAAGTGAAAAATACATACTACCGTGACCCCTTAAAAATAAATTTCACGAGATAGACCATTTACCATACATTAATTATATGTATCAGTTGTGCAAAATTTAAAACATGTTTATTAGTAACGCCCATGTTTTTTTCGATGAAAATGTTTAAGAAATACAAAATACTTATTTATTTTGTTTCTTTACGCCTTGGTGGCTTTTACATGTAAGATAAGTTGTACATGAGCATCATAACAAGTATATAGTACATAAAATAATAAACTGAGCATCAGAGACATAAGTAGGCACAACAGAAGTGCATGTAAGTTGTACAAAGGAGTTCAACCAGATTCGTATTTCGGCTCAGGCTTACAGTATACAATTCAGCAAATTTTTGTCACAAATTACATTATAAATTACATTATCACAAAAACATGATAGCAAACATACTCGAAAGTAAAACATTTTTAGCAATTACTATAAAAGTAGGTGAAAGTCTGAAATTGTAAATGTAATTTAAAGTTTTCTTTCCGCTGTTATAAGTGCGCGTAGGTTTATTATTATTATTATTTAAAAATAAAGGATACACAACAATTACATAAATAAAGAAGTAAGTAGGTACTATGAAAGTACTAACTTTGTTGCTACTTACAAGTTGAAACATTTTACTTTGCTGTTAAGAAATTGAAACATTTAAGGATTGTTGCATAAGGAAGCAATGTTTCATTCCCCACACGATGTAGATATCTCTGAAGACAAGAGTTGAATATAAACTTATGAGTATGGAGTCTAGTGTTGTAATTATTGGGTAGTTGATAATTTATCACATTCACTAGTTCAGGGCTATGCAAATATCCGTTGATGATTTTAAATAATAATAAATATTCAATTTGTTGATACCACCCGGTAGTTGAATTCGCTTAGAGCTTTTACAGGCTCTGTTTCCATTGCGTTCCTCCCTTTGCAAAAGCTTTGGAGAAATTTTAATATTTCATCCGAAATATTTGTCGTATAATAATTACCTACGCGTTTATAGAGACCGAATACGATTTTCTCTTTAAAAACTTTCTTGACCAAAAAAACTCAAGATTTCTGAGGGAGTTCTTTTCTGTGTTTTATTTTTGTTTCTTTATTTTATTGTGTATAAGTGTATTGAAAGGTTATAATAGTTGAGTTTTTTTCCCGTATTTGACTTTTGCCATCCTAGGTGCTCTTAACCTTTCGAAAAATGGATATAATATTTCAAGTCACTAGTGTTGTAAAAGTAATAAATACAAGAGTCAGCAATATAATAACTAGGACCCGGATTAATATGTAAATACATATTTTTATTTTTCACGATTTTCGGTCGCGTATGTGTTCTCTACCTAAATTATCATATATAGATTGTGAAAAACTAATTTTTATTATCCATATTTTTCCATATTTCATGGTTAAGTCCATATTTTACAAAAAATATCACAATCATCCATATTTTCGTTTTTTATATCATAAAACATGAGTTAGTTCACAAAAATTGATACTTATAATTTTTCGTGCTTGCATTTTCGCCACCACACACACGGCCGCGCGTGTTTCATTTCTCTCGCGTAGGTATTATTCGTAGTAATTTGATTTTTGATTCTCTTCCTATCCGCGCGGCGGCGGCGATCACCGATGACGAGCGACGTTCGTGCCGTGTTGCTTGCGCGTCTTTTTATTTTTACGTACTCAAGTCACCTACTACTACTGTCTAGGTACCTATCAGTTTAATTTCAAAATGCCCAAGGATAATCAACCTTTGCGTTTCCAAAAATGCCAAAAATGTATATTTTAGACAAAAATAAAGGATTTGATACCCTAAAAACAATTAATAAAGTTCTGCGCGGAAGCTTTGAGGGTACTGCTGACGTGCCTTGCACAATTTCGGAACTAGGCATCTACGCTACGCTCCCATTACATCATGTGACGTGGAAAGATCTTTCAGCCAATAGAAGGCTATATTTAGACCAAATCGACAAAGTTTCAATTTCGATAATTTAAAAAAGCATGTGATTGTGTACTGCAATCAATTTAATAAGACAGATTTAGAGGAAGATGAATAAAACTTTTTTTTTATTTGAATTACCTGAACATTTCGCTATCTTTTTATAGTTTTTTTAATGTAACTGTTACTGCATAGTAATTTTTCACAATAAACAATGTTTAATATGAAAGATATTCTTATTTTATAGTCCATATTTTATCCATATTTTACATTTTTTAGTCCATATTATATGTACATATTTTGAATTTTTTAATACATATTTATCCGAGCCCTAATAATAACATATAGCTTTACTTATAAAATAACACTTCCCATCCGTTAATAAAGAATAAAGACTTTATATTATCTATTTCGAATTATTACTAATAAAAAATTTCTTTAACTACGCTGCGAAAGAACTGTTTTAATTTTAAATGTTTTTCGTAAGCTTTAGTCGACTTTTTTGTGTTTAAAGCTTAAAATATTGCATTTTTTTAATTACTAAAGTATATTTCAAATATTTAAATCTAAATGATGATTTTATCTACTTTCTAAACTAAGCTTTCGTTAGTTTTTTCGACATCTTCAAATATAGGAAATATGCAGGACATTTAAAATATCTTTGAAAAATTATATTACTAACTAGCTGGTTCCCTGCAAGCGTTGGTATGCCATTTAATAAAGAAATTGTTTTTCCCTGCATGTCTTTTCCCCTTCGTCCCGTTCCCCTTCAGCCTCCCCTTCCTCTCCCGCGTCACCTTTCCTACTTTTCCACAATTCCTCCACCATGCCTCTCCCCACTCCACTTCCCCCCTTCCCCCGTCCCACGAACCCTCCTTCCGAGTTCCCCTCCTCTCTCCCAGATTCCCCACCCGTATTCCCGTATTCGCCTGCCCCCTCCCGCGAATCCCACCCCCCTCCCGAGTTCCCCTCCCCCCTCCCGCGTTCCCCTCCCCTCTCCCGCATAACATACATTCATTTCCGGTACATTTAGTTTTCAAACAGCTCGCGTGCCACCTTTTGCATTTTTAATATACATTTCATAATGCCAGAGCTCGTATATGTTATTCTGAAGTATGAGCTATATTATTGTAAAGTTTCAATAAAATCCATTCAGTAGTTTTTGCGCGATAGAGTAACAAACACACATCCAAACTTTCGCCTTTATAATATTAGTAAGATAACAATCAATTTGTATATTAGTAAGGGTTTCACATACACGGTTGTTTATCAGTTGTATGAAATATTCACGACGTTTTTTAATAAGGCAGAATGTATGTACGTGACTTCAAACCGATAATAATATTTTTTTCTACTATGAACAATTATGAACGGATGTGGCATGTAGAAATCGCCGCAAGGCAATGTGTCCGTACAAAATATGTATTAATTTGTACGACCTACGAAGTATATTAAAAAAGTTAGGGGAAATAAATAAAAGAAAGGGCTGAGTGGTAATAAGATAGTATAATGTTGTAGGTACACAATAGACAAAGAGTTAATATAAAAAAATACAAGGAATAAATACCAACCGTTCAATACGTGTGTACAACAATTTATTCAATACAAAATCAAAAACTTTACTAGTAAACGTGGTGTAAATTTTATTCAAATAGTAAACAACCGTGTAAAAAATCTAACTTTTTCATGACGGGAATCTCACGCATCCGTTTGCCAAAATTCGATGTTGCCGGAACTGTTATGTGTAAAATCTCAAATTATAATATTTAATTAAATGAAGCCAATATTAGCGAAACTCAATCGAAAATCTGGAGACAGAAAAATCAGAAAAAATCAGAAAAGCTCCGCTGGGACTCGAACCCAGGACCCTTTGCTTACATGGCAAGAGCTCTACCGATTGAGCTACGGAACCTAAACCTCAATCGGTAGAGCTCTTGCCATGTTAGCAAAGGGTCCTGGGTTCGAGTCCCAGCGGAGCCAATATCTTTTCTGATTTTTCTGTCTCCAGATTTTCGATTGAGTTTCGCTAATATTGTCTTCATTTAATTAAACATTTTTTATTAGTAAGAATTCAAAACAGAGGTTATGCAGTCTTCATTCAATGTGTATCAAAAACACCGTTCAACGGTTGGGAAGCATTTTTTTTATTAGTACGTCTGCAAGTATGTAAAACAACGAGTTGGTTATTTGGAAAGGAATATGGAAAGTTTCGGTGTTCCTTAGTAGATGGCGTATAGATTTAGATTGTGGCTAAGGGGGAAGATTCTACAGGTTTTATACAATTTTTACCTAAAACAATTTAAAAAAAAAATCATTACAACCAGAAACGAACTGGCACTGAAGACCAAACAGTGTGATTGAATAGTTTTATTTTAAATTAATGGTAATTAACGCATAAAACGCGATTGTATTTTTGATAGGGGAGACTGTATTTTTTTCAATTTGTTTCACTTTGGATATGCACAGTTTGACAACACTTTATGGTTTCAGGTCAATTTATACGATGGTCAGTCAAAAAGTAATGCCTCCTATTTTTTTTTATACCTTAATAAAGTTGGTTAAGTGGAAAAATTGAATTTGGCGCTATTCCTCAAACCAACTTCTTCTACAATCTGCTGCAGTAGTAACTTCTTGCATCAACATGTGGCAGCACTGCAGTCACTTGCAAAATGGCCGACATCGATGTTTGTTTTAGACAGCGTTCTGTGATTGATTCTTGACCGTATGTAAAAGGTGAAACTCCCATTAAACAAATTCATTAAAGACTGAAAAATGTGTACCATGATGCAACAGTGAATGTTAGCACCACTAGACGATGGGTTCATCGCTGTAACGAAGCTGAAGGACAAACATCGCTGGCTGATGAAAAGCAGAGTGGCAGGCCGTTGAATGCAGTGACTGCACGCAACATTGAGCGAGTTGATGACATTATTCGTAGACTACAGATGTCGCATTCTCTCCCTCTGTAAAGGCAGTGTGATGATGATTATTTGACAATTTTTTTATTCAACAATAGTTTGTACAAGGTGGATACCAAGAAATTTAACCGACCAGAATAAATAAACAAGAAAAATAATAGCGTTTAGTTTGTGAAACAAATTATGACGGGAGACGAAATGTGGGTTCATTTTTTCGAACCTGAATCAAAGAGGCAGTCAGTGGAATGGCATCACATAAACTCACTAAGGACAAAAAAATCAAAACTGTGTGATCGGCGGGGAAAGATATGGCGATGGTATTCTGGATGTGACCGTGCTTTTTACTTCTTCTTCTTGTGCCTTGTCCGTTCAACGGACGTTGGCTATCATGTTGGCTATGCGGACTTTGTTTACTGCGGCCCGGAAACAGCTCCGCGGTAGACTGGCCAAACCACTGTCTCAGGTTTTTCAGCCATGAGGTTCTCCTTCTTCCAGGGCCCCGTCTTCCGGCAATCTTTCCCTGCATTATGAGATGCAAGATCTCATACTTCTCTGGATGTCTCATTACGTGTCCAAGATATTGAAGTTTTCGGATTTTTATGGTTTTAATTACTTCCTTTTCTTTATTCATCCGAACCATAACATCTTCATTTGTGACCCTGTCCATCCAGCTTATTTTAAAACGTGCTTTTTACAACACTGTGATATATGCCCTTGTTAAAATATGGACCAAAGCTGTGGAAATAGCCGGAGATTATATTGAAAAGTAACAAATTAATCGTTAATAGTGTGGTTTTCAACCCAATGTAATTGCATTTTTTTTATTTCTTGGCAATTAGAGGCAATTAAATAGGAGGCATTACTTTTTGACTGACCCTCGTACAAAGCGCTTGAGCTTGTAAACACGCTCGGAGTTGTTTTTAATTCGGAAAGTAAAACATTTACTCTGGTTAAACATTTTGGTTGCCGGCAAGCCCGCACCGTAAAAACGGAAAACTTTTTCGTATCATGAAGCATTTCATTACATTATGATACAAACGTCTAGAATTTTTTTTGATGTAGACTAATCAAAAATGCATGCCAAAATTGTCTAAAATAAAATTTAATTATGTTTCTAACATCAGCTCCACACAGGAGGCCTTGACGAAAATATTTCGCCTTAGTGCCTACGTTATCTTTGGCGATGCTGTATGGATGTTCATCTTTAGGGATGATGTGTGGATCTTTTTAGGAATGGAAGGAGAGGATATTCTTGGAAGGAAAAAAATATGAAAAGTGGGTAAGAATCTAAGAGTCAGAGTGTCCAAAAGTGACGGACGAAGGAATGCATCCCTCTTCCGAGAGTCCTGCTGGAGAAGTCAAAAGGTGTCCCTTAACCGGTCTCTCGCGATCCGGCCTGACACGCAGTTGGCGGGGAGATGCGTCCGCCTCAAAGTCTTGGACAAACCTCACTCCATGAACTCGGGCAACCCTGCTAAGTCAATCACTTGGGGTGACTTGCGACAAGTTTGTGCCAAGACCGATTTGTTTGGCTGTCCATCTTCTCTGCCAAACTCTGCGGGAAACTATATGATGGTCACTCAATTTATTTGAATTAAAAGGACATTCGTTGCCCGTTTACTGTGGTGGTAGTAGGGAATTTTCAAACATTTTTTTTATTTTTTATATCTATATATATTATAGTTTTTACCTTATTATAAACATTTTTACATAATATATTTTGAAATTTTTTTTTTACATATTAAGATTTCATTTCATTATGTTGGGTGTAAGGTAGGTTTGAGAAGGTGAAACTGTTGGTTGGTAATATTGTATGTTTCGTGAACACCTCACTAGGAGAACCTGTGCTGAGGTGTTTACGTGTTTATGATTAAGTGTGACAAGTACAGGTATTTATGTGTTGTAGTAGAAAGTTAGTTTTTTAACTTCTTTTTTTACATTTAATGATAATTGTACATTGAATATTTAGAAGAAAAAAAATACGTATAAGGTATATATATGTACATATGAATAGTTGGTAAATTCTTTAAAGATATGTTTATTTATTTTATAGTTTGGTTAAGTTTGGTTAGGGATTAAAGTATTTTGTATAAAGTGAATATCTTGATTTTTGATCCAGGCTGTGATATGTTTTTTGTGAATGTTTGTAGATGTATTTGCAGTTAGGAGTTGTTTCAGAGTAATGGGCATATAATTAAAAAGTTTGGTTGCATAATACTGAAAATGTCTTTGTCCGTGAGTGGTGTGTGTTATCGGTGTGTTCAGGGTTATATTTGTTAAGGATCGGGTTTTTATTATTGTTTTTAGTTGGATTGGAATATGGAGTTTGTTTTGGAGGAAGTATAGCAGAGCAGATTTGGCATAAAGTTGTTTTATTGACATGACTTCTAATGTTTTGTATATTTCGCTTGAATGTGTGTAGAAAGGCACTTGCAGGATTAGTTTAATTATCGCCTTTTGTATCTTTTGAATTGGGTCAATTGCTATTCAATTATCAGGTTGTTCGTAATACGGGAATGTATTTCTTTCTTTTTTAAAAAAATGTTTTGTGCAAACAAAGCATCAGTTTGAGAGTTTAAGTAGGATTCTGTGTTCGCATCAATATTTGGGGTGTACGCATTTACGAAAACTTCTTTGGTATGCAAAGTACGATGACCAATTTTGCGAGTTGTATGTGACTAGCTTAACAACCCGGAAAATTTCTTAATACCGGATTTCACTGGTGAAGAGTTTTCACACCTTTATTTATTTTAATGTATGGTTCGTTAATTGCTTGTGTTCTTGCTAAACTGGTGCACGCCTTTTTAGAGTTGCTCCCGTTTTCTCGTGTTCGTAAAGTTTTTATTCCAGTGCCGTACGAGCAGTAATTACAAAAGTTTGGTAGAAACTTCAGAGACCTGAGAAGAGACAACTGTCTCTTCTTTCCCTCTCTTCTTCGTCTTCGGAATACTCTAGTTTTTAGAATATTATAGATAAGGTGGACTAAACCGTCATTTTCTTTGTGTGTCCTGAAATTTGTTTTGTGTGTCCATGCTTCATTATATCCATACATCATCTCATATATACGAGTACCTTTCTATTATTCTGGCTCTTGACATGGCCCTACACAAGCATTTAGTTTTAGGGACCACTTAATACAGGTTTGATATTGGAGCCACCAGTAGATTTTTTTGCCTTGTATAACATGCTTGTTTACTTATCTAAATAAATAACTGTCAAATATCTAAGACCTTAATTTTAGCAAAGAGTTCATTTGAGGAATGGGCAGGTTGGCACTTAAATATAATTCTCAAAATTAGTTTTGATTGATAATGGATTCAGCACACCCCATCCCACAATACCATATATTGCTATGAATTGGAAAAGGGCAAAGTATGCGCTTTTTAGAGTCTGTAAATCTAAGATGGACCTAAGGGAGCAGAATGTATGGCAATTGCAGTATGGCAGAGTTTACGGAGTTTTTTTTACTGTGTCACTGATATGGGCTTCCCAACGTAGTTGGTTGTCTGTGATTATCCCCAGATATTTAACTACCTTTGATGATTTAAGGGCAGAACAGGTGCAATTAATATTAGGTGTGGTTTCGGGAGTGTGCAAATTGAGTGAACATGAGTGAATGATTGGTTTAGGGCAGTTGTTAAGTATATTATGTTGACGTATGGAAAATGTCATATACCTATTGTTTTTTGTCGATATTAAGTGTGAGGAGGTTTGTGTCTAGCCAATGCTTTACTTTTATAATGCCTTTATTAGTTTTGTTAATAACTGATTGCCATGTTTCATCTTCAAATATTAAGACAGTGTCGTTGGCAAATGATAGTATCTTACCTCCAAAATTCATGGTACATAGTGAGATAATATATATTAGAAATAAAATTGGTCCTAGTATACTGCCTGGAGGTTCACCATAGGACACAGATAATTTGTTGCTTGTATGTATTTTATAAGGGTGGATAAGAGTATGTTTTGTTCGGTTTATCAGGTAGTTTTCAAACCATGAGTAGGCTACTCCTGTAATTCCAATCTACGGTAGTTTTTTTAGCCGTAAGAGATGGGAGACCGTATCAAATACTTTTGCGAGATTGAGATATCTTTTAATTTTGCGAGATCGAGAGTTCAATCAGAGATTAAAAAAGGAAGAAAAAAATCACTCATCTGTTAATCCTATGTTGGTCCTTACAATGATTATGCATATATATGAAGTCGTTTGTGGCTAATAAATATACGATGACGTGGATTATAAAAAGTTATAGCATAGCATATAAGTCGAAAAAATACTAAAATCACAATTTACTCAAGGAACTACTGCTTAAAAGAAAATTCTTCAGTAATTAACTAATTTTAATCACAACTTAAAATACGAAAATCGCAGAAAAAATCTATTAATTCTTATAGTCGCTGCGCACCCGGGCAGATAACAAATTCCTACGGTTTTCATGCTCGCGTCGTTCGCCGCTGAAGCGCCACGAGTATGTTTTGTATGAATTATTATTCTCATAACAGAAAGTCTCATATTCACCAAATTCGTAGCGTACGTATGGGATTCATTTCGGACTCACTCTCGGACAGTATTAATATAATTTTTTACCATGGAATTTTAATAGTTTAAAGTGTGTCATAATTATTGTAATACAAATTTGTCCAATTTTCTTATTTTATTATGGGAGTTCACTACACAAACTCTGTTGTGTGTGTTGTGTGATTTTTGAATATCGAAGGACCTTTGAAATGTGTGTGTGTTTTAACCACTGCACAAGTAGAAAATGTGCACATAATGAAAGGAGAGAAATGACTTACTGCGGAACTTGTGACACTTTCTTCTATTTGGCTGGCTTTATCTTGCACTTTATATAATTATATTAGTTGCGGTACGTTCTTTTGCTGCGGCGAAGAGCGAAAGTGTGGAGAAGGAATATTAATGCGGAGATTTTCACGCAGTGAGGTCGATTAATGACTGAAGTGGGTATTTTTTTTGCATTTTGTTTTTCCTGTTAAGCACTTGCATACTACTTACTAACAACGTATGCATGGACACTGGAGGTCTAGATTCGTTCAAAATAAATAAATGTAGCTTCGTTTAAGAAAAAAAAATTAGAATCTTGCGAGAGCCTTGAAGGAGTAACCATCAGTTACTTATACCAGGGCGGGTAAGAGGCGGATTACCTCCACTGATGTGGGTACACTTTTATTATTTATGTACTGTGTCTTCCTCCCTACAGGTGCTTGCAGGATACGCTGGATACAATCACCCAGCGCTTGCCTCCTCGTGGACTATCACCAATCTTGTCTATAGTTATACTAACACTTATTGTATCTTGATTTCCCGCTAAGCACTTGCATACTGCTTACTAACAACGTATGCAGGGACACTGGAGGTCTAGATTCGTTTTAAATTAAATGTAGTTTCGCTCATTCAAAAAAATTAGAGTCCTTGCGAGAGCCTTTAAGGAGTAACCATCTGTTACTTATACCAGGGCGGGTAAGTGGTGGATAACCTCCACTGATGTGGGTAATAATCAAAAATGACAGGTCTATAGGGAAGGGTAGGAAGGAAATGTAACAATACAAGTACAGGGTTTATGATATATAGATGTATGTAGGTATTGTGTAAATGCCCAACCAAACGCGGTTTAGAGAAATCTATCGCTGGTCAGAAGTGTATACATAATCCATCAATATACGCAATCCTAGTACTTTAAATATGTTAGTCGTCTCAAATTCTGCGCCCTATAACCTAATCAATTATAACTCTTCACTTATTAGTTATTGATGTTAACAAGGTCACCGTATTCTGTACACCGTGAAAGAGGTCTGCGTGGGCCCTGAACGCCCGAGGATTGTCCTTAGGCCCTGGTATTTGCCAGTTGCCGGCAGTCTGGTACTGGGCCAGGGTCTGACGGGTGTGGGAGATATCGACCCGCTTGTCGGGACTCCAGGGCTACCGCTCCATGGGGATTAAATGATTACCTTCTTAATTGAGAGATCCGTCAGGGGGATGCTTGTAAAGGGTTAAAACTGCTTTGAGGTTAGGGTTTAAAGACCGTGTTCGTAATGTAACTAATTTATTTAGGATAATGATGCAAACCGTTTTTTATAATTATTTTTATTTATTTTTACTGATGCAAATTTGGATTTTGTTTGGAAAATTGAAAGAAGTCGCTTTAAGTATCGTGTGAATATGTGTTATGCATTTTTAAGTGAAAATAAAAACAACCAGTAATATTAAAGATATTGACTTTATTAGTGACCACATTTTAAAAGGCGAAGCAGGTGAGATTTAGGGGGTATTTCACCATCCTCCTCATAGATTATTCATACGGTAACGTACATTTTAGATTAATTATACAGGATTTATTTATTTAAAAAGTCTGAGTATACTATTCGCAACTTGAACCTATGAATAATGGCTATACATAGGATAAGTTGACCGAGTTTTTTAACAGTTGCGAGAATTTATTTATTTATTTATTAATATTCGTTATGTGTAAGCTATGGGGAGGATGGTGAAATACCTTCTTATAATATTGTTTTAATTTGTGGCTTCGCTAGAGAATGGAACGTAACAAACATTATGACATCTTGCCAGTAATTAAATGTGTATTTCCATACTTCAATTTTATTACTTGGGCTTTAAGTATCTAACAATTTCTAGAAATTTTGTTTTGAAAGGTCGCCCTTATTAACAATGTTTCCATGCAATGTCGACTCCTCCCACCTTTCTTCCCCTTCCCTAAAATCACCCCTCCCACTACCCCCACCTTTTTTATTTTTATATATATATGAATACCGCACAACTGCCCCCGTCTGAAGCCAGTGAGATTATGGCATCCCCAATTGGGGTAAGTTGTAAGGCTGAAGGTAGTGGGGAGTGGGTAGATCTGGTCACCAAACACGGCTAATGCCATTTCAAGCAACGTTTCAATTCTGAATGGTGGTCTTACATTAGGACGATACTGAGACTATCTTCCACTCTGGAACGTGCTGCAAATATAATATATATTATTTTAAACGAATAAATTGAGAAATAACACAAATTAATCAAAATAAAATTTATTTGCCACGCCGGGATTCGATCCCGCGACCTATAGTGTGCGAGTCAAGAGCCTTATCATTTTTGTACTTGCATAGAATTTTTGAGTTAGTTTTAAGTTTGCAGTGAATGACACGGATGTGTCGTAACTGGTAACAAAAATTAAAAATTTTAACTAACAAATTTACACAGAAATTAAAACTTTTCAATTTTCATGATGGAAACAGCTGAAATTTTTTGCGCCGACTTTTAAATTCCTGACAGTAAAATCTGTGTAAATTTTATAACGCCAGAATCACACTTCGTGGGATTTTGTTATTATAAATCACATCAAATTATTACGAAATGTAGATTTATGTAACATTTGAAAATTTTAAATTACGTAAATTCATGATATCATCATAAGGTAATCGAAATTTCATGAAAAGCGTATTTAGAAACTAACAAGGAGAATAATGATCGTGGACTTTATTCGCCAAATATTACTGAAGGGCCAGTAATATTTGGCTAGGCAACCCTAAACGAGAGAGATTTGGGTGCTGCGGGGGCGGATCCCCTTCTCTGTGCACCCCCTCCCACCGCCTCCCCTACCGACCTATTTCATCCCCTTACCAGCGATTTTCCGGGAGCGCGCGAACAACGACGCTTCAGCGGACTAAATACTTGTTAGAATTTCCCGCTTTGCACACGTGTTTTTTTTAGCTTCCCGAAAATAACGCCATTTTAGAGCTGCTAAAAGGAACCGTAGTACTACGAGCGCAACACCACGCCTCGGTGGTGAAATGCGGCGTTTCCTGCTTTTTAAATACAGTTTTTGATTTGGAGCAGTCAAAAAGACATCAAATAAAAATTATTGTGATCGCTCATCGAGCAATGACTTTTCTTCGGATCTTCGCAACCATTAAAGTGAAAATCTAAGTAAGAATTCTTTTATTTTTCCTTTACTCGTCTTATTTTTCACCTATTGGGAGTTGTACTCGTACATCACCATGGCTATCTCGACTCATCACTTTGCAGCTATAAAAACGTTGTGTTGGGAACGAATTAACCAAATAAAATATTTTTGTCAAATATGAGATTCGCTTTTAGTCGATCCGCTGATAGGGCAACTGAAAAAAAAAACAGTTGGCAACTCAATTGCTATTCACTGCAAACGAACTTGCGAATTTCATTAGCGGTCCGCACACAGGCAACTTGTTAAAGACCAGTTTTCAAGGGCAGTACTAGTCACCGCGTGCGGCGCGTTTCAGTTGCCAGGTTGCTAGGTTGCCACGATTGCGCGTCATGACCTGTAAAGTTTTCGAGTAATTTTGCGATATGTCAGAGCAGGAAAATATCGATTTTGTTCAGGAGGTTGATAAATTATTTTTATTTTTATTTTAACTTTATGAGTAAAACCTCAAATTGTAATATTTAATTAAACGAAGACAATATAAGCGAAAGTCAGTCGAAAATCTGAGAACAGAAAAATCAGAAAAAGATATTGACACCGCTGGGACTTGAACCCAGGACCTCTTGCTTTCCGGGCAAACGCGCTAACCACTGCGCCACCGTGCCGATATCCAATTCGGTCATTTTTAACTGTATCATACTTCGACTAAGAACCGCCCACACTATCTTCATTCTCTTAACGCATATATTATTGGCAACTATCTTTATGTATGATTGCAAGATTCAAACCCGAACTAAATGCTCTCTAGATAGTGTCTGGATAAATCTTTATCCATTTTATTTTCATATGCGACATCTATTGGCTTTTCTGCAAGTCTTGGATGAATATTTTTATTTTTATTTTAACTTTATGAGTAAAACCTCAAATTGTAATATTTAATTAAACGAAGACAATATAAGCGAAAGTCAGTCGAAAATCTGAGAACAGAAAAATCAGAAAAAGATATTGACACCGCTGGGACTTGAACCCAGGACCTCTTGCTTTCCGGGCAAACGCGCTAACCACTGCGCCACCGTGCCGATATCCAAATTATTAGTAAGGTTGATAATTGATAAATTATTTTTGTTGCTGATAGTACTGAAATCGTAAAGTTGAGTTGCGCCGTGAATTGAGTTACCAATTAGTTTTCGGTTTCTCCATGAGCTAAGGCCCTTACTGCTTCCTTTCATTCCTATCGAGAGAAAAAGTTGAGATATCATGTTAGACACAAATTTGTGTAAATCTTAAATTAAAAAATTCCATCATAAAACTCCCATCCACCCACTTTTTCTTCTTTTTCTTAAATGAAATAGCTGAATAAAAGTTGAGGCATGCCCTGCTACTCTTATTTCGTAGACAATTTAATTGAAGAACTTGAAACTATACTAAAAAATGTTAAACTTTTATGGAGGAATTATAAAAGGAATACCGCAAATTAAAGTGCTAAAACTTCTGCAGCATAAAAAAACGTAAACTGAGAAAAGTTTTCACTCGTCAAACATTTGGAATAAATCTGAAGACATTCAAGTTTTGTGCTCGTTATATCACAACTGTATGAAAAAATGAGAAACAAAGTTTTTGGATTATAATAAGCATCATAAAAGTTTTTTAACCACAAGCATAGACATCCAAATGGATAGACAAGCAGTTACAGATGAGGGGTAAAACCAAACTATGGAGAGCGAAGAGGGGAAAGATGACTGTCATTCGTTGAACAATCAATCTGACAGTATATAGGCATCTCGCATTACAATATCACCATTTAGTTCTTAAAAGCAAAATCTGCTTTGAATGAATAGACCTTTTTACATGGGAGCGCGAATTGCTTGCCACGTTCAAAACTTATTTGCTAAGGCCAAATGCTCGCCCCAAAAAGACTCGCGCCAATACACATATCAATATTTTCTTGTGGTGTTTAGTTAAAACACTTTTACAAATGTTTCATAATTTACTTAACCAGCGACGAGCACATTGGAGTACCGCCCACATTCGCTATGTGCATATTGATACGTAGATATATTGTATAGCACAAGCTGCCGTTATTTCGTTAAATGTATGGATGTCAGCTTCTCGCTGTTCACGGCAAGAATGATGACGTCACACATTTTAGATTCAAGCGAGGCTATATCCCCTCCCCATGGAGCGAGCCGGTTCCAAGGAGGAGCTACAGCCGGCGCCATGTGGAGGGGGAAATAATACGTTTTTATCACTTAGGGCAGGTCCAGATATATTCATATGTCCGTGACCACAAGGCATTTTTTTGCACGAATGCCATTTTGTATTTAGCTGTCGCTTTGTCTACTTATGACGTAACATAATATATTCACTATCTAAAGTTTGATGCCTTACATGTATTTTTAGAGATTAAAACATTTTATGAAAACAGAGTGGCAATATAGAATTTTCAAATAAAATTAGCTAATTCTGTTGTGACGAAAACTTAGGTTCAGGGTCACCCTGTGCTGGCGCAATTGGAGCAGTCCACTCCAGGCGCCGATTTGAAAAGGCGCCAAGGCGCTAATAATACCGATTACGCAAATCGATGGACATAAAGTTTTTAACATTAAAAATATTTTTTATACATTTTTAAAATTATCATAGGCTTAGCATTTATCAAAACCTATTCAGAAATACGACCTTATTCTGACCGTCTTTCATATGTTTTACAAAATATTTTTAACTGCTGAATATCCTCAAAGCATACCTTTAGAGGTTTTCTTTAAAACCTCGAAAGGAATTTTACAAAATGCAAATACGTAAGTTTTTAGATTAATTTTTTCATAAACACCAATTTTCGTGTTTTTTTAAACGCTGATTACAAAACTTTGGATTCATTTATTTAAAAAAAAACGTCACGTGAAATTGTTGGCATCATATTTCTCCATTTTTAAAAGACAATTTTATCATTTTAAACTTCAATTTAACAATGAAATCCAGGATTTTTAATTACCAGCAAAAGCCCCATGTTGTGAGGCGCCCATTTATCTTTCTGTATACGGTACGATTTGGAACTAAAAGTTTTTTCAAAATATTTCAAAAGATGGCAGTAATCAGTCAATGTGAGAATCTAAAATATTACTATGTTTATTTTTGGAAACGACAATATCATCCATCTACCTATACATGTAGGTACCTATTCGTTTCAATATAATTATTAAAAAATTATATATAATATAATAAACAAATATACAAATCATCCAAATATTATTGATTACAGTGATTACCTACCTAGGCGTCTATTGGTTTTGACAAGGGGCGCCAAAGCTTTACTCGCGCCTGGCACCGTTTGGATCTAGGCCGACCCTGATTGGGTTCAATTCAAAACTTTCAGCTTAGGTGCATGAAAATTAATACGAAATTCGTCGTGAATTGAGGACAAAGTTGCTACTGTTCTGATTTTGTTAAAAACCTTAATCAACGACAAAGATCATTTTAAGATATGTATTAACTACTGTACAAACCTTTTTTATTATTATCATTTTGGAGTAAGTTACTTTTGATATGCATTTAACCTTTATTTTCTGATTAGCGCGTTTTCATGAAAAAAAATTTTTTGATTAATTTCACGCTCGTAGCAATGTGTACAAGATTTGAAATTGTCCTAAATTTTGGGTTGCGCCAATGTCATGACGTCACAGAGTTTTCAATCTCTGATAGCGACCCTTTGGAGGTCGAAATATCACGTACAAAAAAGCTTACCTATTGAGAATTGCCGTTAGGATAAGGATTTAGAGTTATAATATGTTTCACCAAATTACCTCATTGTATCTGCTAACCAAATAAAAGCCAAGTACCTCCCTACTTAAATCAAAATAAAACAGGGTAATACATTATTAATAAGTATAAATATTAAGTAGTGTTTATGTTATTGTAAAAGCCCGTAAATTCGTAAATCTTAGGTTTTACTAGTAAATCTTAGGATTTACTGGAAACTCTTAAGATTTACTACAGTACGGGCTTTTACAGCAACATATACAAGGTATAACAGCACCACAACATTAACAGACTAGTTAATCGAGCGTACATACAAATCATGAAAACTCCGTGGATAAACACAAGCTTTGGACAAAAACATTACAATTACCAGGCAATAAAAGCACTCAATAATCTTACACTAGATACAGAAAATGAGGGAATTAAAAAACATTTCACTAACAAAATTAAGATACGGACTAAAGAACAAAAAGGTGACATCAGAAAAAATATATCTTAAAAGAGTAAAAAATAATACATAGTACATACGAGTATATTACATACATCCGTACCAATAATTACATGCATATTGCAATTTTTTTTATTTCTGTCAGATTAAAAAAAAAATAATAATATAAGTTTTTTATTTATACGTACAAGCTACGGTTGTAAAACCGCCCCACCGTCATGAAACCGGTTGAAGAGGGTCTGGTCTAGTTTCCCCCCTCTAGTTTATAGATCGACTTTGAATTGACATCTAAACACATGTCTAATCATGAATCTATCTCCAGAGGATGCGGGAATTTTATTTTACAGTCAATATAAAGATATTTTATCTCTCTCCTTTGAAACATACATAACGTGGGTTCGGGCATCAATAAGGAAGGTTTCTCAATTTGCAATAAATCGTTCGCGGGTATTAGAGTCGTATGGAAATACATGTGGACATTTTTATACCGGTTGCCTGTTATTTTGAAGGGAGTGTAATTTTCTTCTGGACTTGTGGATAAAAAAGCTCTCATTTGGTAGTTGCTATAGAAAATTTTGGGATCAATGACCTTTCAAGTACGTAGTAGTTTCTTTCCAGTATATTAATAACAAGTTTCGCACCTGCTTTTAAAACAATAATTGTTCATTCCTTTTTGATATTAAAATACCGACCCTGATAATTCGCAAGATTTACGGAAGCTTTTATATGTGATATACTTCCAGTATTGACAAAATAAAAGATTGCAAAAGTTGGGAGATCTAAGTTAACACAAGTTAAAATCCAATAAAGAAATAACGAAGAGATAGCACATAGAAAATAATTAAAGCATTTAAAAAACATAAAGACAGTATCTTTGCATGATATTTTGAAAAATATTAGCAAAAATAAATTGTCTCGTCAAGAATTAAATTCAAATAATTACTTATTGCACTTCCTGTCATTTAATTTGATTTAAATTTCCATGAATACTCTCATATTAAACCGGTTAGTAGTTGAGTTGATATATGCGTCGGGTTCTCATCCAGGAGTGGCGTCGTGGCGTGGGTTTAATTCATTTGTTTGCTAGGTCCTCCACCATTGTACAATTATTACAAAAAATACCATCATTGTTTTCAAATATCGTCTGGTTATTCGTAACCCGGGAGCGAGTGTCTTTTTAAAAATAAATAATTGTTTCAAATTAACAATCATATAATTTTAAAGTACAAAAATTTTGCATGCAAACATGATGTTTTTAAATGGCTCACCTTACTTAATAAAAATTACTGAAAACGAAAAAAACTTAACTTAATTGACTTTTAGATGTGAATATAAAGCGTGGCGTTTTCTCTTTCGGACACGATCATATTTCTGAGAATGATAGTAAAAGAGATACAACTATTTGAGATCTATATTTTCATTAAAAAACAAGAAACACCTAAAGAAATAAACTTAATAATCCACTCTGTGACAAATACAGAAAACCACAAATGTAATATATCATGTTCAAAAATAGAAAGCAAAACTGATATTAAGTACCTGGGCATAACAATAGACCAGCGTTTAAAATGGTCTCCACACATAAATATTCTGAACAACAGAATAAGGAAACTAACATATATATTTAGATGTTTAAGAGATATTTTAAACGAAAAATTACTTAGAACCACATACTTCGCTTTCTGTCAATCAATTATACAATACGGCATTATAGGATGGGGCGGTACATATAAAAATCAAACACAAACAATTTACATATCACAAAAACTAATAATAAAAACAATTTTAAAAAAACCCTACTCATATTCGTCAGAACTTTTATTCAAACAATTTAAGGTCAGAAAATTAAGTGCATTATACTTTTATCATGCAACATTACAAATTTATAAAGATAATATTAAAAATCAAGTTGCACCCTTTAAAAATAACAGAAGTCTTAGACAAACATCAATACTTCCCACTCCAAAATGTAAAAAAAAAATTGGACAATTGAGTCATAAATATCTCGGAGCAAAATTTTTTAATTCATTACCAGAAAAAATTAGAAACATGAATACCAATATAAAAAGTTTTAAAACTCACCTAAAAAATTATACTGAAAACTTAAACTGAATGCTATTAAAAAAGCAATACAATAACACCCCCCCATACACACAAGCCTTGCTTAATTATGGGGGTACATCAAATATTCTACTATGTAATTAATTACTGTATAAAATTTATTTGTAATTTATGTACCTTATACATATTACTAATAAAAAAAAAAATTTAAAAAAATATGAGTTGTTCCCAAAAGTGAAAAAAATAGATTATAATTTCAAAGTCAAAGGTTTTCTCAATTGGAAAAACCATCGTAAATTTGCACTGCTGCTGTGTCAATACATCGCTTTCAGTGCGTTCAATTCATCACGAGCTATGGTGCTTTGAAAAATTCACTCAGGTAATTTCTGCTAATTGCGTTTTTTAAATACTTCATTGTGGAAAACAATATTTCGAAAAACGAGTATTTAAACGCGTACAGATCCGGGCAGCATCTTATGGTACCTACCTAATTATTTATTCATTCATTTTTCTCTGTAAAAATTTGCTTCTTCCAGCCGGCTAAAAGAGCATCTGTTTTTAATCTAACTTTTTCATATACGTTTTTAGATTTTCACGGCCAAAAGTTATGTCGGTTAAGTTAAGGCGGTTATGCCGTGTTGCGCTACCTCCTTTTTTAGCCAACGTTTCGGACAGCGTTGCAGTGTCTATTATCAGGGCAGATCCGGTAGACACATCTACCGGATCTGCCGGATCTGCCGGATCTGCCCTGATGATGATGGACACTGCAACGTAGGCTTGTTGAAAAAGTATCGATATATCGATATTTTTAATTCAATATATCGATATTTTTTGCCGATATATTTTGATCCGATATATCGATATATCGATACAAAATATCCAATATCGAAAATTATATCAAAAACCGTATAGGAACGAACGGAAAAAGTAACTGTATTGGGTCATGACATCTGGCGGTTGAAATTTTAACTATTAATAGCTTACAAATCTATTGTCTTTGCATTAGTATTTGTGATCACCAATACTATCTCATGTGTGTAGGTACATACATAGAATGTACGCTATTTTTCGCCATTTTTTTTCTAAGCCACTCCTATGTGATGGTTCCCAATTGTCTATGATTATTGACTATACCTTGTTCCAAACACGAAGTCCTTTTTGACAGATCAATACGCCAATAGAAGTTAGTTTTAAATAGTTACTGAGACGCATACAAACTTTGTATGCGTCTCAATTTACATATAAGTTAGAAGACAGCTTTTTAGTTTTTGATATTTTTGTAATTATTACGTAATAAAAGTGAATAGTGATAAAAATAACTTCATTTTTATTGAGATTTTTGTGCATTAAAAAAAGCGCATTGTGTGCAAAAATTACTATTGATAATATTGAGCTGAATACATATCTGGGACCGAAATTATACAATAAAATCCCCCCAGAATTAAACATTAATACATGCAAAATGACATGTATCGGTTCAATAATAAATAAATGGTTGATTGGCTTAGGTAGGGTTGAGTCTGAAAAATTATTAAATAATGTCACTTAAAACATAAACTTTTACATGGTTAACTATTAAATGGCACAACCAGTAAAAACTTAGTATACTTAATAGGTATTTAATAAAAAATAAAAAAACACTTTTTTTTTGGTACAGAATACATTTTTGGAATTTTTCACCAGCATTTGGTTCCTTAGAACGGGCAATCTGCCTAGCTAGGAACTAGTATAGACAAACAAGACATAATAACACTTGTATACATTTTAATATTTACAGTTATTTTGAAATATTATTATTATGTTATATTTGCTGTATAAATGTATCTTATGTAATAAATAAAGAAATAAAATAAAATAAATAAATACACTATTATTTTAAAAGCGCAAAATCTCTTGAAAATTTGACCGATATATTGATATTTTTTCCTCGATATATCGACGTCGATATTGATATTTTAATAAATATCGATACATCGATATATCGATTTTTTTTTCACTTTCGACATCCCTACTGCAACGCTGTCCAAAACGTTGGCTAAAGAAGGAGGTAGCATAACACGGCATAACACCCCAAAAACAACTTTTTCATATACAAATTCTACCCTTCTGATATCATCGATTGCGAAAATAACCGTAGCAATCTATACTATTGTGATTAAATAACGTTTTTTGGTACTTGATGTAAGGGTTCTGTTTTGGGTAATGATTTCTCAACAAATCTCTTTTTTTCCGTTTCCCATATCTTTTCGTGTTATGAAAATGAGTTTTCGTGTTATAAAATATAACAATGTTATATTAATCCTATTTAATCTGTAACTTTCCACTTCGACAAATGATCTCTACACTGTGCATGGATGTGAGTCGTCAGCTATGGTGGAATACGCAACTCTATTCATGAATCATGAAGCATGTATTAAGACAGATTAAGTTATATCCTCTTATTAATCCCGCCTAAGACGTGTGTTCTTTTATTATTCCATATTCCATCCGCTTAAGTCGGTAATCTGGCTTTAAAATGTTATAAAAGGGTCCGTGCTTTTAATTCATCTTCTCCGCTAATTCTGTTGATAGTTGAAGTTAGTTGCAATTGTACATATTTTACAATGTACAGCAACAGTTACTGACTTATTACTTGCTTATTTATTGCGATAGCAAAACTTAAGATAGTATTTATAGACATTAATATAATTTAACAACATTGCAAACAAATTGATTTTATTAAGTGTAAGGAAACGTTAGTCTGAAACACTTTGATGTTTTTTTTATTTATTTATTGCATTTCTTTACAGACAAGTTTTTATCTATGCATAGTAATAACACAGAGGTTCACTAAATGGTAGATTTGTACAAACTAACTACACCTGAATACAGCAACAACAAATTTCATAAAAACATATGTCAGGAAGATAATTATAGAGATTATAGAGGAAGATAATAGTGGTTCGGTGCAAAACGAACTGTAAACAAAATTCTTGCTTTAACAGATTGTGAGCGGAATAAACATAAAAAGGCCACAAAATTGTGTTTTTCCGGCATATCATTAACTATTCTGTTGTTGTTTCTGTTATGTATTTAATTTGTTTTATATAAATTCTGTCTTCTTCTTATTATTTTTTTTTAATATTATGGTTTTGGTTTCCGTTTTACATAATTCTGTTCATATGTTGTATTTTTTGTATAGTGTAAAAAATTACAGTGATTTTCCAAAGATTAATAAATAAGTCTTTTGCGAAAAAATATTTTGAAGGAATGTATGTTTTAGGCAACGTCGTAAGTTTTCCTAGATCTTTTAAGAGAATAAGATACTTCCCGAATATACTTTGTTGAGGAATGTTAATTTTAGATAGGAAATTCATTTCAAAGTTGTAAGGATTAGCCAAGTTAAGAAGAACCCAAAATATATTTTTTTTATAAGGGGACAAAACGTTTTATCCAAAATGTCTGAGATGAATGCATCGCCATCTCTCGTTGGTCGTGCCTCATTGAAATGAAACCAAGTTTTTGACTATAAGTATGACATATTTAATATAATGTAACACAGCTACGAATCCGCAGGTCGCTGGCTCACATCTCAGGATTTTTTTTATAATTTGATTTATTTTACGGTGTTTTTCCTTAAAATAATATACATGATATATACTTCGTTCCAGATAATGTCTTTAACCAACAAATTATATTCAACAAGGACATTCACAGACATAACACAAGGACGTGCAAGGAAATCAGGCTTCTAAAAAAGTTAAGGCGAATACGCAAAAAAAGTTTACTGTACAAAGGGATGAAGTTATATAACACGCTACCAGAAACATTAAAGTCCACACCAGTTGAAAAGTTCAAGATGTATTGTAGGAGCTACATAAAACTACCTAAAATTTAGTTTGCAATATGAAATATTTTAATTAATTAGAAATTTTGTAAACTTAAATGTACAAATGACTAAAATAAAAACTCATAAATAAAAAATAAAATTAAAAAATAACCGTGATTTGTGAACAGATCTGAATAGTTACTTACTTCACCGCTTTCCTCTACCCCATGTCCTTCCCCTACTCACTACCCTCAGTCTAACAATATACCTCAGTTGAGGATGACATAGTCTCACTCGTTCCAGAAGGTAGGAAGCAATTTGGACTCTTTGATTTTCGAATAAAAAATATTACTATATAAGTTTTCCGCTCAGGGTAATCCTTAACTTAAGTTGGATGGCGAAAGCGACAGTCAATCTCTGTAGGAATGAACAAGCAGTGGAAACAGCAAGCATTACTTTCAAATTTCACAGGATACTTCCGATTCTGACGCAGCCTACTTTCAAATTAAACTTTGTCATACAGCCAGCCCTTCGTGGTTTTCCATACCCTTTTGTCCCTCATTCCGCTTTCATTTATACAACCCTTGAGCACCTCCGGCCAGCGGCGTGCAACCACCTTCTTTCCAATTTATTATAATACATATTCGTACTATCTACTTTTCAAAACCACGGGCTTCAGATTAACGTCATGATTTTTTAAATGCAAAAATTAAACTAAAAAAATGTCTAGAGTCCTGAAAAAATAAAATGACAGTTGTCAGTATTTGTTTCGGGTTTTTGAAGTGAAAACAACTTTGGGATTTGTAACTCGATGAAACTGAAGCGAGCGACAATAAAATAATAAATAAATATTTATTTATTTCACAGGTACTCGGTTCCAATATAATACGATAAATCCACGGTCCCACGCAAGTCTCCTTTAGTCCAGTGGTATAAAGCGCCTGACGAATATCAGCGGCCAGACATTTAACGAACCGACACACGAAATCCAATAAAATATACCAAATATACAAAATACAAAAAAATATATATACAAAATCCCACGAAATCCAATAAAATATACCCCGATACAGGCGAACCCTAGTGGGGTTAATAATTACATGCTAAAAATATATGTTTATAATTTGTGAAGAAGCAATAAATAAATAAATAAAAAAATACATTTTTATTTTTGTAAATCAATATCCAATCTTCGAACCACTCCAAAATGTATAAGCAAAAAAAACACAAAATATAGCGACATCTAGCGACTCTAAATAAGAAAAAACAAATACTAATAAGATTACCAAATGTACAGGAAAAGATGCACTGAAATTCGCCGACAAAAATATGAAAAAATTATCCTTCACATTGATAAAAAAAAGAGCTTCATACCACTCTTGTGTCTACTTAAGTTTTCTGAAGGTTTCACTTCTACCGCGTGTGTATTTTTTTGTATCTATAAGCAGTATTATTTCCAAATACTTTATTCCGAGTACTTTATTATTTCCAAATATGTATAAGTAAATAGACTAGCTCTCTCTCACTAGACTAGGTAATTTATAATTTAAATTTACGCCCTTCAAAATGCATTTTTTAAACTTTTTTATTTTTTTATTTGTATTACATCACATTACATAAATAGATTAAAACCATTTTTTACGTGTTCTTCATTTACTCACAAACAGTTGCCTCTAAGCAACGCCCAAGTTGCCTGTAAAATCATCAAATATCGAAATGTTTAATGGCCCATATTTTATAACTTTAACACACAAATAAATAAAGTAGCACAAATTCTTTAGAGCTATTTGACATACCTTTTGATTACAAAAAAAAATCGAGTGCAGTTCACACGCGGTAGAAGCGAAACTTTACCGAAACAATCTCAACCAATAGAAGCCTTGAAAATTAGGGTCATAATCAAAGCGGCCAATGAGCGCAGACCTAGCGTCATTTCCGTTTCATATCTCAACCAATAGGAGCCTTGAAAAGTGACATCATAATCAAAGCGGCCAACGAGCACAGTTTGATGCTTCGTAGGTGCTGTAATGCGTCATTTCCGTTTCATTCGAATTTCAAATCATAACAGACTAAAGAAGTTACACTTCAATAAATTATTCAGATTGGTTGGAAATTTTAGCTTCAAATCCAAAATTAAGATTTGTATGAAACAGGCAATACAGCCGTTTCCCTTAAGGCTCTGCAACCGGGCCCGAAAAGAAGAAGATGGAGAGATACGAAATTACGAATGTTAGATGAGAGCGCTAACATTTACAGCGACAAAATCGATGCTAAAATTGCGAAAATGTTTAATAAAACACGATTTGTTTTAAATAGAGCAAAAATCTCGCGGGCATTATCTTAAACAGCATTTAAAGAAACACTGTGAATTTTTTCATACATATGACTTGTAAAATAACAGAAACAAACGTGTTAATAATAATTTTTGGAGCACACTTTGCGATTTTTTTCTATTGAGGGAATTTTATATAATTTGGCGCGGGCAAAGTCTAGATATTATCTTCAAGAATAACATATATTTTTTAAGAACTTTAAAACTTACCGTGTTTAAGGGAAATATGTAATAAATCAGTACAAATCCGGGTTGCGGGCCCTTAAGGTTTATGTCGATTCCTTACCATTTCCTTACCCGTGGGACACGACGGGCTTACATGGACAAAGGCTTATATCACCACGAAGGTTGATCGAAAATTCATGAAAATCAAAAATAAATGGGTGCCATCGCACGCCACTGGTTGTCCATAGATTTATGTGCGCGTGTCTTATACGATCGTCCCGGGCATGAATTCCCCAACTTGACAGAGGTTATGCGAATACATCCCTGGGCAGGTACACAGGCCCGGCCTGACAGTTCAGGGGCGGACGGGCCCAGGGGCAATTTTCCCCTACCGATACGTTTTTCCAACATGTAATTGTTTGATTTTCGTCCTATACATATATGGTATAATATATAATCTGGTTTCTTTTGTTTTTGCTTGTTTGAATAGGGTAAAACATCAAGTAAACCACAGGGTTGCTGAAAACTTTCGTTACTAAAATACAGTAATAATATTTGGATTGCCTTTAATTTAATGGAATATCTTTTAAGGCTTATTTCATTTTAAAATATTTCTAGTTGCATCTTACCCTCGTAAACCATATTCCCCTATCTGATATTTTTTCCATCATCAAAGATAGATCCCGCAATGTTTGGACAGAGTATTGGAACATTGCTAGTCAATCCAAGGGTGCCTGCTACGCCATAAGGACTATCCCATCAAAACCGTGGTTTCAAAAAATCCCCCATTTTTCCAAAAAATAAATTTCCTTACTTATTCGAATGAGAATCGTACATTGTTCCGTTCCTTCTCACCTTTTTAAAATTCATGTGCCTGACTCGCCAGATTGTACGTTCTGTGGTCTAGATGTAACTTTAGATCACATATTTTTTGGTTGTCCCTCTCTAAATAAATATCCTCTCTTCTATCAAGCGTTATCCAAAATTGCCTCCCCTCCATTCCACATCTCATCTCTTCTAAGTCTGAACTCTACTCCAACCTTCCATATAATTCTGAAATTTGCACATTTAAATTAAATCCTACTAATATTATAAAGGGGAAAGTTTGTATGGATGTATGTTTGTTACTCTTTCACGCGAAAACTACTGAATGGATTTGAATGAAACTTTACAATAATATAGCTCATACATCAGAATAGTCTATAGGCTATAGCTTAGAGCTCGGGCGTTATGAAAAATAATTTAATTTTTCATACATTTTCTGTCGGTAACAAAATCGATTTATTGCAAACGTCAGAAAAAAACAAACCAATTGTCACCTTGGAAACGATGTTTTTTTTTTTAAATTTGGCAATTCACCCTAAAAAGATGGCGTCATACTTAATAACTATCTCTAAAAATGAATCGCCGAAATGTATGTATGCGCATAAATCCGAACGACTGCACCAAATTGGACTATTCTTTTTTTTGTTGTTCGTTAATTTGTATAAAACTACCGTTGAGTTCTGGCATTATGAAATTTGTATAAAAAATTATAATAGGTTGCACGCGAGCAGTTTGAAAACTGAATGTATCGGGAATGAATGTGTGGAATGCGAGAGGTGAGAGGGGGGAGTGGGGAGGGGGTTAGGGGAGGGAGAGGCGGGAGGGAAGGAAGGGGAAAGGGGAAGGATGGAGGAGGGTGTGGGGAGGAGTAAGGGATGGGGGAAGGGGGTTGATGGGGTGAGTGGTGTGGGGAGAGGGAAGGTGGAGGAGGCGGAGTGGGGTGGGAGAGGTCGGAGGGAAGTTAGGGGTAGGGGCGAGGGGAGGGGTGGGTGGAGGCATAGGGGGAGTGGGTTGATTGGAGTGGAGAGAGGGAAGGTGGAGGAGGCGGAGTGTGGTGGGAGAGGTGGGAGGGAAGGAAGGGGAAGGGGGAGGGGTGGAGGGAGGTGGAGTGGGAGGGGTATGGGGTGGGGGAGGGGTCGGTGGAAAAGTAGATGGAGGGAGAGAGTGGTTGATGGATGAGTGGAGTGGGGAGAGGAAAGGTGGAGGGTGGTGGAGTTTGGGTAGGGGTGAGGGGAGGGGGGAGGGGGAGGGTGGTTGAAGGGGGGAGTGGAATGGGGGGTGGGGTGGGTGGAGGGGGAGGGGGGTTGATGAGGGTGGTGGAGTGGGGAGAGGGAAGGTGGAGGAGGCGGAGTGGGAAACCCCTAATACCATGCGAGCGAAGCCGCGGGAAAAAGCTAGTTAATATATAAATTCACCTTCCCTTTCTCTGTAATTTTAAATAATGGCCTAGAACACCCTTGAACGCTGAAAGCCAGAAATAATTGAAAAACCTTTTTTTTTTTTAAATGTAAACTTCTTCAGCACCGTTGTGATTTGAAACTCGATGAAGCAAAAAGTATTGATACTAAAAAGAGACAAACACATATACTATTTAGCCAGCAAGAGATTGAGATATGAGATAGTAAAATCGGTCTCCTCTTTGTGCGGTGCTTTGTAACCTCCTCACTCTTGTCTACTATAGTTTTCTGAAGGTTTTACTTTTACCGCGTGTGAATTTCACGCTCAATTTTTTTGTGTTCTTTTCTGTTTAGTGTTTCGTCTAGATTTATTGATGTTGTCTTCTTCTTGAACGAGTGAATATATCATCTCAGAAATCTGTATACATAAAACAGTCAGTGAAAACCCGCGTGCGGTACGCTTAGGTGTCAAGAAATTTGCACAGATTATTCAGTAAGGTGGGTCATTTAAAAAAAAATGATAATTTTAGATTCTGTTAGCGATAAAAGGGTGCCAAATGGGTTCAAACCGACGTGTTTAAAATTTTTTAAATTTCTGATACGATCTTCTTCCTCCGGATTCACTTCAAAGTTTTGAAAATTTTCATTTTTAGAGGTATTTTCTAGTGTGTATAAAAGTTACTACGAATCCTTTATACTATATTTTTTGTAATATTCTATGGCAAATATGGTACGTATTTACGAATTCATTTACAAAAAATCCGAGTTTTGATTATTAGTGGCTCGAGGTGAGGGCGGGGGAAGCACCGATTGCACTAAGCGCAGCGACTCTGCGCAACCGACGTCGGAGTTTGGAGTCAGTATTGGTACGGCAACTACGGCTCTTTAAGCGGTAGGTCGCGTTGCACAAGTTTTCGCAATGGAACGTACTCGGAATGCGTTAAAAAGTCCCATATTTGGTGAAATTTGCGACGATAAAGACAATGTTTTACCAACTTATTGTGATGTTATGAAGTTTTTTGAGTGGACCAGGCATCAAATAAAATTAAATCAAGAGACCAAACTAGAACCCAAATTTCAGCAAATAGAGTGCAGTGAGACAGCACGAATTGAAGAAATATGGAGAAAGGCTTCTATTCCCATCGTTACACACTCGCGAGTAGCACGCATGTTGAGGTCATATCATTTTAAATGCAAAAACCTTCTTAAGTCACATCCTAAAATACCGGAGAAAAAAATGGAGGAATTCCGTCGCAGAAGTAAAGTGCTGTTTGATATTTCGTCTTGCAAATGCAAAGATTTCAGTAAATGTGACTGTCCTAAAGATAAAAAAATACCTGTAAATGAACAGAGTTTCATTAGTGACCAACGTACTACACGAAAAATGATAATAGGAAATGTGGATACCGCTACAATAAAACGAATGAAAACTGCGTTGAAAAGAAAACTTCTGAAGCAAAAATCCTTGCGTACGTCTAAAAAGGAAAGCACAGGTAAGCCAACTACCTCTCTAATCGATATTTCCACGTCTTCTTCATCAAATGAATCCGATTTCAATGATGTTTTCAAACCAAATGTTGTATCTCAAATGCCTCAGAAGCAGGCTGCGGTCACTATTGATTATTCTACACTGTCGAAAACTTGTGACAGATATGGAGTTTCGGATAGAGCAGCGGCAGCCATTGCCTCAGCAGTTCTGTATGACATCAAGTCTAATATTCCAGTTATTGACAAAAGTAAACTTCGCAGAGAACGAAAAAAAACAAGGGAAAAATATTAAGGCACAACACATAGTTTTACAAATACCCGCATTATATTTTGATGGCCGGAAAGATAAAACATTAATTATCAGGGAAAAAGGGGGAGGCATTACAGAGAACTAATCATTGAAGAGCATATTTCAATGATAAAAGAGCCAGACTCAATATATTTGGGTTATATTGCACCAAACTCTGGCACGTCGAACGTTATAGAAAGAACAATTGTCGATTATTTTTTAAAGGAAGAAATACCATTTGAACCACTAATGGCTATTGGATGTGACGGAACGAACGTGAACGTTAGAAAACATGGAGGTATAATACGTTTGCTTGAAAAACGTTTGGATAAACCATTGCAATGGATAATTTGCTTGCTTCACATGAACGAGTTACTATTTAGTCATTTGTTCACACATCTTGACGGTAAGACATCTGGACCTCAAACATATTCAGGGACAATAGGACTAGCTTTAGAAAACTGTGAAAAAAGCCTATTGTTCATTTTCAGAAAATTGACGGAGAGTTGCCTGAATTATTAACTAAAGACCTATATACAGATCAGTTATATTTGTATAAAATCGTATCTGCAGTTACGGTGGGGGAATTACCTGAAGATTTAGGCCACAAATCTCATGAAAAAATGTCTCATGCCAGATGGCTTACGCGTGCTAACAGAATTCTTCGTCTTTATATTGCAACGGAAGCTCCTACAGAGAATCTTATTATTTAAGCAACGTACGTTGTTAAAGTTTATGCTCCGACTTGGTTCAGTATTAAAACTCATCCCACCTGTAAAGATGGAGCACGTCACCTATGGCAGCTAATTTCAGCGTCTAGATACTTATTCCCTGAACTAAAAACTATAATTGATCCAGTCATAGAAAGAAACAGTTACTTTGCACACCCCGAAAATTTACTACTTGCAATGTTAACTGACCCTCACAAGCATATCCGGGAATTAGCTGCGCGTCGTGTTCTAAAAGCACGCAGTAAAAAACTAAGTAAAACAAGGCTGTTCCAACTTCCAAACATAAACCTCGATGCATCATATTACTACGACCTTATTAATTGGCAGCAAAATGTAACCGAACCCCCAATACTGAAGAATATATCGGATGAAGATCTTCAATTATTTGTAGCACAGGGGGGAGAAGGTAAATTACCTCTTCTGCGTCTGCCATGTCATACTCAAGCAGTTGAAAGAGCTGTAAAGACTGTTACTGAAGCCTCGACTACTTTATGTACGAAGTCTGCAAGAGAAGGTCTTATTAAGGCAAAGATTGAGTCTCGCAAAATAATGCCGAAATTTGAGAGTAAGAAGGATTTTGCTGGTATTTGAATACACTGCTGTGAGATAATGTTAATTATAATCATATATTTTTTTAATAAATAAGTCAGAATATTCTCTCTAATTTGTGTTTTATTGAAAAAAAGTTCATTTTTAATTGTTTATCTAATATTTTTTAGAGATTTAACAAGGGTGGGTTTTTCTCTATTTTGTGAAATTTCAAACTCAATCCGGAGGAAGAAGATGATATCCAAATATTATTAAAAAAATTACGTGATTTTACATCTTCATTTAACACCCTTTTATCACTAACAGACAAACCAAAACAAGTTTTTTTTCCCCCATACAATCGTGACCCACCTTATTATTCAGTCTAAAGTTTTCAGAAGAATGCAGGTATTTTCAGTATGCATAGTCATGTCCACAGGGAGTTATAGACCTTTGAAATATTAATTTAAATGTCTAAATAATTACATAACTCCGAGTACCACCGATGAGACTTAATTTCAACGGGTTACAATATAAGGGGTAGACATGTTTGTTACGTATGTTTGGATTCTTCATTAAGTAATTATTTTTTTTAATAAACTGGATTAATGATGGTAAAATGACACGCACCTAAAAAAATAAGTGTTAAAAATAATGCTTATTGTGCGCCATGTAAATGTATTTAATTTCCTATTTCATTTAACATGTATCTACCAACCAAGCAACGAGATAATGTTTTCTTACAAATTACGTTTATTATATTTCTTTAATGATGTTTTCCTTCCGGGAATAATATAATAATTAAACATAATTGAAAATAAAACAAATTAATGATTTCTTCATAAATTTGTTCAGCTATGTAAATAAATCAAATTTATAATAAAAAACCAGACTGCAAATTGGGGATTTCCCGTAATTTAAAAGATCACGTTGGTTTTAAAGGAAGGAAAACTAATGCAATAGAACCGTGAAAAGTGATTTTCAGCATTTCTCTGAAAATGCTAATATCTGTCCACCCCTGAGTCTGAATTTTCCCTGTTACACGTGTCCATGCATCTCCTCAATCTCTTGCGCTCCTGTTAGCCGGTTAGATGTTACTGCTCCCACAGGATAAAACCCGAAACAAAGATTAATAATTCCCTGGTTACTCCGGGTTTCTGGGATCCATCAACATGATAGTGTGATTTAAAGATTAATGTACATTATGGATGAGGATAAGAAACGGGCGCCTGCGTCAATTGAACTTATTAATTAAGGACAACAACTTAGCACTTACGTCGATAAACATGTTTAGTTTGTTCTTAAGGGCCCGCAATCCGGATTTCTGCCGATTTATTACATATTCCCCATAAACACGGTAAGTTTTAAAGCTCTTAACAAAATATATGTTATTCTGGAAGATGATATCTAGACTTTGCCCGCGCCGAAATGCAAATTATATAAAATTCCCTCGATAGAAAAAAATCGCAAAGTATGCTCAAAAAATTGTTATAAACACGTTTCTTTCAGTTGTTTTACAAGTTATATGTATGAAAAAATTCACAGTGTTTCTTTAAATGCTGTTTAAGATAATGCCCGCAAGATTTTTGCTCTATTTTAAACGAGTCGTGTTTTATTAAACATTTTCGCAATTTTCGCACCGATTTTGTCGCTGTAAATGTTAGCGCTCTCCTCTAACATTCGTAATTTCGTATCTCTCCATCTTCTCTTTTCGATTCCGGTTGCAGAGCCTTAAATACAGATATATGACGCACGATGAAGATAGTTTAGCACCAATTGAATAGAATTCATAGGAACTCTATGTTCACCGAGATAGATTTTTTTAACCTGAAATCCTTCGGGTATTTGCTATATACCTATCGCTACATAATTCTGTAACAATCTTTTACTTTGTACGTTTTACTTGCTACTCTAATTTCAACGACTGCCAAATTAAATGTTAGTGAACAGTTTCATACTGATATCAACACAATCAACATAAAAGTTTACAATTTATTTCTTTTCAACCCTGACCTAGATATTATAAATATCCAAACAAAACTAGGTACATAAATTAACCGTGAATATCCATCCGTAGCTATCTAGGACCGGTACAGTCGAAAATGAGCAAACAGTAATAGGCGTTCAAAAGTTTTTTAATCACAATATATAGGTCACTGATTCTCTCGGATATTTCTACACATTCTTTCAAAAAGAGGACAGTTGAAACACTGTCCCTGAACATCGAAACAGACAAAGATAAACTATAAATCACTCCAATTCGCAGAAATATACACATAAACCCGACATCAAGGGAACATTCAAATAACCCGTAGACATTGTTCGCATATATGTCAAGCGCGAAACATCAAATCAAAAGGCTGTTTTTGAGTAAAGGAAAGCTGTCCCGACCAATAAAAGAGACCTAAAAGACATCTGATCGAAATGTGCCATACCTAATTTTATATACACCGTACATGTACTTGTTAACGGAAATGTATGTAATCCGTCATTGTATTCAATTCCTAGGAAATGTATGTAGTTCCGTAAATGTGTGAAATAAATTACATTTAAATAAATATTATATTTATTAAATAAATTATATTTCCTAGGACATCTATACATTTCCTAAATAGCAATCGGAAATGTAAAACATTTAAGAGCGTTTAACCAGCCAGCGGACGAAAATCCACATTTCGTCGAAAGTTGTTCTTACGATCGTGCAGGGCGGTTACAATGAGAAAGATTAATTATTCTCCGTACCAGTTTTTTAAAATTATAACTCAATATCGAATTTATTTCAATTCAAATTAGCTTTAATTTATACCTTTATCCAAAAATGCTGAAAGGCGTGGTGATAAAACTATTAAAATAATGTACTTTTTGTAATTATTTTTTGATTATAAATATTTATCATTTTTCAATAATGTCGAAATTTAATAAGAATGTTAAAAAAATCTGAAATATGTTGTTAGTTTGTGATTGCGCAAATAAATACACAAATGGACCAATTTTCGTCAAGAAACACATCTACGTACATATTTTTTAATGATTTTATTGAAACTAAAATTAAAATTCTGAAACATGCGTTTGCTAGATAATGTATTGATTTATTTTACTGCATGATTATATTATTAGAAATGGGTGTGGTATAATACAAAATCTTTTTTGAAAATTTAACAAATCTGCCAACGACCTATGGAATAACCTTATGATACTAAAAATTAAAAAATTTTCTCAAAATGTATTACATGCGAATGCTAGATAAAAGAACAATCTTTCGAAATCCATTTATAATTTTTTGTGGAAAAGAGTCAATACGTTTAAAATCTGATTTGAAAATGACATATTTCTGGTTTTCTCTGGTAATGCCCTCTTAAGATATCAATGGGTACCCGGGGATAGCGGGGCTAACCTAACCTAACCTAACCTACAATCCACCGGAACCGGCCAAGGATTTAAAAAGTGCCTTTGAATAGAAAGACTTTTACTTTAATATTGTGACATGTATAATTACTTAAATTGATTATTACAAAATGATTATGATTACTTACAAAATTAAATTTTAACTTTATACGTTTTATTACATAAAGCATTCTTTTTATATATTTCCTAATACGATATTGGAATTATACAGGGTGTCCGGGGGTAAAGTGCATTAACTTCGGGAGGTAATTCTACATGATGGTAGGAGTAAAAAAATTAACAACTTTTTTCGGAATTCCAACATTTTTTTTCCCATACAAAAAGATCTACCTACTAAAAATCCTTAGTATGAGGTACGATCTTACTTGCCGGGAGCCTGCCGGGCACGATCGTGGTAACAATAAATGGTGGTGATTGGCCCGCATCATAACAGCGGAAAATAATAAAGCTGGCCGCGCACGCCGGTCAAATTTTATGTTTTTACAACAAAACTACCCCTAAAAGTTGGAATTTCGAAAAAGTTTTTTATCTTTTTTACTTACACTATCATGTAGAATCTCCTCCCGAAGTTAATGCACTTTACCCCTGGACACCCTGTATACATTTCCTAGTAAATGTATACATTTCCCAGGATACGTATTTATTAAATAATTTTTAAAACAATATTTTACATTTCCTAAAAAGCTTCGGAATAGTATACTATTCCTAGGAGTTGTATACAATCACTAGATTTCATACATTTCCTGTAACACATACACCTTATATTTTAACCTAACCTAACTTTTGTTTTTTTTTTTTAATATGAACTAGTTTATTTCGCGGGCACACCATTAAGATTTGAACACATTAAAAACATTTTTGACGTGTGTAATTTTAGCAGGTATAGTTTAGGTATACAGGGTAACTTTTCACGTGTAATTAGTCTTTGTGTAATACTGGCAGTGTAATTAATTTACGTGAAAAATCATGCCTGTGTAATTTCATCCTAACACCATAAAAACATTTTTTTCAGTCGATTAATCTGCAACAAAGCGAGAATCAATTCCCCAAACCCGTTAGCGGCGATTTTGTGATTAAACCAGGGGTGCTTTTATTAATAAAGGTGGCCTCTAGCGGATAAAACTTGAAACACTGCATAAATAATATCGTTTCAGTTTTCTAAATATTATTTTATTGAGGGCGGATGAGCTAACTTAGGAGAGCAATTATGGTATATTAAAGGTTTAGATTTTGAGATATACAAAAAAATGATTTTAAAGTAATAATTGAACAATTAAATAATTTTATTGCTTTATTATTTTTCTTTATAGATTTTTGCTTTCTAAAGAGTGAGCTAAATTAGAGTAGAAACCGAGTGGACATCTGCGTCAGGTTCCCGCCCAGATATTAATGAACTAGCAACATTTTCCGTTAATTTTGTTTGCATATTCCGCTTCCGTTTCAAGATGATAGTCGTTTTAATGGTTCAGTAAAGATAATTTTTTAAATTAGAAATCTTCGTGTTTATTTGTATATTTGTATTTTTCGCATTTTTTCAATTTTGTCTAGGGATGGGGCAGCAGTGTTCACCAATTGTGTAGAGTGCCCAATAGACTCAAAAACTACTGGGTTGTTTTCGCTCAAAATAAAAAATAAAATCTAATGCCAGGAATTTTCAATTGCTAAATCACTTGATCGTGCCATGTCTTGCCCTGTTGTCAAAGTGGTGGTGAAGAAGTCGGGGACCACAGGCAATTGCCGGATCTCGAACACCGGGACACCTCTTCTTTGTGTATATTGATTTTTATTTTTTGATATTTTGATATTTCAATTTATGGCGAGTATGGGTACCGCCGCCCCGGCAACCATTCATTGGATAACCAACACCTCTGCCATAGGTCAACCAGGTGACCAGGTTTATGGGGGTCAGGTTTGACACACTGACCCTCAGATTCCTCCCCACATCTTTTTAATTGAATTAAATCAAATGTATTGTAAAACACAAATTATTTTTGTCAAAATTAGCAACATGTTTCAAAAACAATGATTCTTTTCAAGATAAAAATTAAATTAACAAAAATAACAAACACAAGCAAGAATACACAAAATAAAAAAACTGTAGACAAAAATCTTATAAAGAGAGGTGAATAATTATTTTAAGGTATCGTAAAAAATAATTGTATAAAATAAAATATAACATTTATTTTTTACATATTTTCCTTAAAAACGGTAAGTTTTAAAGCTATTAAAAAAATATTATGTTATTCTTGAAGATAATATCTAGACTTTGCCCGTGCCGAAACGCAAATTACATGAAATTCCCTCGATAGAAAAAAATCGCAAAGTATGCTCCTTAATTATTTATCTTGTTCATAAATGATCTTACAAAAATATTTCATGATGTATTTATCTTACTTTTTGCTGATGACCTCAAAAATTTTAGAATAATTCAAAATATTTACCATTGCAACATTCTTCAAGATAATATCAACAAATTGTTAATATTTTAACCTCACTAGGGTAAGCCTGTGTTGAGTTACATATCTTGTAAGTGTTATGCTATGGTACCCAAATGATTAAAGAAAAACAAATTCTAGAATTTCAGTTCTAGAGTTAAGGAGCATCTAAAGTGTTCAAATAATAATATTTTTTCGGAATTTGCCAACCACATTTTGAAAACAAATCATTCTTTTGATATAAATAAAGGGTTACAAATTTTACGCTCAAACAAGGGGTTTACGATTAGATAGTTTTAATATCCAATTAAATATATTTATACATATATTAACCAATGTATTTTTTTTAAATAGTCATCTCTTTAATTTATTTTCATATTAATATTCATACTTATTAATTCATATAGACAAAATGATAATTTTTGAAAAATTTATAAAAAAAATTAATGCACAAATGAAATATTTACGTGTTCAAAAAATAAATGTCATATTTTATTTTATTTTTTGACATTATCTTAAACAGCCTTTAAAGAAACAATGTGAATTTTTTCATACATATAACTTGTAAAATAACTGAAACAAACGTGTTAATAATAATTTTTATTTATTTATTTATTAACGCCCTTTTTCGGGGCTTTTACATTTGAATTGTAAGAAATATAAAGTATTTATTGTACGTAACTGAACTGCCTTCGTAACAATATTTTATATTTGTTTAAAGATAAATTGAAGATGTCCACTGACTTGGTATAATTGTTTCCCTCCCTTAGTATTCTGGACAAAGAGGAATACATATGGTAGTTAGTTCAAGAATTACTGCACTGAAATAAATCCTGACTTCTAGTATTACGTAGTGGAATCCGGAAGCTTATTAATTTTAGCAATACCGGACTGTCACCTAAATCATTCAGAATTTTATACAGAAATACCAAGTCAGTGAAAGTTATTCTGTCTGACAATTTGAGCATATTCATGTCATTCAAAAGTTCAACATAATTGCTGGAATACCCATTTCAAAATTAATAAAACGTAAGAAATTGTTTTGTATTCTTTCAACAGCTGTATATTGTAATATGGGTTCCAGACGGGAGAATTGTATTCAAGTTGACTTCTAACATATGCAAAATATAACAGTTTAATACACTTTATATTGTTAAAATTTATATTTAGCCTCGTTATAAATCCCAACATTTTTAAGGCCTTATTAGAGATTTCTGTTATGTGGTTAACAAATGAAAGATTTGATTGAAAAGTGATGCCCAAGTCTTTAATTCGTGTTAATGTCTCCAGAGTATTGATATCAATATTATAATTAAAGATCACTGGATTTTTTATTCGAGAAAATCTTACTATATGACATTTTCAGACATTTTAGTAAAGTCTATTTTCATTACACCAAATTAACAATTTGTTGATTTTATCTTGAAGAATGTTGCAATGGTAAATATTTTGAATTATTCTAAAAATTTTGAAGTCATCATCAAAAAGTAAGATAAATACATCATGAAATATTTTTGTAAGATCATTTATAAACAAGATAAATAATATAGGAGAATACTTTTTTGCGATTTTTTTCTATCGAGGGAATTTTATGTAATTTGCGTTTCGACACGGGCAAAGTCTAGATATTATCTTCAAGAATAACATATATTTTTTTAAGAGCTTTAAAACTTACCGTGTTTAAGGGAAATATGTAATAAGGCATGAGGAATTAAAGGAAGACAGTTTCATTTGCCTTGAAAATACTTTTTTGCCGTGAAAATCTTAAATCATGTACAGCTATATAGATAATTGTTGGGTTAATTTATGATTATATTGGAACATCTGTTCTACCCTGTAGTATCTTGAACAAGACGTGATGACGTTCTGATAAATGTTTCTTTCTTTTTGTACTCCTCTCTATTAATACCCAGGCAATATCGCTTCATTGAATTCGCGTAATTTTAATAGAACTTTTGGAGATGGTATTACATAGGTAAGTATCAATGATTGTAATTACTTCTGACTTGTTTATACTTCCTCGAAAACATTTTGATTTGTTTCAATAAAATTCTTACCGATAAAAACAATATCTTTGTAATCTAATATTTCGAAACCTTGATTCGGGAAATTCAAATCTTCCTGAATGAGGAGTTTGAGATCACCGTACGAAAGATCCGTTGAATTTTCATTTCCAGACCTTTTCCATGTTCGCCGGAATAAGTGGTGTTAAAGTGAATATTATTTTCGGTAGCGCAAAAGTAAAGTTGGGATCGGGATCAGAGCCGCATATGATACATGGAAAACCCATTAGCTACAACATCTGTTGTTTTATGTCATATACATACATTCGGCTGCAAAATACAATGATAAATCTGAAGTATTTTTAATTTATTTATTACATTCTTTGTTTATAAGTTCACTAACACAGTACTTTTAAACTAAAACAATAAAGAAAATATAATATAATAGAAAAAAAATAAACAACAAGAGCTTATAAAGTGAAATTAAATACATTGGTAAAAATGATGAGAAGTCTAACATAAAAAAATATGCCATATAAACAAAATTGCAGAAATTATTCACGAATTGGATTGGAATAAACAATGTTTCTACTGGTTATTCTTAAGGTGATATAATATATCATCTAGATCAGAATAATTATTTGCGAGATTGTGAAGTCTCGGAATCGGGAAAATTTGGTAAGAGAGTGTCCAGGTGTTGTTAAAGTAAAGGGGTAGTAAATAAGATCTTTTGGGAATATGGATGTTCATTAATTTAAGTAATTCAGGACAGTCAATTTTGTAATGCAGTATTTTATGTAATAATATTAAATCTGTGGTAATTCTTCTTTCTGAAAGTTTTAATAGGGGCATTTTATTCAGTAGGTAATTACAATCAATATTTAGTACAGAAATATGCAATTTTAGTTTATAAACCTCAGGAACTTATGTTGAATCTTTTCAATGCTGTCGGAATGAATATTGTAAAATGGAGACCATAACGTAGAGTTATACTCTAGTTGGCATCTGACAAGGGTTTTATAAAATATGATAAATGTGCCTAAATTATTGAAGTCATTTGCAGCTCTCAAAAAATATCCAAAAGTTTTAAGGGCCTTATTGATAATATTATTGATATAGTAAACAAATATTATAATAGTTATATGTGATTTTTATTCATATTTTGGTCTTAACCATTGGATCGCCAGGGGTAAAACGCCAATCTACTCTGAGCCGGCTGACAGCATGTTGCCAAATGATATCTTTGTAATTTTTTACGTTAACTCCACATGTGGAGGTCGTGAGGAAAATGATTCCCCTCGGGGCGTGTGACGTCTTTGAAGATGGGACCCGTGACGTCTGAGTGGAAGGTCTTTTTGGGGAGAAGAAGGTGTGAAGACGGGTATTTAAGAGACCTATGTTGTAGGAGGGAACAAACACAGATGCCGGCAAATCATTCCACAGCAGAGCTGTTGAACTTAAGAACGACCCGTTCTCGTGTGACAAATGTTAACCGTGTATGTATGTTGGGCGCACGTTTAGCGTGTTTCCTGACTATGCACCGGTGCATAATGGACAATGACGCTCGTTCCTCGGAGCATACTTCCATGAGCGTAGAACAAGGACAGCACTCCTACGTGACGCCTATGCTATAAAGATTGTAATCCGTTTGTTAGGATAGGGGAATCTATCAAACGGACCGCCCGTTTCTGAACAGAGTGAAAGGTTTTTCAGGTATTTTGGGGCTCCAGACAAGAGGTGGCTGCCGAATTCAACACTGATCCGCTAAATGTCTCCAGAGGTTCATCAGGCGCTTTATACCAGTACACCAAAGGAGGCTTGCGTGGATTTATTGTATTATATTGGAACCCGAGTGTTGGTATCCCATCCCATAGATTTATTTATATATGTGTTTGCCTGTTTTTAGTGTCGCTCGTTTCCGTTTCATCGAGTTTCAAATCACAACGGTGCTATAAAAGTTCACTTCCAGCCCCTCATTGGTGGTGTCATTTTTCGTAATGAATGATACTGTTTGCTTATTACAAACGTACGTACACCACAAATATCTTTTTAAAAATATGGCATTATATTTTTCCACTCAAAAAGAGGAATTTTTCTGACCCTTGTTGTTTTATTTTTGCACTTGACTGTATAAATGCAAACTTACGGAACACTAGTGATAATGTGGTTTGTTGTATATAATATATGTGTGTACATCATTCCAGTGTGATCTACGAGTATTAAAGCTTGTTTACGGTTCATTATGTCTCATGTTATAGCTAGAATTCGCATTCAATTTTCACATAATAAATCAACGGAGTATCACAAACATAACGTACCTCGTACTGTTTGCTTATGAAATGAGAATGTGGTTGGCTCCTACCGATGTATCATTTATCCAGCTTCTACCTTTCCCAATTAATATCTCACTGGAAATTTGGAACAGTTGCATTTTTTTTATTAAGTTAAAAGAAATATAATATTTCGCTTTCTTTACTTAAATACAGAGTATAGTAAAATATATTTTTTTTTATTTTTTTTTATTTTTTATTTAAATACATGTTACATAATTAGACATTTACATAGAATTGGATACAATGAATCACCATACTAGGCGGCTGCCTGTTTCATGGTGACAATGGAGGATATTTACTTTAAGTGAAGTCTATTGTTAACATATGGAACTATTAGTAATGTAATGATGTTGAAAATTGGTAAAGTTATAATAAAAAACTAGTAAAGAGAAAAAGAATTGGGTAAGGATAAGTTTGTGAGAAGATACATATCCTTATTTTAAAATTTATATGTGTGAGTGCATACGCATACGTATATACAGGTGCACACATCCATACACACATAGGCATATACACACACACACTTACACATATATATGCGTCTAGGTACATGAATACATTAATATGTATATATACGGCCATGGACACAGTACCAACACATTTACACACAGTTGTAATTTTTTTTTTTTTTGAAGTGTATGAAGGTGTAATTAGAATGGAGCTTGAGTATTTGCAGTAAGTATCTTTCCAAATAGTATTGAGATATATGTTAATAAAAGAGGTGTTATTTTCTAACATGGTGACAGAATATAATTATTTATTAATGTTTGAATAACTGTACTCATGCTGCTTTTGTAGGTTTATTATGATATGTTTCGATAGCTGATTGGAAGCCTGTTACTTTCTACCGCGGAGTTCGGAATCTCCACCTATCACTGTTGGAATGGAAAATGAGATGAAGGGGAAAAAATGGGATGTCCACCGAAAACAAGATGAAATCCTACCTTGCTGATGACGTCCTGGGTCCCACACTTCATGCACTCAAGATAACTCGCGGTTGAAAGCATATATTTTGCGCGGATCCGGGTTTTGACCATAAGCGACCAGACCAAAGTATTTGGGCTGCCGTACCGCGCGGTGTAGAAATTGTACTGATTTCACGGTTAGGAGTCAAACTTGAACCGGTGACAATAGCAAGATGGATGTAACAGGATAGGTAGGTAAGACGGGAGGGATAGATGGGAGTAGGTACAGATTTGCCCGAACATATACCGCCCGCCAAAAATACCATTTTTCCAACACCCATCGAAACCGGCCAAGAAACCTACTCCTAACATTTAAAAGAATATGAAAAGAAACCTACTCCTAACATTTAATATATTCCTTACAAACTAGGTGCACGTGAAACTAAAGACTATACGTGCAGAATGTAATGAAAAAATAATAACTCGAAAAACATAACTAAAACAAAAGATAGCTGAATCGCAATCCATGCGAAACCATTAAAGGCATAAAAAACAAAACAAAAAATATATGAACCTATTCCAATATTCATATAAAAAAAAAGAAAAAAAAACGTTTCTATCTTATTCTACAGGTAAAAGACAAAGCTTTGCCACAGGCCGTAGATATATACCATCGCTGGTTTGTACTGAGGCTAATCTTACGACCCCGTCAGAGCCCGGTTTCACCTCCCTTATCCTGCCGAGCGGCCATTTCAATGGAGGACTCCTAGTATCTTTGATGACCACTAGGTCATTTACTTGAAGGTTACGGGTAGCCTTATACCATTTGACTCGATTTTGTAATGCTTGTAAATATTCTGTATTCCAGCGCTGCCAAAAATGTTGAGTCATTTTCTTTAAATGTTCCCACCGATTGAGACGATTTATCTTAACCTCTGAATAGTTATATTCTGGAATCGAAATTAACGGTTCTCCAATTAAAAAGTGACCTGGAGTAAGGGCCTGAATGTCCTCAGGGTCTGAGGTTAGAGGACAGAGGGGACGAGAATTTAGTATGGCTTCTATTTTATGTAATATAGTTGTAAATTCCTCAAACGTCAATGAAGTGTCCCCTATTACTCGTTTTAAATGATTTTTAACGACTCGAATGTTCCCTTCCCATAGTCCTCCGAAGTGAGGACTGGAGGGAGGGTTGAAGTTCCACACTATTCCCTTTTCTGAACATGTACGCATGACTTGTTCATCATTACGACAACTATTTAAAAAATTTTGTGTTCCAATCAAATGGCGTTTCGCCCCAACAAAGTTCGTACCGCAATCCGAATAAATGGCCTGACAAATACCCCGTCGTGAAACAAACCTATCGAGGGTAGCGATGAAAGCGTCAGACGAGAGATCTGAGAGAACCTCGAGATGAATCGCCTTCGTTGCCATGCAAACAAAAATCGCAAAGTAAGCCTTGTATGTCTTAGCACCTCTGCGTTTTCCTTCCTTTAAGACGTATGGGCCGGCCAAATCCACCCCCACCCGATTGAATACGCGGTTCGGTGTGACACGCGCTTCTGGCAGACTGGCCATGAGAGGATTTTGCGGGGACGCTCGCAATCTCGCGCATCTCACACATTTGGACACCATTTTCTTGATTTTATTACGTGCCGACACAATCCAATAATTTTGCTGAATCAGGAATTGCAGAGTTCGTGAACCAGCGTGTAGATAGGCCTTATGGTAATAAGATATTAACAGTTCCGCAATCTTACTGTTTTTTGCCAAGATTATTGGGAACTTAGTATTATATTTTAAATGAGAGTTGCGGAGCCGCCCGCCAACGCGAAGTATGTTTTCGTGGTCAATAAACACATTTAATTTTTGAAATGCCACTGAGTTGACCGCATCATTTTGCAGCATTCTGAATTCCTCGGGAAAATGAAACTGCTGATCGCATTTAACTATTAGGGTGACCGCGCGATTTATTTCTGCGCTGGTCAGAATTCCAGATCTACGAGCATCCTTGGTCCGTTGCTGCGTATTGTAAATAAACCTAAGCGACCAAGCGACCACATTCCGAAGACGGTTCCAAGAAGAAAATCGGAAAAATTGTAGGCCCTCATAGTAATCAAGCGGCCTGTGAACTGTTGAGACGTGGGATTTTACTTCCGGTAGCTCTTCAACCTTTAATTTTTCCGGTAAAGACAATGGCCACTTCTGACTTGGCTGAGCCAACCAAGGAGGCCCTTGAAACCACAATTGGTTGTCTATTATTTGCGATGGACATAAACCGCGAGAAGCAAAATCGGCTGGATTTTCTTTTGACGCAACGTGGTACCACTTTGCGTCCTCGATTTCATCAATAATTTTGATAACGCGGTTCGCGACAAAAGTTTTCAAAGTATGAGGGGGTGTCTTGATCCATGATAGAACTATGGTAGAATCGGAAAACAATATTATTTCTGTAACTTTCACGAGAGTTTCTATAGACGACTTCGTCATTTTTACAAGCTTTGAAAGTAGGTAAGCTCCCATAAGCTCGAGACGTGGTATTGATAATATTTTCAGCGGTGCAACTTTAGATTTACTCGTAAGTAATGTGACTTGAGGCTGTGCTTCGTTCGTAACCAAATATATACAAGCCGCGTAACCTAATTCACTCGCATCTGAAAATCCTACTAAAGTACAATTTGAGTTTTTTATTGTACTGCAATGTCTCGGTATTTGTAAATAACATAACCTAGGTAGTTCATCCAAGAAATTTTCCCATAAATTAACAATATTTTCCGGGAGGGAGTCGTCCCAACCTAACTTTAATTTCCATAGTTCCTGTAGAAGACATTTCACCTTAAAAACAACAGGTGTTATTAATCCAATGGGATCGAAAATACGTGCAACACAGCTCAGTATCGCACGTTTTGTAAAAACCTTTTCTTTTTCTTCTACCGAGTACGAAAATGTATCCTTATCAGGATTCCAAATTAAACCTAATATTTTGATTGAGCAAGATGAACTATCATCAAATGCAACTTTACCACTAGTGTGGCTCCGGTGCTCAATTGGAATGTTATTTAAAACTGACTGCGAATTGCTCATCCATTTTCTCAATTGAAAGCCTCCTTTTGTAAGGAGTTCTTTTAGCTCCGTCTGCAGCTGAGCGGCGCCTTCCGGTTCCCATTCACCGGTAACGATGTCGTCCACGTATGTGTCCGACAACAGTGCTTTAGAAGCCTTTGGAAATCGAGTACCTTCATCCTTCACCAGTTCATGTAAAGTTCTTATGGCTAAATAGGGCGAAGAAGTCACCCCGAATGTGACTGTACCAAGTATATATTGCCCTACCGGCTGTAACGGTGAAGATCGCCAGAGAATCCTTTGAAAATTTGTATCTTCTTCTCTCAACCGAATTTGAAGAAACATCTTCTGAATATCCGTAGTAAATACTATAGGATATAAACGAAATTTTAATAAGATTTGACCTATTTCATTTTGTAATTTAGGACCCGAATATAAACAATCATTTAATGAAATTTGTTTGTTTGATTTACAGGAAGCGTCAAAGACCACCCGAATTTTAATGTCATTTCCTATTTTTTGAACAACCGCATGATGTGGAATGTAATAAGTATTCGGTATCTCAGTCGATGGGGAAACTCTTGTCATGAAGCCTTGCTGTAAGAAATCATCCATATATTTACAGTAATGGGCTGCCAATGTTGAATTTAATGACAAGCGTTTTTCAAGATTATAAAATCTCTTAAGGGCGATATCATATGTACTTCCGATATCCACATGATCTCTGTTCTTGAAAGGTAGTGCCACGATATACCTGCCGCACGCTTCCCGGTTGACTGTTGATTGAAATATGGTTTCGCATTCATTATCGTCCTTATTCTGAATAATTTCGTTAGAAACCTCTTCAATTTCCCAGAAACGGCTTACCGCGTGATTTAAGTCACTATTTTCAACCGCAGTTAACGCTGACGTCACTACGGGTTGTGCTGAATTATAACCTTGTAAACATGAACCCATTATAACATACCCGAATATCGTATTCACTGCTAGCAAATTACATTTAAGACTTGATACATATCCATTTCTCCATATGTTCGCAATCAAATCCGATCCCACTAGAAAATCAATGTCTCCTTGCTTTTGGAAATCTGGGTCAGCCAAATTTAAATGTTTGAAATCTTCAAATGATTCTTGTAAATCTACGGGCGTAATTTTAGAAGTAATATTTGATATTACTATAGCTTGCCCTCTCACAAAGCAGTGATTTTGAATAGAGAATATTTTACAGGTAACTAAACCCTGTACATTGTTGACAATAGCATTGTTTACACCCCGAACTTTCCCGGACCATTTTTGTGAATGTAGTCCTAAAATATTATACAGTTTTTCGGACATAAATGATATTTCACTACCCGTATCAATTAAAACCCGCGCTCGGTGTTTACGTCCCGAATGGTCAAGGAATTCTGCTAGCGCGGTAGGTAATATCGAACGTTTTGATCGCCCGTAAGCAATATTACACTGTACAGAATCGTCCGCGTCCGTTTCACTGCGGTTATTACTTCCAGTATCACGGTTGTTTGGCGAAGGAGATCTTTCATCAGTATGAAGTAGAGTATTGTGCGATCGATTGCACCGTTTGCATCGAAACTTTGAACGGCAATTTTTAATAAGGTGCGCATTTAAACAGTTGAAACATAACCGTTCCCTTTTAACGAAGTCCCTTCTACTGACCGTATTTAGTGATAGAAAGTCTTGACACTTTGTCAAGTGATGTGCGTGATTGCACATTATGCAAGTAATTTTCTTGACATTATGCCCGTTTGAACTCTCATTTGAAAATAATACCCGCTTAGGAATCTTTTTTTCTTTAATATCTGATAACATATTTATACGGTTTTGAGTTGCTAAAAATTCTATTAATTTTCCAGTATCCGGTATTTCCTCTTTTTTAACAAGAGATTCAAAAGACCGACGCGTTTTTAAATCTATTTTTTGCAGAACCATATGACAAACGAATTCTTCAAATAATTTTCCTCGGTTTAAATCGCGAAGCCCCGAGAGATTTTCACGCAAGACATTCAAAATCTCTTCATTATTAGCAAAATTACAATTTAAAATCGAGTTGGCATAATATATAAATAATGCTCTAGATTCAGAATAATGGTTCCACAATGTTTCCCACGCTAATTCATAATTTTCTTGAATCAGTGGAATAGTCTTAACCAATGACAAGGCTGTTCCCTTCAAAGAGGTCAATAAATAATGAAATTTTTCAATGTCACTCAGAGAACTGTTCTCATGCACAATACTTCTGAATATATTAAAAAACGGAGGCCAATCTTTAATACATCCACTAAACATAGGAATTTTTATTTCTGGAGCTAGTAAGTTGCGACCGGGCTGCCCAGAGCGTTGTACTTCTCCGCCTGACACGTCATGATGATTATTCTGACTCGCTTCTAAAGCATCACGTGCCGATGTAACTTCAAAGAACAATTCCTCAAATACACGCGAAACCTCCAATATATCATTTTTCGACTCAAACTCGGGAAGTGAAACCAGATCTGACAGCTCACATTGAATACTTTGAAATTCGTCATATGTGGACTCTAATTTATCCATTCGGGCTCTGAACTGACATAGCTTAGTCTTTTGTTCTAAATCTTTAATGAGATCATATGCGACCTGCACTCTCCCAAAGAGCCTTTGCCGTTTTAATTTTAACGAACAAATTTTGGTTGCAACTTTATCCATTTTGAAATGTATTAAATACGTAAATTAACAATTATAATAGTAGGTATCTACTCGCAACAAATAAAGTATTTTATTTGCACCCAATATTATCTACCTACCAGCTGAACTGATAAGCCGTATCTACCGAAACTACCTACTATTGATAATCGTCTTGTAATGAAACTAGTTTGAGTACAATTTCTAATCATGTAAATTAACTAATCTGTAAAGAATGTACATCCGCCGAAGGACCAATGTTTCGATAGCTGATTGGAAGCCTGTTACTTTCTACCGCGGAGTTCGGAATCTCCACCTATCACTGTTGGAATGGAAAATGAGATGAAGGGGAAAAAATGGGATGTCCACCGAAAACAAGATGAAATCCTACCTTGCTGATGACGTCCTGGGTCCCACACTTCATGCACTCAAGATAACTCGCGGTTGAAAGCATATATTTTGCGCGGATCCGGGTTTTGACCATAAGCGACCAGACCAAAGTATTTGGGCTGCCGTACCGCGCGGTGTAGAAATTGTACTGATTTCACGGTTAGGAGTCAAACTTGAACCGGTGACAATAGCAAGATGGATGTAACAGGATAGGTAGGTAAGACGGGAGGGATAGATGGGAGTAGGTACAGATTTGCCCGAACATGATATTTTTATTAAGTTTATGTGTATGTTTCTTTCTTATCTTTTTTTTTTAAATTACATTATTGTAAAACTACATTGTTGTAAAACTTTGTTGTAAAACTGCACATCTCGATACAGGAATGCCCTAGTGAGATGTGCAGCTTATTGCTATATATATTTCTTATTTTATAAATAGATAAATGAATACAATGTAAATATGTACAATAAATAATTCAGGCATATACTCTTTCTATTATTGAAAAGTTTTGATTCATTGTAACAGTTATTAAAAAAAAACATACAAATACAAGATAATACAAAAAATGGAAACAAAAAAGATTACAAAAGGCATAGCCTGTTCGACAATATGCGTTGGTATAATTCTATTTTTTAACATATTAATGAAGTGATTTTAAATTAAAACATCATAATATTATAAAGCATTACTTTTATAAGAAAAATTATGTCAAATTGAGCTATAAGCGGGGTAAAAACATAAAATATGACATTAAATATGATAATTAACCGATGAATATGGAAGTTTAACCTCTCATATCGGGGATGTTCCGAAGGTTAGAAAATTTCCGTTTTGCATTAAAATCATTTTGCATTTGCAAAAACCGTTTTTAATTTTGAATAAATTGAATGACAAATAACCCAAAAACATTAGTAATAAAACATTATTATATCTTCCGTTTTGTTTTCTTTTAACTATTAATAATTAATAACTATTTTAGTATGTGAAACAGGTTATAAACACTGTCATTGTCACTCATCAGAAGGTCAGTAAGCGCCTTTTTGAAAGTGAGATATTTGTCTTTGGACTTTATTTCAAATGATAAATTATTAAAAATTTTAGGTGCAAGAAAGTTGAACTGGGACTGGGCCATTGAAGTTTTTGTTGTTGGAATAATATAATTCGATAGGTTTGAATATCTTGTGTTGTATTTTGAATTTATATTTTTTTTTTTGTAAATTTGAATTTAAAATAAGAGGTAATATTTTTTACATATATGGATTTTACATTAAGAACTTTGAAGTCTTTAAATAGGTCTTTCGTGGGGTGTATATAATGAACTCTGTAAATAGTCCGTATTATTAATTTTTGGGCTTTTATTAATGGATCTAATACAGTTTTGGAGCATCCTCCCCAGATAATTATACCGTACGATAAGATTGACTGACACAGGGAAAAATATACTGTTCTCATTGTATTTTTTTGTAGTATATTGCGCAATGATCTAAAGATATAAGCCAGTTTCCTTATACGGCTTGTGACGTTAATTACATGTTCTTCCCATCGCAGTTTGTTATCGATTATTACGCCTAAGTATCTGATGGAGTCTACTCTTTCCAATGGATTGCATAAACAGCTGGATATATTACTACAAGAATGTATTTTTAATACATGATTACTTGAGGGTTGACTTGGATTATTTGTACTGAATGTTAGGTATTTTGTTTTGGTTATGTTTAGCGTTAGTAAATTATCATCCAGCCATTGTTTAACATTTTGCAAAATTAGTTCCGCTTTATGAAAAGTTTCTACCCATGTTTTACTTTTTAGTATCAGGGCAGTATCATCGGCAAAGGTGATTATGTTGCCATCAATTTCTAATCTACATAAATCATTAATGTATATGAGAAAAAGTATTGGACCGAGTACACTGCCCTGTGGTACACCAAAATTGATTCTGATAGGTTGAGACGATTTGTATGATGGTAACTTAACAAATTGCTTTCTGTCTGTTAGGTAAGATTTGAACCAATCAAATGCCTTATTCTTTATTCCAATTTTATGAAGCTTAGCTAGGAGGATTCGACGAGAGACTGTGTCAAATGCCTTAGCTAAGTCTAGAAATATTGCCAGACATTTATCACCTTTGTCTAGGGCTTCTGTTATGTGTGATGTTAATTCTAGAATAGCTGAATCTGTGCTGAGCCCTTCTCTGAACCCATGCTGGTTAGGCGAGAGAATATTGTATTTTGTAAGATAGTCAGTAAGTCTTTTTTTTACGATTTTTTCTATGATTTTGGAGAGTGATGATAAAATGGAGATAGGTCTATAGTTTGATATCTCAGTAGGAGTTCCAGACTTAAAAATTGGTTGGACCAAAGCAAGTTTGAGTTTGTACGGAAATATACCTTTGTCGAGACTGAGGTTAATGATATGTTCCAGTGGTAGATTTATAAAAGGTTCAATAATTTTGAGTATATTTGAGGATATTTTATCATGATTACATGAATGGGAGGGCTTTAGTTGTTTTATAGTTTGTGAAATTTCAGCAGAGTTGGTGGGGTTGAGTGTGAATGAATTGTTTGTTTCACAAGCAGAGATATTTATATTGTTGGCAAGAGCATTTTCATCGGTAGATGTTTTATTTAAAATTTGTGATGCTAAGTTTTTTCCAATATTACAAAAATATTCATTTATGTGATTGGTCACAGTGTCAGGGTCGACTTTTAGTGAAGTGTCTAGTCCGTTGATGTTTAATTTATTGATTGTTGGTGTGGAATGGTCAGTGTCAGATATTTCTTTAATAATTTGCCAAATTTTTTTATTATTATTACCGGCTCTGGACAATTTATGTTTATAGTAGTTTTCTTTAGTGATTCTGATGAGATTGTTACAAATATTTCTGTATTTTTTATAAAATGTTTGGGCTTGTGTATTTGGATTGTTAATTAAGTTTTTGTGGAGTTTGTCCCGTTTTTTAATACAAAAAATTAAACCATCTGTTATCCATGGTTTTAGTTTTTTATTTTTTGAGTTGTTCAAAGGGGATTCAACGGTAACAGCCTGAATATGTTTCAATAGTATTTCAGAAAATTTATTAAATGCAACATCTACATCTGAAGAATTTACAACAGAGAGCCAATTTTCTAATTTAATTTTGGAGGTTAGTTCCTCAAAATTGATCGTAGTCTTTAATGTATTTTCACATGAGGTAATGGGAGTGGATTTTTTATTCATGAGGCCAATTACTATTGAGAAGTGATCAGTTATAGTTGATTGATAAACAATTCCTTTAGAATTTTTTTTTGTTCTTAGGAATATGTGGTCAATACATGATTTGGTCATATCGGTTACTCTAGTTGGGACATTAATATAAGAAACAAGCCCGTATTGAGTCATTAGGTTTTTATAGTCGAGTGTTTGTGTTGACATGGGCTTAAGTAAATCTATGTTAATATCGCCTATTACCATTAGTTCTTCATTTGTTCTACAGTTCAATAATGCCACGTCTAAAGATTTAAGGAAGGCTGAAACATTTTGTTGTTTAGGTGACCTGTATAGTGCAAGAATGGTGGTCTGGTTTATTTTAATTTTGAGGCAGTTGGCATTGTCGACGGATAATTCAGAGATGGTCGGGTAGAGATCGGATTTTACATAGACGATTACTCCATCTGACTGTGTCTTGTTATTCAATGTATTGAAAACAGTAAATCCTGTAATTTTTTTGTGAGTATAATTTGATTTGATCCAACATTCTGTTAAAATTATTATGTCAAATATATTATTCAAGTCAGCAAGCGTTACTAGTAGACTGTTGAAGTTCTTATCTATGCTGCGAATATTTGTAGAGAATAATTTTAATTGTGTATATGGCTTTAGTGTATCTATACAAGTTGATGCAACATTAGTTTCAGAGGTAATTATATTACCATGATTTTCTATTTGTACATTGATATCATTCATTTCTAAATCCATGGTTTTCTATTTGTAAAAAACAAAAACAAAAAAAAACAAAAAAAATGAATATTTAAGCAAAAGTTAATTTTAGAACGAGCAGGTCGATAGAGTATAGGTAATTTTGATAAATAGATAAGAACATGGTAAGTGATTATGCGGGAAAGATATGAGTGCAATAAGTACGTTATAATATAATAAAAAGTTGTAATGAATTTTGGAATGTGCAAAGATGTAATTAGAACGGAGCTTGAGTAAATTTAAATTTAAATTTAAATTTTTATATATTATATATATATGTATATATAATGTAGTGTATAGTATACTTGAGGCATTCTAGAAATGGATCTACAGAAGAATACTTAAAATAAGCTGGATGGACAGGGTTACAAATGAAGATGTTATGGTTCGGATGAATAAAGAAAAGGAAGAAATTTTTTTTTTTTTTTTCGATTATTTCTGGCTTTCACCCTTCAAGGGTGTTCTAGGCCATCTTTATAATTACAGAGAAATGAAAAGTGAATTTATATATTAATTTTATTTAAATGTGCAAATTTCAGAATTTTATGGAAGATTGGAGTGGAGTTCAGACTTAGAAGAGATGAAAGGAAGAAATTAAAACTATAAAAATCCGAAAACTTCAATGTGTTGCACATGTGATGAGAAATCCAGAGAAGTATGAGATCCTGCACCTCATAATGCAGGGAAAGATTGCTGGAAGAAGGAGAAGCTCATGGCTGAAAAACCTGAGACAGTGGTTTGGCCAGTCTATTATGGAGCTGTTCTGGGCCGCAGTAAACAAAGTCCGCATAGCCAACATGATAGCCAACGTCCGTTGAACGGACAGGGCACAAGAAGAAGAAGATAGTATAGTAGTAATATTTTTAATTTTGTTCTAACGATTTAAGTTTAAATAGTTTTTTTTAAAGGTATTTATATTCTTCTCCATTTTTAGGTTTATCTGGGAGGAGATTATACATGTGTCCGCCCTCGTGGCCAATGCTTCTCTTGCCACTTTCAGTCTTGACAGTATTTATGTACAATTTATTATATTGCTTAGTATAATAATTGTGACGTTTTTATAAATGTTGTGTTTGTATGTGGTGACCCGACAATTCGTCCTGCGACAATTCATCCGGCGACAGTTCATCCTGCGACAGTTCATCCGGCCGACAGTTCATCCTGCCGACAGTTCATCCTGCCGACAGTTCATCCCGCCGACAATTCATCCGGCGACAATTCATCCTGCCTGATCATTTAGAAGATTTTTATTAAGTAAGTATGCAAAGAGGATATACGGGCGTACAACCAAAATCGATATACTTATATCTGAAGGCATCTTGAGTGGAAATCCGCTGTAAAAATATTTTTACTAACAATAATTTCGACTCTCCGAAGAAGCTTGCGTGAATAACAAAATACGACATACTTATAGATACTTAAAGGTTATACTTATAGGTTAGGTTAGGTTAGGTTAGGTTAGGTTAGGTTGAATTGTCAGGATGAATTGTCGCCGGATGAATTGTCGGCGGGATGAACTGTCGGCAGGATGAACTGTCGGCAGGATGAACTGTCGGCCGGATGAACTGTCGCAGGATGAACTGTCGCCGGATGAATTGTCGCAGAATGAACTGTCATGGAACCTTTGTATGTATAAGTTCATCTAGTATTTTGTAGATTAAAAGGCATGTGTTATATTCGTACAATATTCTTATTTTAAGAAGGTTCATTTCCTGGTATAGTTTTTTTGTGAGAGTGTATGTAGTGCATTAAATTGTGCAAGTTCGACTGAATTTGTTTTGAACCAAGAAGAAAGATTCGGGCTATCATGGAAGCAAATTATGAAAACCAAAAAGTTGAAGACGAGTATGTAACATAATAGTTTATACGAGTAGCTTGACATACTTAATTTAGCAAACCCAGATTTTTTTTATAAATTTAATTTTATTTTTTTATTTTTTTTTTATTTTTCTTTATTAGGAACATTTACAGGTTTATAACTTTACATGCATTAAAAAATCACAAATTACAATAATTAGGTTATAAACCCAATAACGAATGTTCACATCATGCACCAATAATAATTAAAAAGTCTATAATTATAAAGTTTTTTTTTTGTTTAGCTTAATAATATATAGTTAGGAACTAGATATGTCTAGGGATAACCTAGCTATACTGTCTAGTATATAAAGATAAAGATACAGACAAGATAAGATAAGATAAAAAACAGAGTAGAAAAATAACTAAATGTATAAACATATATTATAATAATAATGAAAATTGAAAAACACCAGACGTAATGTCGAAAGCGTTATATGTAAATATATATATAAAAATATAAGGAAAAGAAAAATAAAAGGGAAATGAAAGTAAAATATTAAAATAAAGTGTTCCAGTTTTATGTTAGATTGAATAAGTATTTTTAAATAAGATAATTACAAAATAAATTTAAAACAAAATTAAAAACACCGGACGTGTTTAAAAGTGTAAGGTGGAAAAGTAATATATAAATGTACACATACATACACATATATACATTCTTTTAAACTTTCAGTATAAAAATACATAAAAAAATTCAATACAAAGAATACATAAGAAATTACGGTATCAATTTCGTTACAATGAATTAAGTTATTTGTTAATTGATGGGTAATTATAAGGCTCCATTAAGTATTTGTCTAAAAGTGCTTAAAGTGCAAGAAAAAATATCGGTATCGATACATTTTTTGTTATAAAGATTGCATGTTCTTAATAGGAAAGAATTTTGCCAGAGACTGGTTGAAGCACTTTCGATATGAAACAATGACTTGTCTCTAGTTTTCTTACTCGGGATTCTAATATTAATTGATGACAAAAGAGCTGGACAGTCAATATGACCACTCAAGACTTTGTATAAGTAAGTCATATCCGCGATGTCTCTCCTACTTCTTAGAGTTTTAAGTCCATAGTGTTTTATAGAGCTGTCTATGTCATAATGGGTGACCAGACAACTCAGCATGAAACCAACTCAGAAGCACCTCAGAAAGGTCATTAAGAGTGATGATAAAATTTTGAAAAAATAATGGTTAAATAGGTTGAGTTAGGTTAGGGTTACCGGTTATTTTTAAATTATTTTTTCATAGCTTTCAATGACCTTTCTGAGGTGTTTCTGAGTTGGTTTCATTCTGACTTGGCATGGAACCGTCATAATGACGCACATGTCTCTTAAAGTTCAAGTGATGTACAAATTTTCTTTGTACAGCTTCTATGCGCTTTGTGTGTATATTATACAGCGGATTCCATACAGGAGAAGCATATTCAAGATGACTACGAACGTAGGAGTAATATAATATTTTGAGGGTATGGATATTGGTGAACTCTTTTCCAATACGGAATAAAAATCCTAACATGCTCATGGATTTCTTAACAATAGTATCCACATGTGCCTTAAAAGAAAGTTTACAATGTTATTATCAAGTTCTGCAGGTATTTTAGTATTTATATTTGTTACAGCTGTTTCGGCTTACAATGCCATTCTCAAACTGTGGTTAAACCACTTTGAGAAGACTTATTTATACGATTTTAAATGTCAATTTTTTGAAGATGTCTAAATTGATTTATTAATGGTTAAACCAATTTTCTGAGACAATAATTGAGATAGTAGACACTCTATTATGTGGATTTGTTATTTTAATTGTTTTCTTAATTGTTTTATAATGACATTACTGCCATGACTCATTTAAATGCGTTATATTGTTTCGGTTTTGTAAACATACTAAGGGGGCCGTTCAAGTATTACGTAACCCACTTGGGGGGGTCTTGTGAAACGTTACTGTGCGTTACGAGGGGGGGAGGGTGGGTCCGAACAACGCGTTACGTAACATGTTTTTCTTTATTTAGGTAAAAAAAAACTAGGGAATTAAAATGTTCCAAGTTGGCAATCCTTTTCGTTCTCGAAATCTAATGTTTTATTTGTTACCGCAAACGCGATTAAAACAAGAAAAAAGGTATTTAAGCGACTTTCCAGCGCAACTTAATTGTGACTTTCAGGTAAAAATTGTCACTTGGGCCTTACGTAACGCTTAGTAGAGGGTACGGAAAACTTTACGGCGCGTTTTATGGGGGGAGGGGGGGGTCAAAAATCTTTAAAAATTGCATTACATAATACTTGAACGTCCCCTAAGTAGTGGGGGAATAACTAATTTTCCTTACTTTATTAATTAGCGTTTCATTGGGGTCATTGACCATCGCTAGTAAAGATTTTTTTTAATAATTGGTTCGTATATTAGTTCCTCTTTTCGACTCCTGCAAAGTTAATTATGTCAAGCTCTAATAATGTTTAATTTAACAAAGTATTAGTTGCTACCAACTTATCTATATAGTTAAAACAACAGACACTACAAATTACGGAATAGAGTTTAACTACAGCAATTAATTATAATGTGTGAGTGGGAGTTAGTCGGAAGTCAGACGAGGTAATTTCCAAGTCAGTACACATATATTATAACCTATGACATTCTGCGTTAAACAGCCAATATTTTAACCTCTGGATCGACGCTTCGAATTACCAATAAATCTTCACATTTAATAGTTGACTTAACTTCGGTTATTAATTTACCAAATTTCCGACATATAGAAAGCCATTTTTGAAAGGTTTCGATATTTAGATGCTCATGTTCTCATTCAACTCTCGTCTCCAAGTTCAACTGTTCACAAGTAATATTTAAGGCTCCTTACTAAGCGTTCAAAAATAAGAAGAAAATGGTTTGAAATACAGACATACAAATACGAATGATAGAGAGCTCGCTTGAGATGATATGAGAGCGCTCTAATATTTAAAAAACGGTTATAATTAAGCGAAAATTGTGAAAATATTTGATGATGCACGACTCGTTCAAAATGAAGCAAAAATCCATCGACAAATACCGAAGTTGCATTTTAAGATAAACTATAATTTTTTTATATCTATAGCATGCCAATTAACAGAATAAACTGTGTCTTTAATAATTTACCATGGATACTTAGCGATTTTTTCTATGGAGGAATTTTTTTATAATTACAGTTTCGGTTCTACAAAAGTAGAGATATTATCTTTAGTAATAATGTATGTCATTTTAGAAACTTAAAAATTTAAAGTATTTAGGAGAAATCCCCCATAAATATGTTATAAATGGTTCCGTGCCAACTCAGAATGAAACCAACTCAGAAACACCTCAGAAAGGTCATTCAAAGCTGTGAAAAAATTATTTTAAAATGGCCGGTAACTTAACCTACTTAACCATTTTTTTATCACTCTTAATGACCTTTCTGAGGTGCTTCTGAGTTGGCCGATCACCGTTATAAATCGGTAGAAATTCAGAATACGGGGGATTAAGGACCGAAATGTATATTTCCAATATTGTTCTCGGTTTTTGCATAACAACAATATATTTTTTTAAACTTGCCTTTAACCAAGTATTTTGATTTTATTACAACAAACATGGCGTGACAAATAGACGTCAAATTATCCGGTTTTTTAACGAGACAGCTATTAAAATGCATTATTTTTCATTTCCGGTTACTGAACTAGTGGTTTCTCATTGTTATATAACTGATACAAAGTGTTTTAAAAATAAAATGTACCTATTTATCACGTTCCCGCCTATTTGTATATTTACCGTACTTACGGAATTATCCAGTGATTTCGGGATGTTTACACTTAGGTTTAACGGGGTTTTTTTTATTTTATTTATTTTTTTTTTTTTTGCAGAAACAAACAGTACATTATTACATAATGGGAAATATTTACAAAGTTATAGAATTATTACAATAATTGGTACCAATGACATGTCGCTGTTATATACTTATATTTTTGTGTGATAAATAATACATTATACCTAAATTAAGTTAGTAACTTATTGAAGGAGAGGGGTGTGGGAGAGTGTTTGTATGTGTGTAAATGAGGGTGAGTGTGTGTGTGTGTGGATGTGTGTGTTATGTGTGCGAGTTCAGTGTGCTAAAAATGTTTTTCTTAAATAGATTTTAAATTAAAAACAAAATATATCTATAACTAGCGAATTCCCGGCATGCATTGCAATGCGACTTAATAAAGAAATTGTTTCTCCCTGCGTGTCCTTTCCCATTCGTCCCATTCTCCTTCCCCACCTTCCCTCTCCTCTTTCCTGCTCCCCCATCCGGCCAACCCCCCTCCCGCTTTCCGCTGCCCTCTCCCGCGTCCTATATATTCAGTGCCGGTACATTCACTTTTTCAATTCACCTATTGCCATGTTTTTATACAAATTGTTATTTTTTAAATACATTAAACATTTATTTTTGTATATTATAAGAGCAATCAATCAAATTTGGTAACTAACATAGTATCTATTTACAATTTTCAAATTGAGACAATTTTGACAATTTCGTAAGAGTTTTAGTAATGATAAAAAAAACTTTTTAGATGTATTGTCATGTGGTTATAATAATTTATAAACGTTGACGAGTGAGGAAAGATGGTATTTTGAAAGTTTCAAATATTTCTTATACATGCATATACATATGCAAGCAAGCAAACCTACATTCATTTTTATATATATTCAGTTAAGATGTACCTTGTTTCTATTATCCAGAATGAGGGTTTAAACCCCAACCACTTTGCCACATAGCTTAATCCGAAAGGCGATATTACAATTTTCTCGTGAACTCCAGGTACGATGTTATACGAGGTGGCCAAAACACGTCAAAAGTCAAATAATCAAAACGAAGACGTCAGCTTTTCTCGGCTCGAATATGTGGAAGAAAACACCGCAAATGCTAGTACCTACAGTCTGTCAAAATAGAGTAGACAAAAATGGAGGGCGCAGCGATCGTACAAATAATTTTAAATAGCAACACCAAGATGGTTGAGAGGAAATACAATGTAAAGCATTTCGGTTAAGTGATTATTTTTTTACGTCGAAGTTAGTGGTTATTTCTAAAAGTAGATGATTTTAGATCATATTCTAAGGAAATTAAAAAATTAAAGTTGTTATTTTTTAACTTGATAATGGTAATAATGGAATTGATACTTAATTATCATATTATTTAGAAATATGGAATGCATTGCATTACTCTACGACTCTATATATTTGCTCCAAGTAGCATTTCCTGAGGAAAATAATTCCCCCAGGGAATATATCATCTTTGGGGCTGCTGTGTGGAGGTTCATTTTAGAAAAGCAAGGAGAGGAAGTTGCGGGAATGAAAAAAAAATCTGGGGGTCACTGTGTCCAGGAGTAACCGACGTGTGAGAGGCAAAATGATGTTCCGAGAGAGTCCTGCAGGAGAGATCAAAAGACCTGCCACGCAGTTGGTGGACAGACGCATCCGCCGCCAAGGTCTGGACAACCCTCTCCCCATGAACCCGGGCACCCCCGCTAAGTCACCAAACGTGGTGAACCACCTGAGGTGACCGGTGGCAGAGGTGTTAGTAATCCGATAAATGGTTCCCGGGGCGGCGGCGTTCGTACCCCCCTCCCAAATTGAATATTATGTGAAAATTTGTTTTGTCATTTATCGGATATTAGTCCAAAATAAAAATTACAAGGAAGAAGCTCACACTTCTAAGCATTAAAAAATTGCCCTGAGGCAGGAACGGATGTTCCGAAACCGGTCGGCTTTGAACAAATATGTAAATGGTTCAAACAAAGTAACATTGTTTCATTTATCTATAATGAATAACCACAAAGTTATACCTACATTCAAAAGTACATTAAAAATAAATTAGAAAAATTGAGATAAATGTTAATTTTTTTTCGTTCAGTCAACCTGTCAGATTCGGAAGTCAAACACAACCTCGCATTTTTGTTCTAAAATGGGTGTTGCCAATGTTGCCTTGGTAATAAATGATTTGATTATATGTCTAGAACTTATTGACACACTGTACGAATCATGTTGAAAAATAAAAGTTGCTTGAATACTGGCGTTTTTCTCTGTCGGGTGAACGAAAAATATCTGCCAAATAAATGGTTTTGATGCTTGCCCAATTTGCTGTCCGATAAGAAGTTCCGATAAGAATAATGCCAATAACTCAAAACTATAGACATTTTATTTTTGTTAACTACTATTTACTGATTATTCTTTTCTATTTTATATTGCACAGAATTCTGGCGGGAAACTTTTATGTATAACATAACAACGTTGTTATACATATTTTATGTATAACATAACATCGTTGTTATACATGTTTTACGTATAACAAAACATCGTTGTTATGCACGTTTTATGCATAACAATATCTGTGTGTGTTTCTTTGTGAAAACTTCTCAAATCCAAAAAAAATTGACTTCAATGTTTTCCCTATTTCTAATTTAATTACTAATTTCTATTTCACCATTTGTGGTATTTTTTGTCTGAATATACGTTATACTTGTTTGTCTTTTATCTGTTTTGTTAATTTAATTTTTTTCCTGACGAAGGAACCATTATTTCGAAACATATTGATAATTTTGATAAGATAAGTGGTTTATACAAAGTAATTTGTTTTCAGTTATTTAAAAAAATATTATTTACTTCTCATTAAGTATATATGTCACTGTAAAAGCCCGAACTACGGTAAATCCTAACATTTACCAACTCTTAATGGTAAAAGTCCGAACCGTTCTATAATCATCGTTCACCAACCTAACCTAACCTAACCTAACCTAACCTAACCTAACCTAACCTAACCTAACCTAACCTTACCTAACCTAACCTAACCTAACCTAACATGTACTAAATTCTAATGGTAAAAGCCCGAAAAAATCGTTTATGATATTTAAATAAGAAACGATTTTTTCGGGCTTTTACCATTAGAATTTAGTACATGTTAAACTAGGTTAGGTTAGGTTAGGTTGGTGAACGATGATTATAGAACGGTTCGGACTTTTACCATTAAGAGTTGGTAAATCTTAGGATTTACCGGAAAATCTTAGGATTTACCAATATTCGGGCTTTTACGGTAACATAACATTGTATCTTGAAATATTTAGTTGCTCCGGTTTTTTTTACTTTTGTTATCTCCAAAGATATTCAAATACAGAAAGATATGCTATGGTGTCCGCGCAACTGTCGCCGGACTACGCGCTAATTAGCGTAGTTTTCAAACAAAAAGAATTTGTTCATTTCGTTGATATTTTGAAAATGTGCATTAATATTGGTTAACAATATATTTTGAATAAGGAAAGAATTCGTTCATTTAGTTTAACGTTCGTTTGGTTTATTCGTTAATTATTTGTTCTTTTAGTTTATTTGTTAATTGGTAAACAATATCGGCGACACCCGGAAGCGCAGACCCACATAGTAAAAACAGCAGATAGCACATCTACTTATATTTCAATATCTTTGGTTATCTCTAATTTAAGTAGGAAATGACTTTACAACAAGTATCTTCAACATTTTTTTCTTGTAATCAGTAACGGGTGACAACAAGAGGTCAAAAGTTATGTTTTATATTTCCGTTTTCAGTCACGTAAATATCAAACTAATTATCAAATTTTTACTAAGTTCTATTTTGGCACATTAAGCGATTTGTATTACTTTTTAAAAATTACTATTTTTGCATGATCAGGAAATGTTCCGTGTTTACTCGCCTGGTACGTAAACCGGTGTCTAGTTTTGGGTGATTATCAAATACCAGACCTTACTAAATGCCTTTTTCAAAATACCGCTTGAGCAGATTCCGCAAAAGACGCTCATCTCTCTTAACAAAAAAATTTATAATGTATAGCGAACTTCTCATTACGATATCGACAATTTGGTTATTTTGTATTCTAATGCTTACTTTTTCAAAATGAATAGAAAGACATAATAATAAAAATATATTGCTTATATTGTGTAGAATATGTATAGATTGATAAGGAAAAAGTGTGCGACATTAATTTTTGCTCCAGTAAATATATCAATTTATCAAAAGCCTGCGATCGCCGTTCGAGACATTCGGTGCCCCAGTCTGGCGTTTTCGATTTTTCGTAATAGTTTACAATTTGATTGAAAGGGGATATTTTTTTTAAACTGTAAATAGGTACAAATTTATTGAAAAGAAGAGATACGTGCCCACCACTGAAGAGATTTACCGATAGAAGTGTACCCGAAGGAAGTTCAATATTTTCTTACTACTGGCGAAAACTTTCAAGCATTTTTAGTTTCAATTTTTTTTTTATTGTTGAAATTATAACATTATTACTGTAATAAATATAATACTATGGCAAAAACAAAATAGTGAAATACACATTTTCAAGGATTTCAAGGAAGAGAGATATCTCTTGAGCTCGGTGTAGGAGTTATTTCATAAATTATATAATAGAGTGTACAATAAATACTAGGATGTTGTAACGTTAAAAATTATAATACGGCATGAAATGAAGTTACAGCATTATGATTGGTGATATCATGGTTGTTAATTTTTTAAGAATAATTTGACCTTTTTATTGAATGATACCAAATCTGTTATTTTTTAACTTCCTCGGGAAGACTATAAATGTCGAAATTGTTTCTTTAATAGTCAATCAAATGAGTTTTGAGACCTCAGATATAGGAATAGAAAGAACTTGGAAATAACGTAATTATGTAAATTGAAAACAACGTTTTTTTACGAGTCGTCATACATTTTACACTTCTAGGTTATTCAGTGGCCAAAATTCAATGTTTCCAAATTAGTGCATACTCGTATATATTATACCGTAAAATATCTAACACCTATCTTATTTACGAAACGTAAATAATTGGTGAAAAATATTTGTATCATTTATAAAGACCCCCCCCCCCCCCTAAACGTGTCACGTAGTATGGGTACGTTCCCTTATCTATATTTTTATTACCTTTATGGTATTTTCTTATAAAATTACTAATAGTTTATGTAATAGTATTCGAAATTCAAATACATGTAAAAATATATATTTATCCTCTCATAAACACAAACATCTGCTTTTTTAGGGAAGTGATTGATATATAATATTATATTATGTTGTAAAAAAAAATGGCACAAAACCGAGATGAGTGGAGGAAGACTCTTGAGGAGGCCAAGACCCACCAGGGGTTGTAGAGCCAATAGTGATGATTATGTTGTAAAATTGAACACCATACATGTTTCAAACAATAAATATGTTTAAATTTTTCATTTTTAACTGTTTTTTTTTTTTTTTTTACAGTGAATACCGCACAAGAATCTCAACTGCTCCCGTCTGGAGCCAGTGATGGCATCCCTATGGCATACCCTATGGCATACCCTATGGCATCCCCAATTGGGGTATGTTGTGAGGCTGAAGGTAGCGGGGAGGGGAAGGAGGTGGGGAAGAGGAAGGTTGGGAAGTACCTGGCTCTTCAGATCTGGTTACCAAACACGGCTAAATAAAAATAAAATAAACATATCTATGCCTTCTGGCTGGTTTTTTAACCTGGCAGGAGACCATATTTGTCACAGCTCACATGTCTCATATAAATCGCTGTAACTCCCTTACTCTCAGAGTGAAAAATATGTTCTAAACGGTGTCAGAAAGACAAAATACCACGCTTTATAGTCAAAAAAGTTAAATGTACACCTTTATGAAACCAAAGTTTTGAATCGCAATTTGAAAAAAAAAATTGAAACGTTGAGAATTAAAAAAAAAAAAAAAAAAAAAATTTAAATTATTTTCATATGAAAAGACAAAAACTTGAGAAGACAAAAACATTTAAAATACATTTGTTTAGTAAAATATGTATTTGTTTTTGTTTTTTTTTTCGTTGTGAGTAATTTTAGTTACAAAAAACGTGAGGTGAGCCATTCTTAAAACTTGTTTTATGTTTACATGCAAAAATTTTATATTTCAAAAATTATATATTTATTTTGAATTATAAAATTTGACAACGTATTTCATCACCTTTCAAAAATGGTTTTTGGAATATGTTTATATAAATATTCCATTTATTTGCATTTTATTGTAAAGTGGAAATATTTTGACCATCTGAAAAATACGCCAAATTTCTGATGGGTTACACCAAGAAAAGTCCTTTATTAAATCCAATAAAATTAGTTTTCTGTTTTCAGCCATCCTGTAAAGCGACAAATTATCTCTTTACGACACCTTATAAAATGAGATTTGTCCTGTTCCACATTGAACTCCGCCTACCCCTTCCTGTATTTCCGCTGGGGTCGGGGAAATTGCATTACAGCGATAGCAGAGGGGATGGGGGCGGAAAGAGGGAAAACCGATACAACCGCCGAGAAATAACGTCGTTAAAGAGAATGAAGGATTTCCTTCGGTAAATTTCCTCCAGTCTCGACTGTAAACAGAAATAAAAACATAAGAAAATCCAACTGTTCAAAGAACTAAATGCGTTTCTATGAAGTGGATTCATTTTTCTCGGGACTGAAAACGTGAGTTTTAAAGAAATAAAAACGCGAATACTGTATGGTTCAGGTACTATTTATTTAGAATATTTTTTAGATCTAGATTATGTTTACAGAATAAATATTTAGCAGGGTGTATTCTACGCTATTTTATTTCGTCGTTGATTCTACTATAATATTAATTTTATTGTAAACTAGCGACTTCACGGCATACGTTATGCCCCTTAATAAAGAAATTGATTCTCCCTGCGTGTCCTTTCATATTCGTCTCGTTCCCCTTCCGCCGTCCCTTCCCTTCCCATGTCTTCTTCCCCCTCCACCTTCCCCGCCTACTCTTTCGTCCCTCCCGCTTTCCCCTCCACTCTCCCGCGTTCCATATATTAATCCCGGTGCATTCAGTTTTCAAACAGCTCGCGTGCCATCTATTGTAACTTTTAATACATTTTTAATATATTACAAACATTATTTTTTGTATTTTATAAGAACAATCTATCAAATTTGATAATACCTATAATTCTTGATTAGGTGCAAAGTATTTGATTTTTGTTAGTATCACAGTTGAGTTCTTTATTTTTATAATTCATTCTTGACTTTCAAAATTAGATTAAAATCACTGTCCACGTCCACATCTGATTTAACTTTAGATATTTTGCCACGAAAATATTCAATCCCAGAAAACATCAAACTGAGTCAAACACAGAAAGAGTTTAAAAAATATGTTATAAAATTTGGATATATTTTAATGATCGAGCCTATACTGATGCTCTCACCCAAACGCCCTGACATTGACAGTAGTTATTGTAGTAAATAACCTTGCAGTTTTTGTATTGTGTATATACAAACAATAATGTAAACTAAAATAAAGTTTTTGCTGTATAGAAACCTACAATATACATTTATAAAAAACCCTAGATAAAATTGTGAGAAACAATTTCCAAAAAATTCTGCCTCAATACAGGTTCACCTAGTGAGGCAGGTTATGCACAACTAAAATATTGTATAATTATGCTACTTCTGTGTAACCGATCTTACATTACTTTCTACTTGTTAATTTTTTTGTACTGATGTAATCTATTTGTAATCTACATTGAACATGTACTTTTTTAGTTGTAATGTTGCCAATTTCATTGAATAAAGATATATTATTATTTCAAAAAAACTCTGCGTTACGCCAGGATAACGCCGGGGACTTCAGCTAATAGAAAATAACGTTAAACTTCCATGATTTTTAAGTTTCTCTACGATTTTGTGGTGCTAGGAGAAATTCATCACGAAATTTTAAAAAACTTTCAAATTGTTTATTGTACAATAGACGGAATAGTGTATTTACTGTTTTTTTTCAGTATTACTGATCAGGCCATCTCTCAACCCAGACTTTCGTAAATTTCCTCAAACACTCAAAGTTCACCTTATTCGAAACGAGATCCGCGTTCCAAGCTGGTCTCGTAGTAACTTGCAAGCCATCGAGCATTTCCTCTCGGGCATCCGTCAAAATCTCGCAGTGCCACAGAATGTGCTCGGCTGTTTGATCAGTATTACCGCAAGCGCAGTTAGAATGGGGTGATAGAGAGAGACTATGAAGTCTCCCTCTGAACTCCCCATGACCGGACAGAAGTTGGGTCACATGATGATCCCTAGTGATGTACGCCCCTTCCATTCTGAGTTTAACTGACGGGAAGAAGGAGAAAGTCCACCTTCCCGTATTTGACCTATCCCAACGTTCCTGCCATTCTCTCAAAGTTCTTTCTCGCATCTCTCTAAGAAGTCCTGGGAGGGAAACCGCTCCATCTGGTATTAGCTCAATACCATGATGGGTTGCAGTTCTTCCTCTTGTTAGAAGCTTCTTTGTTAACACCTCCCTAATTTCAAGATCGATAGGCAAAACGCCGGCCAAAACTGGCAAAGCGTCCGAAGCGACTGTTCTGTACGCACCCGAAAGCGCCAGCAAGGGGACTCGCTGGCCTCTCTTGAGCGCCGAGAGTATGAGTGCATTCTCCAGGCGGTGTTCCCACACAGAGGCCGCATACGAGACTTGCGCCACGTAAGCCCCCCTGTATAGAAAAGCTAATAGAAAATAACGTTAAACTACCATGATTTTTAAGTTTCTCTACGATTTTGTGGTGCTAGGAGAAATTCATCACGAAATTTTAAAAAACTTTCAAATTGTTTATTGTACAATAGACGGAACAGTGTATTTACTGTTTTTTTTGCTGATAAATTGATCCTCTGGCTAACCCTACACGTTCAATATTTGAGCCCTTGCCCGGAATAATGGTGTATCCAACAAAACTATTGTAATGTCCGCGACAATTACAATCTCTATTTATTAAAAGGTCTCGTTATACGAAGTTGATTATTTATTTTAAGTCAATTATGGAATAGTACAATGCTTCCTCTAGTGAGGATAAACGCGGAATGGTGGCAGCCTGCCGAACTGTGAGCTCCTCGGCAGTCCCCACCACCACCTTGTAGTCGGGCGGGATCGGAAGCCTTCGGCTACGTTCGGCACCCGGGTAAAGGGTACCACAGACACTACAACTATCAATGTTGAGTTATAGCTGTAATAATGTTGGGTATATTAATATCCATATTTTAAGGTAGGGATTATGGTAAAGATTTTTTTTAGGCATATGGCAGCATTTTAATGTTTGATTTGTGGAAGTACGTTGTATAATGCCGTTTATAGAAATCACGGAGCATGGTTTAATTCTTGGGAATAAATAGAGAAAACAAACGTCTTATGGCTTCAACTAGAAACACTTCAAAGTCATGAAACTGAAGAAAGTTCGGGAAAGTAGAATTTATCCAGAAAAAATATTTTTAATGCTGCCTTTTAACAATGTAACAATGTTTTGTGTAATAATGGAAGATCTCAAGACACACCTCGAACGTAAATGGTTTCGTTTATTCGTATCGCTTTTTTGCTATTTAAGCTCAAATACATCAATGACATGAGTAAATTTATTTTAGAAGAGCATTTTGCTTTCTGTAAGGTACGAAGCGTAAATAAAACATTTTGCGGAATAACGTTGTGTGTAACGATATTTTTTATACACAACATTTTTCCACTAATTCAGCATAAATTCTAGTAATAAACTCTAATTTAATTGCCTTTTTACTCGACTGTTCAATTAAGAATTGTGTGTTTGTTGTATTTTAAATATTAAATGTTATGTAACATAACTGGTTTCGTTTTCAACATTTTGCCGGGCTCATCAAAGGATCATTTATTGTCATGTGTCAATATTTATCAAATATCAAAATATTTATTGAACGTGTAGGTTCGCGTATTGACAGATCACAATATGGATCACAGATGTTTAGATTTCTGAATTCCGTTAGGCGTTCAATATTCATCATGATCTATGTCACAACAATTCAAATCAATCGACATTTGAATCTAGAAATCCTGTGATCCATATTATGATCCAATACATCAAGAAATATCACGATATTCGATAAATACAAAAATCAATACCTACGTTTCTGTTTCTTGCATGTGAGTTCTCCATGCATTGCTAGATTAAGAATAGGAAATGTTTGAAACTTTCAAAATACCTTCGTTCCACCCTCGCGAAGGTTTATGGATTATTACAACCACATGACAACACATCTGAAAAGTTTTTTGAACATTTCAAAAACTCTTACGAAACTGTCAAAAATGTCACAATTTGAGAATGTCTTTTTGCAAACCATCGATTGTTCAATCAAAATTAAATTTTCGAATAAACTCGAATAAATTAATTAATTTACTTTAAGTAGGTCAAAATCGAATACTTTGAATCTAATAAAAAATTAAATTGATTTAAATTGGTACCTATGTTAGGTACAAAATTTGATTGATTATTCTTATAATATACAAAAATGTAAATTTGTAACAAAAAATTGCAATATGGCCCGCGAGGTGATTGAAAATATGAATGTACCGGAACTGAATTTATTGAATGCGGGAGAGGGGAGGGGATCGTGAGAAGAGAAGGGGATATGGGAGGGGAAGGGAAAGCGGAAGAGGAACCGGACGTTTGGGAAAAGACATGCAGGGAGAAACAATTTCTTTATTAGTGGCATTGCAACGCATGCCGCTAGTCTTCGATAAATATTGTCGAATCACAATAAATGTTGAACGCGTAGAGTAGCACTCCATGGAAAACGATACATCAATATGGATCGTGATATGGGTCGTAATAAATATTAAACGTGTAGCCTACGCCTCAGAATCATTTTAACTGTACAATCATCATGCATCAATCATTATTGCAGATAGTTTCATTTTTCAAAACGTGTCTCCCACTTTAAATGTTCACCTGCAATCATAACCGGAAAATTTCTAATAAGTGTATTCATCCGGTAAAAATGATGCATTGTCACATGACTGGATATTAAAATTTGCTGTATCGTATATGCACTGAACAGGTAATCTCTAGAAGTGTTATCAGCACCGATTTGAAAAAAAACTAATGTAGCCAAAAAGGTTCCATGCCAACTCATGAAATCAACTCAGAAACACCTCAGAAAGGTCATTAAAAGCTATGAAAAAAATAATTTAAAATAGCCGGTAACCCTAACCTTACTTTACCTATTTAACCAATTTATTATATTTTTATATCATCACTCTTAATGACCTTTCTGAGGTGCTTCTGAGTTGTCCGATCACCAGCCAAATTACCTAAGATTTTTTGACTCCTGAGCCGATAGACAGGCAAACAAAATAAGGAACTCCTGACCCCTATTTATTTATTATTTTTAACGTTAATGACTTTCTAACTTAAATACCAGTATTTTTTTCTTATTATAGTTAGTTTTAATAATTAAAATAATGTTCAAAGTTTTAATTTTTCTTGTCTCCCAAAATCGCACCAAAGCTGTAGTTGGCTGTATGACGTAAGCAGTCTCAAAAAGCCCACGTCTTATTGCGATGGGCATTGTATTTTGTATGGCAGCATAGACAGTCGAGACGTTTTTATCCCCACTTTTAATATTGATGAACACTAGGTAAAATGTCAGCATCTCTTCACCACTGTTATTTTATTCTACCAAAGTACAAAAATACGTCCGTGAACGCATCAATTTAAGAGCGTTTAACCAGCCAGCGGACGAAAATCCACATTTCGTCGAAAGTTGTTCTTCCGATCGTGCAGGGCGGTTACAATGAGAAAGATTGATTATTCTCCGTACCAGCTTTTTAAAATTATAACTCAATATCGAATTTATTTCAATCCAAATTAGCTTTAATTTATACCTTCATCCAAAAATGCTGAAAGGCGTGATGATAAAACTATTAAAATAGTGTACTTTTTGTAGTTATTTTTTGATAATAAGTATTTATCATTTTTCAATAATGTCTAAATTTAATAAGAATGTTAAAAAATCTGAAATATATTAGTTTGTAAGTGCGAAAATAAATACACAAATGGACCAATTTTCGTCAAGAAACACATGTACGTACATATTTTTTAATAATTTTATTGAAACTAAAATTAAAATTCTAATAACTTTGCTAGATAATGTATTGATTTATTTTACTGCGTGATTACATTATTTGAAATGGGTGTGGTATAATACAAAAACTTTTTTGAAAATTTAACAAATCTGCCAACGACCTATGGAATAACCTTATTATACTAAAAATTTTAAAAAATTCTAAAAATTTATTACATAACTATGCTAGATAAAAGAACAATCTTTCGAAATCCATTTATAATTTTTTGTGGAAAAGAGTCAATACGTCTAAAAACTTTTTTGAAAATGACGTATTTCCGGCTTTCTCTGGTAATGCCCTCTTAACAGTGTTGCAAAATCTGCATTACGTCTAAACAATATTGTGGTGTTTATAGTACACTGAGCATGACAACTGTAATAATACGTATTTAAATTGCTTAATGCTGAAAGCTATTCGATAATACAATCGATATTATCATCATTATCATCATCATCATTACGTAGTATAAAATGAAGTCACTTAAAATGTATGTGCGCGTTAATCTTTTAAACTACGCAACGGATTTTTATACGAATAGACAGAGTGATTGAAGAGTAATGTTTATATGTATAATACTTGTAAATTATATTAGAGAAAAGCCGGGAAATTCAAATAAAACATATTTTTGTGCGATTTAAAACGGCTGGTAGGCCGTACTATAGTCACTTTTGAAATTCGTTCTACGGAAGAAATTGGAAAATAGATGTCCTAGAGTAAGTAGGTATTTGATTTTCCCTTTTCAAATATCCAGTGTTGCATTGCAAGCAGAAAAGCCGATAAATTCAAATATTCAATTCAGGCAGCGGGCAGCTGGCAAGCGGGTGGTGTGGATTTTATGAAGGTTGGGTAATGGTGTTGTGTTTCGTTAGCCACAGCAACGTGTGTCCGGGTCAGCTAGTTGTAAATAAAATACGACATCATCATAACCTCAAATTAGTCTGAAACTTACCGTACTTAATTAAAAATATGATTTTATAGCAAGATGTGACTTTACACAAGTAATAAGAATATGCTCTTTCTTAAACCCTTTTATTCCACGAAATTCTACACTTCCGTAGCCAGTAGATGTTACTAGAATAAAATAATGAATTCCGTTTCTTCTAGGTATGGAAGATTATTCGGATGTAACTAATTTCCGTAATTTTTCGTTCGGGTTTTAATTATCGATGACCTAAATAATGCTTTAATTCCATCAAAATTTCCTTCAGGGCCTATGTCATCATGGGGGATGCTGTGTGGACAGTTTTTTAAGGTAAATAAGGAGAGAAGCTTCTGGGCAGGAAATAGGTATGAAATGGGTTAATAGATTGGGTAGAATCTGGGGGTCAGTGTGTCCAGGAGTGACGGACGTACGAATCCATCCCTTCAACTGCGGTGCAAGACGATGGGTCGAGAGATTCTGGCTAGAGAGGATAAAACACCTCCCTCAATCAGTCTCTCTCGATTCTGCCCACCGTGCAGCAGGTGAGCAGATGCATTGGCTGCCAAAACCTGGAAAACCTCACCCCATGAACCCGGGCACCCCTGCTAAATCACCAAACGTAGCGAACAACTTGGGGTGATCTATGACAGAGCTCAATATTCGTAAAAAACACAATACATTCCATTGTAACATATTGATTCAGTCGTGCCAACCAAATAGTGTGTTTTAATATGATAGTGTTTTAATCGTTTTTAAATTACGATTTATGAATGTTCAAAATCAGCGTTTGTTTATCGATGTGTTTTTGGGCCTTAAAACTTTTTACTGGAGTTTCTTATTTTTTTACCAGTTCTAAAAAGTATTTCAACATTTGAAAATGACTGATCAATTTCCTTAAAAGTAAAGTTTACTTTAATTTCCTTAAACATAAAGTTTACGCGGACACGGCTACGTTTTACTTGTCGGGTTGAGTAATACATCATAATCGCCATCAATATATTTATACTACGAGTTTCCGCACATCGTAGAGAGGTATATTATGGAATCAGGATAACATTTGAAAGGGTATTTATTATACAGAAGATATTTAAGCACACGGGAGGGAAAAAATACGATTATCAAGAAGAAAAGATGAAAATTGGTAAGGGTCGACCGAGACAGGTTTTTCGTTCTCGACCGAGACCGATACCGAGAACGAGACCGAGACCGATATTGAAACCGAGACCGAGACCGAGACTAAATTAAAATCTCGGCCGAGACCGAGAAATTTTTGCATAATACATGTAGTACCTATATTTAAGAATGTAATAATAATTTATTTTAAGGCGCCGCATCCGGGCTCAAAAAGAAGAGGCGCTTATATTTAAAGCGATGAAATCGATGCGAAAATTGCGATAATATTTAATAAAACACGACACGTTTAAAATAGAGCCAAAATCTCGTAGAAGTTATCTTAAGTATCATTTAAAGAAATATTGTGAATTTTTTTCATAACCATAACTTGTAAAATAACTGAAACAAACGTGTTTAAAATAATTTTTGGTGCGTACTTTGTGATTTTTTTCTATCGGGGGAATTTTAAATAATTTGAGTTTCGGCATGGAACACGTCTAGATATTGTCATTATGGTTATAAGTAAAACCCGCCTAGCTGCCAGCCGACCACTCACAATCGACAGCTCTCTCACGCACTGACACCAAGTGACGAATGTGGATGCGCGCGGTAGATTTGAATCCCATTATCCTATACCGTACCTACTTACAACGGTCTCGGTCATGGTTCAGTTCTCGGTCAGAGTTCTCGGTAGAATTTGTTGCCGAGAATGCCGAGACCGAGACCGAGACCGAGATCTCGGTCGACCCTTAAAAATTGGTTTTCAGAAATATACAGATAAGAAATGAACCCATCATAATTCGTATTGTAAAGTTAATACATCTTTGTCGCTGCCCCAAAATCATTTCGAACTTCCTCTTGTATTTAAACTATAAAAATGATGCTCTAATTTAGGCAATTGAATAACCCCTCTGGTGACTTCCATCGACGCCATTATTGCACTCAATTACCCAACGATATAAAAATACTGCTGTTATGTCTAATTAATTCCAACCAAGGTTAATTCATACCAACACGCTACCATTATTATTTCATCGCCAGCCATGACCATTTCCATTGAACGGGAATTCCATGTTATGACATTGAAAACCCACTGCATTTAAAATTTTCCATGTTTTCATCTAATAAAATAGGCGTTTGGACATGGGGGAAATGGGAAGAGATGCATTTTTAATTTTTTTACGTTTAAAATATTTCTGTAAAGTAACCTCGGGTATATTACTTTAATTTAAACATGAAATGCTTACGTGCACTTGAATTCAATTATTATTTAATTTTTTTTATTAGAACAACTTTATTTTTAATATAATGACTTTTGAAGGTTATTCCCATCTAGGTATGTAATATATCATCCAAGAAGATAACACTAATAATCTAAACGAAAATATGAAAGGAAACACGACACAGAAAAATAAAAAGATAACGGTCGAAACTGGAACACTAAACCAGAAACTCTCGTCTTACCGGGAAAAAGGCCTTACCAATTCGGTTACTGCCACCTCTTATTTTGTCGTATTTGTCAATCCCATATTTCAAATTTTAGAATTAATAATATTATATTCAACTATTTTTTTCATATTTTTGGCAACTAGGTACTTGTTTCATTGGAAAAAAATGTTCGAAGAACTGGTTTGTAACCTAGATAGTGTCTCGTATAAATAAATCCGATTTATCCCAATTGCGACCAATACCTTTTTTTCTATGTCTCGTTCTCTTTCATATTATCGTTTATATTATTAGTGCCATCTTCTACTTCAACAATAATTATTATACATGCCTATTCTCTCTAAAAACATTTCAAAATTTCACAATTTTAGTGCGTTTTTAAAGATATTGCGTTAACAAATAGTAATCAATAGTGCACATATCTACTTTGAAGACAAGATAGAAAAAAAAAGTAAATCACTTGATATAATAAAAGGCAGGTTTTATATAAGCAGCAACAAAGCTTGGGGCTGAAGTCAGCTTCATTGATGCTAAATATGTCAATATCCGATTGCTAGCCTGGGCGGCATTACATTGGCAAGTTAGTACTGCAGGCTAGGAGACGAGGACCGTCCGTGCTCTTGGAGGTGGAGATAACCATCGGGAACATAGAAATTAATGCTCTGCACGATGACCGTAATAACCGAGTTTTAAATCCATCCACCGAGTGTCAAAACCATTGGAAAGCTAGTTCTGCAGGCTGGGAGGTAGAACAGTCTGTGCTCTCAGTGAAGGAGATAACCATCGGGAACATCGAACAGTATTAATACCGTAGAGTCTGCGTGGTTGAATTTCAGAACCCAGCTACGAGTGCATGTCGGACGCCACGACAAACGCGCTGCGCCCCAAATAATATCTGTGTAATTTCACACAAAGCCACTGTTATAATTTCGCTACTTCCGTCAGCAGGTCGGATGGGGACGTCTCCACCCTAGGTATGGTATCTCTCCGGATATGAAAAAATTAACGGTAATACATATTGTATCAAGTGGCTATATGACGTCTTTGCTCTGTCTCGGTTACTTTGTCCCGGTGACTAGCTACAGTGGATCCGAGGAACGGGTTGTTTTTGGAATCAGTTCGTATTGGATCTGTAAAATGGTCACCAACACTAACTGGGCGAAGCCAAAGCAAAAGCCGCCTGCATTTAAAACCTGCGGAGCGGGTTTTTAACAGCTAGTAGAAATTAATGCTCTCCATGATAACCATGATAGCCGAGTTTTACAACCATAATTGGAAAGTTAGTTCTGCAGGCTGGGAGATAAAACAGTCTGTGCTCTCAGTCACGGATATAACCATCGGGAACATTGAAATTAATGCTCTCCATGATAACCATGATAGCCGAGTTTTAAATCCATTCACCGATTGGCATAACCTTTGGAAAATTAGTCCTGCAAGCTGGTAGATAGAACAGTCTGTGCTCTCAGTGAAGGAGATAACCATCGGGAACCTTGAAATTAATGCTATCCATGATAAACATGAAAACCAGGATAGCCGAGTTTTACAATCATCCACCGAGTGGCATGACAATTGGAAAGTTAGTTCTGCAGGCTGTTAGATAGGACAGTCTGTGCTATCGGTGAAGGAGATAACCATCGGGAAAATAGAAATTAATATCTGCTCTCCATGATGACCTTGATAGCCGAGTTTTAAAACCATCCACAGGACGGTACGACCACTGGCAAATTAGCCCTACAGGCTGGGAGATAGAAAAGTTTGTGCTCTCGGTGATGGAGATAATAGACCGAGAACATAGACATCTCCATTATGACCATGACAGCCGAGTTTTAAAACCATCTACAGGGCGGTATGACCGAGGGGACAAACGCTAGGGGACGCCCACGCCGAGAGTACCTGGAGGACCTGCTGGTGGACGTGCGCTGCTTATCATATGCAGACTTCAAAAGAGCCGCACAAGACAGGGAAGAGTGGAAGACACGAATAGATGAAATTGCTGCAAACCAATCCCAGGATTGAAACCAGAGAGAGAGACAGGGCGGTATGACCATTGACAAGTTAGTCCTGCAGGCTGGGAGATAGAACAATATGTGCTCTCGGTCACGGATATAACCATCGGGAAGGTAGAAATTAATTCTGTCCGTGATGACCATGATAGCCGAGTTTTACAACCATCCACCGAGTGGCATGACCATTGGAAAGTTAATCCTGCAGGCTGGGAGGTCGAACAATATCTCTTCTCGGTCACAAGAATCATCCGTAAATTTGTAGTAAATGTGCACATCCCTTCTGACCCATAGATGGTTCATTCCGAGTATACCCCAGGGAAAGTAAATAGAAAAAATCCACGCGTAAAGAATAAGGGTATATTATTTAAATTACAACATATGAAGATAATGGCGTCCACATTATAATATTGTTATAATTTTTTATTCTTGACAATCAGTTATTGAAACGCTGATCGGTGAACTTTATAGGAGCAAGCACAAATTTACATTCATAATGTTGTAATTTTTCGGTATATTAAAACAAAAGAGTGTAATTTTTGCTAAGATAACTTAAAAACTATTCAGTTTCAGTTTCAGTTTCAGTGCCGGTAACCCGGGCGTTTATTTTATTTTCATTGTGTACTTAGATTTCTTTTTTCCAACTCACTAGACAAAGTCTGTTCCGAGGCGGGTAAATAACAATTTTTATTTAGTGAAAAAGATATGTATCGAAATAGACGTGGATATAAAATTTCCTACTAGGAATTTCCTGGAGAGACCACATCACAAATGAGGAGGTTCTCCAAAGAATCGAAGGAGGAAGGCACCTGCTCAGGATCTTGTCCGAAAGGCGCGCAAGATGGATCGGCCATGCAATAAGACAAGAAGGCCTCTTGCATGCCATAATGGAGGGTATGACCGAGGGGACAAACGCTAGGGGACGCCCACGCCGAGAGTACCTGGAGGACCTGCTGGTGGACGTGCGCTGCTTATCAGGGAAGAGTGGAAGAAACGAATAGATGAAATTGCTGCAAACCAATCCCAGGATTGAAACCAGAGAGAGAGATAAAAAGATAAAAAATAATATTGTAAATGAATATCGAACATTATTTCATTTCTTCAAAACGGTTTGTCGAGTGTTCGATATTTTGGTTGAAAAATCGAGTTACTTTGCTTAAAGTGAGATTAGTGACATTTATTTTCCGTGCATTGTATGTACCTACATCTTTCTTCAAATTTTGTAAATACGTGTGACACAAAAAAACGTGATGATAAGCTAGTTAAAACTAAAATTATCTATAGTAGATAGTAGACAAAAAAATATCTTACGTATTTAATAAATCATGTACAATGAAACATGTAAGATTTTATTCGTAACATTTCAATGAAATGTGTGTAAACGCGATGGTCATAACAATAAATTGTAACAGCATTTAGTTTTAAGTACACATTTCATCACAGGCTCGTGATTAATTCACCATGAAGTAGGGTGTTTGAAGTGCGCTTGTGTTTTCGTAAATACGACCTTCTGAATATCACGTAAAAGAAATATATATCTTCTTTACATTATTTTATTCACTACATCCCTGAAAATCAAGTAGAATTTAAATGCCATAAAGATAGGTACTTAATTCAAAAGATTAAATTTCAGAATACGGTACAATGGATAAACTAAAATATATAGTAACGTAAACAAAAAGATAAACTGATTTAATGGACAAACTGAACAGAATTTAAAAACTGTTCGTTCATTCATTAGTTTATCTTTTGGCTACCTGCAAAGATCTGTATTGAATTTATTAACTGTACAGACGTTCTTACATTTGACTTGATAGTTTTTAAATCTAAAGGTCAATTAAGGTTTAAAGAGTTGTAAATGTTAAAGGGTGAAAATTATAGAATAAGGTATTTTATTTATATATTTATTTGTTTATTAAGACATACACAGTACATTATAATACAGATTAAAAGTATGTTAAATTAAATTATTACATGGTTATGTACCTATTACGTAAGTCCATAGAATGTCATTTGGTAATTATGCCTGAGATATGAACCGGTCTAGTAACTTAATTATTGAATGAATGAGTAATAATAATAAAAAGGAAGAAAAAAAAGGGGGGGGGGGGATAAGGAGACATTTTAAAATCAAGAATTATGTGCTCACTAATTGTAATTGACTGATTAAAGTTTAATGAAAAGTTAAGTGTAAATAATTTTAAAACAAATTATATCACGCCAAGAAATTTAATAAATTAGTTTTGTATGTTTGCAAGGAATTATGAAAAATGTCTAAGTGTAGTAATTTTTCATAGTGGGTATAAGTTATGATTGCGCGAGTAATTGGTGAGTTACTCGCTGCATTAGTGTTATTGCATTCTATATGAAAAAGAGAAGTGTGCCTGGTACGCCTCATTGGGACATTTAAACCAATAGTGGATAGCAATTCAGGACTATCTATTTTATTATTTAGCAGGTTATACAGAAACAGCAGATCTGATAATGTGCGTCTTTTTTGTAAACTTAACATGTTATTTGTAGTTTTGTTGTATTTCTTGAATAAATATTTAGAGAATTTATTCTGTATACTTTCTACTGTATCTATGTACACCTTATATTGAGGATTCCATACCGTGGACGCATACTCCAGTGGACTTCTGACCAATGAACAAAACAACTTTTCAAGAGTCTTAGCACTTTTGAAAACTTTACATATTATATTATGCAAGGTTTTAAGCATCATGCTTGATTTACTTTAAGCAGTGATTCCAGACATTATTTGTACTAAAAAATGTAGCTAAATGAAATTTTAGTCTCCGGTGACTTTTTCGATATGGTTTTTTATTTTCAAATTCAAATAATTCTTTCACATTCTTTCATCCTACATTATTTCACTGGTCACTCAGCCGAGTACCCTCCTAACCCCTCACCCTGTCTATGTCCAATAACTACTGATTTTTATGTTTATAGTTGAAAAAAACATCAAAAAAGTCACCAGAGACCAAAATGTTATTTCTAGTTTTTACTTCAAATAATGTCATGAATAACTTGGTTAAAGCAAGTCTAGTGCATTCCTTAATATCCTGTATACCTCACATCTGCCCTGATGATGGACACTGCAACGCTGTCCGAAACGTCGGCTAAAGAAGGAGGTGGCGCAACACGGCATAATACCCCAAAAACTTATAACAAAAAATCCTGTATACCGTTCTAATTAATTGAAAAGTTGATTTTGAAGTGCGATTCAATGCCGAAATTTAAAAAGAGCATATTGTCAATAATATAAATTGTTGATTTCGCATACATACATACATACATACACACATACTCACACACACACACACACCTCCTCACTACACACATCACCCGGTAATTACTTAAGAGCGTTTAACCAGCCAGCGGACGAAAATCCACATTTCGTCGAAAGTTGTTTTTCCGATCGTGCAGGGCGGTTACAATGAGAAAGATTGATTATTCTCCGTACCAGCTTTTTTAAATTATAACTCAATATCGAATTTATTTCAATCCAAATTAGCTTTAATTTATACCTTCATCCAAAAATGCTGAAAGGCGTGATGATAAAACTATTAAAATAGTGTACTTTTTGTAGTTATTTTTTGATTATAAGTATTTATGATTTTTCAATAATGTCTAAATTTAATAAGAATGTTAAAAAAATCTGAAATATATTCGTTTGTAAGTGCGCAAATAAATACACAAATGGACCAATTTTCGTCAAGAAACACATGTACGTACATATTTTTTAATGATTTTATTGAAACTAAAATTAAAATTCTAATACATAACTTTGCTAGATAATGTATAGATTTATTTTGAATGATTACATGATTACATTATTTGAAATAGGTGTGGTATAATACAAAACTTTTTTGAAAATTGAACAAATCTGCCAACGACCTAAAGAATAACCTTATTATACTAAAAATTAAAAAAATTCTAAAAATTTATTACATAACTATGCTAGATAAAAGAACAATCTTTCGAAATCCATTTATAATTTTTTGTGGAAAAGAGTCAATACGTCTAAAAACTTTTTTGAAAATGACGTATTTTCGGCTTTCTCTGGTAATGCCCTCTTAATATGCATACCATAAATAAGACACTACGATGAAACACATAATAGGTACCCACCACGAAATATATCTACTTATTAATTGTAAATTGTTTTCACCAATGTAACTCATGTACTGTTTGTTTCTATTTATAAATAAATAAATAAATAAGTGTATATACGAACGTTTATAAATTAAGAGCCTAAAAGTACATAGCTATTACGTGTTACATCACACACGTACAAACATATATACAAATGATCGAAATAACACTTCCTATATATATTTTACGTGTTGCCGATATCATAAAGTCCACCTACCAGTAGATAACATATTTACGTTAAACCTCAATATATTTTATCTTTAAACAAATGTAAGGTTTGTATTTATTACCATTTATTAAACAAACATGTAAAAAAATTACAAAAAATTAAAATCGAAACGATAAAACGATACGTGCAAAATTAAAATCGAAGTACCTACATATTGCATATTTTTTATGGAAAATAGGTACCTACCGGCTTATTTTAAAATTGTATTTAGTTCTTAACTTTCAAATAGGTAAAAATGGTACCTACCTGTACCTTTAAATTTTCACAGGCTCTTTAAAATGTCTTTGACATAATGTGGTTTTTCGCAATACAATTTTAAGTAGGGTGAAATCACTTACCATAGATTTATCGTAGCCTCTTTCAGGGGGGAGTTCTTGCATGATAAACCTTGAATTTCAGGAGTTAAATCACAAACTCGCAATCTTGACTTTGGTTTTAATCTCAAGTTCATTACTGTGTCGGCATCCATACATCTACGATGACTGTTTTTCTCACTCATCATAACTGTTAGCCTCTAACCGCACGAGACATTATTATATATTTGCCGTTTACTTTAATCACAACGAATCAAATTAAACAACTACAGTTCCTTGAAAAAAATTCGAAACACTAAAATCATTATGTTTTTTTTTTCTGTTTTAAAGTAATCGTTCACAGCAATTTTATAAAAAAATTATACTGCATCTTTAGTAAATGGTACGAAAATTTATCTCTCGCTTATCACGGAATAATCATACGGAGTTAACTTACTGAGAGAGATTCTTCTCAAGAGTGGGTAGGTACCCCCAGCACGCGCGTTAAATAAACCACATTGCGATGGTGGTAAAACTGTTTAGTAATTCAAAAAAACACTCTGTGAACGTTGCGTATATTATGGATTAAATTTTTTTGAATTTGGAATTAGTGATGTCGCGTCCATAGATGAAACAGGAACGCCTTTTTTTAATATCGCTCGCGGCAATTGATCGCGGCGTGTTCGCGGCAGGGGCGTCCATTCACTGGCCCCGGAGCGGCCCATTCACGTGGGGGGGGGCGCGGCTGCGCGTGGGGCCCGCGGCCCGCGGACCGCGCGCATGCGCACCGTCGCGGCTCGCAGCATCCCCGGATGAAATGGTTCAAGACTGTATCACACGCACACTTCCCCTGATTCACGGGAAAATCCATTCAACGTCTGAGGGAAATCTGTAGAATGATTTACTCACGAACAATCCAACAAAAAGCAGAAAAAAATGTTTTGCCGACTAATTCATTATCTAAGAATTCTGCTCAAATACCTACGAGTATATAATTTATATTTGACTTTTTGGTTTTTGTACAGATCCAAAATAAACCGAAAATGTAACTGTTCGCGTTGCTGTAACGATGTGGTTACGATCGAATTATGCAATCTTCTAAATCTAGCCTAACCTAACCTCGCTGAAAGGAAAAGGAAAGAGCCATTAGGGAGGTGGGTATGGGTACCGTTGCCCCGGGAACCATTTATTCGATAACCAATACCTCTTCCATAGGTCACCCTAAGTGGTTCGCTACATTTGGTGACTTAGCAGGGGTGCCTGGGTTCATGGGGTGAGGTTTCCGAATCGGGAGAGGCCGGTTTGGAGAGACCTTTGACTTCTCCAGCTGTACTCTCTCCACATAGTGCTTCGTACCACAGTTGGAGAGATGGATTCATACGTTCATCACTGAACACATTGACCCCCAGATTCCTACCCAACCCTCATACCTTTTTTTTTCTTCCCAGAAAATGACCCTCCCCACAGCATCCCCAAAGATGACACATGCCCTGGGAAATTTTTTCCTCAGATGTTGTAATGAGATTTTTTTTAATGGGGAAAATTGCCTGTGTATAACAGTCCTGTATTGTGAGGTACATTATCATTATAAACGAAAAATAATATCGAAAATTAGATGAAATATATACAAATATAAATTGCAAATATATCGTAGGCATATCGACATAATTGCAACGTGCATGCCCCCTTAATCCAAAATAACCTAACCTAAATCAAACCGTAGGGCGTATGTAGGATCGGCCAAATGGAGCAATAAAAAACGCCCAGGACTTCAATAAAATCAATTAAATTTGTTATAAAAAGACCACAGTTCGAGAATATATGATTTTTTTCTAATTTAAAAAAGACCTATCATTAAATACCTACCACCTTCATAAACTAACTATCAATATTTAAATTAATTAATAAATATAGACGCTGCATGTCATTTTACATTTTTTTTATTAGCCATTGTTTTCTACATACTCTTTGACCACAATTATTGATCGATTAATAATTATTGCGTGTAGGAAATCAACCAATTTAAAACGCGGAAACAATGCAATGGTGTGATTTTAATATTAAACGGAAGGTTAAAACGTATACGTAATTACAGACATACTAGTGTGCACTAACACACTAGCTCTTAATTTTGCTAGTCTAGCAAAATTAAGAGTCTGCTGGTTTTTATGTAAATAATAATACGACAAAATTAATCTCATTGAAAAATTAAGAATCTTTTCTTTAAATCAGCAACAATTCTGGAATGGTAAAACGAAGCGTTACGAAATTTGCAATACTTTTGTGTCGATAAATTTCGGTTCTTTACTTCATTTGCTTTACAATATGTAAATGGGCAATGATAGCGATGCGGCAAAAAACTCCTTGATGTCTCAATGCTCCAAAATATTACAGAGAAACGGCCTGGATGACAGCTATACCCAGAACCGAAGAAGCTATAACCTGAGAACGAGAAGAGCCGACCCCAACAGCCTACCTAGGCAATGAATTGAGATAGTGCAAGGAAGAAGAAGACTTCATTTCCATCATAAACTATGGATCTTTTAATTATCATCTTTTACAAACATACGATAGAGCTTTGGAAAATGTTTCATTTAAAGCAGCAAAAACTCTAGATTAGTGAACAGCGAGGTTTTAACACCAACGATGTTTTTTTTCTGTTTCAAACGTCTAATCCAGCACATCTATTTTCAGGTCACTACGTTTATTCCATCACGAGGTATGGAACTTTTACAATTCAACAACACGGTTAAAAAATAAATCCAAACACGATAGAGTATTGTAAGTATTTTATTCGACGTAAAAATAGATTCAGAAAAACTGCTTTTAAGCTCCGAGTAGTAAAGCTAGTATTGGCATACAAATATCAGTTTTACAACCAGGTTTCGCTTGACTCATACCAAACTGGCGAAGGCTTAAAAATTTATTTGCGGACACTTTTAATTTAAATACGTGGTTTATATGTTCTATCTTCAATTACCAGCTGTATTAAACTATGACCTACCTACTGAAATACTTCTTCTTCAGACGGTTCCTCATTGGCGAGGATCGTGAACCCTTCTCCACATTTCCACGGTAGACAAGGCTTCTCCATTCCTCGCGGTTCTGCGCTGCATGGAGAGCTGTGGACGTACCGGACCGTGTTACTTAATTTCTACTTCTTCTGCCTTCTATTTTGCCTGTGACTGAGTTTCGCCAAGTTGGAGTCCTCAGTTTGGCGAGCAGCATGTCCAAAGTATCTTAAAATATCTTAAAGGTAGAAAGTTGAAAGTCTAGTGTGGATGCGTGATTCTTCCAGAATGGATACATTTGTGCGTCTGGCTGTCCGTGGAATCCTGAGCATTTTTTTCCAGCACCACATTTCGAAGGGCGTATATCCGCATTCTTTCACTGGCTACGAGTGTCCATGCTTTCATACCTTATAGAAATATTGGAAAAATCAACGCCCGGAAACTGAAATACTTAAAAAACCTTTTTTTAATGTTTAAAAGTAGGTACCGATGAACGCCGGGTGCTTTGTTCCACCGAGGCGCTAAGCGAAGTGGTTAAATAATAGCTAGCCCTTGTAAAACGGTCTACGCTTTTCACCTCCGCATGCCGCCCGAAGAGAGAGGTTAGATTTATATTATAGGTAGATTGTTTTTCATTTTCTAAGTGTGTGCCAAGATCGAGATGTGCGGCGGTCTGTCTTGTCTGTCTCGGACAACCTTACAGGTCCACAATCATCACATACCTATAAATATTATTCTGAATGTCCACATATTTTTCAAACGTCCACAAAACTTCTTCGCAACTACGTTAAAAAAAACTAAACTCAAGGAGTTGGGTGAATTAAAAAAATAGATAAGTTTTTTTTACAAAATCAATGGCTTCGCATGAACAGGACTGTGCAACAATTTTATGTTTGCAGTCAAATGTGGGTGAGTACAGTGAAGTGAGTGAAGGTATTACGTTATATCAGCGTGTGGAGATCCAGTGTGTATAAGTTTAGTTTTTTTTTTTGGCATTTATTACGAGGTCTACATCATGAAACCATTTCAGTAAGGCTATAAACTCGTACTACATAAGGTTCATTGCAGTTATCAGTTCTTCGTGTGGTATTACGAGTGCCGTGTCATCTATATACGCAAAATTTCTAACGAATGAAGACTTTTTACTTGTTATTGAAAAATATCCGTTGCTTACTGAGCTACGGAACCACCGTTGGTACACAGCAACTTACGCATAAACCGGCTTGTCATTGCATGACGGTGGGTTGCTATATATCCGGCACCAGCATCCTATCCCGAGGCGGTCGCAACTCACAAGAAAGCTGGATTGTAATTGCATGGCGGTGGGTTACTACGTATCCGACACCAGCATCCTAGGCCGAGGCGGTCGCAGCAACTCGCAAGAAAGCTGGCTTGTCATTGCGTGGCGGTCGGTTGCTGTTATCAAATTGTTGTTGTTGTTATCAAATGTTATTTTCATCTAGTATGCATAACCCATTCGATATCCGCCTATTATGGTGTTTAATATATCTATTCTGTGTAAATGTCTTAATAAAATATCCTGTGTTTTATAGTAAATAAATATTTCATATGGAAATTGGGACGGTAAACAACTGTAATGTTTAAAATATTATTGTTTGGAGGTGTCATAAATCAAAGCACCCATTGAAAATTATTAATTCAAAAATTAAGATTTGCAATGAGGTTTATAGGCGTCAATAATTTAATCCTATTAAATTGAATCAAATATATACTAACTACATTTTCCTCTATCATTCCACGATAAAGGGGAATAAATTCATTAGAAAATGCCGGCTTGGTGCAATTTTAATTACCCTTTTCCGGTTGCATTACGGTCTTTATTGGAAGAAGTTTTCCTGATAAATGCCTCTTGGGGAGAATTACCGTTTAACTCATTAACCCTGCGGTCGAATGGGAAATGATTCTTTCTAAGCGGAAAACAAATAATGGGTCGTATCGGAATGCAGTTGGAAAATCAGACGTAGGTAGCTGTATTCGGTGGACTGAAATGGTAAAATGTAAACCGTTAAGACCCTGCAGTCCAAATTTTTACCGATTTATAACATATCTCCCTTGAACACTTTAAGTTTTTAAGCTCTTAAAAATATATGTTTTATTTATGATGACAATATATATTCATTGCCGAGCCGAAAAGTTAATTGTTTGAAATTCACTCGATAGAAAAAATCGAAAGGATGTTCCGAAAATTATTAAAAAATTTAATGGTTGTTTCTTTCAATACTATTTTAGACAATTATTGTTGAAAGATTTTTTGTTGTATTATAATTAGATCATGCTTTAGTAAGTACTTTCGCTTACGCGCTTTAATTACTTAGCATTTCTAGAAAGTAAGTGTACTGTGACCATAACGGGCGGTGGTTTTTAGTTTTTTGAGAGTTGGCAACACTAAGTGGTAGAGGGGAGTCTCTTGAACAGACCAGCAACACAGGAACATTGTAGTACGTAAACTCACGTTGTAGTGTCCAGTTGCGTGAAAGTTGTCGGCAAAAAATCCCGCCAAGTGCTGTGATATGCTTTTTACTTACGGAAGAAAAAGAGGAGAAGATTTCTGAGCTCTATTGTGACTGGAGATGATAGTGGTGGCTCATTACACGTCTGGTAAAAAAGAAGTCGTCAAAGCGACGTCACACCAATTCCCCAATTGTCAAAAAATTGAAAACTACAATTATGCCAAATGAGTACGTTAATAGAGGTTGGTGGCGCCAGTTTCAATTAAAATCATTTATCTATGATAAGAAGCTGAATAACTGCTTTGTTCCCTTTCCTTGATGATTGTCGCGGCCATCTTGTACGCCCAACCATTGGTCCTAATTTCGAGCCCGGATGCCTTTAATTTGTTCGTGTATATTGATGGCCTTGAAAATAAATAGATATAACCAAATTCGTAGATATATTTGTGACGCTATAATAAATAATAATAAATCTCTGCGCGAACCGTATTTGTATTCAGAGTGCCCGTATTGCATTTGTACTAAGTTGTTAGTTAGTAGGTACATTGTACTTAACCGCTATTGTATTTAATTTCGGCTACAATTTTAGCGAATAGGTACGCTACGCTGGCCCGGAATTATTGTCGCCGTGTTGCAATACTTGAAGATCGGCCGGCGCTGAATAAGTTATTATTATTTGTAATTGGTACGCCAGGCATTTCGCCCCGTACCAAATTTGAACGTAATTAATTATTGTTGTCGCACAGCGCCGGCGCCCGGCACTGAATAAAGTAGTTGTTAACCTTGCTATTACGGAGCTAGGTGTTAACCTGCGCGTACCGAATAGTTTTAAAATAAATAGATATAATTTAATTCTTCTTTTTTTGATAGATTATTTATTATTGCATTATGGCATCTGCAAAGGAAAAGAAATTGAAATTGATGACGTCTCAGCGAGAGGCATTAAACGGACGTATTAAAAAATTATTTGAACTTTCAAAGGGGATTTCAGACGCAAATATTCAAGAGGAATTTTTATCGCTAATTGATACGTTGGATTCGACTAGAAATAAATATGAAGAAACACATCAGCAAATTAATGTCATTAATTTGGAAATTGATCCAGATTACACCCCAAAATTTGAAAGTTGGTTAGAATTTGAAGACATGTACTGTAAAATAAAACGCGCACTTTTGTTGATTCAAGAAAGGAAACCGCAATTAGACTTAAAAATCAAAAATTGTAAAAAACCAAAACTCCCGGCGGTTGATTTGGTGTTTTTTAGTGGAGATCTTAAGAGCTGGCCAATTTTTTATTCTAGTTTTGTGAATACAGTGCACAATAATGAGTCCCTTTCAAATTCGGAAAAATTGTATTATTTATTGGGGAAAATTAGTAAACAAGTACAAACAACATTTTCGGGTATTGTGTTGTCACCTGAAAACTACGACATAATATTTGATTCTTTAATTGAGAAATATAATGATAAACGCGTTATCTCTTCCGCTTACCTTGATCAAATTTTGAATTTCAAGTCGTTTTCAGAAGCTAATATCAATAATTTGGAATCGTTTGTTGATAATTTTGCGTCTGCGGTGGCTGCAGTCAAAAATGTAAATTTGGAAAATTTGTGTGACTTCATTTTTCTTCATATTGCATTGAAAAAACTTGATTGGATTCCGTGAAGGATTTCGAAAGAATTTATCGTGAAACGGATTTTCCCTCGTTTGAAGATCTAGTAAAATTTGTTCGTGAGCAAATCAAAATCTTGCAGCGAACAGGCTCAACAAGGAAATCGTCTGCACACATTGAGACGTCAAAGAGATCACAAAAATCTACGCAAGCATTTTTAAGCGCTGGTAGCGATTTGGATACAACCGAAAATCGGCCGTTTATTAAATGTCTACTTTGTAAAAAACCGCACGGACATTTGTATAAATGTCAGGAATTTAAAAAATTAAGTATTAAAGAAAGATTCAACTTTGTCAAGGGTAAAGGATTTTGTTTTAGATGCCTTAGTGATAAACATAGGGCTAGAGCTTGCAATTCAAACGAAAGTTGTCATAAATGTAATAACAAATTTCATCATACGATGTTACATTTTGAGGAACAGGGTGAGTCACGCAGAAGGCAGTCAGATTCTTGGAACGCCCATAGAAAGGAAAACCAGACCGCTGATCAAACAATTGATCCAAAGGAAGGCAGCTCGAATCCTGATGTGACTTTATGTACGTTTTCAACTGTTCGGCCTTATAATTGCAACGCACATTGTACAGTTTTGTTGGCTACCGCACAAGTAGGTATTATGGACTCGCAAGGTAATGAACATGTTATTAGATGTTTATTAGATAGTGCATCACAAAGCGATTTCATTACTCGTGATTGTTGTAGAAAATTGGGTTTCTTTGAATATCAACGCCCGTCTTGTTCCACAGTTAAGGGAATTGGAGGGTCTTCAAAACCCATTAGAGGTTCGATTAATACCAAAATTAATTCTCGTTTTAATCGGGCAATAAATTACAATGTAACTTCGTTGATAGTGGACAAGGTGACAGAATGTTTACCTACTGCCAAAGTGGACGTACCTTCATTGTCATACTTGAATAACTTACCCTTGGCAGACGGATCGTTTGGAGAACCAGGAGAAATTGATATGTTGATAGGAGCTCAGCTCTTCCCGCATCTCCTGTTGTCAAAAAGGGTCAAGGACCCTTCGCATAGGCATAATTTGCACGCTTTAGAAACGGTTTGAGGATACGTTATTTTGGGGGCAGCACCAACCCGGGTTGAGGGGAATGCTACCGTATCTTGTTGTGCTATGATGGACGAACCAGAGGATATTTGTCTCAAAAGATTTTGGGAATTAGAGGAGATAAATGTACCGTCTATTAAAAGTCCTGAGGATCGTGAATGTGAAGAGATATATAAAAGAACTACATCACGAGATCCTGTAAGTTGTAATGGTCCGCCACCCTTGGCTTTTGACACCAATTGTGATGAACCCTACCTAGCTGATTTACTTTTCTAAGCTTCTACCTCGTAGTTTAAATCTCGTAGCTCCTGTCTCGTAGCCACGCTCATAATTCTACCCTTATGTCCTACTGATCACACCACTAGGTATGATGGCCTGACTCAACCCTCCTTTCGGTTTATTTCTACCTCAGGCTCGTGATTTCTAAACCCCTATACCTTATAATCTAGCTAAACCTACCCTATCTTCTTAAATCCCTGCGATTTTCTCACAGTAATCAAGATTTAAGATTTCAGTTCACATTATTTCTATAATCTGCGTTGTGTATTTTTTTGTTTTAGATTTTACATCTGTTTGCATACTTAATATGCACACATATGTAGAGAAGATAATGTATTACGTGTGGTAACCCATAGATTCTTTTAGAGAAAGGGTGAGAATCTTCCGATTTATTAATTATTATTATTTGAGTATCTTTTACCGAGTTTGATAAACTAACCCCGCCTTAAACTTTGTGTCTATCTGATTTCTGTAGGAATTTAGTGTGTTTATTTAATTCTTCCTATCACCGCGGATACATCGATAACATAAAACAACAGTTAATAAATTTAACATTTCAAGAAAGCAAACCTTACCTTACCGGGGATCGTACTCGAGGGTCCAGTTTTCTCAATTGAAGTCCTTGTCTGCAACCTCCTAACATAATGTGTTTGTAGTCATAGTTAGTGTTATTGGTTAGTATTCGCAAAATTGTTGAAAGAGCAGGAATGGATGGATATGGGGAGGGGATAATATGTTTGCTGAAAAGTCGGCTCCTCCGCTAACCAAGTGAAAACCGATGAACAACAATTACAAACCCGGATTCTTCCAGTACGTTTGCTAGGCTTATCCTTAGATCCGAGTTTTACTCTCTTCGACGAGCGTCTCATGCTATGAAAGGGGCCCTTCACGCCAGCAGGGAGAATACCAAGTCTTCATGCCGTTTTTCTGTCTTACTCCGACTTCCGACTCCTCCGGATTGAATTTAACTCTACTGAGTCTAGAAGGGGTATTTCATGTCTTCCCTTATCATGTCTCTATCCGTTAAATGTGGCGTAAGCTTGTGACGGGCAGATCCTTCCTCCCACGTGACCGACCCAGCGTTACACTCCACCTCTGACTAGCTGACATAAAACTCACCTCGTGAACCTTATGTTTGCTTTCAGGTTTGACAAGAACTTCCGGTATGCGAATAACCTGTAGCTTTAATGCCGCGTCTGCGTATTGTCCGCACACGTCCTTCCTCTTCCCCGTATGCCTCACCTCGACAATACCGCCACAAGATCAAAGCTCTCTCCGTTCGGGAAAGGTTGACACTTACATTTCCGGATGGCTCATAAACACATACCGTAGCCTTGAAACTTACGTTCGAGAAAAGTTAGGATTCAGGACTGTATGAGTATTTGAACACCAGTGTTTTTTAAATGAGGTCACTAGCTCCTCGTGTATTAGGTTTTAGGATTATGGGTATTTATGGGTTCTTGGATACCTACTTGCTATAAGAAAGATTTAAAACGAGATAAGTCAAGTTGTCATTGAAGTAATGACCTCCTGAATAATTGTGATGAGCTCTCTTTGAGTTTGAAGCTAGTCGCAGTACTTTACTTTGCGAAATTTTGCGCGCGGAATCAATGCTACCTATTGGCGATCGCTCTAGTATAATCAGTTGTTTAGAATTGATTGAATTTAACGTCGATTTTACCTTCACATATTGGGCGAAGTTTCCGTCGTAAGCTATGATTGATAAACCTGCCCCTTGACATTTGTGCTTTTGTTTTGTTTACTCGTTGATGGAATTTAGGTGACCGTGTCATTGAACCCTAATCGAAATTTTAGATACACAATCGAAGGTCATATAATATACCCTAATCTCGTCGGTGAAAGGATTCGGTAGGTATTAGCTATACCTATCAATTTGCTATTTCTATTGATTTTTGCGTTACGTATTTCATTTCTCATGGTTATTTTAATTTATGTGTTGTCGTTAATTATTTTCCCTCGTCTTATTATTATTATTATTTGTAATTTTAAAATATGGAACGTATTGTATCGCACTTTCCCTGCATATATTCTGGGATAAATTATTATTTTTATTATTATTATACCCTAAGTTGTTTGAGAGGCATATTTCTATTCACATCGTGTAATAAATACCTAATTACATTGAGCCAATAAATGATTACCTCCAATGAACGATATTAAATAGGTACGTCATTTGTTATGGTTTAATTGTTTACACTTCACATAGTTGACCTTCGGTATACTGACCTACTTTGGAGATTGTTTATTTCTACGGTCATTGTCCTTTTGAAGCACAATTCATCGTTTAACTAATTCTTTTCTATTTATTTGACCTAGTTTTGCCCGAACATTAATCATTTAAGTAGGTACTTTGCTAACCTAAGAACTACCTGGGTGACCTAGTTTCAACTAAGGTATTCCTTGCTTGACTTGTTTTTGAGAAATATAGGTATTTCGGTTACGAGTCAAACTGATATCGTATGACGCCTATTCTTATACGCGCTTAAATATACAATAGACCTACCTAACTAAAACAAGTACTTGTATGACCTGATTTATAAGTAGGTATTTGTTTGTTTGACCTAATTTTGAGACGCTTGTATACCCCCGCACACGAAATATAGAATAAAGAGCTTCCACGATAGTCACTTATTACGTTCTACGCGCCTCGATTCGTTTCATATGAGTTATAATAAATTAGCGCATTCACCTAACTGAAGTAAATACCTACATATGTATCCTAACTCTAAAGCAGGTATTTCCTGTTTGACCCACTTTCGAGCAAGTGAAAATTGTTATTAGTGTGTTAGTGACAAACTTCAAAGGTCCGATTGATTTATTGGTGATGCACGCTCGTCCCTCTCTTCTTTGTCTCTGAAAATAATTAATAATTGGTTTTATCTTACCGCCCTCGATCGATTACAATTTTTCCCAGTCGGAACCTTCATAACTTCGACATTGTGATCGAGGTTTTCCCTTTTTTTTCGTTTCCTAGCTAATGGACTCCTATCGGCCCCTTTTGAGAAAGGACTCTGATGATGAAAAAAACTCTTCAAATATCTGTCCATTTAAAATTCACTTCGGCATTTCGCTTAGTTCCTCAACCTCGTATTAATTACTGTTTTATTTCATTCGCCTTCGAGAGGTGATTCATCAAATAACAAATCAGATGTTTAATTTTATTGTCCGGAATTAGGTAAATCATTATTTATTCTCAATACTTTAATATCACTTTAGAATCAATAACCGTAGATACGCACGTTTTCCAAGTGTACGAATTATTATCACCACTGTTTATTACAATTTCGTTATTCAATTCACAAAGGATTTTTAACCGCTTTATTATTGAACCACTGTAGTTTAAACGTGACTCGAACAATTCGTTATTGTTATTTATTTTACATATGTCATGTTATTTAAAGTAAGGTTAAAGTTTTAATTATTATATCACCTATAGTTAATTTTAAAATCGCGTGTTATATTTTCTTTTATCCGGTAATTTGATTTATTTTAAGACACTGGATTTTTGTTAAATGTTATAAAACCACTAAATACAAGCTGTAAGAAAGAACCCCGAATGTCATTCAATTCTTATTTACTGACTTTAAACACTTTCATTATAAAACACCCGAACTTTCACGAAGTATTATTTAGGCACTTTTCCGGACTCTCCGTTGATCGTCTTTGAAATTTTTATTCCTCAATTTTAAAGGGAAAATAAAACACTGAATTTACTATTTTTTTGCAAACACTTGTAGACATTTTTCAACTCTACTAGAAGCACTAGTTTACTAGTCTTCTTCGCGCACCTTTACATTTTTCTTGATCGCGCACTTCCCGTTATTTCATCCGAACTCTCCCTCAATCTCCCAACGAATCCCCTTTCTTTATCAAACCATGGTCTTTTAAAAACTTTTTAGAGCTCTCCTTTCATAGAAAAATCACCCCTGATCGCCCAGACTTTCATAGGAAAAGGACCAAATTCGGTTCCTCCGTATATGACCTTTTGTCAAATCTCTGCTAATTCCCTATCTCATGTCTTAGAACCAAATTAGTTTAGTGTCTCTCTCTCGTAAAAAATCACATAAATTTTCTCATTGACAGGTATTTATTTTAAAAATTTCATGTACTTGCTCGTAATTCATTTTTTAATGCCTACCCCATAAAAGTAATGTTTTTATTTTAGAGTAAATATTCGTATTTAACTTGTATAATTTTGTTTAGGTCGTTTCGTGTTAATGATACCCTTAATTGCTTGAAATCATGTTCTATAATTTTATTTGGATAAAGTCATATCAACAAAGTGATAGCCAACCTTTTTTCTCTAGTCAAACGGTTAGCGATTCCTTCGACGGTTCTCACGCATTTCCCAGTGTCAGGCTACGTTAAGCATCTTTTCCTGTGATTTGATTTAATTGTAGAGTGACCAAAATGTACCGTGGCCTTTGATATGCAATATTTTCAATATCCTGTTTATCGTGAATAGTGTTGTCAGATCAGAGTAATCCTTATATCGGTACTTATTAAAGTCAATTTAAGTAGTTCCAATCAGTTTTCTTTTGAGATATTTGGCTCTAATAACTTCGTTTCACCATTCCATTTCCATATCAATAGATTTTCCCACTTTTTCAGGTTATTATATTCAGTTTGTGAAAATTTCCGAGATCCTACCCGTTTTTTGTGATCATTCCAGATCGGTTTTAATTAAATCGACCCCTGGGACCATTCATGTTACGTTTTCCGTGCCCTTATTGATAATTTTTCATTTATTTATTTCCAACATTCCCGTCTAAGATTTTTTTGTGTTTACGTTTAAAATTGTAGGTACCCAAAACCCCCAGTTCCCGATCGCGTCTTATGTAAACACGACCCGGAGTCGATAATCTTTCAACTCTTTGTCCTCAGTATTGTTTTTAATACAGTTCATTCAACCTAAGTCCCTGTGAGAATTAATTCAAGGCCGCCCAAAATGATCAAAGTCCACTCTCTTATTGGTAGAATTTAAACTTCCTTTGTTTTCGATATAACTATGATATGGTGTTCCCTCGCTTCAGTCTCTATGCAGATTTCTGTATAGTTCCCAACTGCTCGGACAGATGTCGCCGAATGTACCATTTTCTCTACATAATATTTAGAGGAAAAAATTTTTTCTTGTAGGCTTCTCGTAGGTTGAAGGTTGGCATTCATCACAGCCCCCCTATAGTTATAATTCCAGCGGTAAACACGCCTCCTAGTGTTAGTTGATGGAATTAGAACTAAACATAGATCTAATTTTGTGCAATCTTCCTTAAATCTTCCCTTTTTGTTCTTTTCTTCAAACTTGTTGCGCGCCCCTGCCTTTCACTATTTTATATCGTAGAATTTTGTTCGGTTTTCCTCTGTGCTGAAACCATTTTTCAATGTACTCTTGTCTACTCAATGACCTATTTAAGTCGGCTAACTTACGTCAGTTGCTGTACCTACTCTTCGTCCTACCCCCCTAAGATTTTTACTTCCACAAACTCCCCCCCTAAGACTCTACTTCCGTAACCTCCCCCCTAAGATTCTTCTTCAAAGATTTCCTCCCCCCTAAGTTTTTACTTCACCGATCTCATTTAATTTTTTCCAATGAATTGAGGTATTTATAAGCTCACGGGCCGCTTATTAGGAATTGAATCACCTTCAATCATCGTTATTATAATTCAGGGAGTCATTATTTATACAATATTTCCCTAAACAATCTGCAACATAGCTATGTGCAATAATTTTTAATGCAACCCGGCTTTGTTTGTTTCTTTATTTATTTGCACGTATATACAAATGTATAATGTACCTAAACCCCGTTTTAAACAAGTTACCCCCTCCTAAATTCGGATGCGTTTTAAACCGCTCCACTTATTGGCTCTATATTGCAAATCGGAAATAATCCGGTTACCCGAGAAATATGCCAACCCCCGGTAAGTCTAAATTTTTAATTTATTCAGCCGGCATCCATGTAATGATGTATCTCCAATCCATCCCTGTTACACGTTTGAACGCAACGATTTGAAAATCTCACTTTATTTATGTGTAAATATTTTATTTTATTTTTATTCGTCCTTTGCTTTGTATGTTATGTTGATTTTATTTATTTTTATGTCACCATGTTGAAGATGTATTTATTTATAAAATCCTTCAACTCGAAGGAAATAATAATACCCTCGACCACTATTAACATAAACAACGTTATTTGATTAACTATCGTAAGTATCTCTTCTTTCACAGTAACATCTCGAGTTGTTCAATAACAAAGATTTCGGTCACAAAACCTTGTCACAACCGTACGTGTTTGTGACCATATCACCACTTCCTCGCGACAGTGTTTATTCAATTGTTTGTTTACATAACCGCGTTTTATTATTAGTGTTATTTGACTGATTTGAATTCGAGTGTTTTAGTCCGTCGGAGGTATGCAATGTTGTTTATATAACAGCTTTTTTGTTTATCAATACGCACCACCCTTCTAAATCTGGGTCAACATTCCTGGGTGTTATGAGATTTATGATTTTTATCTGGTATAAGGCACGTTTTTCACTTTTTGTTTTAAAATATTTGGTTTTTGAGTTATTATTTTTTTTTTCCGACTGTTTTATTTAATGGTACGTTTTTTTTTTTTTTCCACTTGTTTCACGTTTAATGAAGATGATTTAATGGCACGTTTTTCACTTTTCGTTTAAAATATTCACTTTTTTTTCCAATTAATTATAATTTCATTTATTTGTTCATTTTATTTTATTTTTATAATATCTCAGAATTCTCTCAACTTGTAACCTTTACTCTCCTGGTCCGCGGCAACAGTTGTAATGGTCCGCCACCCTTGGCTTTTGACACCAATTGTGATGAACCCTACCTAGCTGATTTACTTTTCTAAGCTTCTACCTCGTAGTTTAAATCTCGTAGCTCCTGTCTCGTAGCCACGCTCATAATTCTACCCTTATGTCCTACTGATCACACCACTAGGTATGATGGCCTGACTCAACCCTCCTTTCGGTTTATTTCTACCTCAGGCTCGTGATTTCTAAACCCCTATACCTTATAATCTAGCTAAACCTACCCTATCTTCTTAAATCCCTGCGATTTTCTCACAGTAATCAAGATTTAAGATTTCAGTTCACATTATTTCTATAATCTGCGTTGTGTATTTTTTTGTTTTAGATTTTACATCTGTTTGCATACTTAATATGCACACATATGTAGAGAAGATAATGTATTACGTGTGGTAACCCATAGATTCTTTTAGAGAAAGGGTGAGAATCTTCCGATTTATTAATTATTATTATTTGAGTATCTTTTACCGAGTTTGATAAACTAACCCCGCCTTAAACTTTGTGTCTATCTGATTTCTGTAGGAATTTAGTGTGTTTATTTAATTCTTCCTATCACCGCGGATACATCGATAACATAAAACAACAGTTAATAAATTTAACATTTCAAGAAAGCAAACCTTACCTTACCGGGGATCGTACTCGAGGGTCCAGTTTTCTCAATTGAAGTCCTTGTCTGCAACCTCCTAACATAATGTGTTTGTAGTCATAGTTAGTGTTATTGGTTAGTATTCGCAAAATTGTTGAAAGAGCAGGAATGGATGGATATGGGGAGGGGATAATATGTTTGCTGAAAAGTCGGCTCCTCCGCTAACCAAGTGAAAACCGATGAACAACAATTACAAACCCGGATTCTTCCAGTACGTTTGCTAGGCTTATCCTTAGATCCGAGTTTTACTCTCTTCGACGAGCGTCTCATGCTATGAAAGGGGCCCTTCACGCCAGCAGGGAGAATACCAAGTCTTCATGCCGTTTTTCTGTCTTACTCCGACTTCCGACTCCTCCGGATTGAATTTAACTCTACTGAGTCTAGAAGGGGTATTTCATGTCTTCCCTTATCATGTCTCTATCCGTTAAATGTGGCGTAAGCTTGTGACGGGCAGATCCTTCCTCCCACGTGACCGACCCAGCGTTACACTCCACCTCTGACTAGCTGACATAAAACTCACCTCGTGAACCTTATGTTTGCTTTCAGGTTTGACAAGAACTTCCGGTATGCGAATAACCTGTAGCTTTAATGCCGCGTCTGCGTATTGTCCGCACACGTCCTTCCTCTTCCCCGTATGCCTCACCTCGACAATACCGCCACAAGATCAAAGCTCTCTCCGTTCGGGAAAGGTTGACACTTACATTTCCGGATGGCTCATAAACACATACCGTAGCCTTGAAACTTACGTTCGAGAAAAGTTAGGATTCAGGACTGTATGAGTATTTGAACACCAGTGTTTTTTAAATGAGGTCACTAGCTCCTCGTGTATTAGGTTTTAGGATTATGGGTATTTATGGGTTCTTGGATACCTACTTGCTATAAGAAAGATTTAAAACGAGATAAGTCAAGTTGTCATTGAAGTAATGACCTCCTGAATAATTGTGATGAGCTCTCTTTGAGTTTGAAGCTAGTCGCAGTACTTTACTTTGCGAAATTTTGCGCGCGGAATCAATGCTACCTATTGGCGATCGCTCTAGTATAATCAGTTGTTTAGAATTGATTGAATTTAACGTCGATTTTACCTTCACATATTGGGCGAAGTTTCCGTCGTAAGCTATGATTGATAAACCTGCCCCTTGACATTTGTGCTTTTGTTTTGTTTACTCGTTGATGGAATTTAGGTGACCGTGTCATTGAACCCTAATCGAAATTTTAGATACACAATCGAAGGTCATATAATATACCCTAATCTCGTCGGTGAAAGGATTCGGTAGGTATTAGCTATACCTATCAATTTGCTATTTCTATTGATTTTTGCGTTACGTATTTCATTTCTCATGGTTATTTTAATTTATGTGTTGTCGTTAATTATTTTCCCTCGTCTTATTATTATTATTATTTGTAATTTTAAAATATGGAACGTATTGTATCGCACTTTCCCTGTTAATCTTCTATCTCATGTCTTAGAACCAAATTAGTTTAGTGTCTCTCTCTCGTAAAAAATCACATAAATTTTCTCATTGACAGGTATTTATTTTAAAAATTTCATGTACTTGCTCGTAATTCATTTTTTAATGCCTACCCCATAAAAGTAATGTTTTTATTTTAGAGTAAATATTCGTATTTAACTTGTATAATTTTGTTTAGGTCGTTTCGTGTTAATGATACCCTTAATTGCTTGAAATCATGTTCTATAATTTTATTTGGATAAAGTCATATCAACAAAGTGATAGCCAACCTTTTTTCTCTAGTCAAACGGTTAGCGATTCCTTCGACGGTTCTCACGCATTTCCCAGTGTCAGGCTACGTTAAGCATCTTTTCCTGTGATTTGATTTAATTGTAGAGTGACCAAAATGTACCGTGGCCTTTGATATGCAATATTTTCAATATCCTGTTTATCGTGAATAGTGTTGTCAGATCAGAGTAATCCTTATATCGGTACTTATTAAAGTCAATTTAAGTAGTTCCAATCAGTTTTCTTTTGAGATATTTGGCTCTAATAACTTCGTTTCACCATTCCATTTCCATATCAATAGATTTTCCCACTTTTTCAGGTTATTATATTCAGTTTGTGAAAATTTCCGAGATCCTACCCGTTTTTTGTGATCATTCCAGATCGGTTTTAATTAAATCGACCCCTGGGACCATTCATGTTACGTTTTCCGTGCCCTTATTGATAATTTTTCATTTATTTATTTCCAACATTCCCGTCTAAGATTTTTTTGTGTTTACGTTTAAAATTGTAGGTACCCAAAACCCCCAGTTCCCGATCGCGTCTTATGTAAACACGACCCGGAGTCGATAATCTTTCAACTCTTTGTCCTCAGTATTGTTTTTAATACAGTTCATTCAACCTAAGTCCCTGTGAGAATTAATTCAAGGCCGCCCAAAATGATCAAAGTCCACTCTCTTATTGGTAGAATTTAAACTTCCTTTGTTTTCGATATAACTATGATATGGTGTTCCCTCGCTTCAGTCTCTATGCAGATTTCTGTATAGTTCCCAACTGCTCGGACAGATGTCGCCGAATGTACCATTTTCTCTACATAATATTTAGAGGAAAAAATTTTTTCTTGTAGGCTTCTCGTAGGTTGAAGGTTGGCATTCATCACAAAGTGGAAGGTATATTATAGCCTTACCATTTAAACGAAATGCTTCAGCACTTGGGGATTCGTTTGCAATGGCAAAGAAACGTTTTTTGTGCCTCGAACGCAAATTGGAAGCCTCTCCTAAATTGAGAGAAGCCTATAACAATATTATTCATGAATATTTAGAGAAGGAGTACTTGTCTCCTGTCATTCCAAATAAGAAGGATCAAACGCCATATTATATAATACCACACCACGGAGTAGTGAGGGAAGATAAAATTACCACAAGTTTGAGAATAGTCCTAGACGCTAGTGCGAAAACAAGCACTTCAATATCATTAAATAATATTTTATATAGTGGGGAAAATTTACAGGGGGATTTATTTAATATTATCATGAATTTTCGCGTGTTTCCAATTGCACTCTCAGCTGATATACGCAAAATGTTTTTGTGTATAGGAATGCAGGAAAATGATAGGAAATATCAACGGATACTATATCGCTTCTCGCCAAGCGAGAATATAAATACCTATGAGTTTAACTGTGTTTGTTTTGGACTTACATCCAGTCCATTTCAGGCTTTACGCACGATCAGACAATTAGCATCCGATGAAGGAGAAGCTTTTCCCGAGGCAAAGAAAATCATCGACGATTATTTATACATGGATGACTTTGTGTTCAGTTTGGAAACTGAGGAGAGTGCAAAGGAAACGTCATCGCAGTTAATCGCATTATTGAAAACTGGCCAGTTTGACCTTGTTAAGTGGACCAGTAATTCGGAAAATGTTTTGGAATCCATTCCAGATTCACAGCGCTTGTCATCGATAAAGGAATTTGATGAAGAGTGTAAGCATAAGGTATTAGGATTATACTGGTCACCAAATTCCGATTTTTTTTCGTTTGTCACTTCTACACCTAAAACAACTTGTACGAAGAGAAATATATTGTCTTGTGTCGCCAAAATATGGGACATTATGGGTTTCATCGCGCCTGTTGTCCTATATGCAAAGCTCTTAATAAAGCAATTATGGATTTGCAAATGTGATTGGGATGATGAACCTCCTGCAGATATTGTGAGGATATGGACGCGATTCTGTGAGGAACTATCGTCACTAAATAAAATACAAATTCCGCGTCATGTTGGCATCACTTCTAAAACTATTGTAACCATTGTGGGTTTCGCAGATGCGAGTGAGAAGGCTTACGGTGGAATAGTGTATTTTCATATACAAAATGAAGATGCCAATTCAGTACATGTTGCTTGTGCAAAATCAAAGGTGTCTCCGATGAAAATCGTTTCTCTTGCACGATTAGAACTCTGCGCTGCACTAATATTGGCAAGGTTAATGCATAAGGTAATAGGAACGTTAGAAAAACGCGTGAAAATTGATAAGGTTATCGCATTTACTGATTCCACTGTTGCACTCTGTTGGATTCATTCGTCTCCTCATAGATGGGGAACATTTGTGGCCAATAGAGTCACTGAAATTCAAGCTGAATTATCGGCTAACTGTTTCTATCATATTTCAGGTACAGACAATCCCGCTGATTGTCTGTCGCGTGGGCTTACTCCCAATCAGATTTTGGATCACCCGCTATGGTTTCATGGTCCACCATGGCTGAAATTAAGGCCAGAGCAGTGGCCCATTACCGCTTATGACGTCACCATGGTGACGCAACCGCCCGAACTAAAGACTACGTCGTTAGTAGTGACTTCTAGTTTAGAGGAGTATGAAATACTCACCTTGTCCAAACGCTTTTCTTCGTGGAATAAATTATTACGTTGTTTGGTTTATGTATTTAGATTTCTTAAGGTGTTGCCGTATCGAAGACACATAAGTGGATCGGACTTAGAGTTTGCAGAACTCAGAGTATTTCGTGAAACACAATTGGCTTATTTCCCCCGTGAGTACATAAATCTTCAACAAGGAAAAACGTGTAAACCCGTATTTCAACGTTTGAGGCCGTTTTTGCAAGACGGACTTATAAGGTTAGGGGGTCGATTAGTTAATTCGGATTTAGATTATGATCAAAAACACCCCATAGTCCTTCCACGAAAAGATCACATTTTGAATTTATTGGTTGATCATTATCATCAAATTCATTGCCACTCGGGTCCCGCATTATTAATGTCCATTTTGAGGCAGAAATATTGGATTCTATCGGCCCGTAGTTTAATTAGAAATCGCGTACATAAGTGCAATTCATGTTTTCGGCTACACCCTAAAACAATCGCACCTTTAATGGCCGACCATAAGGATTGTCGTGTCACTCCATCTGTAAAGCCATTTACGCACGTCGGCATAGACTTTGCCGGGCCTTTAAAGGTAACCATGTCACGTGGACGTGGAATTCGTTCTCAAAAGGCATATATTTGCTTATTTGTGTGTTTAACAACGAGAGCGATACACCTTGAATTAGCGTCAAGTTTAAGTACCGAATGTTTCCTGAATGCATTTAAACGCTTTCTTTCCCGCCGTGGTCCCGTGTCAAATTTATATTCAGACAACGGAACTAACTTTGTAGGAGCTAAACGAAAGTTAAATGAATTGCACGCATTTTCCACATCTTCACATTTTGGTGAAGAATTCGCAAGTGTTTTGGCCAATAATAGAATAAATTGGCATCTAAACGCGCCAATCGCGCCACATTTTGGTGGAAATTGGGAGGCAAATATCAAAAGTATGAAGACTCATCTTTTTCGCGTAATAGGAGATCAGATTCTGTCTTTCGAGGAGACAACTACAGTGCTCGCGCAGGTAGAAAACATTCTAAATACAAGGCCATTATGTAGGACGCTCTCTTCAGACCCATCTGAAATTCTCGCGTTAACCCCCGCTCATTTCTTAACGACTACCCCGCTGAAACACCTGCCAGCCATGACCATCGAGGAGGATAATTTGAACCTTCTATCGCGTCATGACTTGCTCGATAAATTGATTCAATCGTTCTGGAAACGTTGGAGGTTGGATTATTTGCATACCTTGCAAGTACGTCCCAAATGGAATACTCCCGCTAACCCTGTCAAGGTCGGTTTAGTAGTAATTGTGGGGACCGAAAACGCTCCTCCATTGCATTGGCCGCTAGGGGTAATTGTCGAAGTTTTCCCCGCAAAGGATGAAGTAATTCGTGTTGCTCGCGTTAAAACAGCGTCGGGAACATATATTCGGCCTGTCGTGAGGCTTTACCCTTTGCCGACTCAATAATGAGTTATTATTTGTTAGATTTAGTTAAACATAGCTTAGGAAATTTAGGTTAAGTATTTGGTTATATTTGTTTATTTGCGATAGTGCTATCACAGTGCGGTTTAGAAAGGGACCCTTTCAAGGCGGGGGGGATGGTGGCGCCAGTTTCAATTAAAATCATTTATCTATGATAAGAAGCTGAATAACTGCTTTGTTCCCTTTCCTTTCCCTTATTTCCATTACCTATAAAATGCCAAAAACAAGGTGCAGTGACAAACAGCTTTGTTTGCTTTACTTGTACCTAAATTATTGTCACACACAAAAACTGTGAACCGCCTGTAACTGCGCGGAAGTTCATTGTCGTTCCCGCCTTACGAAGTAATTGTTGTTCCCGCCTCACGAAGTGTATGATTGTTTTTTCCTCGCCTCACGAAGTGTGTATGGTTTGCCGGCACCTCGTGTGAATTCATCGTGATTTGTTTTGCCCGCTGATATTGTGTATTGTTAAGCCATATGTATTTGCGTGAAACCGCCCGCCACATTAATTTAAGTTATCTCGCCGCGGCTGTGGAGAATGCCGTGTTGTGTATTGTGAACCCTTTAGACTTTAGACTAAACCAGCGGCCTAAAGTGGACTATAAGAACCTGAACGGACCATATGAAGTGCAGTTTGGTGAGTTTTTGGCATCCCCTTTTAACCTTCCCTTTGAGCAGTTATTTAGTGAACCTTATTTAAATTTGGCACACGCACGCGCACCCGCTTTGCGGAGGAGATTGTCGCGGCCATCTTGTACGCCCAACCAGAGGTATTGCCCAAGTATTTATTGCTTTTACTAAATTTTTAGCAGATAGATTGCATTTAAAAAAAATTCTGATACTGGTTTGAAATTTAATCCTAATATCATTTTTAAAACTATTATGATCTAATCTATTCGATTGCGGGTATCCTAAATATTTATAAACCTCATCCCATTTCATACTTTTAATTTTGAAATTTCTAAATATACCCTGGTCTCCATCTACAATTTTGTCTTTCTCTACATGGATCGTTCTACATTTATCTAAACTAAAAGTCATTTTCATACCATCTGAAAAATTTTAAACTTGCTTTTAATTAACATTTTAGATAGAGGATTCAATTCTAAGCAAAACCAAGGAGGACTCAATGAGTCTCCTTGAAAATCCCTCTTTTTATTGAAATGCCTGGTACTACTATTTTCTTACCTTTTAAATTAACTATTAAATCGGTATTCCAAAAGGACATAATATTTTTCAAAAAGCTAATTATAATGGGGATAACTTTATGTATATTTAATATTTTGATCAGCCACGAGTGCGGGACACTATCAAAAGCTTTTTGATATTCTATATAGCAAATATGTAAATTACGTTTTTGATTTTTAATCTGTTTCAGAATTACAGAATCAATAACTAATTGTTCTTTACATCCCATATGTTTTCTGCGGCAACCTTTTTGTTGTTCAGATAAAATATTTTTGTCATCTGAGTGAGTATATATTAAATCTGTCAAGCAAGAGGTTAAAATTTTGTATATTGTCGGTAAACATGTAATGGGTCTATACTGAGAGGGATTATTGATATTTTCGCTTTTAGGCAACATATAAGTGATGCAATTAGTTACAAAATTTGGAAAATTTTGAGGTTGTCTGACAAATTTTGAAAGATTTTTTGTCAAAAGAGGATGTAAAGTAGTTAGACGTTTGTACCAAAAAATATGTATCCAATCGCAATTGGTGGCTTTCCAATTATGAGTATTTTGGCTAACAATTCAACCGATGTGTCATAAATCTCATTTGTTCGATATGTGAACAAAGTTCTTCATTTTCTATCCAGGGACCTGACTCATTATGTTTTATATCTTTACTCCAAATTTTAGTCCAAAATCGCACATATCTGATTCAGATGGCAATGAAATAATATTTTGTTTATAGTCAAGTTTGGAATAAAATATTTTCTCATTTTTCGGGAATAATCTATTATTATTATTTTTATTATATGTGTAACTATATCTTTTTAATCTACTAGCTTTTACACCTAATTTTTGTTTTAATAAATCCAATAAATCATTGATTATATTTTCATTATTATTCCTATCAATGTTATAACCAAATTTTCTCCTAATATCGTCTGCATGTCTCAAAATATTCCTACTTCTATTTCCATTTTTATATTATACTAGCTGGTCCCGGCATGCGTTGCTATGCCATTTAATAAAGAAATTATTTCTCCCTGAGTGTCCTTTCCCATTCATCCTGTTCCCATTCTTCTCCTGCATCCTCTTCCCCTCTCGCGTTCCCACTCCGTCACCTCCACCTTCCCTCTCCCCACTCCACCCCACCCGTCCCCCGTCCCGCGAACCCCCCTCCCAAGTTCCCCACCCCCCTCAAACGTCCCCTTCCCCTCCCGCGTTCCCCTTCCACCTTCCCCGTCTTCCCGCTTCCTCGTCCCGTCAACCCTCCTCCCGCGTTCCATATATTCAATCCCGGTACATTCAGTTTTTAAACAGCCCGCGTGCCACCTTTTAAATATTTTATTCAAATTTCCATTTTTCATGTACCTACCTATTTAAAATATCTAAAATTCTTGATTCGATTAAAATTATTAGGGGAGTACCTACTTTAAATATATTTATCAACTTAAAGATTTTCATAAATAGAATCCTGATTTAACAAATCATTGTTTTTCAAAATGTCATTTTCAAACACGCAATCTGTCAAACGTGCAATGTTTTCTGAAATTATCCAACTTTCTGCGAAATTTTCTTAATTTTTCTCTCCGTAAGAACCATCCTCGTACTTTAAGAATATTCTATAAAAAGAATTAGCGAAATCGGTTCAGCTGATCTCGAGATTTGCGCTTACCAACACATTTAGCGATTCATTTTTATATTATAGAAGATTACGCTTACTATGCTACTTCTTAAAAATACTACATCATTTTCTAATCTAATATGCAATTCTGGTTTACTATAACTATACGATCTATCATTAGAGGACTTTAATTTAATTCCTAACTTATTACATACAGTGATGACACTAGCATATACTATTGTACGAAGATCTAAAAAACTAATGTCGTCAAATATTATTTTTGGTAAAATTATATTATTTAATTCAAAAATTAATTTAGATAATTTCTTTGACGTATGCAATGTTGATAATTTTGGTCTAACTGTGGGCTCTATATTTTGACCGGTCAGTGGTTGAGTATGATGGTATCGATGACCTCCAAGACCTATTAAATCTTGTTAATAATGCTGGTGAGCAACTGGGCCTAACAACCAACGTCGTTAAAACTAAATGGATGACATTTGGACGACTCGATCACTCTGAATCAGTGATACAATTAAATGATTGCAATGTCGAAAAGGTGGAAAGATTTAGATACCTCGGCAGTATTCTCACGGAGACTCTTGACCCAGATGTAGAGGTTAGGTGCAGAATTGAAGCAGCAAGTACCTACTGCGTTCATTAAAATGAAATCCCTCTTCTGCAATGACAATATCAGCTTAATACTAAGGCAGAGAATGCTAAAATGTAATGTGTGGTCGGTCTTGCTTTGTGGATGTGAAACATGGACCTTGAAAGTAAATACCATGAACAGGTTAGAGGCTTTTGAAATGTGGCTTCACCGGAGAATGCTCAAGGTCCCATGGACCAACATGATCACCAACATAGAAATTCTCAGGTGGGCTAAAGCAAAAGAGAACTGCTTACATTAATAAAAATCAGGAAAATTTCATATCTGGGTCAGCTCAGCTGGCTAAGTCCTCCATCACAACACAAGCAACATTTTTGGCTTTCTGTGGTGGTAGTAGGAGATTTTCAAACATTGTTGGGTTATTCGTAACCCGGGAATGTTTTTTTTTCTTTTTTTTTAAAAAAAAGAAAAAAATATATATCTATTTATATTTTTATGAAGTAAGTTAGCTAATTCTATAACATTGTCATCTACTAAGTTTAAATTTGCAATGTTGATTTCCCTAAGATTATACATAACATCTAAGTTATTTGAATCTACTGTCATAACATTGGACATTTCGACTAGAATATTATCTACACTATCTACATTCAATGCATCTGATATAACATTGTTACTTGAATCAATTTGTTCTAAATTATTCCCCAGTTGCAATCTATCTGCTACTTCCTTTTTTTATCTGATCTAATGTTACTAATATAATAATAAGCCTGTTTATTTCTTGTTTTACAATAGTTAGTAATTACAATATTACAATAAACTCAAATTTGATTTGTATTAGTAAGTTAGCTTAGATTATGTTAGTAATATAAGTATATGTTTTAAAAAATATTGATGAATTAACAAGAACCCCGGTTTGGGTAAAGGCCTCCTCCAAAGATGTCCATTTTTGTCTGTCTTGTGCTATGGAGTACCAGTTTATGCCAGTTGATCCTTTCTGTAGCAAGGTATAAAGGTGTTGTGTTCTTCTATTTTGTTGCCCAGTCGTCTAACTTCCTAAATTTCCATAATATCTTAGTTAATTTTACTTAAGCATTCTTCCAGTTATATATTCGGTCGTATGATGACAGGGTGTTGGCGTTGTATGTTATAATTTTTATTTGACGGCTTAACTTTGTGTGATTTTTCGAAGTTTTTAAGGTTGAGCTTGAGTTTTGTATCTTTGGAGGGTTTTGGTCATAATCTTCCACGGTGACCAGCCGGGTTGGAAGATTTTTTGTGTTTTTTATTGAAGTTTGTTTATTTGTGGTATCGGTGTGAAGAGAGGGGGTTAGTTGCTATGCATTTTTATTCGTTGTATTTGTATTTGTTACTACGGGAATTAAATTTATTTATTTTTGAAAATTACCCTTTTTGGTCTGCAAATCTTTGTTCGATTACTTGGGCAACCGGATAATTTTGTGACAAAATTAAGTGTAATTTTTTTCTATACATCATCATATCTGTTTCTAGTTTAGTTACATAATAATATGAACGAACTATGAACATATTGACATTGTTCGTCCATTTCATTTATTATTATTCTTTTTTTCTTTTTCATTGTTTTTTTATTATTATTTGTTCTAAAAACTACGGTTTATATGCGTTTTTTCCGCCTTTTAAACACGAGCCTTACTCTAAAATAGGTGTAAAACAAATTTAATCAATGTATCTTTTAAATTAAAAACTTTACTTGATGTTATAACATGTAATGTAATTAATTGTATCATTATATTAATAAATAAATAAAAAATTAAAATAAAAAAGTAGAAGTAAAATAAAAGTTAAATGAAAGTAAAATAAAAGTAAAATAAAGCGTACCAGTTTTACGGCTAGAACATAGAAAAAAGAAAAGTTTAATGTTTATTTTTAAATAAGATAATTATATAACCAAAAAAACCTGAAAAACACCAAAACCGTGTGTAAAAGTGAAAAGTGGAAAAATAATAGGTATATATATGCACACATACATACACATATAAACACATATATATTCTTTTAAAATTTCAAATACATAAAAAATTACGGTATCAATTTTTCAGTTTTGTTACAATGAATTAAGTTATTTGGTAATGGATTGATTATTATAAGGCTTCAATAACTATTTGTCTAAAAGTGATTAAAGTACACGAAAAGCTAATATCAGCAACGATATATTTTTTGTTATAATGATTGCAAGTTCTTAATAAGAAAGAATTTTGCCTGAGACTAGTTAAAGCACATTCGATATGAAACAATGACTACTCTCTAGTTTTCTTACTCGGGATTCTAATATTAATTGATGACAAAAGAGCTGGAAAGTCAATACGATCACTCAAGACTTTGAAACATATCCGCGATGTCTCTCTTACTTCTTATAGTTTTAAGTCCATATAGCCCAGTCAAGATGTACATCCGTGCTTGCAAAAGGTCCGGTCATTCTGAATTTTTTATATGTTGTTAGGACCTAAACCAGTAATAAAAAAAAAAATTGCAACTTCGAAAGTGCTGTGCGAGCGGCGGTGGACCCAAAAAACCAAGAAATTTTAGGATTTTTTTCAGTTTTTGCACAATATCTCAGTGAAGGAAGAGTCTGACCGGTATAGTTACTATACATACTTTTAAAGTATACTAAATTTGCTACAATTTGAGATTAAAGCGAGCTATATGCAGCCATTGGTTTCCAAGATACAGTTCTTCGAAAATAGGCCATTTTTTCCAAAAAGTGAAATTTTTTCGAAATGGTCACTTATTTTGTAAAATATTTTCTAAAACACGTATCCCACGTCAAATATTATTTGAAATAAAATTGTAGTAAATTTCATTAGCTTTCATTTAAAACTAGATTGATATCTATAGACCTAACGGTTCTCTCAAGAACGCCAGATAACCAAAAACAGTCATAGGTGGGTTTTGATATAAATCATGTAGGAATTGTGTCTTGGTTGCCAAATCATGTCTTTCTTTTTATCTTAGATGGCCCGGGCTTAGGCTCGCACGAAGAAGGTGTCTCGATATCTGTGATGGACGCTGGGAGAGGCGCCCAGTCTGTAGTCGGGTCATCTTCATCGTCCGAGCATTTCAGCTCCACATCCGGGACGTTATTGCACAATTTTCCACCGATAGAGCCACAAAGCACTTGATGCCTGCTTCACTTATGACTTGTGGGGTGGAGTCTGGCCGAAGGAAGACCTCCACTTGCTCAGCAAGTGGTTCACTCTTGCTCAGAAGTGTGGTGATTTTGGTCTTTCCTTCGCCAAATGGTGCTGAGGTGGTATCGCACCCGGTAAACGCGTGGGTGAATAGTACCGTTCCTGGTAATCGCCGGGAGCCCTGGTGATTGTAGGAGGTCGTAGAGTAGTGACAGCAACCAGCTTCACCCTTGGTGCTCTTCTGAAGATAGACGTTTGTCTCTTCAGCACCTAAACCATTGAGAAGAACGAGCAGGTCGACGTCTTCCCCCACTATGACGACCCGATCGGCTACTGCTCTTTTTGAAAGCGCCATCATGACGATCTCTCGATCCGCATCTTCTTCGGCAACAGCCACTTCTACTCCATCCTTCTGAAAGGCGTCACAGAGAAGAGTTATAAGGCGTCTCTTATTGTTCTCATTGTTGTTAGGATAAACCCACAATGACTAATGTAACTACTTCACAGCACAATAAAACCATAAAAAGACGTGAGAACAGTTTATTTGCATTTCCCCCCAAAACCCACCTATGACTGTTTTTGGTTATCTGGCGTTCTTGAGAGAACCGTTAGGTCTATAGATATCAATCTGGTTTTAAATGAAATCTAATTAAATTTACTACAATTTTATTTCATATAATATTTGACGTGGGATACGTGTTTTAGAAAATATTTTACAAAATAAGTGACCATTTCGAAAAAATTTCACTTTTTGGAAAAAATGGCCTATTTTCGAAGAACTGTATCTTGGAAACCAATGACTGCATATAGCTCGCTTTAATCTCAAATTGTAGCAAATTTAGTCTACTTTAAAAGTATGTATACTAACTATACCGGTCAGACCCTTCCTTCACCGAGATATTGAGCAAAAACTGAAAACAATCCGACAATTTCTTGGTTTTTTGGGTCCACCGCCGGTCGCACAGCACTTTCGAAGTTGCAAAATTTTTTTTTATTACTGGTTTAGGTCCTAACAACATATAAAAAATTCAAAATGACCGGACCTTTTGCGAGCACAACCCCCTTTTCATGTTTAACTTGACTGGACTAATAGTGTTTTATAGAGCTGTCCATGTCATGTTAACGCACATTTTCTTTATCATGGGTGTAGGCACGGTGGTGCGAGGGGGCGTTTGCCCCACCCTGGCTGGCCTATGCATGACATCTAGGATTGTCAACCGAGTCGCATTTTCAAAATCACAGCACTTCAAAGGTTGGTTTTTCCTTCTTCCGTTCATATTCTTTGTATTCGTAGCGCCCAAAGCATGAATATGTTGTAGAAGACTACTTTTTTCGGTACCTACTATAGATTTTTTATTTTTTGTCCCACCCTAAATCAAAACCTGGCTACGCCCATGCATATATGTTTCGAACTATAGTCGTGACTCCGTACTGTTCTGAAAAAATTACACTTATAGGAGTTGGACTACGGTTGTCACACCGTGCTATTCTGATAAAATTACGCTTAAGTATAGGAGTCGAACTACGGTTGTCACTCTGTGCTATTCTGATAAAATTACACTTGTCTGAGTCGGACTATGGTTGTCACCATGGACGTAGGCACGGTGGGTCAAGGTGGCGCCCTTGCCCCATCCTGGCTGACCGATACATGAACTCTGGGATTGGCGACCGAGTCTAGCGTTTTCAAATTCACAGTACTTCATATGATAATTTTTCCTTCGTCCATTCATATTCTTTGTATTTAAAGAGCCTAAAGCATGAATGTGTTGTAGGAGCCTACTTTTTTCAGTACCTAACCTAGATTTTTATTTTTGCCCCACCCTAAACCAAATTCTGACTATTCCCATCAGTGGCGAACTAAGCCCTTCAGAGGCCCGGGGCGGCAAAGCTGAATAAGCCCCTCCCCCTAATTTTACGAGATTTTTATTCAGTTCACACGGGCCTCCAAGCGCCTCCACCATATTCGCTTAATCAAATCCCGCAAAACAAGGCTTTAAGGCACCAGGACACTGTAAAAAAAAATCATTTCATTTCTAATAAATAAACCCAGTCACTATGACACCACGGGGATTTTTTTATAGAGGGCCCCCTTCTATTATTTTATGAACGCTGAAAATTTTTCATAAAAAATCTACAATAAAATTCGATGATCCGCCATTTTTTCTATTTTTTAAATATCAAAATTCCCCTACGTGGTGCCTTGGACACTGGATTTTCAAGCATTTTAAGACTCGGTACATGCAAACCGGATGTATAGTTTTTTATGTTGTCAATCAGTTTGAAAACGTGAAAGTTTCGAGAAAAACGCAAAAAATGCATTTTTTACAGTTGCCTGGTGCCTTAAAGCCTTGTATAGGATTTGATCAAAGAAACACGGAGGGGTTTGGAGTTTTTTACAGTTGAGAATTTTTTTACAGTTGCCTGGTGCCCTAAAGCCTTGCGTAGGATTTGATCAAGGAAACACGGAGACGTTTAGAGGCCCCCGGGACCAGAGGCCGCCCCTTCCGCCACTGGATCTTAGGGAACGCACCCATCAAGGGCGAACCCCCCCCCCCCCTCCTCCCCCCCCCCCAGACGGTATTTTTTTGTGTACTGTGGAGATTCCATCACAGCACAGAAAACTGTCTTTATTAAACATGTAATTGTTGATTTTTTTGCCCATCCGCCCTTTGTGCCCCCCCCCCCCCCCCAGAAAAAAATCCTAACAGTAATTGTTGATTTTTTTGCCCGTCCGCCCCATTTATCCTGGATCCGCCCCTGGTACCCATACTACGTGACCTGTTCAGGGGGGGGGTCTTCAAAATACCACGCTTGGTACAAATGAGCGGCGGGGGGCTTAGGTTTTTGGTCACGGGGGGGGGGGTTAAAAATTGCAAAAAATTGGTCACGTAGTACGGGTACGTTCCCTTACCTGGAGCTTACCTATTTTATTACTACCTATATTATCTATAATAAGGTAACCTTTAGCAAAGGGCCTATAGATAAAAGGGCCGATAGTAAAACAAATACGAAGTGCAATACATAAGTGAAACTGGAACTTAAACTGTAAAGACATTAGAAAGATGTAGTAATAATTATTTTATTTTAAAAATTGTAAATTACTGGTTCATGCTGTATTTATATATTCCTATTTTATATGTGTGTGATGATATTTATATGGGACCTCCCAACTTCAAACTACCTCTTAGATAGGTACTAAGCATATTTTTAGGGCACCAGCGGTCCTAGCATGGTCGATCGATATAGGTTTTATCGAAAATGTCGGTAACTTGTTATCGCTCCCGAGCACGACTGCAGGCCGCTAACGAACAAATAATAGTTCACAGCGACTAAGGGTTCCTAATTTATTTGACGTGAACTGTTGTTTGTTCGTTAGCGGCCTGCAGTCGTGCTCGGGAGCGATAACAAGTTACCGACATTTTCGATAAAACCTGTATCGATCGACCATGCTAGGCTCTGGACACTAAAAAAATAAAATTGTCACTTTTTTATTTCATTTTCCAAAATATGCATTTGTTAGTAATGCTTTCACCGAATAATGTTGATATATGGCAACTTATATACTGTGTGTTGAATTATCCTTCAGCAAAACTTTGAACGCGTTTTTCTCAAAACTACGTTTTTCAACCTGGTTGACAACATATTAGAAAAATTATTCATCCGATTTGCATGCACATGCACAAAGTCTTAAAAGTGTTCGAAAATCCAGAAACTATGGCCTGGGCCGTATTATCCATAAGGCAGTGAAGGCAGCTGCCTAGGGGTCCCGTATCAGCTAGGGGCCCCTAGGGTAAAGGGGCCTCGAGACGTGCATTGCCTAGGGGCCCCAACATGTTTAAGCCGGCCCTGGCAAGGCCGTATTCTCCATAAGCAATAAAAATCGCTGTTCCGCCATTTTTTCTTTTTTTTTTGATATCGAAATTCCCCTACGTGGTGCCATAGACACTGGATTTTCAAACAGTTTAAGAATTTGTGCATGCAAATCGGATGTATAGTTTGTTTAATAAGTTGTCAACGTTGAAAAAGTTTCGAGAAAAACGCATTTGAAGTTTTGCTGAAGGATAATTCAACATACAAACTGTTTCAAATAGTTTCACATAAAATATTGTATCTCCATCAATTTTTCGACTTTCTTTACAAAATTTGGTGAGAGCATTCTTAACAAGTGCATCTTTCAAAAAATGCCAAAAAAAAATTACAGTGTCCTGGTGCCTTAAGCATAAGCATATATCAGCATATATCCCTCATAAGGGAACGTACCCATACTACGTGACCAATTTTTTGCAATTTTTAACCCCCCCCCCCCCCCGGTGACCAAAATCCTAAGCAAACCGCCGCTCATTTGTACCAAGCGTGACATTTTGAAGACCCCCCCCCCGAAGAGGTCACGTAGTATGGGTACGTTCCCTAAGCCTTGTTTATGATTTGATCAAGGGAACATGGCGGCGTTTGGGGCCCCCCCAGGACCGGGGGCACGAGGCGGGAATCCCTCCACCCCCCCCCCCCCCCCCCCCCCCCCCCCTTAGTCCACCCTAGATACCCATGTTCTTTATACTTACACCACAAGCAGCATTTTCATGATTCTGGAATCCATGCTAAACAATGTAAAAAAAAATAAACAAATATAATCTCTGGTACATTAACTGCCTTCCCATCTTCGCCTTTTCCTATCATTTGTTTATTTTATTTAGGTATTTGTAGTGCAATGTAAAAATCACAATAGTGTGTGGCAATGAAGTAACAAATTAAGTAGGTACCTACGGTAGATATTTAAAATTTTAAAAATTATAATGTTTCATGTTGTGTCTCTCGTTCATAAATAGGAAACCAATAGTTATATACGCATATATAGTGTTGTTCTATAACGTAAAACTGCTGCTGGGAAAGAAGGGAAGCAGGCGGATGTTCCAAGCTCGTTCGAATCAATATCGTAGTTTGAATACTATCGGTGTGCACAAAAATACATTCATTTGCCTTACATTATTATTTTTTGAAAATAATAATACAATGTCACGTTTTAATAATTTTATTATGATATATTGGATGTGTAAGAAAGAAATCTTGTTAGTCAAAGTTTGCACATGATTCATTTCAAGGTAGGAACTTTTTATCTGTGGTAAAAATTATGATCTATGACATATTGCCGGTTTTGTCTCTGGTCCTTTCTTTCCGAATTCGTGAAGTGCGGCTGTTGGTAGGTGTATATTTTTAATCTACATTCATCCGATTAATAAATGTACCAAAATCAATGAAATTGTGAATTCTGAACGTTCAATTGTTATAGTTAATATTTATCCCCGTAAATTTTATTCACCGCTGAATTTCGGCAATTTATAACCTAATAATATTTCGTAGTGTTGACAGTTCCATGTGTACTATGATTCGTGGAGTTTACAAACCGTGTTTGATCTTTCAAGTGAACTTAGAGCCTTTTCTGAAGATATTTACTGTGTTGCTTATTCAATTATATTATTTGCAGGCCCAAACAGCTGTAATATGAAGTTTAACAAATTAGTGACCGCCTCCAGGAGGAAAAATAGGAAGCGCCACTTCACGGCTCCTTCCCACATTAGGAGGAAGCTTATGTCTTCGCCCCTGTCTAAGGAGCTTAGACAAAAGTACAATGTGAGGGCTATGCCCATTCGTAAAGATGATGAAGTTCAGGTATGTTACTCATCTATCCCAACACCTTTTTATTCTAACACTTACTCCGTAGCTTCAATTTGCACAACTGACATAAGTGAGGTTATGTTTACTGCGCTATATATTTTAACATTACATGATGATTCTATAAACCATTCACAGACCATAGATCAAATTATTCATGGTTACAGGTTTGAAGGTTTTCTTCTTATTTTGTGGCTTTGTTTAACGTAGTCTATAAACTGGTTAAAAGTTGGCTCTGATGATGTAAATATTAGCAAAGCAGTTAAGGCATCATGTGAATGATGCCAAGCAAACAATTTGACTAGTCCCTGAGGAATAAATTATATCTAATTGCTTTGAACCCCTGTTGTATTTCTGTAATCTTTCAATAGATAATGTGCGTTATTTAAAAACTAAAGTGTTTTTCTTTATTATTTTTTACTGAAAGATGAAAATGCATAGTTTGGCTTCAGCAGTACATTAGATGAGTGATTCTGTATTTTTTGCATTGAGTCAGTGTTCCGAGACAATTAAGACAAATAGGCAAAATCAGTTGTAAGGCGTCCATCGTGTGTTATTGGCTGTCAAATATCTGGCTTTGGGAGGAATGCAGATCCGGGCACAGCTTGTTTTTGGCAAAAAACCATGTTTTCACCGCGTTTTAAGTTGAGAACTTTAATGTGGAAGGTGAAAAAAGTGCGGAAAGCAATAAAAAAAAATTTTGAAAAAGTTATTAATTTTCAATTACGTTAAGTAAAATTTCTCTTTGCGAACCGACATTATGACGACCCGGCGGCCATTTTGTCACTGATATATTGGTATCCCTAATACAATGATGAGCAAGATACGATTGTAGCCGACTTCGTGGGATACATGGATAAGGCGCGTAATAGGGTTTGTGTAGCGGGCTTGTGTATGTTATCTTTACTTTAAAAAACAGCCTACGTTTTTGAATGGTTTGTTTGGCTACGCAGGGTTTGTGTAGCGGGCTTGTGTATATTATCTTTATTTTTAAAAACATCCCAGGATTTGAATGGAATCCCAGGTCTCCATTCCAGTACCTACGCGCCTTATTATTTATCCCACGAAGTCGGCTACAATCGAATCTGGCTCTTGTTTGTAGGTCTGGGATACCAACATAACAGTGACAAAATGGTGGGCGAAGTGTCGCAGTATCGGTTCACGAAGTGAAATTTTATTTATACTTTAGACGGCTGTATCTCCCTCAATTTTGTTGAGCGCACCTTAATTTTTTTTATTCAGCTTCTCCACACTTTTCTCATCCAGAAAGTTCCTTTTTATTAAATTTCCAAACTGTGCCCGGATCTGCATTTCACCCCTGGCTTTCAATGGCTTATATAGCCTGTCGTTGTGTTACATAGAAGCCTAATAAGCGTTCACGAATTACTACATGTTTTTCGTATTTTTTTTTAAATATTTTATATACATTTTACAAATTTTCTCACAACTAACATCTGTTAATAAGGATTACACAGCAAACACACTGTCATCTCTGGCGTTAGCTTAACTACTTAAGAGTTGGTGTCTTAACACAAGCACAGTATTTAGCTTGTTTACGCCGTACAGAATACTGCATTTAAGAAAACTCTCAGAATGTGTCATATACGGCCGATTTAAAAGTTGGGCGTTAGGCTGTCACAGAAGATTCAGAATCACCCATCGGGTTGCTAACTAGTTTTAGCGTTTTTACTTAACTATTACATATTTCTACAAATACTTATCTTTACAATCTAAAGCTTGTCTTTGTTTCAATCTCAACAAAGCATGGTTCAAAAGAATTGTGCCACCAAAATATAATTTCTACATTGTGGCCAAATACTCCTTAAAACATGTAATCCAATCAATTTTTACTTTTGGTGACAATTTGATTTTTCCTTTTTAAGCATACAGTGTACCAAAGTTTTAATGCTTTTCGACAAATTGGTCAAGACTAAGAATCTAGAAATGGTTTCATTGGTATTATTTCTAAACTTCTCATACATTCAATTAAACTTATATAAAATAAGTATGAATTTGGGTGAAGTGTAAGTGGTTTGAAGTTAAGCAATTGTTGGTAAAAACATACATCTGGTAATCCAGAGGCACATTTCTTTAAGAAACTTTTGGTCTTCAAAAACTCTCAGCAGAGTGGCAAGTAATACCAACCCCGTAATCTTTTTTTTCACGGAAGCATTTTTATTTATTTTTGATGTTGTGTATGCTGTGTCATTTGTAATGTAAAGTGGTAGAAATGAAGTTAATAACACCTAACTGACTAGTCAGTTCTTCCCTGTTCTGGCCAGTTAATGTTTTAAGCCAGAAAGGGTGCAATTTGTGACATATTTTTATCGCACAGGCTGCCTTTTATTTCAACGAAACGGCTGTTTCCATTATTTATCAACTAGCATGCATATCATGCTTGCCAGAAGCAAGAAGTCTTGTTTTGGTTCATGACCTCTGTTCTTTGACTTGTATTGCATATTTCCCAAACCTTCTCTATCCGTTTAAAAAAAACATTGATATGTTGTAATTACTATTATTAATCATTTGTCCGTCTCTAGGTTGTCCGCGGCCACTACAAGGGCCAGCAGGTGGGCAAAGTGGTACAGGTCTACCGCAAGAAGTTCGTCATCTACATCGAGCGCATCCAGAGGGAGAAGGCCAACGGCGCCAGTGTATACGTCGGCATCCATCCATCAAAGGTAAACACGGCCACATTGATTTCACCCTTGGTGCTGAACATTTGTCTGCAATCTTGTTGATAAAATAACTTCAATCTGCTAGGTATTCAAAAGCAATGCACATTTTCTACAATCATTTATTACAAAAACATCCAGAGGCGAGTCTAGGTATCCAGAAGTGAAAGACCGTTTGAAAAAAAGATTTGCGACAAATCTCTATATGTTATTGCGATATACACTGATATTTGCTAAATTCAAATTACATCTAATGTAGAAAATTTGGTAATTGTTCGGAACAAACGTCAACGGTTAATACGCACTTTTTTTTGATAAAACTTTTAGATTCTTCTTAATTACCATAAAAGACAACTATTTGCATTGGGGGAGGTTGAAAATGTTACATTTTTAATTTTATTTACGTTAATTGAAAATTTGCTTTCACACTGTCAAATCACTCTGTTTGCAGTTCGGAACAAACGACAACGGTTAATACGCACTTTTTTTTGATAAAACTTTTAAAATTAAGATAAGGGAACGTACCCATACTACGGGGGGGGGGGGTCTTCAAAAGGTCAGTCACGCTCCATACAAATGAGCGGCGGGTTCCTTAGGATTTTGGTCACGGGGGGGTTAAAAATTGCAAAAAGTTGGTCACGTAGTTTGGGTACGTTCCCTAATATACACAAGCCCGCTACACAAACCCTACGTAGCCAAACAAACCATTCAAAAACGTAGGCTGTTTTTTAAAGTAAAGATAACATACACAATCCCGTTACATAACCGTTGACGTTTGTTCCGAATATTTACCGAAAATTTTAATGCTGCATGCTTACAGTATGCAGAACCAACCTACTTTTATCGAACCATCTCTTTCAAACATAATATTCATCATACTGTCTCTTTTACGGCAATGACTCAGAACTGTTTTAGTAAGTGGAAGGATTTTTGATATACAACATATTGCTATCTCCTTTATTGTATGACGTGTAAAGAGTTGAAAGGTATCATAGCGGTACATTTGATAAATTGACCCAGCCAATAGTCAGTGTGTGGGAATGGAAGTTTCCATTTGAGACATTAGATGTCACTACTCGCCTCTACCCACTATCTTGTGGAATATTTTGAACAAAATTTGAATTAAACCTGAATAGTTTTTTTTTGATTTGTATAATATTTCATAATATTATTGATGGGTGGAAAGAAAAAAAAAAAGGCTTAAGTGCCATGTATGGCGCTTAGGCCATTTTTATTTTTCAGCTGTATGACTCGTTAACCATTCTTCCTTTCCACCGTCGTTATGATTAGTGTCATCCTATAATTTTGGGAGGTCTTTGACTAAGACCCGAGGGAAGGTCTGCCAAGGCTCACAACAAAACATATTTTGAAAAACTTTTACATAAACAAAAGCGCTTGGATTATTCAAGCATGATTTGATGTTTTTAGCAGTGAATAAATGTGTTATCAAAAACCCATAATGAAACTAATTAAAATTTGCCTGGAATCTTGGTATCCAATCTGTAAAAGTGCCTTTTTTTTACGCAAATGTTACGGTGTTATCTTTTCTAAATTTGAGAAAAAATAATTATGAAGAAGAAAGATAGTGTCTGGCAGGCGGCGTGGATTTGTACAGAAGTCTACAATTTTACTCTGAGGTTGTTGAAATTTTGCACACGTGACTTTCAGACCAAAAGGAAGGTCATTTCTACATTAAATTTCTTAAAACTCTATATAAAGCCCGGTCAACGTCGTGGTCATCGGCTAGTTTTAAAATAAGCGTGGGATAATATTTCACATTGATGATTTTGACAAATTTGTATAGCTATAGAGTTGTAGACATCGACTTGAAGTCAAAAACACCATTTCCTGTTATTCATTTTTTTGTAGTAAAAAAAAAAAACTTCTTCACAAATCACTTCTCTAAAAAACCAAAAAGTTAGCATAACATCACTCTTGTTGCAAAATACCGTCACTTTTTTCCAAAAATAATGTGAATTTCCCTATCAATTACTAAACAGACTACATATTTTTACTCTTATTTGACTATAGGAATTAAGATTAGGAAAACATGTATATACACTGATCCAAAACAATTAGCTGTAACTTACTACACAGCCCATTCATAACAAGTAATATTTTTTATCCACCAATTTATTGCTAGAACACACGTTTTGATACAGTACAAGCATGTTATAATTGGAGGCAGATAATAATTATATTATTGTTCTCTTATTTTTCTTTTGCACTATGCGAGATAGAAATAATATTACATAAATGTATAATCTCTTAACGCTTTCCTTATCCCTGATGGTCCAGTAAGAGCTCGATGTAAACCACATGCTGTAAGAATGCGTAATACTGAGAGCTCTCTGTTCCATATAAATATCTTAAATCATTATACTCCTACCACCTGGCATTTTTAAAGAACTGCGCTAATGTTATATATTATCCGCTAAATTATTAGAATTTTTAGACTATTTAATTTTATTATTTACAAGTAGATATTAGATACAGAAAACATATTATAATAAAGCTTTATTCCACTTAAGTTTATTTGACCGTAACCGGTTTCGACGCGTTAGAGCCATCTTCAGACCGGTACAAATAATTCTTAGTCTACGGTTTATATACATAATATATGGGGGAGGGGGAGAGGGATGGTCTGGTCTGGTCTGGTCGACAAGAATTTTAATCAATCCTTGTAGACCATCCCTCTCTCCCTCCCCCATATATTATGTATGTAAACTGTACACTAAGAATTATTTATACCAGTCTGAAGATGGCTCTAACGAGCTGAAAACGGTTACGGTCAAATAAAATGAAATGGAATAAAGTTTTATATTCCTTTTTTTTATAATATATTATAATGGAATTCCACCATGAATTGTCAGTCTCAAAAATATAAATATTAAACAGAAAACATATTTACCTGGCAGGTCACTTCCGATAAAATCACTTTAATTAGAAAGTTTATGCTTGGAGAAAGTACAGCTTAGGGAACGTACCCATACTACGTAACCAACTTTTTGCAATTTTTAACCCCTCCCCCCCAGTGACCAAAAACCTAAGCAACCCGCCGCTCATTTGTACCAAGCGTGGTATTTTGAAGACCCCCCCGAACAGGTCACGTAGTATGGGTACGTTCCCTTAGCATGTGGAGGACGTTATATTTAAAACACTGGACATTGCTACCTCCATCATTGTTAGTGTTACATTTATGAGAAGATTAGTGGCAAAAGTAGAGTTGATATTTATTTTGAAAGACTGGAGAATTTTTATGAAATGACCTTTACAAAAGCTTACAAATAAGAATTTTTACACAATTAGTTATTTACGTCACGGCTTTTTCCATGAACTATTATTTTAGGATTGATAAATGTCAGTTTTAATTTTAGTTTATCAATTGGGTTTAAAATTTACCACGTTTATTAGTAAGGCTATTTTTATAATTATCCATCTCCAATAACAACCCTTTAAATTATATGTGACATGATGAAACAAACCATTCACGGAGTAGTCGTTTTCAAGCTTTGTGACCTCTGGTGCCCTCTGGGTTTTCCACTGGACCACTGGGGTGAACTCTGCTTACTTCTACTATGTCAAAAAAATTGGCTCTGATCACGAAAAGCATCCCTTTTAAAGAAAATTCTGTACAATCGATATCTGCATTAAATTCCAATTGCTTCGCTGAAATTACAGTCTGTTTAGCATTCTCACCGTTTGTAAACCATTCTAATATATTAACCTTTGGATATATCTTTTCCCCAGTGCGTTATCGTCAAGTTGAAGATGGACAAGGACCGCAAGAAGATCATCGACCGCCGCGCCAAGGGCCGTCTGGCCGCCAAGGGCAAGGACAAGGGAAAACACACCGAGGAGGCTGCCGCCGCCACCGCCACTGCTATGGAGGCCTCATAAACTCTCGACCCTTAACCTAATTTGTAACAATTAAGTCTAAAAATATATTTACAAAAAAAGTTTATAACTGTTATTATTTATTGTGTACCTGTAGAGCGATGTGATGGCAAGTCAAATGTGGCATGAAGGATTGTGTGAAATTATTGTTGGCAGGATTTAGAAAAGAAAAGATTCACTCGAAAACCATTCTACTATGGTGAGACACAGCTTTAGCAAATCTACCGTATATTTTAGGCCACTTGCATGGATTTTATAACGACTTAGAAAAAATCGTGTGGATAGATTTTTTACTAAGATTACGAAAATGTTAGTAAAATTTTTTACAAATGTACAGTTTTTTTTTTTTTAAATAAATAAATCCATTATTTGGGCTCGTGAGACATCACTACATGAATATGTTCCTAATAATTTTGTAAAATTCCACACGGATTTGTTTTTTTATATGGCATTCATTACCTTGATTTCAGGCGAATTTGACATTTAACGTTCACTAGATTTATTGTTTGTTCTCTGCGAACTTATCATTTGGTTTGACTTTTTGACAGATGCTATGAAGAGAACCTCTTACATTTTATGTTGTCTGTATGTTTTAGAGGTATAATGGTAATAGTGCTGATTTCAACAAAATCAAATTTTATAATATTCTTATTATAATTTACAAGTATATTACATTGGATTTAATAATATAGACATTGAACATTATAATGATTTATGATCAATAAGATGGATCAAGGAAAAAAATATTTATGAGATGTAATATTTTTGGAATGCCTCGTTATTCTCCTGTGCCATTCGTGTGGAAAACATTTTTTTTTTTTAAGTGAATTTCGGCTATGTAATTATCGTTTTTTCGCACCCGTAAAATAACGTCCCATCTTTCCGGTTTATAAAAAATTGTCCGATTTTTCGGAATGAAATTTTCAAAAAATCACCAGGGTTTCAAAAATACGATTAAAAAAAAAAATACAGAATGTCTTAGAATATTTGCCTAAACCAGAAAAAAAATGTGATGCTAGTGGCCTATTGTAGGGACAATGTACCCTATTTATAACGGGAGTTGACCTGTCTTTTTTGTCCAGTTTAACACAGCCAAAATCTCGTGAACTAGTCCCAACACTCAAATTCTGTACAAAATCAAGATGGGAATTTTTGCTTGCACATACATGTAGATTATCAGAATGCGCTATATTGTATTATACATACCTGCAACTTGTCTGGTGCCCCATTGGGATCAATAATAATAACAATACTATTGATGAATTTAAAATAACATTTGATAGAGTTGCAGTAATTGCTATAATGTAAATATTGACAGTATTCAGTGGCAGTTCTTCACTGGGGAAGATCCCCACCAGATATTTCTGAAACCTACTGAAAAAAACTTTCAGAAAAATAGAGTGGGGAGACTGCGAAGCACCACACAAAGAGAAGACCGATTATACTATCTCATTCTCTCATAGGCTAAATCCTGTAGACATGTGTTTTGTCTCTTTTTAGTGTCACTATTTTTCATTTTATTGAGTTTCAAATCACAATGGTGCTAAAGAAGTTTTCATTTCGATAGAAAAAGTAGTTGGAGCATAAAACCGGGTACAGATTGCTGTAACATAACATGCAATGTAACACGCAATGAAAGAATTTGCCGTCCACATTGTCGCAATGTAACAGAATTCCCATAGTGTGGACGCCTTGCGCGCACGAACCGTGCACACTACGTGCACAGTGCATTTCAACTCATGCAATCCGCTAAGTGTCTGTTTTTATGCCGAACACAAAGTGTGCACGGAGCGTTTGTATCTATACTGCAGAACGCGCGCGAACAGTAGAGAACGTCCACACTTATGAAGTGTTCCTTTTATGTTACATTGCATTACAGCAATCTGTACTCGGCTTCATGTGACTGGTCTCACTGCTCTACGTGTACTCTCTTGTAAGTAGTAAGTGTACCAACATACTCAAGCTCCGATAATAATAATATTTGGCTGATTTATAAAGCGCCGTTTTCGTGAAAAATCACCTCAATGGACTCTATTTAAGGGCCATGCACAGGTAGGGGACGTAACTGACCTTTTCGTCCTTAAAATCTATAGTTTTAAGTACTTTTCTAAGGCACTCCGTGATACTGCTCAAGCTTATTTGGATTTCATAGAACTCAAACAGGCTTTTAAATCTCCTTGTGACAAATTATTGAACCTTCGGGCAGGAATTGTGTGTTCAAATTAAATTCGATAATAATTTTGCAAGATATTGTATTATTTTTATTATAGGTACTATACAAGGTGTCTGGGGGTAAAGTGCACTAACTTCGGGAGGTTATTCTACATGAAAGTACAAGTAAAAAAGATAAATAACTTTTTTCGAAATTCTAATGTTTAGATAGTTTTTTTAGCAAAAGGGGAGAATTTTTAACAAAAAAAGTGATGGAATTTCGAAAAAGTTATTTATGTTTTTCACTTCTACCATCATCAGTATAAATTGGTATGCATATACCTGTAGAGATTTTGTTTTTAGATATCTGTCGAGCGATTCTCTATGTTTGGCGAGATCGAGATAGATCTCCTATTAGATTTGTGTGATTTTCTTTGGCTGTTATTTGCTTTTTCTATGGGCCGATGTCAGAATTTCAGCTGTGAGCTGTCACATATTTTAGTTTAGGTCGTTTTAAACACAAATTCATGCAAATGTGCATGATTATTTATTTTAACAGCCTAAGAAAATCACACATTTATCTCGATCTCACAAAACAGAGAATTGCTCGGCTGATTAGGTTCATGACTTGTCGATGAACATTTTTGTTTGAGAAATTTTATCTGAGTAGCGAAATTTCAGAACCCATAAAAGAAGTAAAAGAACTCAGTCCCCAACACTTCATTTGAATGGGCATAATCAAAATATTTTGAAAGATTACATCCAAGCTATTTCTCCCCTCCTAAATGTGACTATCGCCAGGTGAGGGAGACAGCCTTCATATTTATGCCATATTGAGGGTTTCGACCATTTAATGTGGGGGGAAACCTTATGTACTAATATTTGAAAATCCATCTCAGGGGGCATACATTAGTTGCGCGAGCTCAAAAGGGGGGGAGATCAGCAAAATCTCACGTTGAAAGGAATATGTAAGTGGCCCAAATTTATCTCACCAAGGGGGGGGGGGGGTCTAGAATGGAAGAAAAACTGCTCACGTAATTAATGTATGACCCCTTAGCTGATCTTAGCACTCTAAAAAAAATGTTTGAACAAGCCAAGGCTGAACAAAACGACGGGTCAATACACTCATTATTCTAGAAACAAAAATGATTGATTTGCAAATAATTCAATGGCATCGGCAATAATCCTGCATTTTTTATGACTGAACGTTCATTACGACAGATCTATTTCCAAGGTTCGCCGAACTTAGCAATTGAACAGCACAACACCTGGATGTGTGCCCAATTTATTATGAAATCCAAAAAAATTAATCCATTACAATTTTGGGTGGTGGTGTAAAATGCATAGACCGCAGTAAGAAGATTTTAATTTGAAGGATTGTGTTTTCAGTTTTTGAGCTATAAGGCACCAACTTTTCGGGCAACCACGCTGCACCACTCATCAGGACAGATAGATACACTGTATGGCTATCTGAAATGTAGACTAGGATGAAGCACAACTTCCCAGTTAGCAATCAAAATTGGACTATGATTGTTAAAATTTTAAATTTAGTCGGTAACAGTTTAATAAAAGATAGCCTATAATTTATTTTTTATTTTTTTTGAAGAGTTTTAATTTTCAATGTACATTTGTTACTTTATATTTTTAATTTTGTGTAACCAGTTTCGACACATCCGTGCCATTCACTAGCAAATTTAAAACTAATTTAAAAATTCTATGCAAATACAAAATGATTAGGTTTAATTGGGTCGCTCTACCCCAATGATAGTCAACCTTTTTTCTCTTCGGGCCACATACATGAATTTGTAAAGTTACGTGGGCTGCAACACTCTACTGGTTTGATGAAAACATTTGCATTTTGAAGACACTCCCGCCATTATGCGTATTAAATTATAACAAAATAATACCTTATACGCGACAGCAAGACATGTTGTTAAAAATTTTTCAAGTAGGTACCTGACTAACCAGTGACATTGACCAGTTTTTATGTATTATAATTAGTGCGGTGGTTTCTAGAAGTGGCACTTTTATTTATAAATTATATGCGCGCGTACTTCTATGTCAAATATTTGTTTTTTGGGAATAAATCTAGCATGTGCAATAGCATACACATCTGTCCTGATGATGGACACTGTAACGCTGTCCGAAGCGTTGGCTAAAGAAGGAGGTAACGCAACACGGCATATCACCCCAAAAACAAATAACGAAAATACTTTTGGCCGTGAAAATCTAAAATCCGTATCTCACTCTTATACCAGATCATGTGGACCATAATGACAATCCTTTTCGGGTGTCACTATCTGTGCTTCAAAGTTGAAACGAATCTCAAAATATACGAAATTTAGAATGATAGATTTTTTTAAAATGTTCCTGTTAATAAAGTATTTAGGGCCGCACACGAAAGCTTGGCGGGCCGCATGCGGCCCTCGGGCCACAGGTTGAGTATGGTTGCTCTACCCCCACCCATTTTTTCACGCAATTTCGGCATGGATGTGTCGAAACCGGTAGCAGAAAATTAAAAATATAAAGTAACAAATATACATTGAAAATTAAAACTCTTCAAAACCAAATGTCTAGAAATTGTTACAAAGAATGCCGAAGAAATAGAAAAAAAATAATGTTGGAGTGAAATATAAATATTGAATCATAACTTCTGAAATAAATCAAGAAACCTCGTCACTTTTTTCTTTGGCATTGGAATGAAACAGATTTCTTCATTAGAAACGCATACGCTATCTGACAAAGATTCCTTACATTTGCCTATGTTGGCGGGGATTTTTATTTTATTTGAATACTGCAACTGTCTAGAGCCGTGGGGTATGTTGTGAGGCTGAAGGGAGGGGAAGGGTAGGAAGGAAGGAAATAGGAAGGTGTTAAAGTACCTGGCTGTTATTAGTGGATACGTTAGATTGGCCTTATAAAAAAAGGCTAAATAGCATTTGCAACAGAAAATAAAACAATGTTTCCATTCAATTTATTAAGAGGAACAGCTTTTCATACAAAAGAACATACTTTCATAAAAACTTAATTTGGATTTGAGGCCAAATATTTATGTAATACGGAACGTGTGGTACTTTATTTACTTGTGTCACGAATTATTAAACTTAGGCTATCGAAAAATCGATTTTTCATGATTTTAGAGTTAATTGTGAGTTAACAAGTATTAAAAAAAAAATTTTTACTCTAATGCCTTTGCAAATATAATGAAATAAAAAAAAATAATAAATAAATAAAAAAAAATTATTTTTATACAACATTTTACATTTCATAGTACAATCCAATAATGTTGACTTCACTGGGTGGCTTGCCCGTGCTGAGGTGGCTTAAATTGAAAAGAATGCATTTTTTTAGTAGAAATTTTAATTTGTATATGACAAATTTTAGTTCCAATGTGAACCGTCCTTTGTAATTTAAATGTACAACCATAAAAATGCTTTTTTCAACATTTTTATAATTTTTTTCTTCTAAAATTTTACAATAAACAGAGTTTTTTTAAATAATTATTATTAACTCACAAATAATTGCTAAATTTGCCCCTAAAATCATATGAAGCAAAGTTTCAGTGTTTTTATTTTTTTTTCATTTTCAGTAATTTCAGTTTGAAAAAAACGATAGGTGAGCCATTTTTAAAACTTTATGTTTACATTAAAAAAATAAATATTTAAAAAATTATATGTTTTTAGTTTTCGTGTTAGTTCAGAAATATTCCATTTATTTGGATTTTATTGCAAAGCGAAATATTTTAACCTTCCGACAAAATAAGCCCGAGGCCTGAGGGCTAATCGTATACAGTGGTGGTTCTTCACAGGGGGACAATGGAGACAGTCCCCACCAGTTACACCTGAAACCTACTAAAGGAAATAACAGTCGATGCCTTGTCTTCACCAAAATGAATGAATTCTTGAAACATAAAAGTAGTTAACATTTGCAGAAATAAAATACAACAAATTATTCCGGATGATTTTAATGCGCACAGAAAATGGAACTAATTTTGAAAAACTCTGTTCTTATGGCGAAGAAAGCTCACTATTATTGTACATCAATTCCTATTTTATAATTTTGCAATTACCTACTATTAAATACCAGCTATGCATGTTAATGTTAATCACTCTTCTAGAATCATCTCTATGTTTTTTTACTCTCATTTACTGTATTTTTTTTATAAACAAGTTTGTTTCTTCAATGTAACTGATTTTAAGGAAAACTTAACACCTCTTTGAAAACTCATTAAAATCTAAGAATTTTTTTTTGAAAAATAGCCCATAACCTACCGTAACCTAATTAATCAATTTTTTTTATATAGTTTTGTTATCACTTTTAGTGACTGGTAAAAGGAGGTAATGAGTTGAGTTCATTCTGAATTGTCCGGTCACCAATTTTAAGACAATTTAAACGGCCAAGATCATCCAAATTTAAAGAAATTTATAATTAAAAAAATAAAAGTTAATATATAAGCCGGTCATTGTAGAAGGGGGGGTAACCATGTAACTCGTCAAAATTTCCAAATGAAGTCCCAACAATCAGAAAGATCTAATAGAAATGAATAAATCAACTAAGAAAACTGTATTTTAGTGTGAATTCCACATTTTTTGTTGCAACTTTTACTTGAACCACCTCCACACTTTAAACACAATTATCTCAAGCACAACATTTTAGTAGGTTATGCCCCTTCTACACTGACCACCTCAAAATATAGGCCAATCAATAAAGAGTTTGAGGTATGCAAAAATTCCCCCGTCGATGAAACTTTGCAGTCACGTGGAGTATCATTTAGGGATGACGAATGACAAAAGATCCAACAAAATATTTAACGGGAAGTTAGTTATTTTTAGCAAAAACTGAAAAAAAATTATAACTCTCGCGGGAAAAGTATTTCTTTCGAAAACTCTTCACATATTGTTAGTATTAATTAATATCCACCTGATTATTTAGAAATCCAACAATATTTTTGTTGGGAAAGTATGTTTTTAAAAAGAGATTTGTTTTTTATTTCTATTGTTGCCGGGAAAATTCCCCCCCCCAATTTTTGATCACGAAGTGTCTTTATATTGGTGTTTGCTTTATTTAATCAAAAGATCCAACATTTTTTTCTTTTGGAACATGCTTTTTTGATATGAGTCAAAAATATCGCTCCGGAAAAATCCCCCGTCCAATTTTTTAAAGTCAAATTGTTAGGATAGCTATGTTAAAAAGATTTCTGCAAAGATCCAACAAAATTTTCAACGGCAACCTATTTTTTTTAATTGATTTCGATCGCACGCTGATTTCACGTGACTTTTGTATGAACAGGAGCCCGAGGGGTAAGGGTAGGGGTGGGGCTAGACGCACGGGGGCAAGCGAACCGATCGGCGCAGGATATAGCTGCCCGAGAAGAGAGCCGCGGCCGTGGTGGGGAGGGGTGGGAAGCCGACTTGATGTATTTTTGTGTTTTATGGGATGTCCGAAAACAATGAATATTATACCTCAATGAAAGAATGAATGTTTTAAACAAAAATTGCTTTGATTACTGTAAAAGTGTTTTAAAATAACCAAAGAATTTTATTAAATTTTACTAATGGTTTATATGCGAAGTGCAATATATTTTAACTCAATACATATTTTAAAATTATTGTGGCATTGTAAATGAGGTTGTTTCGTCACTCAAATTCTCAATAAAAAAGCAACGCAAACAGGCAATCCCGAAAGCATTGTTAAAATCAATGAAATAGGCGTAAAAGCTTCTATATTCATTTTAATTTTAAAATACCTACTTGCGTAATACAATGTTATTTTAACCAATTAATTATTTGTGTGGCCGAAAATTAAATGGGTGTATTCTCGTTACTTGTTTTTGAGTTGTTATGCCGTGTTGCGCTACCTCCTTCTTTAGCCAACGTTTCGGACAGCTTTGCAGTGTCCATCGTCAGGGCAGATCCGGCAGATCCGGTAGATGTGTTCACATAATGATGGACACTGCAACGCTGTCCGAAACGTTGGCTAAAGAAGGAGGTAGCGCAACACGGCATAACGCCCCAAAAACAAATAACGAAAATACTTTTGGCCGTGAAAATCTTAAAACGTATCTAAATGGGTGTAGTTACTGTAGTTGAATATTAATATTAATTATAAGACATTATAGGTACGAGTACCTACAAATAACAACAATTGGGATCAGATTTTATTTTTATCGTTTTATTGTATTATTTTATTGTATTACATAATTTAATACCCAAAAAATCAACAATATACATGATTATTCTCTCTAAAAACTAAAAAAGGAGGATTGGAACAATGTTTTAAACAGTGATGATACTGAAATATGTTCGACTTACTTTGAAAATATCCTGTCACAACACATTAAAAATTTGACAACTGAAATAACAATACACATAAAATCAAAATTAAGATGTTTAAAGTCTTGGATTACCAAAGGACTTATAATATCTATCAAACAAAAAAAAACTTTACAAAACAACTTTAAAAAATCCCCATGATGAAAAAGCATATATTTTATATAAAAAATATAAAAATAAATTAACATCTTATATTAAAAAAAAAGTTAAGAGTTTTTTAAAAATAAAATATTATCTTCAGAAAATAACCATAAACAAATGTGGAAAACTGTGAATTTGGCCATAGACAATACAAAAAAACACAAAACATTAAGTACATCGAATATGATAAAAAAATTATAGATGCCAATATACAGCTAAACAATGTGCAAACACATTTAATTCCTTCTTTGCAAATTTTGAAAAAAATCTTGCGAAAAATATTCATAAGCCTTCTAAAGTCATGTCTGACCATATCCCCGACCAAAATTTATTTGATCGTCTGATTGTGAAATAGCCATCACCTACAAATTTCTTGTATTCCTCGGGTAATAACTGTGTTTCTAAATTTTGTATATCTTGTAAATATAGGGTGGCACATTTTGCATAGCAATAGTGGCCACTGGAGTGAAAGAATGGTAACATTTTCTTGGTTACATCAAGGTGCAGTTGCCATTTTCCCGACCGCTTCGCGTCTATGAATAGTTTTACAGGAGTGACCATTTTGAAATAGAGCACCCATAATTTTGCGGTTGGCCCGTTTATAGAAATTTCCTCCATAGCATTTCTAAATTTATCCAGAATAGGTGTAAGTCGGTCCAGTTCACTGGGGGATTCATTTTTGAACAAATCATTCAACAATATGTCGTCAATTGTAATAATATCTTCATCGTCTAATTCCATTGCGTCAAGTAGTTTTTTTGAGAGAGTGAATTGAGTAAGCATGTGTGCTCTTATGGCACGTGCGTAAGAGTGCCCAGACAACATTTTATCCACAGATAAAGGTGCATATACTGTACACCACAATTCTTTAAGGCCGCTTCCATTCATTATATAACCGATGGCTCCCATGAAACTCATGAGGAGATGAAAACCCCCTAGTCGAATAATTACATGTTTTAGTCTTGGATCAGTACTCGAAGTCATAATGTCTTTGGCTTTCTGATAGAGAGGTTGATTAAATGTTACTATAGTAGTTTTCATGCCGATGGACTTGGTATTCTCTACAGCCATAATTAATGATGTGTAAATAGTATCATACTGCTTTGGAGGAGCGTTGATAAATGGAAGTGGAACGATTTCAGACTTTTCATATTTCTTTTCAGCAGTGAATTTTTCCATGAAACCATTCCAGCCGGGTATATAACAAAAGCCTTGCTTTTTTTAATATATCCACAGAAAATTTGTCCACGACGGCAATATATCCTTGATATCGGAGTCTCCGGCAAAATTATGGATCAGAACTTGCTGCAAACCTTTTGATGTACATTGATATGTTTCTAATGGTACATGACCAAAATTACCAATGACAAAGGATGGTGGTATGCTTTTCAGACGTAATACACTCTCATAGTTTGTTTTCAAAGCAGGAGTATAACATTTTATGCCACCCATGGAGTGAAATGTATTTTTGCCATCGATCGTACTTATATTATGGTCGGCATTATCAAATACATATTGACAAAAATCAGGCTTTTCGATAGGCGAAATGTGAGCGATAGCCGATATTTGGAAGTTTGTTGCTTCGTGGTACGACAAACAAAATCCAAAAGATGCCAACAGATCGACAAGCGATTTGGAAGCAAATTTCTGATTTATTAGTGTAGCGATGCCTAGCAGTAAGGGCGATGTAAATGAACGGGGTCGAACAGCGGTGATTATCGAATGGGCGATTGCCTGGCATTTCTTGGAAGCACTATCTGTATCGCGTTTCTTCTTTAGAATGAGCTCTTCAAGAAAGGTTTTCAAAGAATGGGGTATATCTTCATTAACATTTTCAAGAAATTTTTCAGGTGGAGGAAAGACAGAAGTATCATAGACAGTCGATCTGATATCTTCTAAAATTATGGAAGCAGCAGTGCGTACAATCCTTAAGCGTTCTTCTTGTACATCATTCTCCTTTGACGTATACCATGTGTTATGCAGGATTCTATGTCCAGTATCACGGAAACAAATCAACGTTGCCTTACCATCAGTAGTTGTGATGAGAATGTCATCACCATATTTATCTCTCAACTTACTCTTTACGGTTCTATCATCGGGGCAGTCACGAGATTCAGCATTTTTTAAATCGCTAAGTAAGAACTGGCATTCTTCACGATTGTTTTCTAAAACTGCATAAATTTCTTTCATTGCTGAGTAAGTATTAGAAGATTCTGGTCGCCCTCGTTTTCGATCACCTTCTAGGGGTATTTCTACCTTCCGAAACGTATCATAGCAAGCTCGATGATATCTGGCAGCCACAGCAACTAAATCAACGTCATGAATCCGTCGCAATACCTATAAGAAAATAATAGAATTGTTAATGCAAAAGAATAGTTTAGTACGAGGGTAACTAGATCAATAAATCATAAAAGGCATATAAATCAATTAAGTCCGTGGCTTATTGAATGAATGTTTTTAGCAAAAAAAAAATTCAAATAATTGATTGACTTTGTTGTTGTTATTCATTATACATATATCATTACATTACATAGTATAAAATGAAGTCGCTCAAAATGTTTGTGAGCATAGATCTTTTAAACTACGCAACGGATTTTCATGCGGTTTTCACCAATAGATAGAGTGATTCAAGAGGAAGGTTTATATGTATAATACATGCTTATTATAGTAGAGAAAAGCCGAGAAATTCAAATATTCAATTTTAATTGTAAAAAATCTATATGTAACCAAATATAACCACCTGTTGACAAGCCAATTCAATTGGCTTAGCAGGACTTGTTTGTTGATTATAATATGTATTATCTATTCTTTCAATAAAAAAAATTAAAAAATAAGCAGCGGGTGGTGTGGTTTTTATAAAGGTTGGGTAATGGCGTTGTGTTTCGTTAGCCACAGCAACGTGTGGCCGGGTCTGCTAGTAATAAATACAAATAACTTAGTATTAAACAACTTAATTATGTAATTATATTCACGAAACTAGTCGAAAATATAGATACATAATTAAGTATTTGTACCACGGTAAAAATTACTGTATTAAACTAAATACATACTAAAAATACCCGAGGGGTTAAGATAAGAAGAATAGAGAGATCGTAATAATGAACATTATAAAATTAAAATAATTAAAAGTACCTTGTTCGCCCATGTATCTTTTCGTAGCGATGCTAATTCTGCGATCGACACTTTTGTTTGCGGCAATTGTATTCTGCGAACATATGACCGCAGTGCCGCAATTTTTTTATTTTCTGCACAGATAAATTCGTCTGATGCATCACTGTCACAGAAAATGCATTTCATTTCATATTGAAATTCTGCAACCGCGGCTTCTTCACTGGAAACAAGTGTTTTCCTCCTTATAAAAGCATTGATGACTCTAGCATTAATATACTGTTTTCTACACTTCTTGTGCACAGATAATTCGTTCACCCCTTCTATCGCTGTTGCGATTTTGTCATCTCTTTTTAAACTACACTCATATATGGTTTTGAGCCCTCGTTCTTTAACAACAACTACATCATCATTCATTTTTTTTTGCAAAAAACACAATCACTTTCCAGAATACTTAAATCATCAGCCATAGCGCAAATCTAATAATTTAACTAAAAACACAACACTGACAAACGAAGCGTTGTCAATCAACCATGCAAACAATGCCCTTCTTAATTTTACACAGGCAGACTTCGCGGCCGTTAGTCGCGTAGCGCAGTCCCGAATGCGACTAGCCCCACCCCTACCCTTACCCCTCGGGCTCCTGTTCATACAAAAGTCACGTGAAATCAGCGTGCGATCGAAATCAATTAAAAAAAATAGGTTGCCGTTGAAAATTTTGTTGGATCTTTGCAGAAATCTTTTTAACATAGCTATCCTAACAATTTGACTTTAAAAAATTGGACGGGGGATTTTTCCGGAGCGATATTTTTGACTCATATCAAAAAAGCATGTTCCAAAAGAAAAAAATGTTGGATCTTTTGATTAAATAAAGCAAACACCAATATAAAGACACTTCGTGATCAAAAATTGGGGGGGGGAATTTTCCCGGCAACAATAGAAATAAAAAACAAATCTCTTTTTAAAAACATACTTTCCCAACAAAAATATTGTTGGATTTCTAAATAATCAGGTGGATATTAATTAATACTAACAATATGTGAAGAGTTTTCGAAAGAAATACTTTTCCCGCGAGAGTTATAATTTTTTTTCAGTTTTTGCTAAAAATAACTAACTTCCCGTTAAATATTTTGTTGGATCTTTTGTCATTCGTCATCCCTAAATGATACTCCACGTGACTGCAAAGTTTCATCGACGGGGGAATTAATGTTTGGGTTTGCCTCATTTTGAGCCTTTATTGACTGGCCTAATAGGCACTGCCAGGTTTTGGTGGTAGCAAAAATAGCTCTGTAACTGCCATAAAAAAACAAAAAAGGCTGATCAATTTTGAGAATGTCATTTTATTTGGGTATTTTAGAAAAAATTGCAAGGCCCGCTAGGTACCTACTGAATGTATTATTTTAGCTACTCCCTCATTTCCTTTTATTTTTGGTTGTGGCTGTTGGGTCGTCTATTGCACAGAATGTTTTTACTTTACATGCTATCGTTGTGATCAGAGCCAATTTTTTTGCATAATAGAAGTAAGCCAAGCGGCCCCAGGGGTCCAGTGGAAAACCCGAAGGGCATCGGAATCCACAAGGCTTTTAAACAACTACTCCATGAATGATTTGTTTCAGAACGTCACATAAAATGTTAAGATATCAGATATGACTTTTGCAAGTTCCCGCAGAAGATGCAATTACCTTATGCCAACCAATAAAAAATGCCAAATATTTGTAGGTATGTAAGCATTCACCTCATCTCAGAAGATGGTCACAGAAATGTGTAGAAATGAAACGAAATGCCGATGATAAAGTTAATTATTTTATTAAAGTCTTGTGGTAATTACATTATCAATATGAGATATTTGTTAACATGATGATTCTCAGATATGAAAAAGACAAAAGGAACCACTCTTAGAAAATGGTTCTTTCCATGTTATGCATGTTTACAAAGACATGACAATTATTTTATTAAAAAAAAGATTTTCGCAAATCGACCCTTCATTGCTGTCGTCGAGGAATTAAAACATTCTGGAGGCAAATAAATAAAACATTTAGCGACAAAATCTTTCTAAGAAGAATTCCTTTCAATAAACATAATTTACAACGAAATATATAAATAAGTGTTATCCTTCCTTCACCTTTAATCGTTACAGTAAAAACAACTAAATAATATAATCCTAAATATTAATGCTAGAATCTTAAGATTGCGGAGAATTTGTTCGAGGTCACGCTTGTCCGTCGTCTTCCGAGTTACTCGGGGATTTCTTGGGCCTTAAACTGGGCTTGAAGTGTTTGCGGATGCTGTCGTTGACCCCCTCGCGATTGCGGGCGATCTCGATGGCGTAGAACTGTATTCTGGGCACCAGCAGCGTGTTCTTGTCAGAATACTCTTCCTTGGCGTCCGCTCTCATTAATGTGCCGAAACTGTAGTCTTCCACCAAGTGCTTGAACTTCTCGCAGAAAGGCCGCCACTTGGCCTTGCCGGCCGGGCTCTTCAGGTCGTTCTCGTCGATGGAGTCCACATTCAGGTCGGGGAAGTCTTGGCGAAAGTGCAGGTAAATCACATCGTCGTTCGGGGTCAGCCGCAAGATCTTGGGGTCCACCGAACACAATATCTACAAACAACAACACACATTCATATGATAAGGCTGACCTCTGGGTGCGTTTCATTATAAACGCATGTGCATAATTACGTTGCTGACAAGATAACAAAACATTGATGCAGTTAATAAGTGCAGATAGAAATGGATTGCATGAACACTATAATAATAATAATAATAATAATAATAATTGGATAATTTATAAAGCGCCGTTTTTGTGAAAAATCACCTCAAGGGCGCTGAATCACCTCAAGGGCGCTAATATTGTGAAGATAATGGTAGGCACTTGAAAGCAGACAAAGTCCAAGTGCATTAAAGTGCATACATCATAAACATAATTCTAGTTACACATTTAGATAGTGGTGCAAGCAATAAGATAAACACACCATATTACTTTAGTGTACACTGACTATTGCATTCAAACCACCAGAAGCTTCTTCTTCAATAATATTTATAACAATAATATTTGTAAAAGCCCCGTAAAAGGGCGTAAATAAACAAACAAAATGTATGTACTTAGAAAACTAAATGGTATAGGAAAAAGGCAGGTGAAGTTCTGTCATTTGGAAATATTTTCTTAAAACTCTAGAGAATGCTTTGTTAAATAGTTTGGCTTATGTCAAAACAGACTGAAAGTACCTATATGAAAATAAAGAAAGTCAATGAAATACACAATAAAAACAAGCAATCATGAAGATGTGATCCATGCGAATTTCCTTAATGATTTTCATAGGATTATAATTGACAAGTTTAACAAAATTAATGCGTATAACAGCATGTAGGTCAATGAAAATAATTCATTTTTAAACAGTTGTATAATTAATTTGATAAAAATGAATATAATTATCAATTCATATTCACAAAGGGAATTAATTTATTTCCAGTGAAACCTGTAAATAGCTAAATATAAAGAAGATGATATTCAACGAAATGTTTACCCTTCTAGAAGGGTAAAGGTAGCATGCTTTATTTGGAGCTGAAGACATTATAGCTAACATGCCATAGCAATGGTCATTTGAATACATACCTACACTATCTCACCATTGTGACAAAGGTATTACCAAAATATAATTACTTCTGTTGACACCTTTGATTTCTTTTGATTAATTAATTAAGTAAAAAATATATGTATTTATTATTATAGACGCAATTTTTATAATATTGATGTTGATGAGGCGTTTGGAAAAATATTGTTTGGGTTAATTTTGAGAATTAAACAAACAGTAATAAGGGAACGAAATGTTATTAACTGAAGTTCTAGAAGAGATATCTTTGAATATATATAAACTTTAATTAAAGATCAATAGACCAAACATGATTAGATATATATTTTTTAAATAACAAATACTGACTGAGCCAATATTCAGAATGAATCGTTATTCACTCAATTAGCGACCGGCAAAACGTGGAAAAAGAAAGAAGAGCCAAGTTTCAAATAGATATTTTACGTAAGAGATTGCGGATTGATAAAACACGCATAAAACGTCAAAATAAAAACAAAACGAGCCCACAGTCGCCATTGGGAACATACGTACGGGGATGGCGATCACCTCGTGTTAGCGCAGAAGTCGAATATAATAAGTGAGGGGAAACTTACATTAAAATAAATGTCTCCGTGCTCTATCGCTTTAGAAGCCCACAGGTTTTCAAGTGTTTCATCGTTCCCGAATTCCTCAGCGGGTCTTGAAAGTACCTTGAAGTCCTGTCAAAACACGTGAGTAATAAAATTAAGAGTACGAAAACAATATTGGAAAGACATTTTTTTGAAAAGTAAGGATGCTAACCATACTATTGAAACTGTGCAATCTGGATAGTATTCTAAATTGACAGTTTTTGTTTCCTTTGTGAGTTAGATAGCGAAGGATCAGTCGGCAGACACCAATCTAATTCGCCGGCACGTGCTCCGAAATGACAGCTATACGAAACTTGGGACAAATATCGAGTGAAGCTAGTGGCAAATTGTGCAAAATCAAAATCTTTAGCGCAGCAACTTCATTTCGAGTATTGCCACTCGTATAAATGCACTGAAATTTAATAAATAAAGTGCATACCTATTCAGTTATTCATGAAAGGAAAATATTTGGTTGAACAAATTTCTGCAGGCTGCAGGTGGGAAAAAGTTTTCCGTTGTCCTACAATTTAATTGTTCAGTCATTTCAATCCACGATTGTTCACTCAGTCTATTAAAGTATTCGTTTTTAAATAAAAAGATTTTAACATCATTCTTCCGTTTTCCGGCAAATAAAAAATAAAAAAAATTGTGTGCTATATATATTTCATTCGACTTTGATACAGTAGATACTAACATTGTTTGCGTGTAAACTAGAAAAATAGTTATACTCAATCAACTACTGAAGCCGAATTCAGCCGTTTTTTAGAATAAACACCTAGGATGAAATTACGACATCACTAGTGGTATGCAACTAATTGCGTAGTGTAAAAACGTGATGTGATTAGTGTCGTGAAATCATTTCAGCTGAGCGGAAGTGTGCCTTCCATGTATATTTATGGTGCCTTCCTTGCAACTGCACGAGAGTTGTGTATAACAAGATTGAACATTGCAAAAAAAAGCTTTGATGTTGATGGTCCCATGACTGCCATGGTTGCTGTGATATATATATATATATATATATATATATATATATTTTTTTTTTTTTTATTATTTTTTTTTTTTTTTTACACGCCCTGATGGGCTTTTACATTATAATTTATAAGTTGAGTAACAAACAATGAAGAAAATATAATACAATGAGAAAAGAAAATACACAAAACAGTGTAACAACAAAACAAATAATAAAATAAAAATACATATTATGTAAAAATGATAAGAAATCTCATATTCAATATAAACAAAAATTGAAGAAATTATGTAAATCTATTTGTGCCTAGAAGAATAAAAGTGATAGAATATACAACGTTTATACTGATTAGTTTTAAGATGAAATATATCACCTAGATTAGAATATTTATTTCCGAGACTGTGAAGTCTCGGAAACGGAGAATTTTGATAAGCTAGTGTCCTGGTGTTATTGAAGTAGAAGGGTAATAAATGTGGACATGATTTTTGGGGAACATGGATATTGATAAATTGAAGTAATTCAGAACAGTCAATTTTGTAATGTAGTATTTTATGTAATAGTATTAAATCTGTGCTTATTCTTCTTTCTGAAAGTTTCAATAGAGACGTTTTATCCAGGAGATAATTGTAATCAATGTTTAGTATAGGAATATGCAATTTATAGTTTATAAACCTTAGAAACTTCCGCTGAATCTTTTCAATGTTGTCTGAATGAATGTTGTAAAAGGGAGACCATAACGTAGAGTTATATTCAAGTTGGCATCTGACAAGGGTTTTATATAACATAATAAATGTGTCTAAATCATTGAAATCTTTTGCAGCTCTCAAAACAAAACCAAGAGTCTTTAGGGCTTTGTTGATAATATTATTAATATGACATACAAAGGTGAGTTTAGTGTCGAACATAATGCCTAGATCCATAATTTCACTAACACAATTTAAATTTTCATCATTTAAAGAATACTGAAAAATAATAGGATTATTTATTTTGGAAAAATGAATGAACTGACATTTATTTATATTTAATGCTAGTTTGTTAATAGAGCACCATTCAAAAAGATATATCAAGTTAGTTTGAAGTATAATACAATCATTAATGTGGTTAATCTCTTTATATAGTTTCTTGTCATCGGCAAACAGTAGCACATTTATGTCAGTAAATATATCCACAATATCATTTATAAATATAATAAACAAAATGGGCCCCAAATGGGAACCTTGCGGCACTCCACTTGTTGCTATAAATTTGTAAGACTGTGTGCCATTTATTTTCACACTAAGAATTCTTTTGGACAAATAACTAACAAACCAATTTAATAAGCTACCATAAACTCCAAGTTTCGCCAATTTATTGATTAGTATTTTGTGACACACCTTGTCAAAGGCCTTGCTAAAATCAGTGTATATTGAGTCAACCTGGCACTGGCACTGGCCTGTTGGCTAAAGATTTAGATATGAAGTTTTCGTATATTAGTAAATTGGTCAGTGTAGATTTATTTGAACAAAAGCCATGTTGGTAGGGAGTTATAATTTTTTTAATGTTTGTGGATATTTTATGGAGGACAATTTTTTCAAAAAGCTTAGGTATCGATGATTGGATACATATTGGTCTATAATTTGTTACGTCTGGTTTGTCCCCTTTTTTAAAAATGGGTGTAAGAAAACTGTGTTTCCATGTATCAGGGAAACTGGTAGTAAGGTAGCACGACATTACTTTGCGCAATTTACACAAACTTGTTGGTGTCATTCAATTATTTGGAACATGCATGCAACTAGTTGCATAATGTAAATTCGGCTTTAAGTAGTTATTTGACTTCTAGTAACAGAGCATAAGGAATAATTTAAATGATTTTGTAATTGAAATCTGGACATAAATGCATATTCGTAATATTAGATTGATAATGTTTCCCGGATTATACTTCATTGTTTAATATTATTATTAGTTATATAAATATGCAGTAAAAATGTGATACAGTGAAATACACATTAACAGAAAGTAGTTAGCCAATTGTTTTGACCTCTGAATGTTCACTGTATCACATTTTTACTGCAAGTAATTTCTGAAAGTATTCCAAAATAATTTACTTACTCCTACAGTACAAAAAACTATTTCTAAATCGAGAGTCTGGTATGAGTGCAGTTACGAAGAGTTTTTCCAGACTGTAGCTGGGCTGTTGCCTGCAGGGTTAAATTTGCTCTTTGGTTGCCAATCTCCGATAGACGGACTACAATAGAAGTTTTATCAAAAATTCTAAATATAAAATGGAGGTAATGCGAATTAGGAAAAAGTTTTTTGTTTACGATTTTCTATGTACTGCAAGAATAAGTCACTGTCCTACATATCAAATCTTAGGTAGATCGATTATTTTAACTCGGGATTGATAAGGAATTTTAAATTTCCTATTTTTGAAATCAGTGTACCAATTTAAAAAAATTAGCAATAAAAAAACGAGTGCAGTTCACACGCGATAGAAGCGAAACTTCACCAAAACAATCTCAACCAATAGGAGATCAAAAGTGAGATCATAATCAAAGTGACCAATGAGCGCAGCTTGACGCTTCGTAAGTAAGTCATTCTATTCTATCTCATTGGCGGAAACACACTTGTGTGGTGTGGTGTGTCGTGGCGCGCCAGAAGCACATCGGTTTCATACATTTATTATGGTTAGAGACATATTTGTAGGTTGTGGCATGTCGACAAACGACGAAGATGATTGGTTAATTTGTAGTCACGACACACCACACCACACAAGTGTGTTTCCGCCTTCTAGGCGAAAGTATGAAACCGATGTGCTTCTGGCGCGCCACGACACACCACACCACACAAGTGTGTTTCCGCCTGGCTAAATCCGTGTTTATAAATAATATATGTTTGTCTCTTTTAAACGCCAGTTCCGTTTCATCCGAGTTTTAAATCACAATGGTGCTATAGAAGTTTCACTTCTAAAATAATAATATATAAAATATGTAAACACCGTCACCAATAAAACACCGTCACTAAACACCGTCACCGTCACCAAAATGTTTCCAGCTGCAGCGGGTTAAAATTTAGTGCAGGTAAGCAGGTACCTACCGACAGAAATGTTGCGTTCTGCGTTGAAAGGGAATAATTCGGAGTTCAGCAAGTTCAGTGACTAAAAACTAAAACTGACGCATGCGCATTGTACAGACGCCATCTAAACTTATATACCTGTCCGCCGTCGAGTGAAAATTAGAATATTGGGACTGTTTTCTCCTCGATAATGGAGTATTTTTGCGAAACTGAATACACCGAAAAGTTTTTCATTTAACGCTCGTGTAAGTAACTTTGTGAATTTAAAAATAATATGTGATTTACTTGCCGTACTTTACAAAGTTTGTATCTTATAGGAGGGCATTATTGCTTGCGGCAGCTCGCTAGCCGTGATCGCGGGTATACTTACCATTTACCTTGTTTACGAGTGTCTCTATGCCGTAATCTTCCGCATTTTATTGTTTTTTATACGAATGCAACACGTAAAAGTGCGTAAAACAAATTATTCGCAACGCTCTTGCTATATTTGCCTTTGCGCAATTGTTATTTTTTTTGTTATGGAGGGAAAGTATCCAGAATGCTTCAACTGATTAGGCCATTTGTTTACGTTTACAATTTGCCCTGAATGACGTTCTTTGTTATTTTCTTATGTTTTAGAATCGTCGCGCGATAAAATTTCGCTCTAATATATAAGGATATCGAATATTTGGAAATGAGCTCAGCACTAAAGCCGGCTCTACCTCAGGGTGCGGGGGGGCAAACCGGGACCGCGCAGAATAACTCGGCACTAAATAATGTGGGAGGGGCGCAGGCCCTAAATCATAACTCCCAGGGACATGCTCATCTGGGGCACCACCCCCACATGGGGCAGAACATGGCGCACATGTCCCAGAACTTGGGTCATATGCAGCAGAACATGGGGCATATCCCTCATCTGGGACACGTCGGTGGAAATTCCACGCACTTACCCGGGGGCTTCAATGCCAGCCAGGGAGCCAAGGGGGCCAACCACTCCGCTCCGCTGAGTCTAGTGCAGGAGAAGCCCCCCAGCCAAGTGAATGCTTCTCAGCCCCTAGCACTCACTAGGTCCCCTGAGAAGGAGGCGGAAACAGTCCAACCTGATCAGCCGAGTCAGTCCAATGGCACAAGTGAATCACCTAAGATTGAGGCTTCTAACTCGGCAGAACCAGCACCTGAAACGCCAGCACCAGAACCTAAAGCTTCCCCTGTTAAATCTGGCACATCAGAAGAAAAAGAGAAGGTCATTGAACCTGTCGTAGAAAAAAATGGTGATGATGTTGCTAAACCAATTATCCCCGAGACTCCCACTACCACCACTGAAGCACCCAGTCCGGCCAAGCCAACACCAGTCGAGTCAGAACCTTCCGTGCCAGAAGAACAAATTAAGAACAAGGAACCAGTGCCAGTAGTGCTAGACAAACCTAAAGAGGTATTAGCTTCTAGTGACAAGGTGCAAGCCCCTGTAGAAAAACCAACTTCCCCGCTTAAAACTCCGGAGAGCAAACCGGAGCCCGAGCCTAAACCAGTTGTTGCTGAAGAACCACCTAAAAAGGAAGAACCTGCAGCAGCAACACCTGGAGCGACAGCACCCGTAGAAGAAAAGAAAGAGGAGAAACCAACACCTGCACCAGCTCCGGCACCTGCAAAGGAATCACTGGCTGAGGAAAAGTCTGTAGATAAAATTGACACAAAAGAGAAAGTAGAAGAAATCCCCCCCGTAGAGGCAGTTGTCGATAGTCCCGCTAAACTCGCTCAGGCAGCAGTCGAAAAATCTCCAGCCAAAGAGTCTCCTGTAAAACCAGTGCAGTCTCCTGTGACCCCGGCACCAAAAAAAACAGAAATCAAGCCCAAATCCACACTCAAGCTTGCTACGGTCACTCCCACACTCTCCAGAAAGAGGAAAAAAGATTTGAAGATGCCGCTGCAAAACGATGGACCTAGTCCTCCCAAGAGAGTCCCCACTACCCCGAAAGAGAAAGTAGCCCCAGACACACCCAAGGCGGACACCCCTTCCCTCGCAGACATCATGCTTACTCCGGACAGTCGCTCAAGCAAGAGGAATAGAACTAAGGTAAGACCCATCTAACTGTTCCATTTGCAAAACATTGCTACCAATACACATGAGCTAAATCTGAATATTTAAAAAATTATTTTTTATCTTCAAAATATGCTGGGCGTATTGAGGAATGAGGAGTTTTCAGAACTCATTACATATCTTTGTCCGCTATACATTTTTTTGTAGCTGACCATATTGTTAACTGATTTTTTGGTTCAGCAACAATTTTGATTTGTATCCATGATATATAAATATAATATGTACTAATATAATGCTTATCTATTGATAAGGACCGACCGCATGAAACTGGAAACAAACGCACCTGCTAGGTTGTCAGCTTATCTGACTACTTATTTTAATTTAGCTGTCATATAATTCACCAAACTTGGATGTTTGTCATTTCTCAATAATAATATTGTAGTTTATTGATCTGCCAATTTCAAACCACAGTTTTGAGGTATTCAGGAGTAACATAAATCTGTTGCAAGCAATAATCATTGATAATCAGGGCCGGATCTACGAAATCTTTTTTTTTTTTTTTTTTTTTTTTTATTGTATATTTTATTTAGATATAAAATTTGACATCTTATATCTAATGTTATCTTTTCTATGACTACTACAATATTATTTACTACCTACTGACTAAAATTTGGACTTTACAACATTAAGACATAATCCACGAAAAACTGCAAGACTTTTAGCCTCCTTAACATTTACAGGGAGTTCATTGAACATTTTAAAACCTTTATAATAAATATTATTTTGTGTTCCCGATAAATTTGTTTTCGGAAGCCTAAAATCGTTGCAGTTTCTCGTAGGATAACAATGAACTGTACTGTTGATTCTTACATTATTCAACATATAATCAGGTAACATTTTATTTTTTAACTTATAAATAAAAACTAGGGTATTGAAAACTAATCTTTGCCACACACTTAATATATTGAGTTGGCGTTGCATGGTTTTTATCCTTGTATATCTGCTACAGCACAATATAGATCTCAAGCCTCTGTTCTGAATTATTTCCATTCTTTTAATTTGTGTTTTATTGCTCAGAAAGATTACACTTGAGCAATAATTCAGATGGGATGCTACAGTTGTGTTATAGACCAATTTTCTACTTTTAATGTCTAATTTTCCCTTTATCCTACTTAAGAAATTAATCTTTTTGGCAATTTTTTTAGTTAGCATTTCGAAGTTAGAGTTAAGTTTTAACTTATTATCGATAATGATTCCCAAATATTTAATTTCTTCTACCTCTTCAATATTTTGATTGTCTATATTTAGGGTGATAAGTTCATTTTGTTTTTTCCCTAATACCATGAATTTACTTTTATTTACATTTAATTTGAGTTTATTTATGCATAACCATTTAGATATTTCATGAAGTTCACTTTGTATTTTTGACAATGCATCTTCAATATTATTTGCTATGATATATAAAAGTGTGTCATCAGCAAACAGTTTGATGGAACAGTACTTTAGACACTTCACTATATCATTAATATATATAATAAAAAGTAGTGGTCCCAAGACCGATCCTTGAGGAACTCCAAGGTTAACTTTTTGCTCTTCAGAGATAGCATCTCCAAATTTGGTTCTTTGTTTTCTGTTTTTTAGGTAATCAGTAAACCACTGCAATTCTTTACCATGAATTCCCATGTCCTTCAATTTCATTATAAGTCTTTCTCTGTCTATCGTTTCGAAAGCACGTCTAAAGTCTAAGAATACTGCTATGATGATTTTCTTCTGATCCATACTTGTTTTCCATTCATTTATGACATAATTAATTGCTGTTTCACAGGAATATTTATTTCTAAATCCAGATTGTTGTTTTGCAAGAAAGTTATTTTTTTCAATAAAATTGTTTATCTGTTCTTTAACTATCGATTCTAGTAATTGTTCATATTTGGGTAATCCATTTATTGGTCTGAAGTCTTCGAAATTTTTAGCATTTATGATTTTGGGTACTGGTGTTATTATGGAAGTTTTCCATGACTGTGGAAAAATTCCCTCTAATAGCCGGTTCACACGGTTCAACTTTAGTTGATCAACTCGACACTTGAAAGCATATTGACAGGTGTGAACCTTCTTTCAACAAAGTTGAACAAGTTTTTTGTTGACTAGCTAAAGTTGATAGCCCGTCTACTTTTGACGTTCAAGTATGATCGCGCCATCTTGGTTACCATAGTTACTCGCGTGCACAACTAGACGTCAAACATTTATGTCCATATTCGTTAGACATTCCTAGTTCTACCGTCATGGAATCCGTTTCAATGAAAAAATATTTGAAATGGTCGGATGATTTGATGTTCAGATTTATGCATCCCTGTCTTTGGGATCAAAAGCAAGAAGTGTACACAAATAGAAATGCCCGTGATACTGCAATAAATAATATGTGTTTCATTTACACTACCTACCCAATATATTATGATAACGACAAAAAAATAACGGTAAATATTCAGAGCATGCGTCACCATTAATACGCATAAATTAAAAGAAAAAAAACTTTGTACAAATCTAATAACAATAACTACCTGTCAAAGTATGACGTTTGACGTTGTTGTTTTTAGGTTATGGTTAAGCTAATTTTAACGAAATATGGATTATTTCCTTGCTTCTCCGGTTATTGTAGTTAGTACTGTTAGTAGTAATTATTATTAATTTAAACATCTCTGAAAAATTTTATCGCCAATTTAGGAAAGCAGCTCATCAAATTGTTTTTCTGTCATCCATATCCTTCGGAGTCTTCTCGTTCCATCTCTTTCAAAATTGTGTTGGATGCGCCTAATTCATGATCCATTTTCTCGCCCAAATACGACGTTTTTTATGCTTTTTCATAATCTCGAGCTCATCTCGCAAAACATCAAGTTAGAGAGACGCACGCACTGACAATTTCAGTTGACGCCATCTTGAATGTCAAATTCGGTTCTACTTAAATTGAAACGTGTGAACATAATCTCGTTCAACTTTTTGCGTTAAATAAAAGTGGATCAACAAAAATTGAAACGTCTGAACGCGCCATAACAGAGATTCATTTATTAGTGCAACTAATCTGTCTCCTATAGCTGGCAGTGCATCTTTGATTATGCCTATCGTAATTCCATCCGTGGACGATTTTAGTTTCATTGCATTAAGAATTTTCATTAAATACTCCATGTTTATTTTATTAAACCTGAAAATATTATTATTCTCTCTTCTTTCCATTGATTGAGAAAATGTGTCTGTGACTAATGGAATGCTCTTATTTATGTTTTCGACACTGAGTATAAAATTTGTATTAAATTTTTGGGCTATTTTAGGTTTATCATCTTCAACTCCATCGGGGAACAGAACTTCCTTAGTGTCTCCCTTCTGTTTACCGCTTATAATTTCTTTGAGTGTAGTCCACATTTTCCTTGAATCACTTTGAGAGGTAATTATTTTTTGTCTAATATACGAATTTTTGGTTTGTTTTATTTCTGTGCTATACATGTTTCTAAGTTTCTTATAGGTTTCCCATCTTTCTTCCGTAAATTGCATTTTACAGGCTTTATAAGCTGTATCCCTTTGTTTTTGTAGAAGATGTAAAGATTTCGTATACCAATTATTTGTATCTTTTAATATAATATTAGTTATAGGCATTAGCTCGTTTACTACTGTTTTCAGATGTCCTACTAGTTCATCAGCTTTTTCCTCCAAATTTCCTTGGTTATCGCAAACCCACTTTTTGTTTTTTAATGCCGTACACAACTTATCCTTATCATAGTTCTTTTTATTCCTATACGTTATCTTTCGTATTTCCTGTGGCTTCGGACTACTATATTTAATTTTTGTAACAATTGTTTCGTGATCAGATATTTTGAGTTCTTCTACAGCATTAACTTCCGCATAAAAGTCATTCGAAATTACTAAATCAATCATGGTTTTAGAGGTTTTTCCTATTCTTGTATAATTGTTGACAAGTTGCTTCCAGCCTAGGCAATTTATGATGCTTTGTAGTCTTGTGCTTTTTGCATTGGGTTTCATCATATCGATATTAAGATCTCCGCAGATTATTATTAAATCTCTTGTATTTATTTGTTTACGACACCATTCATCAAAAAAATCTAAGAATTTTGTATCATTTTGATTTGGGGAATGATAAATAGCTACGTAGGTTCCCCTCTTAAAATCCTTTTGAATTTCAATAGCAAGCATCCAGGTATTATTTTTATCTAGAACCATATTTGTTGTAACTTTGTAAGAGATATTATTTTGAATTAATATTATAACTCCCCCCGTATGCCTGCTAAATGAGTCGCATCTGATTGTCGAATAGCCCTGAAATGTTATTTCGTGTAGTTTGATTTCTTCGGTAACACAAGTTTCACTCATCATTACCATGTGCGGTTTGTATTCTCTTAGCATGTCTTCAACTTCTTCGATATGTGCTAGTAAACTAGAGATGTTTAAGGAGTATATTGTTACGAAGTTTCGGTTTAATCTAAAAAATTTACCATTCTGTTCTCCTGTTCAATTTTTCGACAGTATACTGGACAGTCTTTGCTCCATACAGAGTGATCAATTTTTAAATTTAATTTTAGTCTTTCATTTGCTTTTTTGCAATTGATGCAGGCATCGTATCCTTCATTACAGTTTTTAATATCATGGGATTTTGCACATCTTGGACATGATATCTCATTTTTACAATGTATCGCCTTGTGGTTAAACCCGTTACAGTTAAAACATCTCAAAATATTTACATTGTCATAAACACGGCATCTGTCCCATCCTAAATATATCTTTTCAGCCTTAATTATTCGTTGGTACGTGTTGCCGTCGACTTCCGCATATACTGTGTAATTTATCTGGTCTCTTTTATTTTTAAACTCTTTTATGTAAGTAACCTCAATATTTGAGCTTGTTTCGAAAATGTCTTCATTTTGTGATTTTATTTTTGTTTCAATTTCCTCCCTGTCTTGTTTCTGAGTTATTCCAACAATTTTGATACTTGGTTTCTTCGCTTTAATTTTTTTAATATCGTATTTGTCTCCTAATTTTCCCTTTACCTCTTCACACATCTTGTCTATATTCGATGCATTTTTACATTCAACAATTATTCCACCATCTTTTGTGTTTCTTACACCCGTCACACCGCAGTTTATGGGATCAATATTATTTTTTATTTCAGTTGTAGTTTTGACATTTTCTTGTTTATTTTTCGGTTTAATCATTACCATAGGCTCGTGTTTTTTAACTTTTTCATATCTGGCGCCCTGTGCAGTAGGTACCGATGGCGCCCCCCCCTACATTTTTATTTTGATTAAAAATTCGTTCACCCCAATTTTATTTTTTATTTTTATTTAATTATTTTTTTTTACACTAATTTATCAAATAAAATCAAGACATATAAAGGGTGTAACTTTTCCAAGTGACCTGGCGGTAGCTCTCACACTCGTTCTCATGGCAACGTACAACACAAGAATAGCATCTACAGCTTCTGACTAGCAACAGGCAGTCCCGACGAGAGACAGAGAGCAGTGATAATAAGAATATAACCTCAAATTTGTACCTTGCATTTCCCCTGTGTTGAGCGAACAAACACTAAACACTGACGTATGGTATCAACGGCTTACGAACAAAAATACCGTGTTGATTGGTTATTGAATTTGGATCGCACCTATTCGTCGTAAAAGACAGTAAAAGATATATGGAAAAATAGATCTTACGTTTAAACTAAATATATGGAATTTGTAAAAAAATTCTGGGGTGAAATGCAGATCCGGGCACCACTTGGAAATTTAATAAAAATGCACTTTCTAGGTGAGAAAAGTGTGGAAAAGTTGAATAAAAAAGAAATTAAGGCGCGCTCGGCAAAATTGAGGGAGATACAGCCGTTTAAAGAATGTATGAAATGACACTTCATGAACAGATATTGTCCGCCTGTGTCCGCCATTTGATACTAATTTGTTGGTAGGGATACCAGATACAAGAGCCTAGATACGATTGTAGGGAATAAATAATAAGGCGCGTAGGTACTGGAATGGAGACAAACCATTCAAATCCTGGGATGTTTTTTAAAATAAAGATAACATACACAATCCCGTTAGACAAACCATTTAAAAACGTAGATTGTTTTTTAAAGTAAAGATAATAGGTATTATACACAATCCTGCTAGACAAACCAGTGCCTGAAGTGGCGCGGGATTCGATCGTTCTGAAGTGTTCGTGTAAACGGCGCTTTAGTATACATACGAAGGGGGCACTTTCTTTTCTATCACAAACCATGTTACACAAACCTAGCGTAGCCGCTAAACTACTTGAAAACTGGGATGTTTTTTTGCCGTGACGCGAGTAGGCGCTACGAAGGGGGCACTTTCTTTTCTATTACAAACCATGTTACACAAACCTAGCGTAGCCGCTAAACTACTTGAAAACTGGGATGTTTTTTTGCCGTGACGCGAGTAGGCGCTACGAAGGGGGCACTTTCTTTTCTATCACAAACCATGTTACACAAACCTAGCGTGGCCGCTAAACTACTTGAAAACTGGGATGTTTTTTTGCCGTGACGCGAGTAGGCGCTACGAAGGGGGCACTTTCTTTTCTATCACAAACCATGTTACACAAACCTAGCGTAGCCGCTAAACTACTTGAAAACTGGGATGTTTTTCTTGCCTTGACGCGAGTAGGCGTTATAAAGGGGCACTTTCTTTTGAATCACAAACCATGTTACACAAACCTAGCGTAGCCGCTAGTAATCAAAATTTTTAAAATTATTATTTTTAAATTTTTCAAGTAATTTGTCGGTTTCTAGGGGTTTTTGAGTTTAGTTTAGGGATAAATATTTTTGAGAGTTGGCAACACTGATTTTCTTTTAGGTTAGTGACAAAATGGCAGGTGGACTAACAGTATTGGTTGGCGAAGTGAAAAAGTTCAATTTTTTTTTATTGCTTTCCGCACTTTTTTTCACCTTCCAGGTTAAAGTTTTCAACTTAAAACGCGGTGAAAACATGGTTTTCTGCCAAAAAAAAGTGGTGCCCGGATCTGCATTCCTCCCAAATTCTGTAACTGACTATAAATTCGTAAGCCGTTGATACCAACCTGATGCGTGCGCATTCTGTTTCTTTGGAAAGTGTTGTTGTTTAGAGCGTAATAATTATTTTGTACTATGGGTAATGTTTAAACGATGCAGGGAATATTATAACTAAATTTTAATACAATATTTATTTTCCGTGAACCTTTTTGAACGTATGGCAGATCCGGCGCTGTTGATAATCATGGAAGAAACTTTAGACCACATTAATTTAGCCTTCCTAAAAATCAAAAATTTACTGCTGATCAGTTTTTGGGCTATTAAGTGCCGCAATATCTAGATGCCAAATTGCTCGACAGGAAATAGGAAGTAATGATTCTATGCAAAAGCTGTGTTTTCCGTGTACATAATAAATATTTATGATTACCTGAAGACAAATAAGATAAATGTTTCTACATAGTGTCATTTTTTCTTTAACCCCTATAGTGCTGCTGGCTAAATTTGCAGTCAAGTGAAATTATGACCACCTTGAGGTGTCTGCAGTGTCATGTGTGTTTCAGATAGGGTGAATAATATTTAATAATAATATTTGGCTAATTTATATAGCTCAGTTTTCATGAAAAATCATCTCAAGGGAATGTATTGAACTTATTTCATTACTATCGATGAGGATCCCAAGTTGATATTGTAATTTCCCTCAGCGCCTATGTCACCTTTGGGAATGCTGTGTGGATGGTACGCGTATGTCACCTTGGGAATGCTGTGTGGATGGTCTTTAATTTGGGAGGCAGGTATGGCGGGAACCATTTATTGGATAACATCATCTCAAGTGGTTCGCTACGTTTGGTTACTTAGCAGGGGGGCCGGGTTCATGAGATGAGGTTTATTCGGGGCTTACCAGCGGATGCTTCTGCCCACCAGCTGCATGGCAGGCCGGTTCGGGAGAAAGTGATTGAGGGAGTCCCTTTGACCTGCACCGCAGTAGGAGGGATGGGTTCATACGTCCTTCACTCCTGGACACACTGACCTCCAGATTCCTACTCACCCCTAATACCCTTTTCCTTCCCTGAACTTCCTTTCCCAAAAAGATCCTACACACAGCATCCCCAAAGATGACATAGGCCATGAGGGGAATTATTTTCCTCAGTGCCTCTTGGGTGGAGCTAATATAAAAAAAAAGCGTCCGTTTCAGCATTACAGTGTCCGTGACACGTCTGCCCTGATGATGAACACTGTAACGCTGTCCGAAACATACGCTAAAGAAAGAGGCAGTGCAACACGGCATAATACTCCAAAAATAAATCACAATAATTCTTTTGGCTGTGAAAATTGAAGAGATCCATGTTATAGGAGGGAGGAAGCACAGAGCGCAGAGTTGAGGGTTTTTCAAGTATTTTGGGGCTCTGTAGTTGGTTGCCAAATTCAACAGTGGACGGACTTACGATTTGGCGGACTTACGATTTGTACAGTTGTGTACTTATTTTATTTTATTTTATTTTACTTTATTTGGGAAACAAACAGTTGTACATATTTTATTAAATAATTACATTTGACAAATTTGCATGAACCAGTGAAGTTTCCACATTTGAGAATATAGAATTTAAAGAAAAAACAAAAAACTCATTAATATAAGAAGTTATACATACATAATACCTAACTAGATTACAGAAAATCAGATGAAACCAACATAATAAAATCAGATGAAACCAACATAATAATTCATACGAAAATCAGATGAAACCAACATAATAAGAGAAAAACAATAAAATAAGGCACACAGCAGGATTCACGATCAACAATCTGTTTTGATCTTCTCCGTTACATATTTTGTGAATTGAACTGAAGACAAATGGAAAATATCAGCGTCTGAAAGGATATTGTTATATTTTGTGCACGTCCTTTTCAGAAATGTATGTTGTGAGTAGTTAGTTTTTGATTGTGGGATGTGGAATAGTTTGTTTGTTCTTGTATTACGTACTGGAAAGTGGAAGTGGATGTTTTCCAGAAGATAGTTGCTGTGAACAGCGTTGTTGATGACTTTGTATAAAAATTTCTGGTTGTATATATTTCTTCTCTCTTCTAGTGATGTAATTTTATGGAATGCTAAGGAATCTTTTACATGTTCTGATATTCGGAACGATTTAAAGTCTAAGTATTTCAAAAATTTTTTTTGGATTCTTTCTAACCTTTCAATATTGACTTTGTATTGGGGATTCCAAATCACTGATCCAAATTCTAGTATGGAGCGAACAAAAGAAAAATATAATATCTTGATTACATGTGGTGATCTGAATGGTTTAGTCACTCTTACAATGAATCCTAGGAGTTTGTAGGCCCTGTCACAAATGGAATTTATGTGTGATCGGAAAGACATTCCGGAGTCCATTATTATTCCTAAGTCCCTTACTTCACTACACCTTTTTAATTCAACTCCGTTTATTTTATATGGGAATGTTAGGGGGTTAGTGCTTTTGGTGAAAGATATTGTATTACATTTTTCTAGATTAAGGTACAGTTGGTTGTTCGCGCAATATAGTCCAAGCCTATATACTATTAAAGTATCTGCAGGACCTGTACAGTATGGCCAGCTCTGAGAGGCTAGCTTGACTATGGCTTCGATGGAGCCATTTCCTTCTGCAATTGGTGTCTCCACTCCCAACAACTGAATGTGTCTCCTGAGGTGGCAGTGTCGTGTTAGCAGTCCTACTAGTGACTAGTTCCCTCTGTGTATAAGTAATATCACCTAATAAGATAATATTTAATTTAATTTCCAGGTCCAGCCATACCAGATTCCGACCCCTGAGATCGCCCTATTGACCAAACTTTCCGCCAGCCATGGAAGGACCACCCCAACCAAACAGATGGACGAAAAGCTTATTGTGTTCTACAAGTAAGAATAAGTTTAATTAATTTTAATCAATTCACAATCGTTTAAACAGTTAGAACCCCTTAATTAAACGTATTTTAAATTTTACACAACTGATGCACAACCATTTATATATGGTAAATGGTTGTTTGCTGCCCTAACTGTAAAATTTAAAACATGTTTAATAAGGTCCTAAATGTTTATTTTCATTCCAATCTCAAATTGGTGATGCCATAGTTCCACTGTATTGTGTGCAGTATATAAGTAAAGATATAGTCTGTCAAAAAAGAGTAGAAAATATAAAAACTTGAACTACTAAATTTGTAGACTGGCAACACCAATTTAACTGTCAAATATTTTTTGAAGTGCAATTACACTGAATATATAGAACACAGTAAACCACATTTTAAAAAACATTTTTTCTTCATGACATAAATTTGATTAAAAGGTGATTTATAAAGCGATTTGCTTTAATTTAATTTAACATAAATTTGAATTTAACAATAGATAGAAAGGAAGAATCACTAATGGTGAGTTTAGTTACACTAATTTTAGATCTGAATGAGTTAAATATATTCAGATCTAAAATTAGTGATATGATCTAAAGCCCAGGCAACGCTAGGTACTTTATCTAGTATTAAATAAAAGTGAGTAATTTCTAAACTGTGCTTTATATTTTATTACATTATAGTTATTCTTCATTATGTTAACACAAAATTGCAAAGGTATAATAATAATATACCTATACGCAATTCTAATTTTGAGATCGGCGGGTATCTGCAATGAAAAAATATTTTTTCCACTATTATGCTTTTTAAATTTTTTATAAAAATGTAGGTTACACAGCTTTACTTTAACACCATGAGTTATGTGTTTAGTATTGCCATTTGATCAACAGTGGCGCCCTCATATATTTTCTACTCTTATTTGACAAACTGTAATTTCAACCGCATGGTTTTCTATACATTTAACATTGAGTCAGGACATTTTGAACTTAATTCTGTCCAGCTCAAAAATATTAAGGTGTTTTTTTTTTTGTTTTAATTTAATATAAAACAGGTGCAGCTCTGGGTATTGTGATGTTGATTTTTTGCTTGATTAGTATTTCTGATTGAATCAAGAGCAGTGGCTTGCAGCCCATGAAGGCTGAAAAGCTGTGCCTATCCTAAGAAAAATAAATTAAACAAATTAGGCAATTTCTGAAGGCTTAATCCGTTTAATCACAGGAGATTATATTTGTCCCTGCTCACATAGGTCTCGTAGAAATCGTTGTCTCCCCTTACTATCATAGTGAGAAGTATGATCTAAACTAGCGGTCGTCACAGTCGTCACGTCGTCAAGGGCCACACAGGACAATGTGAGATGTCACCGTGGGCTGCACAATTATGAATTGGCGGCGGGGGAAGGGGGGGGGGGGGTTGATGTTGTACTTTTTTGTTTAGCAAGTTAAAAAAGCAATTCTTTCCAGGTTGCTACCTCCTTCCTTCTCCTTATGATAATAAAATAAAATTATGTAGATCTGTAATGCAATCCTCCAGTACAATTTTCATCCACTTCCCGAACTACCGAAATATGTGAATTTTCGCACACGTGATAAAAATGATTTTTTATTTATTTATCTAAATAAATAGTATGTTTATATTAGGTTTATCGATGCCTATTTCCCTAGGGTATACCTGTTTCGAGAGTGACGGATTACAATACATACAATAACAAAAATTAACCAATATTAAAGTTTACATTGCTTTATTAGTACGTTATTAGCATGTTTTTTTTGTCCTTCTTAGACCATTTTTTTTTACCTGCCCACGCCCTCACTGTGCCATCTCAATGCAATCTAATTTTCTCTGCGTCTTCTACTGCCCCCCTGAAAGTCTCCAATGCCCATAAGGGGGCGTTAATGCCCACGTTGAGAACCTATGAAGTACATTACGCGCGTTTATAATCGACTTAGGATGTAGTCAAAAACCACCTGAGCATTTTAATATCAAATGTCAATCAATTAAAATTAACGTTTTAAAGTCATAAGGTACAAAAAATATTTGAAAAAAAGCTGGATAATCTAATTGTACATGAAAAAAATATATTTAAACAAAAGCGGCAGATATTTTCGCGGGCCGCAGTTTAACACGACATTTGCCGTTCGTGCACCGGTGTGTTTGAGATTTTACACGCGATTTTGACCCTTATGTATAAAGAAAGTGTATGAAGAACACGGTCAGAATCGCTTGCTCTATTATCGCCCTTTACCATAGAGAAAACCGCAATGCGCCTGGTCACTCCAAATAATTTATATTAATAATTTACCGGAGCGTGGGAATGTGCGCAGTTCTTGCGCATGCGCGGGAAAAATTCCTTCATCTACGATTTTGACCCTTCTATGTACAAAATTTGTGAAGGACAGTGTCAAGAATCGCTGGACACGAAATGTCATTGGGTGTCATGGATGCCGCGTCGTAATTGGTGGTGCTTTTTGCTGGCCTTCCCTGGCAAACAACAGGTTAATGACCACGGATCTAAACGGTATTGAAAAGAGAAAACAACAAGCTTTATATTCAAATCTAAAAGTTATGGGGCCTAGACCTAGGCTTAGCGATAAAAGATCATTTGGCTTGGCGTATTCTGCAGTGGCGGTTCTTCTCAAGGGGACGGTGGGGACAGACCCCACTTCATATTTCAGAAACCTATTGAGAATTTTTTCGATGCTTTATGTTCACAAACATTAATTCTTAACATAAAAGTAATTATTAACATTTGCAGAAACATAATGTATAATTTCAATTCAGAACATTTTTAAGCTCGAAAATGAAAAAGTTTCTTCGGACGAACATGCGACCGCTCCGCTCACTTCCTTGTTGCGTACTAACTACGCGATTTGACGATCTCGATCGCGACTCTGGCTCGAAACTAGCAGTTGCCATGTGCACTGCGCAAACCGTTCTGCGCACTTGGGGGACATCACGGGATTTTTTCCTTGAAATTTATATCTTTTATTCGTACTGAATACGTTTCTAAAGAGAACTCGCGAATTCGCGCATGCGCATTGAGTCATAGCATCTTTCTCGTGGGGATAAACTCTAGGATCCCCTCGTGGATAATTGGGTGTTTGTTTTCGTTCAAATTGAAAGATGTGAGCTATGCACGGACCGGGATTCGCGTTAGTGGTATTATTGTTGTACGTATTTTGTTATTAAAATAATAATATATGTCGGATTATTTCTACAGCGCCGTTCTGGTGGAAAATTTACCTCAAAGGCGCTCTAAACCTAAATTGGTTGAATTATGTTTGTTATTTTTTATTGAACTTTATATTCATATATGTACCTATTTGGTATTTATGGTAAGGTGCGTAACTTATCCAATAATATTTTTGTGAGAAAAATAAATATTTATTCGAAAAAATTAAATGAATTATTTACTTTAGACTTTAGACATTAGAATTGAAAACATAAAAAAATATACCTACTCGTGCAGGTACATGAATATAAAAGAGTAGGTATTTTGAATGTTCTCAATTATACTGAGGTAAATTGTCATGTAAGTATGTTTATTTACACACATAAAAAATATCTGTCCCCACCATCGAAATTGTGCTCGAGCCGCCACTGATATTTTGGCATATTGCTCGCTGTACATTCCCAATGCGAATATATGGCGAGTGATATGCTGAAATATGCCAAGCCAAATGATCTTTTATACCTAAGTGTGTTGGCCTTCTTAACCACAAAATAATTAAAATGTACACCTTTATGAAACCTTAGTTTCCGACCACAATTTAAAAGCAAATTATGAAACTTTATGAATTATTTTTACATGAAACGATGAAAAAGTGAGGAAAAGAAAATGATAATGTTGATAATTCATTTGTCTAATAAAATGTGAATGTGTTTTTATATTTTTTTTGTTATCTGTAATTTTAGTTAGAAAAAACGTATTGTAAGCCATTTTTAAAACTTTTAAAAATTTGCATTAAACATTTTTATATTTAATAAATTACATGGTTAAATCTAATACTAATTGAAAGCGTATTTCATCAATTTTCGAGAACAGTTTTTAGTTTCGCATACATTCACAAATATTCCATTTATTTGGATTTAATTGCAAAGTGGAAATATTACCTACTGTCAAAAATGGCCATTTTCAAATACGCAATGCACAATAAATTCATGTCCGTACTTGAAAAACTGCACACAGCCTGGCAATGCATGTCCACTGATCAAGATTTATGATTTCTAAATCAGTAAGAACCAATTTTAATGTTTTTTTTTTCATAGCTTTTTTAATAACAATAAAAATGATTTTGATAACATTGAAGAAGAAGACAACAATAACAATCTAAACCAAAATATGAAAGAGAACAAGCCACAGTAAAATAGAAAAAGATAATGGTCGCAACTGGGACTCGAAACCCAGAATCTCTCGATTAACCGGGACGTGCGCGTTTACCAATTCCGCCATTGCCATCTTCTGTCAAACCGTTCTTGAGTTTAACAGCTCGGCTGTTAAACAATTTGCCACTGTATTCCCTCCCTCCTACAAAATGGGTCTCTTAACCGGTTAAAGGCCAGGCCCTTTCACGAAAATTCCCTAACAAAGCACCACTTTGAATTGAATGTTTTGTGGATTAATTTTGAGCTATCGTATATTTTATTGACTGAAACACATTCCTAGAACAATAAACTACGTACCAAAACAACATTACTTGCGTTAATTACGTAAATTGATAGGTTTTACGATGTTTTCGTCAAGTAACACGCATCGGACTTTGAAAAAAAGAATTGCGCCAAATTTGACATTTCGATGCCACAGATAAAATCATTAAAAATATTCTGGGGTTGCCAGGTGAATAAAATTTTTTCCTATATCATGGACAAATGTTGACGCAAGCGATTCTGACCTTGTCCTTCATACAAATTCTGTACATAGAAGGGTCAAAATCGCAGACAAACATATTTTTTTTCGAAATTTTTTCTGCACGCATGCGCACAAACCGTGCGTGGATTCGCGTCTCCGGCAAATAATAGGTTAAAAACCCATGTTCACTCCTTCCTCTCCTCAAAAATACTCTCTACACAGCATCTTCAAAGATGACGTAGGCCCTGAGGGAAATTATTTTCCTCAGAGCTTCTTGCGGAGTTAATGTAAAAAAAAAAAACCATCATATTAGTCAATCTCATATTTCAAATTTAAAAAATGGGAATAACCTTCAAAAGTTATAAAAAGAGAGTTTTTTTTATAAAAAATTGTATTTTTATTACTTTTATTTAATGTAGGAATGAGTTCCTTGCCGTGCGCAACACTGAGGGAGGGTTCTACGTCTGCCAGACCATGCAGAATGTGTACCGGTCCACCAGAAAGATCAAGATCCGATGGCTGTCCCAGGACAAGAGTGGCGACCCGTCAGGGGAAATATACAAACCAGATTTCTACGATGTTACTGGTAAGTTATCATTTATTGTCTCATGTGGATTATTATTATTATTGTCTTCAGGTATTTTACCTCTATTATTCAACTAACTTTCTTCGAGTGGTTGGCTAAGGGACACTGGGTGGTTGGCTAAGGGACACGGGGATGCTGGGTGTGGTTTATATCAGGCTGAATGCAATTTACATTTTTTATTGGTACTTGCCAAATGATTTCAGACTTAACCCCTCAGAAAATCGCCAATTTGCACTTTAAATGTCTTAAACGAAATGACATTTTACGAAAACTTTGTGTTATTACCGCTTCACATTTAATGCTCTATAAATGAAACATTTCTGAACGTAGCCGAATAGTAATAACTGTTTTAGACAGGTTACAAAATAAGCTTTCGAATTATTATATTATAAATAAATATTAATATTTGTAAATATTAAAATTTAGAATGCAAACATTAAAAAAATGTCAAAATGACTCACGTGATGTATTTATGTAAAAATGGTACTAAAATCACAGATTATGTAAACAACAATACTTATTCTATTGTATAAATGTGTAATAAACATTTCACTATCGACCTTTCACTTTTTATTTTACGGATGTAACTAAAACAATAATGGAGTTATAACGGTTTCTATGGAGACACACGCGTTGACGAGTAAACTTGCTTATTGTACTTGACTGCTATCGTTATTTTAACGAGTATACTTGCTTACGTTGCTGAGGGGTTAATTGTTTATCGTATGTTCTCTATCTATTTATACAGGTGCTTACAGGGTTTTTCACATGATGCAATGCTGCCTCATGAGCTTCCTGAACGAGTTTTATTTTGCTTTAAATATTATTTTTTCTTGTATTACTAACCTGATTTGTTGTATTATGTTTTTTTCCTGTTAAGCACTTGCATACCGCTTTCTAACAACATATGCAGGGACACTGGAGGTCTAGATTCGTTCAAAATAAATAAATGTAGCTTTGTTTAACAAAAAAATTAGAATTGAAGCCTTTGGATTAGAATTGAAAGGAGTAACCATCTGTTTCTTATAACAGGGCGGGCAAGTGGTGGATAACCTCCAATGACTCCTGTGGATTATTTAAACTAATTTAATTATGCATGAAGATCTTCCAAGGAAAGTGCTTATTTCCAGTCTTTTATAGTTATTATTTTATGTATTTTTCGTCAAAATAATATCACAAATGAAGATATAAATGAAAAAATTACCTTATTCTGATATGATTTTGGATTTTCAAGGGTAAAAGTATTTTCGTTATTTATTTTTGAGGTTTTATGCCGTCTTGCGCTACCTCCTTCTTTAGCCAACGTTTCAGACAGCGTTACAAACCTGCCGTGATGATGGACACTGTAACGCTGTCCGAAACGTTAGCCAAAGAAGGAGGTAGCGCAACACGACATAACACCCCAAAAATATATACTTAACGAAAATTACCTTATTCTATTTTAAATGTGTCTTTGATTAGTGTTTATTTGTAGAAGATTTGAAGGGTAGAAATAATTAATGAACTTCAAAATGGGGTAACTTTATTTGTTAAACCAGGTTCTAATTTTTCCACTTGTGAGTTTTTATCTTCCAATCAATAAGATAGCTCTGATGAAGTATGTATCACTATTCCATATAACTTTTTATTACATTAGCTCCACACAGGAGGCCCTGAGGAAAATAATTTCCCTCCGGGCATATGCCATCTTTGGGGATGCTGTGTGGAGGGTTTTTTTTAAGGAAAGGAAGGAGAGGAAGATCTTTTTTTATATGAATACCTCACAAGAGTCTCAGCTGCTCCCGTCTGGAGCCAGTGAGACTATGGCATCCCCAATTGGGGTATGTTGTGAGGCTGAAGGTAGTGGAGAGGGGAAGGAGATGGAAAGGAGATGGGGAATATGAAGGATATGGGGAATAGGAAGGTGGGGAAGTACCTGGCTATTCAGATCTGGTCACTAAACACGGCTAAAGCCATGGTGGTCTTACATCAGGGCGATACTAGAGTATCTTCCACTCCGGAACGTGCCACAAATATACTATATATTATTTTAATTGAATTAATTGTGAAATAACACAAATTAATCAAATAAAATTTATTTTCCCACGCCAGGATTCATTCCCGCGACCTTCGGATTGCGAGTCAAAAGCCTTACCACTAGACCACGCCGGCCGTCAATCTGAGAAGGAAGAAGGTATGAGGGGTGGTTGGGTAGGATTCTGGTGGTCAGTGTGTCTCATAGGAGGTGGGCAGACATATCCGCCGTCAAAACCTAAACAATCTTCATCCCATGAACCCAGGCACCCCTGCTAAGTCACCAAAAGTAGTGTACCACTATAGCAGAGGTGTTGGTTATGCAAAGAATAGTTCCCGGAGCTGCGGCACCCATGCCCGTCTCCCAAATTGCATATATTACTAACCTAACCTCACTCTATTCTAGACATTGACTGCGTCCTGACTACGCTATCCCTCCAGCGGGCCGGCACGGCGGGGCTGAAGCTGGGCGCTGCGGAGCTCAGCCGGACCAACAGCATCCTGGGCCGGGCATTGGCCGCTGAGAGGGGCGAACCAGCCCCCGACACCAGCGTCACAGAGGAGCACCCTGACGGACGTAAGTAGTCCCCTTATAATTATAAACCCGACCAAGAGTTTTCTGCGTTATTAAGTTGTTTTTATACATCACAACAATGTAATTTAGATAATCCTAGAAAAAGTATTCCGTAATCAATCTGCATTTAAAAAAAATTAGCTTGTTACTATTTTTAACCCCTGACGCAAAAAGAGGGGTGTTGAAAGTTTGACGTGTGAGTGGTTTTGTAGCTCCTAAACGAATGGACCGATTATGATGCATTTTTTTTGTTTGAAAGCTTACGCAATTGAGATGGTTCTTAGCTACAATTCATAAAAATCTGTTCAGGCGTTTCAAGATCATCAGCTCTTTTTTTTGTGTCATCAGCTCTTTTTTTCTGGACCTGCGCATGGTCCTTCGAGCCGGATTGAAGCAGCATCATCATGCGCAGATCCCAGGTGTGGTTCTCTCCAGATAGTCTGCAGTCAGGTTGTAAGGTTGAGCTGCTTTATAGGCTTCCTTCTGTTCCGCACCGAGGAACCGTACAATGAGTGATAGAGTTTGGGTATTTTGAGGTAATCCTTTGTTAGTAAAAAACACTTGTGTTTTGATACTGGATATGTTCTGTTTATTCTTGTGAATAAATTTTGACAGAGTGGTTTTGTCTGAACACTTGACTGACGACAATAATTGAGACTAATTAAAGTAACTGAAATGAACGACGGTTTGCTAAACAAGCAGAGTTTAGACGAGGATAGAGAGAGACTGTTTGTAAGATTGAAAATGTTTTCAAGAGAAGAATAACAACAACAAGCGTCAAAACACGCCATTTTATAGACACAGAAAAGTGAAAGTTTATGCGCCACAGACAACAAAGAGTTTTAGATAAAACATTTTATGGCGATATGTGAGTAAAAGGTGGCATAGACGCGAAAGTTTAATATAAAGGGCTCTACACATCGAGATTAAAATGAATGATAAGGAAATGTTCAGTGCTAATGAATTTAACTCGTTGAATGCCGCGAGTAAATGGGGTTGGTTGTAACCAATTAGCGTTCGCAAAAAGCGGCAGCCATGACACCCAATGTCCGGCGATTCTGACAGCGTCCTTGAGAAATTTCGTACATAGAAAGGTCAAAGTTGAAGACCAAAGAATTTTTCCCGCACATGCGCAAGAACTGCGCACGTTCCCGCGCTCCGGTAAATCGTTAATATAAATTATATGGAGTCACCAAGCGAATTGTGGTTTTCTCTATGGTAAAGAGCGATAATAGAGCAAGCGATTCTGACCGTGTTCTTCATACACTTTCTTTATACATAAGGGTCAAAATCGCGTGTCAAAATCAGGACACGCCGGTGCACGAGCGGCTAATGAGTGGTTAAATATAAAATAGGACAATCACAACACACAAAATCCAACAGGGGGTTACTTAAAATTTTGAAAATTTTCTAAGATATTAAATATCATGTTTACATCAATATTCTACTATTCTATTCTAAAGTTTTCCTCGAAAGTGCTACAATAATATATGTGTATAAGAGGCACAGTCGCTTTACGGGCACCCTAATGACTCCCTAGGGATTCCCCCCAGTTCAAACCACTTCTAGATAAGTCTTCCATCACTGCAAAAGCAACATTTTCCAGTTACATAAAAATGTGTTCACTAAACTTGTCACATTATAAAAAAAAAACAGATTTGTAGTTTTGCTGGCAGTGTTACCTGGGATGAGGTGGCAACAATGTAGATTATTATGAGCAATGAGGACTGAACATGCCAAATACAAGGATTAGGTTCTAGTACGAAAACAAGGTATTCGAAAATAAAAAAAGAGTATATTGTGAATTAAAAGGACATCCTAAGTCTAAAACTGTCTGGCATAAAGGGCTTGCTTAGATAATAGGTTGATGGTGATACCGTGACAAGTCGTAGTGTGGCTGAAGCGTGGCTTGTCGAAAACTCCTCGTTTTATATAAAGAATCTCACATCGAGAGAATGGCAGGGCTGCAAATCCTTGGCTATAAGCCAAAAAAAAGTCCATCCAGAAGCAGGACAGGCTGATGTCTTCAGTGGCCAATCATCCACCCAGGATGATTTAAAGTCGGCTTCCAAGATGGCGAGAGTAACTTCCCACATGTATGATCTTGAATGGTAACGATTTATACTCCATTCGTCGTCTTACGGTCCAGAGGATCACCCAATGCTCTGGGCTGTAGTACAAAGAATGATCCTCTCCCTTTTCAAATCTCCTGATTTTAATTTTCCAGGATCAGCAACTCTTGCATTCAAAAATATTGCAGGGCTACCATATTACCAATGCCCCAAATGTCAATGGGCAAGCACTAGAGGTGCCACACACTGAAACCATGAATAAAGTGTGTATAAGAGGGTGCACACACCTTGTTACAAATATTTTTATATAACACCAGTTAGTTATAAATGTCCTTTTTTTAAAATTTTTTTGTTCACTTTTCTTATTCACACAATATATCTAGGGGGGCAGCTACCCCATCTGCCCCTCCCCATGGTCCTCCTGCCTCTCCCCCTACCCTTCCCCTTGCCCTCAAGCGGAAGCCCATGATCCTGGTTTCACAACACAGATCCCCTGGTATAAAATCTTTTTTTTTACCCATTAAAGTTAGATAGTAGCCCCATCTTCTTCACATGTTATCCTATAGTTTTAGTGCTTTCCGCTCTCAACAGTAGCAAATATCTCCTGAGTTGATTCAATTTTATACTGCAAAGCCCCTCAGCCATCTTGGATCCACCGTCTCCTGCGGGCGACATAAAAAAGTGATATGATTACTGGATTATTATTAGATTCAAACTATTTGCTAGAAACCCAGTGTCTCCTGCAAGAGGCATACATTCTGGAAAAACTGCATAATTTTTTCTTGTAATGAAATTAATTTATCTAGTTTTTTGGAAATACTAATTCACAAAATAACAATTAATCCGAAACACTTAGTCGGAGGCGATTATAACTGGTCCACCGGTCTGTCATTTAAGTGTAGGCATTTTATCTTTATTACAGCATTTAAAAACATTGTATGTAATGTATTTATAATATTCTTATCACACTATTTGCATTTTTATAGTTTAATTTTTCTTCCGAATTGTATAAATTTTGCTCCACTTTTTAAAAAATTTTTTGTACCGTGTTTTAATGTTCTTGTTTGAAGTACTTAAATATTTTAAATGTCTGTTTCCAGTGGATCTATCTCTGTACAAAGACGAATCGCAGCTAGAAAAGAAGAAGCTGAAGGGCGCAGTGGCCTCCACTCCCTCCCGCAAGCGTCCCCACTCGGCCGCCTCCTCCCCGTCCTCCGCCTCGGAGGGCGAAGCCACCCCCCCTCCCTCCCCACCCAAGTCCGCCCTGAGAAAGCGTTCCTCCCGCCCGTCCCCCAAATCCAAGGCCAAGTCCCCCCGCGCCGCCAAGAAACTCCTTAAAACCCCTTCCAAAACTCCTGTCAAGACTCCGGCCAAGGCTCCCGTCAAGGCCCTCGTCAAGACGGAAACCCCGCCACCCCCGCCCGCCATTGCGCCGTCCACTAGCAAGGTAGGCATGATCCAACGGATTTATGGGAATGTACGTATCAATCATTTACTCATATTATCATTTTCATTGTACGTGGTAAGTTTGCACAACATTTGGGGAGTCCGCGATTATGTTTGTCAGCCAATTTTACTCAAGCAAAACTCTATTAATCTTTACCCTTATAAGTCTACAATCAGCATCTGAACATGGCTTTATATTATGAAGCTCTTTATCAATTGAACCCTCGTATCAAAAATACGATAAAGGTGCCATTGGACACTCATTACAATTTAAAAAGTGTTAGTGTACTAAAAGTTTTAACACCGATTTTCTGACTTGAAACTTTTTAATATTATAAAAATAAAAGCTTGTAAACATGTGACGCTTTTGAGCGAGCGATTCCTAATACACATTTTAGAAACTAGCCTTTTATAGAGCGTGTACGCTTTCAAGCGTAAGCTTTTCGCATGATCTCTGGTAGCTCGAAGCGACCTTTCTCACGCCTAAGGGATTGTTTTTTTTTTTTTAAATTAGCTTTGTTTAATACGTTTAAATCTATCTTTTTTATTGTTACACTATGACATTAAAATCGCCAATGATGTAATTTCACAAAAGGTTGACCCAACGGTATTAAATAATTGTAAATCAATTAGCAATAAATTTATTAATTATGCACCCCGCTAACTTTATTACTAACACAAAATAAGTATTTTTTAAATTCTATTTTTATTTACATCATTATATCTTTTATGATTCTAATTTCTCGTACCACATTCACTTTTTCCACTTTCATAAACCATTTCATCGTTTACATCAGTCACCGCACTCACTTTATCAAATTTCTTCATTTTCATTGACTATCATTTATTTTCATCCATACAAGAATGACAGTTTTTTTCTATAATAATTTGTTTCCTGAATAAACAAACTCGTATATAAGAATTTTAATTTCAACAATTTTCAAAAGAACTATACATACTTCAAAAATGCTTCTCCGACTGATGTACAACAGACAGATGATTTCTGCCCAAAACTGCAATTAATTGACTTAGCGTATCGTTTCCTTGTGATATGCAGAGTGAAGAATGTATATGAAAAACATTTGAATGAGAAATTAATATTACATAATACTTTTCAATATAGCAGGAACATTCCATGATTTTTTGTAAATTTGATAATTTCGAAAGAAATAACATTTTTTTAAATTTTGTATATTTATTGATTTTTCTAACTTTTCGGATGATTAACTGGAGATAACTTTTATCAATTTGTTTCATAAAAAGTAAGAATTAAAATTATAAAAAATATGGTTTGTTTCTGAAATCTAGTCTAATCATTTTACTTAGTAAACTAGTTTAACTAAATCAACTTTATACTAACTTACTGACGTGACCCAGACTTTCTCCACTTGGTATTATATTTACCATGACTTGCCTTTATATTCTAATTTCTACCATTATTTATTTTTTCCAACATAACTTTATCAATACATACTCCCTTTGTCCCACTTTTTAAGTATTGATATTTCATTCACATGTTTTTTTTTCTCACCCGCAAGCGCTGATAAATTGGAAATGCCGAAATCACGAAAAATAAAAATATTGATTTTTAATGACACCAATTTTGAAGTCACAAATTCAAAGATCAAAGATGAAATTTTCATCGTTGCTTTGCAAAATTTTATTGAAAGAATTTTTTACAATGATGGCCCCCCAAACGTTGCAATAACATACCACTTTTTTTTAAACTGTTTTTTTTAAATTATTATTTTATGTCAAGAATTCAATTGATTATTGAAGAATGATATAATCTAAAAAGAGATCATATTGAGTTGAGTTCTTCTTATAAAAAAGACAATATTGATTACCAAAGACCAATAATTGACAGACATCTATTTTAGTTACAATGTTTTTGTTCTTTTTTAGTTACATTTGTGAACTGCATGTTTTGTATTTATGGCCTATTTTATTTATAAAACAATTAAAATGATGAGTATTAACAAACGGCACTTATTGCTGCGCAAACTTTCATTGGTTTTGTTGTAAGTTTGGGTAAGTTCCTATTGCAAGTGCAAAGGGCAAAATAATACAAGAACTTACAATAAGCGCATTTGTGCTGTATTAAAATGTATGTAACTTGTAATAGAAATAATAAGTTTAAAGTAAAAGTTTTAGTTTAAATAATAAGTTTTTTTCGTTATGCCTAGCTCTCTCATTCAAGTTGGCATTCTCAGACTATAAAAATATTACCATTTGTTATTTCGGCTACTGGCTAAGGCTGGGTATAAACCCAGCCTCTCATTTAAAATTTAGGCGTATTAGATTTGTCAAAGAATTTATATATAAAAATGCAAAAATCAGTCATTTTAAATACATGTAGGATTACAAAAGATTTTTTAAATATTTATATTGAGGGATCAGTAGGATTTATAGGTCCAATTAGGAGTTCCACAGAGCCGAACCCTCTGATATGAAAATATCTGGAGTCGGTGAATTATTTTCCCATTTGGTCTCTGGTAGGTTGACATGTTGTTCTTGTATTGTTTTGTATTTATAATACTTATATAGTGCAATTGCATAGGGTGGATTGACTAGATGATCATTTGAGGAAGTGTGTGAAAGGGTTTAGTTTTTCCTGTGGGGAAAATTTAACCCGGACATTTAAATCTGGTTGAAGAAATTTGGCATCAATAGTTGGATTTATAATACATACATACAGTGAAACTCTATTAAGAAGTTTTCCAAGGGACCCTATTAACATTAAATTGTCAGTATTTAATGTTTCCATGAATGAAGTTTCTTATAATTTTTTGAAAAATAATAAAGGTTAAATGATTGTCTCCAGACGGCCAACCCGCCGGCCAAGGCCAGCCCCGCCGCGGCACTCGCCAAGAGAAGGACCACACCAGCCAAGGTGGCCACGCCCGTTCCCAGCACCTCCAAGGGGAAGACCGCCAAATCTACGCCGGCCAAAGGTAACTAATATTATTATAAACGGTCTGCAAGATCCGTGACATAATAGAACATTGTAAAAAAGTAAAGAAAACAAACCTAACTTAAGAGGAACGTCTGCGTGGCCCATTTCGGCCCGTTTAGTTTTTTCCTGTAAGTCGCTTACGTAAGGGACTTATGGCCAAATTACCAATGTAAACGACACCAAAAGTAATTTATAGTAAGTTACAAAAGTTGTTCTTACTTAACTTTTTTGACATGTCTAATCGTGTCCGCCCAAACTTTCAGCCTTCTCACAGCTTAACCTCTCAAAAGCCGGAACATTTTGCGGAAATTCGCGGAACTACACTAAAAAACCACCACTTTGAATTTTGAATTGAATGTTTTGTTGATAAATTTTAAGCTATGGTATATTTTATTGACTGCAACACGTTCACAACACAATAAACTATCCACTAAAACCACATTACTTGCATTTATTACGTAAATTAATAGGTTTTACGACGTTTTATTCGCGATACACGCAGTAATTGCGACCGTTAATTCCGCGGCAAAATCTGACAGCGCATCATCATAGAAGAAATCGTCTTAAAAATAATCCAGTGTGGCAATTCGAGTGAAATCTTTAACACTACCTAGAATAATGATGGCGCAAGCGATTTGGACACTGTTTTTCATATAAATTCGTACATATGAGGGTCAAAATCGCGGACCAAAAGTTTTTCACAGACAATTTATTTCAAATATTTGAATTATTTTCTCGCGCATGCGCAATGTAGGCCCGCATATTCGAGTACTTGGCCTTTGACAGGTTAAATCAGTTTGATAAGTTGAGACGGTTACCGTAAGAAATAGTACCAAAATGTGCCGATGCAAGATGTCAAAAATTAGAAGACAGTTGAAAATCTAGTATTTTTATTATTGTAACTTAAATCTGATTAGGTTACCTTATATCTCGAAAACAATATAAAAAAAAATAACACTATAAAACTCAAATAACCACTTCCCACGAAAACTAATTTAAAAGGAAAGAAACTTCTTTGATTCCAAAAACTGAAGAGATATCATTGAAATTTTCACATGTTGCAAACACTTTGTGGAATACATAATTATAATAAACACAATAATATAAATTTTTTTCAATTCCTTTTATTATTTCTTTATCCAACCGGTTTCGGTTCATTCTGAATCTTCATTAGGGGTGAATATATTTTTATTCACCCCTGATGAAGGTTCAGGATGAACCGAAACCGGTTGGATAAAGAAGTAATAAAGCGGAATTGTAACAAAGTTATATTATTGTGTTTATTATAGATATCATTTATTTTTCAGGTGGAAAAAAGATTTCTGAAAATGAGCATCCTTCTTTTTAATTATCGGTCCAATCCTTTCTAATCTCAATATTTCTGTTTACAACATTACATGCTGTCTCCATTAATTTCCGCCGTTAACAGAACAAAAGTGCGTGGAGAATCGTTTCTCTCAAGCCAACTTCTATTCTAACTGATTCAACACTTTATTTGGGCCCTTTCGTCTTTATTGTCAAAATCACGTAAATATGACACCAGCATATCGTTGTTGACAGGAAGCCTTCTTACCGATAATAATATTACGTACATGTAAACACTCCTGTGAGTAACTTATCAAAATCTTACGTAAGCTGTAAATTTTACTTACCGAGTATAAAGCTAGCCTTACGTGGTTAAACTTACGGTTATAAACTTACGGTTACCGGTCTGCATCAACCAGTCCGAGCGAGAGCTCATACGGACGTCATCGGCGTTTGTCCCCTTAGGGAACGTACCCATACTACGTGACCAACTTTTTGCAATTTTTAACTCCCCCTCCCGATGACCAAAAACCTAAGCCCGCAGTCGCTCATTTGTACCAAGCGTGACATTTTGAAGACCCCCCCCTCCCCCCCTAAACGTGTCACGTAGTATGGGTACATTCCCTCATACGTCTTGTTTGAAAACAAAAAAGACAGAAGGTACTGTAATGATGACGTCACATACGATCTCTCGCTGGGACTAGTTTAGCTCTCGTAAGAACATTCTGCCATTGGTCCATTTTGATATGTACTATATTCACCTCATTCCTTTGTCAGTAGATAATCCAATCCCTGTGATGAATTTGACCAGGGTATCATTATTGGGTCTAGGGCAATATCTTAACATGGCCCCCCAAGTATCATCTGAGCCTTCTCGTAAAGCATTGCTATTATTGAAATGGATACAGCCTGCATAGCTCCTGCAAGCACTCTGCAAGTGCTGTCTGCTGTTTCCTTTATTAGTATCCAATCCTTTTATATGATGTTCACATGTGTTCCCATTCGATGTTTGGCAATATGTCATGGTTCCAGAACATGACTCCCCATCTGATGAGGTGGAACATTAGCAATATAGATGAATCAGTGTATTTTTACCCACGTATCCTGCAGATGGTTAGTGATTTCCACTCCCAGATTGTTTTGCTGTTCATATTGAAATTCAAAAACTCACAACATATTTTTATAGACAGAAAAAAGTCAGTTGGGAGCTTTTTGACTTCCAATCTGAATGGGGCAAATTACAGCACTTAATGTAATAGGTATCAGCTCTCTAAGTTTAACATTTTATTTACTAAACAAATAAATGGTTTAATTTCAGTTGCAGCAGCAGCCAAGGCAGCTGTGCTGGCTTCCACTCCTTCCACCTCCACGGGGAAGACCACCAGAACACCGAGGAAGCCTCCGTCAAAGAAGTAAACCACCACGACCTCTCCTCACTTGTCCATCCTCACTCTGGCACCAACAAACGGATCCATTGTAGTCTTAATAGAACCTCTTACAGTCCCTGGAGAGTCTTCCGCCTCCAAACGCATTGTAAAATGGCTCTCATTTTGTGAAATTTTATACTACCACGATGTTCCTACACACAGTTCACGCAGGAATACATCTTGTCAATAAATCTATTGAGTTAAATGTATCGTGAACTGAAGTGTTTGAATTGACGGTGGTTTCGGTACAAATCATTTAAAGTGTAGGTATAAGGGAAACAGGTTTAGTAGGGGAATGTATTTTTTGAAAGTAAATTATTAGCATCTATTATTACAATAAGAAGCTCAGTGCGAAGCTGCCACACGTTTGACGGCAGCACACGGTCAGCCGTCGGGGAAAGCAATAGATTTTTGGTTAAACATATCTCGGTCAATAGAAGTTATATCAATAGTGGATTGATTGATATTGGTTTAAGAACCCCGGTGACGGGTATGGTGATGTTCATGTATGCCTTAAGTTATCTGAAATTGTTGATACACAAAATTTAATTAAGGAAATTTATAATAAATTGTCACACTTCTTACATATGTTTTAATTCTTAGTGCGCGACAGTCTTCATCACTTTCGGCGATCGGCGATTCCCTTACCCGTAATTAAACTGTGTTTACTAAACTTATATTTCCATATTTTGTTAGAAGTATGAATGTTTGTACGGTTTATATTATATTATATATACGTGTATGTGTGAAATTGTAATATGCATATAATTGGTAATTTTAGGTATAAAAATTTCACAAAGGAGAAAGTTCAGAGTTTATTTTATCAGAGCTGTATTTGGTACACATTGAGTAGTGGGAGTGCATTGAGTAGCTTTGACCAGACCCGGACTTCAGCCAGAACCAATAGCATTAATGTTCTTCGTAAGACTTCTCTTTAGATATCGGAAATCTGTGAACTCGTTCACCACGGCCTTTCCCTCTCTCCCGTCTCTCCCCCCTGTCTCCCCAGCTCTCCCCTGTCTCGTCTCCACACTTACTAACCACTAACAAACAAACAAACTCATCTCTCACTTGTAAAATATTGTTTTTAGATTTATAATTGAATTGGGTTAGTAGCATAAGCATTCGAGATAACAAAGTTTTAACAAAATTATCAAATATGATAAGTGCACTAGATTAATAAAAATGGATCGACATATTTAGTCTAAGGATTAGAGTATAAGTAAACTAAATGCAGAAAATAAATAATGTGTCATTTAATGAAAATCTCCTTTAGAATAGACTCAAGAAAAGTTTATTCTTTATACATACATACATACATATATGATATACGGGACAATTTCGATGAGCGTAGATAAATGATTATTAGTAATAATTGGTTACGCTATATGAATACATGACCACGCAATGGAGTAAAAAAATTAACATAAAAGTGATTCATTTACAAAAAAAGTTGACAAGGTGTAGTGATTGTGTACGTGCAGTGGTGTTTTCCTCCTAGTAAGTAAGCGGCATAAGGTCTCTAGACTTAGTTACACATTTGTTTTACCTTCATTTGTTACTTTATATTTTACGCAGATTCTTTCCTTGTATATTATCTTGACATTAAATGTTTCAACTTCTCTTGCTTTGTGCATGCTCTGATTCTATTATTTCTACTACATGTATGAATAATTATTCTCTCAATGTGTATTTTAATTACTGTTCTAATTGTATAACTATGAACATATATTTTTATCTCTATTTATCCTACAATTTTTATTTTGTTCAATGTCGCTTGACAATATTTTAACCGATATTGCAACCTGTTCTAAAGTTGAATGTACCTATTTATTAAAATTTCTGCACTAGATTTTAATTCATTTCTATTTTGGTGGAAATCTTCACACAGTAAACAAGATCTAAACTTTGCCCTCAGTCAAAAAGCTGCAAAATATTAAGTACATAGCATTCAACATAAGAACGACCTGTTTCAACCATTGTGAAGAACAAGTACTTATTTGCGCTGTTTATTAGGTACATTAAATGATTGTGTTTGTTAACACAAAAAACTTTAAAAAGCTTGCATGAGAATGTTGTAATGACTGTGTTGTGAATTAAATGCATCATTTTATTGCAACGAGTAGGTACACGTTAAACATCTGGCACTACTTGTCTAGTTGGAAAAGTATGTTTGTTTTCCTGTTTAACAATATTCGATACGACAAATTATAAACATTTTATACTTGACTACCCTAGACATATCTGATATGCACATTGAATATAATACATATTATGATTTGTTTATATAACTACTTTGATTTAGTCCATAGTATAATTTACTTTTTATTATTTGAGGTCTCTTATTCAATTTATAATATTGTATTCTTAATTTAATGTGAGGCAGATTTTAGTATGATAAGAGCTAAATATGGTAAAGACATTTTGACATTATTTGGAGAATTGAGAGTGGAGGCCCTAGCACGAGGCACGAGGCATGAGGTACTGCTAGCAGAGGCTCCGACTCGAGGCCCCTGGGACGTAGAACTCTTATTTTACACAAAATGTTATTTTATAGGAAACATGCACCCAACCTATTCTTACCTCTGTCCTTTCTGTAATAACACACATACTGACATTGTTAGATCTACTCGCAGTCTTGTATTGAGTGACGGCAGTTCTCAGTGAGTAAATCTGTTTATTGTAATTCTGTTCAAATTGTTATTTCATCTATAAATCCCGATGTAATAGTGTTCTCTGTTTTACAGTTTGAGTGTATTCTGTGCCATGTTTCTAAATAAAAATACATTGAATATTACTGTGGATTTTCATTAAGTTGTTTCTCTCTTTGTAATTTCTAGGTCAGTGTGACCATTTTTGGCTCAAAATGTTGTCATCATTAATATGCAATAACATTATATAGACTCATCATAGTCTCACATACTCACAAAATAATGTGGCAAGTAAGCAACACTCTTTTGTTTTCAGCGGTTTTCTGTAATTTCTTAATTCAAAAGTTATTAATGTATTAAAAAGATATGCTACTTCCACACCGAAGCCAAACTTCCAACGCACGAACTGGCCCTTCTACACAATAGAGAACTACAGTCCATTTTTTTAATTTTTTTTTAATGAATGAAGACCTTCAAACTTAAATAACTGCATTTTTATTTTTGTAGTTAGTTTTAATAGTTAAAATAATTGTCAAAAGTTTTAATTTTTCAAGACCCCTTGAAAATCATTGTATCTATGGTGAATTGTGTGACGTCATCACCCATCGATAGTTTTATTTACTTTCAACAGGTGTTGTCATTTTGAATGATAATTATACGGAAGGAAGATGATACTATTGGATAAGTTAAAACATTATTTAGGTGGAATTATTTATTCATTATATTATATTATTATATTGTTGAATATTATTACGGGAGAGTGGTATAAAAATTGTTTGAAATTATTATTTTTTTAGCTTTTAAAATCAATATTATCAGAAACGAAGAATCACCCACAAAAGTGTAGGCAAATGATAACAGCTGATCGATTGCGGCCATTTTGGTTCTACTCCACGGCCAAATTTAGGCCTATGTAGCATTATGATATAGTATATTTATACGATTTTTTCGTACAGTTTAAAGTTTTTAGGAGAAAAAGTACTAGAAATCGAGACCAGTGCAATTGCCTTGCTTTTGGCTTCCCACTTTGAGATTTCTACCCCTCGTCTACAGTATATAACGTCTTTGTGAATATGGAGCTTTGTAACATCCATATAACTGCCAAAACTGACAAGATTATTCCATATTTTATAATTTTTCAATTCGGAGACAATTTTGATAGTGTTACTATCAAAATTAAAGCGAAACTACTACACATACAAAACTCTTTCATATAAACGGCTGTTTTTTTTTTAAGTGAAACTTCTATAGCCCCGCTATGATTTGGATTTTGGATGAAACGGAAATGACAATTACTGCACCTGTGACACATCAACTGCGCTCATTGGCCGCTTTGATTATGATGTCACTTTTAAAGGCTCCTAATGGTTGAGATATGAAACGGAAATTACGCTAGGTTATGATTATGACCTCACTTTTCAAGTATTGGTTGAGATGGTTTCTGTAAAGTTTCGCTTCTACCGCGTGTTAACTGCGCTTGATTTTTTTTTTACATTAGCTCCAAATGGAGGCCCTGAGGAAAATAATTTGGGGATACTGTGTGGAGGATGTTTTTAGGAAGTTCTGCGAAGGAAAAGGGGATGAGGGGTGGATAGGAATCCGGGGGTCAGTGTGTCCAAGAGTGACGGATGTATGTTTCCATCGCTCCCACAACAGTACAAGGCGATGTTCCGGTGGAGTCTGGCTGGAGAGGCCAAAAAGACTTTCTCTCGATGGATCTGCCGCCAAGACCTGGACAAACCTCACCCCCGAACCCGGACACATGCCAAGTCACCTAACGTAGCGAACCACTTGAGGTGACCGTAGAGGTGTTGGTTATCCAATAAATGGTTTTCGGGGTAGCGGTACCCATACCCGTCTCCCAAATTGAGAAATTGTTTGAAAAGATTGTTAGTTTGCTCAACGATTTTGTCAATTATTTTGTATCTGTTTGCTACATTCTATATTTGACGACCGGTGTAGTCCAGCGGTAAGGCTCTTGACTCGCACACCGAAGGTTGCAGGATCGAATCCTGGCGAGGCAAATAAATTTTATTTGTGTTATTTCACAATTTATTCATTTAAAATAATATACAGTATATTTGCGGCACGTTCCAGAGTGGAAGATACTTTCAGTATCGCCCTGGTGTAAGACCACCATTCAGAATTGAAACGTTGCTTGAAACGGCATTAAGGGTGTTTGGTGACCAGATCTGAATAGCCAGGTACTTCCCCACCTTCTTCCCTATCTCCTTCCCCTCCCCACTACCTGCAGCCTCACAACATACCCAAATTGGGGATGCCATAGTCTCACTGGCTTCAGATGGGACGAATTGGAACTCTTGTGCGGTATTAAAAAAAAAGAAAATGATTTTTTAGGGCTTAAGTGCAAATTACTCAAAAGATATCTTTTGTCAACAATACATGTATTGAATCCTTGTCTTTTAAATATTGTTACTTTTATCACGTAACAGAAATTATTAGTTGAATTTATCTCATAATTATTAATAACTTTGCGTTTATCTGAAATTTGACCCCAAGAGTGCTTTGCTTCAATAGACAAGTACTTAGTATATTATTTTTTTACTAAGATAATACCCAAAATTACTCACTTTACCTAATAAAAGAAAGCCTTGTTTTGAATGTTGGTAAAGCGTCGATGACACACGGCTAGTTTACAAGCTACTAAGTTTAAAAGCGGTAAAATCGGCGAGTGCGATTGTCATGATGACACACAAAACTGTCCACTCGTTCAGAAGCGTAGGAAACTGAGGTTGCTGCTAGCACCAGTAACAAGAATAACGACGCCTGCGTGAACTAATTCTTCAGATGTTTGACAGTCGAAATCAGCTGTTTATCGGAAGCCATGTTGGAAACACAAATAAACCACTCACGAGCAAGCGGAGCAAGCGTGTAGGCGAGTAAAGTTGACGACCTTTCAACTTTTTTTTGTAGATTGTCAACAATCTACTGCTAGTTAGCAAGTAACACGATGACACTGGGCGAGTTTACGAACAGATAGTGAATTTCCCAGATAGTAGCTTGTAAACTCGCCGTGTGTCATCGACGCTTAAGTAAAGAAATGGATACATGGCTTTAATTTAGCATCTTTCTTTCTCGATGACATCTATTCACACTAGTTATGTTTATGTGTAGGTTCAGCTGGAGTGGACTCTTAAACTCGGGTTCTTCGTGCGAAGTGGCTCCTACTCCTACTCCCTTTTCAAATAGACTACTCCCAAAAAACCCGGTACAGTACTTGTAGCCGGAACTCGGAGGGGCGAGCCACAGGCGGATGGCGGCGCGGTGCGTTGGCAGTTCGCACTCGTCAAACCTGTGCGTCACGGTCCGAGCCACATGTGCGAGTCGGAGTAGGTGGCGCGTTCGAGTTCTTTTGCGTGCGGGCTCTGACTCCGAGGTCCGGCTAGGGTGGTACCTGAGCGTGAGTTTTGTTTCTGCATTTTTACCATTTTTGAGATCAAGCTGTATAGTGTTTTTTGATATTTTGCATTTCATTTTATTTCATTCAAAATTCCGAAAATACAGACTTTTAAATCAAGAAAATAAACCTTCAAAATGATTTTAAATTTTTAGCAGATCCCCGACGTTGTTCTTCGGGACCGAAAAATATAATATGTTTTGTTAGTTTTTAGAGAATGAATTATTTGACAATCTTCAAGATGGAAAGGATATACGAGATAGATGTGAAATTTGAAAGGATATACGGTAAGATAGACGTGAAACTTGAAAGGATATAGGGTGAGATAGATGTGAAACTTGAAAAGATTACAGTGAGACAGATATGAAACTTGTAATGATATACGGTGAGATAGATGTGAAACTTGAAAGGATATAGGGTGAGATAGATGTAAAACTTGAAAAGATATACGGTGAGACAGATATGAAACTTGTAGTGATATACGGTGAGATAGTTCTGAAACTTGAAAGAATATAAGGTGAGATAGATCTGAAACTTGAAAGAATATAAGGTGAGATAGATCTGAAACTTGAAGGAATATAAGGTGAGATAGATCTTAAACTTAAAAGAATATGAGGTGAGATAGATCTGAAACTTGAAGGAATATAAGGTGAGATAAATCTGAAACTTGAAAGAATATAAGGTGAGATAGATCTGAAACTTGAAAGAATATAAGGTGAGATAGATCTGAAACTTGAAGGAATATAAGGTGAGATAGATCTGAAACTTGAAAGAATATAAGGTGAGATAGATCTGAAACTTGAAAGAATATAAGATGAGATAGATGTGAAACTTGAAAGAATATAAGGTGAGATAGATCTGAGACTTGAAGGAATATAAGGTGAGATAGATCTGAAACTTGGAAGAATATAAGATGAGACAGATGTGAAACTTGAAAGATTACGCTAAGTGCGGCATTATTTTATTACTATACATAAGTTATTTTAGAATTCAAAATGAAAACAACACATTTTATTGACAGTTTTATTAGTCTCTTTTGGATACATTATATTTTATATGATTTCGTTAGAGTTGTACAAATGTATTCCCGTAATTTCTACAGTATAGAGAAGTGTTAATTCAGTTCTACCTTCACATGTCGTACAAAACAGAGTGTTAAATAATGATATTTTCACCGATTGTCGTGACGACTGAATATTTTAAATCTATTTAAAATTTGTTGGTAAATGTGATTCTTGAATACATGTAAGCTCTGATATGTAATTTTAATCTTTGATAGTTGAATTATTTCAGTTATTTTAATTTCAGTGGGGATTATAATTATGTAATTATTGAAGCATTCATTAGATAACTTAACCAAACAAATGTAGGCCTTTTCCAAAAGGATTCTTCTTTTCATTTTTTTTCTCATTATAAAATAAATATACATTTATATGATATAAATATTTTCATGCTAAATACATAATAATATATATTTGATATACTATTTAATATCACAAAATAAAATTAGCACACTCGTTTTAAAAATATGTTAGGCATATTAAAAAATTTAATCATCGGTTCTTTATGTAACGACGATTTTAAAATTTTAAATACTTTAGGTTTTTAATTTTTTTTGTTATTTTTTAATGAATGCTGTTACAGAAATTAATGACGATATTTTTAAAAACGTGTTTTCAATGGTTTCTAGACATTAAAATGACTACTATTTTCAATTTTTTTATATTTATATTTTGGTCTCCTATAACATGAAATTGACACTTGTAAGGTTCAACATCACATTAAATCGCTAATTCTTTTGTTGACCGAATAGCGGACTAGGTCCACCTTCTAAAGTGCTGACTTATGACAAAATCATCTACCATCATCAATATCTAGCAAACAATCAATTAAATAAATATGATATTTGCCTTTCACATAAATAATTAGTCAAATTTAAACCTCAAGTTTGGCAATAATTTGGAATCTTCATTCTTAGCACTTTCATCTAGGATTAGATGGCATCGACCGTTTCAAAAGGAGACAAAATTTTTTCATGCATTAGAATCTTGCATGTGTATGCAAATCTGACGGTAACTCTTTTTTATAATTAATTTTTATGTTCATTGGTAAAGAATCTGAATTCATTTTGCAATCATTGAGTACTTAACAAAATACTGATCCACATTAAATTACTTAGCTGTAGATTGAGTGATTGTGTATGTTACGATAATATAATAATTAATGAAATGTTAAAAACAGTTTGCATCAATAAACCAATCAGTGTTTTTAGTTGTGATCTGCTCTTTCTGGCTGACAATAATAGTTATACAAGATGTAACTGTAAAGGGGCCGTTCAAGTATTACATAACGCACTTGGGGGGGGGGGGTTCTTGTGAAACGTTACTGTGCGTTACGAGGGGGGGGGGGGGGGGAGGTTACAACATGTTACGAAACAACGCGTTATGTAACATGTTTTTCTTTATTTAGATAAAAAAAATAGGGAATTAAAATCTTCCAAGTTGGTAATCCTTTTCATTCTCGAAATCTCCTGTTTTATTTATTACCGCAAATGCGATTAAAACAAGAAAAAAGGTATTTAAGTGACTTTCCAGCACTTTGCGCAACTTAATTGTAACTTTCTGGTAAAAATTGTCACTTGGGCGTTACGTAACGTTTAGGGGGGGGGGAGAGGACTGAAAAACGTTACAGCGCGTTACATGAGGGGGAGGGGGGGGTCAAAATTCTTTTAAAATTGCGTTACGTAATACTTGAACGCCCCCAAACTGCCTGAAAGTGGTACATTGAATCATCCAGGGTTAAAGTGCCTATTAAAGGTTAAAGGGTCTATTTTTTAAAGATGAAAATTTTTTTAAAGATAAAAAAAAGGATGGTGAAAGAAATTGCTGTATTGTATTTAGATGGTAGATGTTATAGCGACGTGCGATGTGTAGTGCATTTTGCTGACATGAGTTGCAATTTAAATATAGTTTCAGACCTACAGTCACCTAAGTTAAAATACTTTTTTTTTGTCACATACTTTTTGTGTTAATCTCCGATACTTTTCACACACATGTTATTTTTTTTCGTTAAGATATTTGGAAATATATAAATATTCTTTCTAGACAGGTATATTATAATATTTAAATAATATTTAGTATAATATTTTCTAATACATTTTATAAACATCTATTTAAAGGTGTGAGTTTTCAAGGGAAGACAATAATAAGGTTACAAGGTACATAGTTCAACACTGATAATATAGAGATATTTTCCGAGTTAAATTTAAGATTGATGGATACATACAATATAATATATAAATCTTTTCACATTACAATGGATATTTAAGGGTATATTTTATTATGTAGGTATTATAGGATGAACATCACATTAATTTACTCTAATAATAGAAAAATTCGTTTGGAAAAGTGCAAAAATGTAGAAATGTTCAAAGTTTTCAAATATCTTTAGGACGGTCAATATATTAGGCTAAATCAATATAAAATTAAAAAACTTTTCTCGCATTTGGCCATTCCAAATTAATTGAGCTTGTGAATTTTTGCTCTGTTTTTCTCACAAAATTCCACAAAACAACATTATAAAATGCGTGTTTTGTAAATTAGATTTTACAATCTACTCCCCCTAAACGTTAACATAAAAAGTTCATTCCAAAAGAATAAAACAAATAAAGAGAGTCAATGTTTTTGTCATTGTAGATAAGAAAAAATATTGTGCTTAAATTGATGCATTAAAAAATTATCAATAAAGTAAAGTGTACATAAAGTCTACATATTTCGTAAATAATTAAAAATAATAATAATAATAATACATGTTTACAATGTTTAGTCGTTTTGTAATCCTTTTTTCCAAAATTCATTGTACATCAGAAGTAGAATAATAATTATTGTAGTTATTTATTGTTTACAAAAATACAAAATAAGCTTTAATAATTTTCAAACTTTAAAATCTCCCGTTTGCCAAAGACAAACTATCTCCTTCGAGCCAACAAGCAACAAATAATTTAAAAATAACAAAACTATATTGAATAAAATTTATTTTCTAAATAGACCTTTTGTTTAATCTCTTGAACAGTGAAAATATTCAAATTATTGTTTTATATGAAGCCTAAAATTAAATCACTACTTACAATAAAATAATTTTATTCGATACATTTCAGTATCAATCTAAAAAAAACATGCAAAACTTACAATATTCTACTTCCGATAAGCATAAAAGAGCAACCGAAGAATTTAAAAATGTTCTATAGAAAATTCAGTTTTTTAAATGTTCAATAGACAATTTGTAAAATTCGACAGTTTTGACCATAGATAAAACGTGTTTACGGAACTCTGAGATCTCTTGCATGAACAGGGGTGGTATCCTCAGGGCTAGGGCTATCATCCCGATGAGGCTTGACCCTGACGACAGAACGGCGAGTGGAGGCAGTGGGATCATCGCATTGGGGAGCGTATTGTCCGGGGATGGTGAGGGAACCGACGGTGTATTGGGGGCCGACCATGCCCCCATCGCTCAGGCGCATCTTCTCGGGGTCGTAGCCAGAATTGGAGTCCGTGGAGGTGAAGATGAGGCCGACGTTGAGTTGAGGGATGTCGTAGTACACGGTGAGGGTCAGCATCATGAAGGTCAAGCCTACCAGCAGGTAAACTGAATAAAGAGAAAACATGCGTTATTATAAATTTAATGGAATTTTAAAATACTGATGCGCCTTCGCGTAAAAATTAGAACAGCTATAAAAAAATCAATGCCTGATTGTATGCATTGAGTTTTTTTTAAATAGCTCTTCATTTTTAATCAAAAGAAATAAAGAGTGGGGGTAAGCAGGTACTGACCAGTAGTTCCAACTTTGTAGAGCGGACGCATGGGCTGGTTGGGGGTGTCTCCGGGAATGTAATCGCCCAGGCCGATGGTGGTCAGGGAGATAAAGCAGTAGTACAGCGAGTCCAGGTAGTCCCACTCGGGCTCCAGAACACTGAACACGGAGGCGGGGATGGCCAGGAACACTACCACCAATATCGAAACTGAGGAAGAAAAAATAATGGTAAATAATAGGAATAGATATCTGTAATGTATGTAAAAGCTTTCAAACTACTCCGCAAAATGTCAGCAGGGAAGTACTTGCATGATCGACAGAGGCGCTGGGATCGTTTCTACCGAACCCAGCAGTTGGCGCTACAGTCAGCGTCAGATCTAATCTTACTTCCTTCCAGTTAGGTTGGCTAATTCAAAGCCTTCTTTTTGTAAATACATAAATATAAATAAACCAGATTGTCAACAAGAATCTACTGATTTTTGAATTATTCTCAACAAGTAAAGTGTCGGAGTATTTTAAAGTGCAGAACACTACATTACTCAAGCTTGCAAGTGATATCCTCGTGCTATGGCGGACGAAAGGTGAGGTTTGTGATAATATTTATAATAGTTACCTATGATTAATAGATGCATGATCCTGATGGAGAAGGGCTGGTAGAGATGTCCCAGGCGGTGGTTGAGAGCCCTGAGCAGCGCGGAGGCTGGCCACAGCAAGCGCTCTACCAGCGCGGCCAGAAGCACGAGGGTCAGCGGTATGCCGCAAGCCGCATACGCCATGCAGAACACCTTGCCGGTGCGGGACAGCGGGGTCACGTGGCCGTATCCTAAAGAGAAAAGGGACTATTAATTTGTGTGGAAGAGAGAAGTGGGATAGATCAGGGTGCGCGTAGACGGGAATTTGTAAAAAGATTCTTTATTGCACAGATATATCAAAGTATTATGTACCTACTTCAAGCTACATGAGTTGCTCTATTTTTTTTTTACAGTAAAGCTGTGATCACACTTGATCTATTGCAGAGATTCCCAAACTTTTTTTCTCGTAGACCCCTTTCCAAATTTTACTGGTTTTGGTGGACCTCCTGCTGCTACATTTATACCATATTCCCAAAACTCGTCAAAAAGTGAGCAGATTACATCTAACCATGGAAATTTGCGTCGCGGCTGAGTTCCAATCCTAGTTCGGAGTGGTATAAATAAAAAGAAAAATAGTATATTTTCTTGTGTTCTATTTAAAAAAATAATATGATTGTAGACTACATAGAATTAAAATATCGAATATGCAAGTTTTTACAAGTAACAGTCGCTGACCTTCTTAAAATACACTACTTAATAAAATTAAGGGAGGTTTTTAAAAATTAAATTAATGCCAAATAAACAGGTTATCTGATCCATTTGCCGGCCTAACTGAAAAAAAATTTCAAGTCTGCGGACCAAAAAAGCAAAAATTTGCAAAATTATTTTTTCGCGCTATCTGTTAGGATTGCATGAGAACGGTAGCTCCTAAAAAAATTAGACAAAACTCTGAATATTAGAACCTTAAAGCTTCAAAATGCTTTTTTTAAGTCTCAATACGTACATTGTTCACCGAAATACAGGCTGCCAAAAATCACCCTAAAATTGGATTTTTTTGCTCCCTTAATTTTTTTGAGTAGTGTAACATCTTTTTTCGTTATTTGTTTTTAGTGTGTTATGCGCCACCTTCTTCTTCCACTGCAGCGATTTCGGTCGAAAAATGGAACACTTTTATTTTTCTGCGATTGATTTCGGTCCAAAAATGGACCACATTTTCCTACCATTCGTTAAACATTTATTGTAATTATTTAAAACATTTCCTGGGCCAGCCGTTATTTTAACACGAAGCTATTGAAATGCTTTATCTATTATGACTATAGATGTCGCAAATCCGAACTTCGTAGACTATTTTAGAGCAATGTTAAAAATAAATTTAAAAAATATTTTTTTCCCGCCGAATTTTTGAACAGCTGTTTACGGATAAAATTAAGTCCTTTTTCCATAGATATGCACCTTTAATTATCAAGTATACCACAGACAACATACAGAAACCGAAAATATTCTATGTTGACCCGAATAAGTATCCCTCATGGCAGTTTCAAATAAAAAACACCCAGGATTCGCGCGATTATTAACTTTACAATTTTTTAATATTTTTTTCATAAATCTTACAAATATGAAATAAACGGTAAAATACAGGTTATTTCATTGGCTATATAGCACTATAATAAGTTTTTATGTTTCCATGTCAAAATTCGAAGGTATGATTTTTTTAATATTGACGAAAAATTTGAAAAATGACCATCTGAGAAATCTCAAGCAATCGCAGCAAATTTATTTATTTCGCGTGATCGCTCTAGTGGTTAGTCTTTACACCTGTCGGATCTGCCCTGATGATGGACACTGCAACGCTGTCCGAAACGTTGGCTAAAGAAGGAGGTAGCGCAATACAGCATCCCAAAAACAAATAACGAAAATACCGTCGGCCGTGAAAATCTAAAAACGTTAGTGTATCTGCCTACTTTGATAGGTAAAGCCAAAGATATTCAAATACAGAATATCTTTGGGTAAAGCCAAGCCAACATTTTTTTCGTTACTGTCGAAACCAGATAAATGTTCGTGGACCCCCAATTTCAACTTGTGAACCCCCATTTTTTATCACGCCAACGTAGACCCCCGCCGATTCTCCCGTGGACCAATTGGGGACCACATGGACCACTTTGGAAATCACTGATCTATTGCATGATCTATTTCACAGATTATGTGGAATAGATCGGCGAGAACAGGTTTTTCTATGGAATAAAAACCCAAAGTTGAATTGACTTCAACTACGTTCTATAAATTGACCATGGTAATCAGGAAAGTTCAGGTGTAAAACCAGCGTAAATTACTTTTTATTTGGATTTAGGTGATCCTTCCATGATTTGATGCAGAACCGAACATAAATATATGAAAGCCCAACATCATATTTAAACTTACAGTCTTTCACTAGAAGGGTGAAGTCGTAAAAATGTTGGAATACGCATCCGAATCGGGAGAGCCTGATTGAGGTTTGACCTTTTAACATCTCCAGCATGACTCCCTCGGAATATTGTCTTGTACCGCAGTGGGAGGGATGAATTCGTACGTCCGTTACTCCTGGATACCCTAACCCCCAGATTCCCATCCATCGCTCATAATTTTTTCCTTACCTGAACTTCCTATCCTTCTCTTCCTTAAAAAAACTTCCAAAGATGAAATAGGCCCGGAGGAGATTTATTTTCCTCAAGGCCTTTTATGTGGAGCTAAAGGCCGCCACTAAATTATATGAAATACACACACATTTCAAACAACTTACGCGCCACCTATAGTAAATTTTGTATTCAAATTTCATAACGCCAAAGCTCACCATTATATATAGAAACCATCGCGGGCGTGCGCACAACAAATTACCCAAGTTACATCGCAATTAATTAATTAATTAATTTCATTCAATAGCCTAGTATGGTAGTCAAAAATGTCAAAAAATGTAACATTTAATCATTTATGAAATAAAAAATAAATATAAAAAAATTGAATGAATTTTTTGGTTCCACGCAAACTCAGAACCAAGTCAATCCAACACCTCTTCGAAAAGTCAATAAAAACGATGAAATTGAAAAACTGGAGTTATAAAAATCATTCTGGGAAGGACTTCATTATATTATAGACTAAATCTGGGATTCCCATCTGATTTATTCATCATCAAATTCATAGAACGAACCATTTAAAAATGGAAAGGAATTGTTTGCTTTAATATTTCTATTCTATTTCAGTATGGGGGGGGGTCCATTGGAGGGGACCCACCACTTTCCCACGGCTGTGTGAGGAAACTGATTGTTTAACCTCCTTAGCCGCACACGTCAGGACTCTAATTTTTTGTAAAAAGGAAGCTACATTTATTTTTGAAACGAATCTAGACCCTCCAATGTCCCTGCATGCATGATTGCGGGGGGTCCAGTAAAAATCTCACCAAATCTTTAACAGTTTTTCAGCTTATTGTCGCTATCATACTTACCTCAACGGGGGGGGGGGGGCGTAATGAGACAGCATTGAGCGGGATGGGATAGGGTGGGACCCCAGATACACCACTGATATCACGTGAGGGGATTCGGGGGGGGGGGTCCCACCAGATCTCACTTAATCTCACCAAGGGGGGGGGGGGGAGTCTAAATTGGAAAATAAACTGCTCACGTAATTAATATATTAATATATGCCCCCTAACCATAGTATGTACTGTGCGGCGATCGCGTAGCAACGTAGCAATTGCCTTTCTATGGTCGATTCTATAATAGACGAAAGTTGAAGTTAATTCAACCTTGGGTTTATATTAATTTCAAATGGGCGTTCTATGGCATAAAAAGTCTGTTCTCAGTCATCTTTTTCATAGATTCTGTGAAATAGATCACAGAACAAATAAGGAGGGTACGCGCCATAAGAAGAAAGCATATTATTATTACCCCAAGCCTCAAAGTTGAAACAGAAGAGAGAAAATCGCTTCCAAAAGAAAAGTTTATTTATTTGTTTTCTCTAATTATCTATTTGTCAAAGCCAACTTTCGGTTTTTGTATAGTACCTACCTATATTAATTATAGGGTATTTGATAGTGCCTACCCTACCCAAATCAAAAATAGAACATGTGAATAGTGTGGGGAAACCACTTAGATAATAGGTACCTATTTACTCTATGGTCTGAGGTACCTACCTTACGCGTTATAATTTCGTTACATTGAGAATATCAGATCTTGTTCATTTCAAGTGTAAAACGATATTGTTTTAATTCATTATCATTTTTCACCCTTCGATAAATTTATCGTTATCATAACTCGTCTTATTTCGTATCTATGTATTTATAACTTCGAAAGAGCACAGCATTCCACTTCTTAGGAAAACCCATGGGAGTCCTCAAACATCGACTTCTCATCCGAGGGGTTAATTCCATATAATTTGTTCTATTTATATCAAATTGCTTCTGGAAGGTCGGTAAATAATTCATACCACCTATCTGGAAGCGGCTCTCTCAAGCCCTCAACCTCTCTGAAAGTGCCTACCTGCCTGTCTGAAAGGGACGTTAGCTATCTGACAGTGATGGCTTTTAGTACTGAGCTGTCACGCCTCAAGAAAGGCCGTCTTATTTTATCTGATGTTATCTGGTAGTCAGTAGTTAGGTACTGTAAATAATAAAATTATTATGAACACACCCACACTAAACATTTACGTAGGCACTAACAATTTAAGTAATTGGTGTAAGTTAGACTGATCGTTGAAGATAGATTATTATATACCCGCTCAAAAATAAGAAGATGGATAGATATGTAATTACACTGATTAAAATGTTTAATAAAACATGACCCGTTTAAGATAGAGCATTCATGGGGCACATCTAAAATAGCATTAAAAGAAGCACTGTGAATTTTTTCTGTAACTTCTAAAATAAGTGAAATAAACACGTTTACCTACGACTATAATAATTTTCGGAACATACTTTGTGATCTTTTTCTATCGAGGGAATTTCATATAATTTGCGTTTCGGCATGGGGAACGTCTGGATATTATCTTCAAAAATAACATATATTTTTTTAAAAGCTTAAAAACATCAAATGTTTATCTGCAAACGGGCCCGAAAAGAAGAAGATGGAGAGATACGAAATTACAAATGTTAGAGGAGAGCGCTAACATTTACAGCGACAAAATCGATGCGAAAATTGCGAAAATGTTTAATAAAACACGACTCGTTTAAAATAGAACAAAAATCTCGCGGGCATTATCTTAAACAGCATTTAAAGAAACACTGTGAATTTTTTCATAAATATAACTTGTAAAATAACTGAAACAAACGTGTTAATAATATTTTTTTTCTATTGAGGGAATTTTATATAATTTGCGTTTCGGCGCGGGTAAAGTCTAGATATTATCTTCAAGAATAACACATATTTTTTTAAGAGCTTTAAAACTTACCGTGTTTAAGGGAAATATGTAATAAATCGGTACAAATCCGGGTTGCGGGCCCTTAAGGGAGATACATATATAAGAAATAGGTAGAAATTCGGGATGCGGCGGCTTAACGAACAAAGCTGGATTAATGATTGTCTGCGTTCTATCTGTCTGCTTTAAAATAACATAGAAAAAATACAAAAAAACAATAAAAAAAAAACATTATTTAAACACTCACAGAAACAATAAAATTCAAAGCATAATATACTTACTCCTAAATAAGTTGGATAGAAGAATAATATAATTTTATAGCAGAGGAATATAATTTTCGTCAGGGCCTATATCATCTTTGGTGATGCTGTTTGGAAGGTCTTTTTAAGGGAAGGAAGGAGAGGAAGTACTGGGAAGGAAAAAGGTATGAGGGGTGAGTAGGAATCTGGGGTTCAGTGTTTCGCCGCCACAAACCTCACCCCAAGAATCCGGGCACCACTTGGGGTGACCTGTGGCAGAGGTGTTGTTTATCCAAAAAGTGGTTCCCGCCTCCCAAATTAGTGAATTATTTTATTTTGAACGGATGATAAATTCTAACTAAACCATATTGTGATGGTAGTGTGTATGTAGATTGGTGATGAACAACCTGTTTCGTGTGACCGGCGAGCCTTTTCAGTACTTCCCACTTGGCTAAATAAAATATCAAAAAGGTCGCTATAAAGAATAATACATTCAACAGTTTTTGTTGTTTTAATGGTTGAGCGGAAAGCGTCAGTCTTTTGAATTAGCCGCTCAAAATAATAAAAAATAGAGTGTGCAATCACATGCGATAGAAGTGAAACCTTCAGAAAACTAAAGTAGACAAGAGTGGGGAGGCTACGAAGCACCCCCCAAAGAGGAGACCGATAGGCTACGAAGCACTGCACAAAGAAAAGGCCGATTATACTATCTCATACTCTCGCAAATCCAATAGATTATAGATGTATGGGTTTGTCTCTTTTTACTGTCGCTATTTTCCGTTTTATCGGGTTTCAAATCACAATGGCCGCCGCTACCCGAATTTTTACCGTTTTCTGACATATCTCCCTTAAACATTTGAAGTTTTTAAGCTCTTAAAAAAATATTTGTTATTTTTGAAGATAATATCTACGCATTCCTTACGCCGAAACGCAAATTATATGAAATTCCCTCGATAGAAAAAAATCGCAAAGTATGCTCCGAAAAATATTATAACCACGTTTGTTTCAGTTATTTTACAAGTTATATGTGTGAAAAATTCACAGTGTTTCTTTAAATGCTGTTTTAGACAACCCCCCCAGAGACATTTGCTCTATTTTAAACAAGTCGTGTTTTTTTAAACATTTTCACAATTTTTGCTTCGAAAATTCGACTTAATTCTTGAAAGCCTGCAGGACCCTATTGTGGAACTAACAATTTGGAAAAAAAATCTACAAAAAAAAACCTACAATGAAAAAAACCTACAATGAAAAAAACTACAATGAAAAAAACCTACAATGAAAAAAACCTATAATTAAAAAAACTACAATGAAAAAAACCTACACTGAAAAAACCTACAATGAAAAAACCTACAATGAAAAACCTACAGTGGAAAATAACCTACAATGAAAAAAACCTACAATGAAAAAAACCTACAATGAAAAAAAAAACGCAATTTAATTACCACACGCGTAGTTTGTTTTGGTAATTTTTGTTTTGTGCTTTTGTTGGTATTATGATAAGTATTGATGATTTTTCAAAACTTTTTGCTCTCTTGACGTTAATCAAAGGAGAAGGAGTCACAAAACAGCCTATTAACAAATAAATCCATCACCACACTTTTGGCTGTGAGGATTTTAAATATCTATTGTTTGTGTTTTGCTGAAGCTTTATAAAGAATGCACAATTTAATTTTAATGATTCAATTTACCAGCCGATGGTGTTAAATGCATCAAATGCATGCAATTTTTCATTTTCGGTCTTCAATAGTTCATAATGTATAGAGTACTGTCGGAAACGTCGGATTGTGCCATTTAAATATTTATTTTTTTCAACCAAAGAAATTACCTTATTAAATAAGTTTAAATAAAATATTTGTTTAATGCACACTTGTATTATTTGGTTAAGGTTTACGATAATAATGTATATTAATAATTATAATATTGTAAGCGAATACCCACATAATAGGTACAAATTAAAGATATGCGTTTTCCGCCCTAAGGAACCCGCCGCTCATTTGTATGGAGCGTGACCTTTTGAAGACCCCCCCCCCCAAAAAGTGTCACGTAGTATGGGTACGTTCCCTAACCATTATACTCAACAAGGAAAACACTTCTTCAATAACCTACCAGTAGAAATCAGAAATATTAATGACAAAGTACAATTGTTGAACTCTACCAAAAAGTATTTTAGAGAAATCATCAACGCGAAAACTGCTTCCCCTATTTCCACATGAATGGATGAATGTCACACTAAAAATATATTCGTTTTTCTTCTTACTGAATACACGGACGTTTGTGTCTTATAATTAAAGAGTCTTGATTGCAATGTGTTTGTATTAATCTACAGTTGCAAACACACGTTCTTGTTCCATCTCATGTAGGAATACATGGGAATGAAGAGGCGGACTTGTTAGCAAACGAAGCATGTGTGAATGGAATCATGTACGACTGGATGCCAGATTACTGCCAAAAAATAAATTCCATTTGTAATAATATGTGGAATAATCATTTTGAAACGTTGTCTACTAATAAGGGAATACGGTAAAGAAAGCTCCCAAATAACCGTTTAAAAGACCATGGTTCACTGAGGTTAATCTGAAAAGATCGGAAATGAGAATCATTTTTAGATTGAGATCCGGACATGCACTAATGGGAAGAATATTGTGTTTGATAGGCTCTCTGATTCTCCAATGTGCTCGATATGTGAACAAATTGAAGATGTCGAGCACACATTATCGAAGTGCATTAAATATGAACGACAGAGAGTGACAATAGTAATGATCTCGAACTAATCGGAGGTTCAGAATTTAATAGCCTCAACCGAGTTTCATGGTATATTGAGAATAATGAAACTGGAAAATATTTGAAAGTTAGTCATCATCATCATCATTACATAGTATAAAATGAAGTCGCTCATAATGTATGTGCGCATAGATCTTTTAAACTACGCAGCGGATTTTCACGCGGTTTTCACCAATAGATAAAGTGATTCAAGAGGAAGGTTTATATTATGTACAATACATGCTTATTATAGTAGAGAAAAGCTGAGGAATTCAAATATTCAATTCAGGCAGCGGGCAGCGGGCAGCTGGCAAGCGGGTGGTGTGGATTTTATAAAGGTTGGGTAATGGCGTTGCGTTTCGTTAGCCACAGCAACATGTGGCCGGGTCTGCTAGTTTTTATATAAAATGAATATAAAAGGACTAAGTACGTTTTAAAGAACATTAGTGATTATAATGATAATATAATAATATTATAATTTAAAAACAGATGAGGCAAAAAATGACTACATTGTGTGAGTCAGAAGCCTCGATAATATACATGATATTAAAAAAAAAAAAAATTGTTTGGCATATTTTTAAACAAACTCTTGGGCGGCAAATTTTTAAATTAACGCGACGTCCTGAACAGGTTAAGTATTTTCATTTCATAATGTGTAAGATTGTTACAAAACTTTCTATAACGTACCTACAAACCACCAATTAAAATTTTGCTGTAAATGGATCATGAATATAATGTCAAACCACAAAGTGATCCCAAAATTTTTACAACAAAATATATTTTCTTTACCAATGATCTTTAAAATTACTGGAATGCGTTCGGAATACAAATTCCTAGTCGCTCTCTCCTCGCCTCAGTAGGTACTATCAGAAATAATATTCTCCGGGGTATCCGAGATAATATTATTATTACGATATTGCAATTCGAAATTCGGCCTCCTGGGTTCAAAGAAAGATATTATTTTGGCGATTTTTACGAACTAACCCTAAAATTAGGGTACTTTTCACTGACTGACAGACTATTTTTGTGGTTGTTTAGGAGTGCCTAAAGTGAATTTTTTTCAAAAATTTTTTATGGCAAAACCGACAACTTATTCCTACCACAGTTTTTTTTTCTTTTTTTTAATATGAATACTTCACAAAAGTCTCAGCAGCTCCCGTTTGGAGCCAGTGAGATTATGGCATCCCCAATTGGGGTATGTTGTGAGGCTGAAGGTAGTGGTGAGGGGGAGGAGATGGGGAAGAGGAAGGTTACACGGCTAACGCCATACATAACATACATTATTTTAAATGAATTAATGTGAAATAAAACAAATTATAAAAAAAAAATTATTTGCCCACACGGGGATTCCATCCCACGACCTTCGGATTGTGAGTCAAGAGCCTTCCCCTAGACCACGCCGGCCGTCTATAATTGATTCAAATGTAAGGTCTGTTAATATATAATTAAAGAAAGACAAGCATTCCTGGGTTGCGTATTTCCAAAACCTATACCGGTTCAGTCGCTTTACATTTTCAATATTAAAATTTAAATATTTAGAAATAAATTTATTAATTTCTAATTACACATTGGAAAGATTATTTTATCTAGATTTTAGAACAATTTTTGTTTTTGCAAAGTGATAAAAAATTATCAATATAGAGGTGTATTTGCAATATATGGGAATAATATTAAAATTTAAATATTTACAAATAAAATTATTAATTTCTAATATACACATCAGAAAGATTATTTTATCTAGATTTTAGAACAATTTTTGTTTTTGCAATGTGATAAAAATAACCAATATAGAGGTATATTTAAAATGTAAATTGTCGCTACCGCGACTGAATCCAGAATCGGTATAGGTTTTGGAAATAGGCTCCCGGGTTACGAATAATCTGATAAAATTTGAAAATCTCCTACAACCATAACTAGTAGCTTTCGTAGCATTATCATTATCGTTAAATATACTGCTAGTTACAAAAATGAGCATTTCGTTACTCATCTTACAAAAAAGACTGTATATTTGTAGGTCTTTATAAACGACATCAAAATTGGCTAAGTAAACACGAAGATGAGGAAATCTTTAAAATTATAAAGTAACACCAATACACCCATAACAACCATGAATGTGAGAAAATTTATTTATTTATTGCTTCTTCACAATTTAAATACATTACTAAGAATGTAATTATTAACCCCACTAGGATTCGCCTGTATCGGGGTTAATAAACATGAAGCTCAAGAAATGGAAGACTGTGAAGAAGACACTTTACTTTGTATTTTTTTAATAGTCATTAATAAAAAATATAAGTGTGCAGTTCACACACGGTAGAAGTGAAACCTTCAGCAAACTAAAGTAGACAAGAGTGGGGAGGCTACGAAGTACCGCGCAAAGAGGAGATCAATTATTCTATCTCATTCTCTCGCAGGCTAAATCCTTTAGATGTATGTGTTTGTTTTTTTTTAGTGTCGCTTTTTCGTTTTATAGACTTTCAAATCATAACGGTGCTAAAGAAGTTTTCGCTTCAATTAAAAAACTCACTTAAACATGTAAATAATCAAAATATCCGAATAAAAAAAAACTTATCAGTTTTAAAACCTCGTCGAATTTAATTTCCTACAAACGACGCCTTCGGAACATTCTTCGTGAAGACTTTTTTCACTTGAAAAGCGACTGAAATCAATTTAAAAAATATATATCTGAAGTATAATATCCGTTTTTGACGTTATTTCAATTCCATTAATCTTTTTTTTAATCTTCCTCATCCAAATATTACCAAAGAGTATTTATCCTCAAATATAAGATATACTCAAACTCTTCAAAATTCTTACCTGAATTTCCTATCACGACTTCAAAATGTCACCTTTTTCAATTATTCGCATTTGATGTGTCCCGTCTTACAATAAAACCACATCCAAACCAGAACGTTTCTGTAAAAGTTTATTACAAACAACCTTTTAAACTAGCACCAGCAAACAGTACAGGATACCGTCGCAACGTGACCCTCGTGAAAGATAGAACTCGAAAGTTTAAAGTACAGTCTATCAAATAAGAGTAGAAAACATAGGAGGGCGTTACTGTAGTTCAAATGGCAATACTAAGCATATTACTCATGGTGTTGATGTAAAGCTGTGTAACCTACATTTTTATAAAAAATTAAAAAGGCATAAAAGTGAAAAAAAAATCATTACAATATATCCACTGATCTCAAAAATAGAATTGCATATAGGTATATTATTATTGTACCTTCGCAATTTTGTGTTAACATAATGAAGAAAAACGAAAAGTAATGTAATAAAATACAGGGTGTCCGGGGGTAAAGTGCATTAACTTTGAGAGGTGATTTTACATGATAGTACAAGTAAAAAAGATAAATAACTTTTTCAGAAATTCCAACTTTTAGGGGTAGTTTTGAGGTAAAAAGATATAATCAGACCGGCGTGTGCGGCCAGATTTATTATTTTCCGCTGTTACGATACGGGCCAATCACAATCGAGTCGGGCGCCCGGCAGGCTCCCAGCAAGTAAGATCGTACCTCACACTAAGGATTTTTAGTAGGTACATCTTTTTGTATGGGAAAAAAATGATGGAATTTCGAAAAAAGTTAATTTTTTTTACTCCTACCATCATGTAGAATCATCTCCCGAAGTTAATGCACTTTACCCCCGGACACCCTGTATAAAGCACAGTTTTTAGAGATTGCTCACATTTATTTAATACTAGCTTAAGTACCTAGTGTTGCCCGGGCTTTAGATCGTGTCTCTAATTTTAGATCTGAATATATTTAACTCATTCAGATCTAAAAGTAGTGTAACTAAACTCGCCGTTAGTGATTCTTCCTTTCTATTTACTGTTAAATTCAAATTTATGTTAAATTAAATGAAAGTAAATCGCTTTATAAAACACCTTTTAATCAAATTTATGTCATGAACAAAAATGTGGTTTACTGTGTTATATACATTCAGTGACATTGCACTTTAAAAGAACATTTGATATTTAAATTGGTGTTGCCAGCCTACAAATTTGGTAGTTAATTTTTTTTATATTTTCTACTCTTATTTGACAGACTCTACCCACCTTTATTACTTTCCCCTTTCCTTTTACACACTTCCGAAAATGATCATCAAGTCAATCCACGCTATGCAATTGCACTATATAAGTATTATAAATACAAAACAATACAAGAATAACATGTCAACCTACCAGAGACCAAATGGGAAAATAATTCACCGACTCCAGATATTTTCATATCAGAGGGTTCGGCTCTGTGGAATTCCTAATTGAACCTATAAATCCTACTGATCCCTCAATATAAATATTTAAAAAAATCTTTTGTAATCCTACATGTATTTAAAATGACTGATTTTTGCATTTTTATATATAAATTCTTTGACAAATCTAATATGCCTATTATTATTATTATTTATTCAACTTTATTAATTAAATTACATTGGTGATAGGCGGAGCCTATCTCACTAGGAACTCCTGTGTTAAGAACAGGCGGATTTTATAACATACGCATTATACGACGCAAATAAAAAAAACAACAACAATATTTCTTTAAAAATAAAAGTCAATCAGCATCGTACCATTGGAAATACATACCTACTTTTAAATATATTTCAATAAAATCGTTGATGCATGATCTCTCTTCGTTGATGGTTCAAGACCTGGTGTCTGATTTATATTTCAAGTAATTCGTGTTCTGTCTGGTGGAAAATGGCCAGTGGAAATAATAGATATAGCTTTGTTACAAAGAATCAAAAATTTATTTGGCCAAAAGTGGTTTTAGCGGAAGGGATAATAGAGAGATTTTTCCCTTTGATTATAGTATCATGAGCAGTTTGGATATTGTCAAAAACAGTTCTGTGTTTGAAGAGGGATACTGGTATGTTTTTGACATAAAATTGTAGTGTCCAAAACACAGATTCTCTTGAAGATTTTATCCTCTTTGCTTGTGATCGGTAGTTTTAGAATAATATGTATAATTTATTTCTGACCTTTAAAGACCGGATTAATTGCGACAGAGTTTGCTCCTCTCGGGGCTATAATACCGTACTTGATTAAATATTGACGTGGTGCATAACGAATTGTTTTGAAATAAAGTTAGAAAGTTGCGAGTAACCATCTTAAGATTGTTAATTACTTTTTGTGGAGTTTGTGACGTTTACGGATAGTTCATATTTTGGTTAATCCATGACTCAATTGGTAAGATGTTATTAATTAGGTATATGATTTACACTAATATTTGTTTATTGGTAAATGGTAGACTGTAGGGTTATTACGTTGTAACTCCTCCACAAATATACTCGTATGTATTACTATTCTGTAGAGCTGGGTAAAGTTCCTCTTTCCTCCACGTGTATGTGAAAGGGATTAAATTGTAACTAACTCCATCCGTTTTGCTTTACGACCTGTGTGCATTGGTATATTTCTAGTGATATTGTGAGAAAGGTCTGGAAACACGAGGATGCTTTTATACTGGGTTTAATACGGAACCTAGTATTCCCGGTGTCGTGTATGAAAATAAATTAATCCTTTTCAATTTACTTGACCCACATGTTTAAAATATTAATCTCGTAGCAGCTGCTCGCCGATGACAAATCCGTTCTCTTTACTATGTTTGTATTATGAATTTGATAAAATTTTGAAATAAAGAAAAGAAAAGTGTAACAACACCAATTTCGCATCTTTAATATGAATCTTTTTCGTTGCAGTCTTTTGTTAGTTTGTTTTGAAATATTGAACCCTTTTATATTTTTTCCTCGTTTTTGTCTCAATGTTTCTGACAACCTAAAAATGTCCATCATTGGAGTTCAGTCAAAGCTAATCTTAACTTATAGGTAAATGGGTATAGATTCTAATTTCATCAACTCGTACAACGGACTTGTTTGTTTTGGTTTAACATAGCCAACAGAAAATATTATGGAAAGAAGCGTTTTAATGTTATAAAAATCATGTTATTTACTGGCTCGCCGACTATATTTCGTTAAATTGATATTCCTGATTTAATCGTTAGTGTCCATGTTTCCCGACTATGAAATAATAACACAAGGCTTTGCCATAAACTTCTGCTGTATGATGGATAAGTACCTACTTCTTTTTCTGAGTTGCTCTATTTCTAACCAGCCAAAATATCTACCCATCCCACCGACGAGACGATCCTTTACATTCGCATCGTAAGTTTATATGGGCAAAGTTGCAACGCGCGAAGAGAGGCCATCGCTTCTCGCTCCTTGTACATGTACAGTTTTCGCGCGGCCACGGACGCCATTTGCATTTTCAATAACGCGCGCAAAAACACGGAGAAAACGTTTCGTAGCTAGTGATGTGCATTTTCGAATGAAGAAACTTGAAGAAATAATATCCACTTTGTTTTGTTTCATTACCATACTTTGGCAATGAGAAAAGTTTGTAGATAGTTTCAGGGACTTATCTCCTCATGCAGCTATTTGTTAACTTTCGTGTTTTTCTACTGTAATCCGTATTCTGTAGAAAATCTTCCAACCATTTAAAGGAAATTTAAAATTACGCAAGTTCTTCTTATCTTACTAATATTATAAAGGCGAAAGTTTGTATAGATGTATGTTTGTGAATCTTTCACGTAAAAACTACTGAATGGATTTTAGTGAAACTTTACAATAATATAGCTCACTTATCAGAATAATATATACGAGCTCTGGCATTATGAAATTTGTATAAAAAATTGCAATAGGTGGCAAGCGAGCTCTTTGAAAACTGAATGTACCGGGAATGAATGTATGAAATGCGGGAGGAGGGGGGGAACTAGGGAGGGGGAGAGGAACTAGGGAGGGGGGTGCGAACCCGGGAGGGGGCAGGGGAACTCGGAAGGGGGTTCTCGGGACGGGGGAAGGGGGGAGTAGAGTGGGGAGAGGGAAGGTGAAGAAGGCGCAGTGGGAACGCGAGAGGAGAAGGGGACGGGGGAGAAGAATTGGAGGCGGGAGGGGAACGGGACAAATGGGAAAGGACACGCAGGGAGAAACAATTTCTTTATTAAATGGCATAGCAATGCATGCCGGGAACCAGCTAGTATATTTATAATTAGGTAATCTTGTTGATGGATAATATTCGATTCAATGCCTACCGCAGTTCGGGTTTGAGTATTAGAGTTTTGTTATTTGACGTTTTGACATTAATTAGAATTTTTATTTAATTTATTTCTATTAGCTATTCAAGAAACTCATTTTGACTTTCCGGTTAATTATAAATATTTTGATTTTGCTGTATTTAAAAACTTAATAAGACATTACTTGCTCCTCGGTGTGTACTAAATTAGAAATTTCAGTATTCGACCAAAGAGAATCCGTATTGTGACCGTAAAAAATCTCCCAATTAAATGTTAATTACCTACTCAATTTTACCTCATTCGTAGATTTTTTAATAGCACCCTAGCTTACAATTAAAACGGCTTCACATTTTCAAATTGTTGCCAGCAAACTAATTACATCTTGAATGATAATTATTTCAAAGAATACACCAACATAAAAAATTTTAACATCGCCATCGTTGAAAATTATAATTATGCGACTACGCATTTCGTTTTCCCGTCATAACAGAAAATAAGTAATAGTACCAAACCACTTTTTTATAAATGAAACAATTCAACTTTGTTTGAACCACTTATATAATGAGTTAATCCGACCGGTTTCAGAACAAACGTTCCTTCTTCAGGGCAAGCGTAAACTAATTTGACAGTTTCGAAATATGGGGAAGAAAGGAAAGTTCAGAACTTTCTATAATAAAACAAATTGCTGTAAATAACGGATATGAACCAAGTTTAATTGATAACATCATAAATAAAAAAACTTAGCAAAATTTAAAAAAATAAATACCTATACAATTCTAATAATATTAATGATAAAGAATGGCGTAAAATTTTGTATATTAATTATTAAACCAGCTTTTTATACAAGAAATAATTATCGGTAATTTTTTGAGAAATACTAAAGACAAATACCATAAATTGACTAATTCCGGAATATATAAACTCAAATGCAATGATTGTCCCTCATTTTACATTGGAAAAACGACTCGTAATGTTGAAATCATAATCAAAGAACATTTAAGGTGTCTTAATAATAATAATTTTTCTGAGTTCGCTAACCATATCATTGAAAATAACCATAGTTTTGAAAAAAATACAGGGATAAATATTCTTCATATTAATCATAAAGGAAAACGTTTAGATAACTTAGAAGCCTTGGAAATTAAAAAATCCCTTAAAAATAATGTATCTATTATCAACAAACAAAAAATATTGTCTTATATCCCAATCATGGATTTGTTCCCCTACCCACCCACTCTACATTAATACCTACCCACCCACTCTACATTAATACCTACCCACCCACTCTACATTAATAAATAGCAACGGCTCCACCCCTACCATAATAAAACATTGTTCCCATCCATATTTCGAAACTGTCAAATTAGTATTCGCTTGCCCTGAAGAAGGAACGTTTGTTCTGAAACCGGTCGGATTTACTCATTATATAAGTGGTTCAAACAAAGTTGAATTGTTTCATTTATCTATAATGGATAACCGCAAAGTTATACCTTCATTCAAAAATACACTTTTTCATAAATTAGGCTCTTATTAAAAAGATGAACATAATTAAACTTTATGTTATATTGAAATAAAATTGTGTGAAAATTGTTGGAAGAAAGTTGCGTGAATATACTAGTACAAACTTTGTGGTGGGTGGTCTTTTAAACTATGGGCAATCATTTTGAGAGATATTTTTATCCAAACCCCACTTTTGTGATTACTTTATTTACCATCACAAGCTGTATTGACCCAGCTGCAAAGTTAAGGTCTTCTGATGTTTCCATTTAATCCTGTCCTCGAGGCTACCGATTAAACTCTACCTTCACGATGGAGGCAATTTGTAGGTAATGACACTTCCCCATATACCAACCTACGATTACGTAGGACATGTACGACAAGATCGTAGCAGTTAATAATAGAACACAGAACTGACGTATGGCATAACATACGACAATCATTATGTATCGGCAGAGGTAGAGGTCAAGGTTCATAGAAAATGTAACATACATCTTCTACGAACTTTGGGTAGGGGTAGAGGTTATAAATTCAAAGACTTTTGGGAATTATAAAAGGGAATAAAAATAGTTTTATCGTAATTTAGACTGAGAAGATTTCTATCTAGCTAATCTTTGACTGTTGTAATGTGTTTGTTGGCTTCACTGTTCGTATCTTCCCACGTTTTACCTTGTACTGTTATTGCAGTGTCATCGGCAAAAGAGAGAATTTTACCTGGTGTTACAATATTGCATAGGTTATTGATGTAGATTAGAAAGAGTAGTGGCCATAAGACAGTTCCTTGTTACAAGTCTGGGGAATACCATGTTTTGCTAGATCATAAGGGCTTAAGCTTGATCCTACATATGTTTGTGCGTTGTTAGCGATTTAATATATGTCTTTTTAATAACATGAGATTTTTGTTTATAATACCAACGTTAGAGATTTTCTTCAATAGATTTGAATTTAAAAAATAATTACTGTCTTTCGAATGATCTACCCCAAACAGTCAAAAGTAATATATTCTTTATTTATTACATACGGAACTTATATTAAACTGCTTCCGGCCTTTTCGAAAAATGTTGTCTTTGGTCTCCATACGGGAATCGGCTTGAAAAAGGAGAATGTGTAAAACCTACATTAGCCGTCAAAATGTTGATATTTGGGGCTGGCGGAAAAGCGTGAGATATCATTATAATTAATTGCATCGCACGTTATTTGTTTTTGTTTTATGAGTCACACCACCAACAGCAACATATATAAAAATGTATTTTTCTGTCTTCAATATTCTTCTTCAATCACGGTATAGAATTGGAAGCGAGAATGGGCGGCAATAAAAAAGTTTGGTATTTACTTATCGTATCAAGAAACATTTACGCACTCTTTTTGTGACTAGCGGAAAAGAGACAGCATTTTTTTTAATGACATCCGTGATAAAATTATCTAAGAGCACTTCATTCATTACATTCGTAAGAGTGGTGATGCATAATATTGCGTATAAACACCAGAAAAAAAGCGCGAGCCGAACGAATCAACCGCATGCGGCTTTTTAGCGCCGTTTTCGCGCCGGTTGCTTCGTTAAGGGTCGATGACACGTGGCGAGTTTACAAGCTACTATCTACTAAGTTTAAAAGCGGGTAAATTGGTGAGTGAGATTGTCATGATGACACACAAAACTGTCCACTCGCTCAGAAGCGTAGGAAACTGAGGCCGCTGCTAGCGCCAGTGACAAGAATAACGACGCCTGCGTGAACTAATTCTTCAGATGTTTGACAGTCGAAATCACCTGTTTATCGGAAGCCATGTTGGAAACATAAATAAACCAATCACGAGCAAGCCGAGCAAGAGTGTAGGCGAGTAAAGTTGACGACCTTTCAACTTTTTTTCGTAGATTGTCAACAATCTGCTAGTCGCTGCTAGTTAGCAAGTAACACGATGACACTGGACGAGTTTATTAACAGAGAGTGAATTTCCCAGATAGTAGCTTGTAAACTCGCCACGTGTCATCGACGCTTTAGACTGCGTAAACATGCTTGTAACAAAGCGCGAAACGAACCTTATGGGAAAGGAATGGAGCAACGGCGATAAACGCCACTTGCAGTTACTTCGTTCCTTTCCGATAAATCGTGGTTCGGCATGTATACGCAGCCTTAAGCGCGGGTCACATTATGCTGGTTGCCAGCCGCGAGTTGAAGAAGCCGCTTCTGCCAGCCGTCGATCAGCTAGGTGTGACAACAAAATTCGGCGCTGGCGTCGCCAGCCGGCATATTTGTCAGCGGAGTATACGGAGTATTTGTCAGCGGCTGACGAAGTTGGACATGTTTAACTTTTGGTAGCAGGCAGCGGCGAATAATCAATCACGTGACCGCTGGCACCAGCCGGCAGCGCAGTCTGACCACTATTGCGTCTATCAGCAACGAGAAAGCACGTGTTTTTTTTCGTGAAGTTGTTTAGTTGTTTGTGACTATTTTATAATTTGTAATTTTTAATTGATATAATTAAAGTTATTTATAATGTCTGAGTTAAAGTGGACTGCGAATCAAATAATAACATTCTATATGTTTCTGGATCCTCTTCTTTCAGTTCTTGGTGAAGTCTTGACGATGCCCCTAATTCTTCCCTTCTTTGTATGGATGGCCTGACCCACCATCGTCTCTGTTTGCGGTGAAGCTGGTTAAGCATTTCTAAACTAAGTTCCCTGACACCCTCTCTCAACAACTGCTTAATTAGCTTTTTACGTGAAACGACAGACGACATATAGTGAATGACTAACTGGAGAGTGCGAGACGCGAGTAGCAGCAACAGTAGTGTGACCAGATTGCCCGCCGGTGCTAGCTGGTACTACTACCAGCCGCTGGTAAGCAGCAGCTGGTAACCAGCATAATGTGACCCTCGTTTTACATAAGTAGGTACCTATCGCAAGTGAAATAATTCCGATTTCTGAATTCGAATCTTATTAGCAGTTTTATTGAGTGTGTTAAGTGTAATATTACATATGGAAAATGGCAATCGATCTTACCTATGGTAGTGACCACGGTGCTGGAGAAGAAGATGGACTGCCCGAAGCTCCAGTTAGGTTCCCCGGAGGCATTTCTCGAGGCGGACACCCCCCTGTTGCCAGCTCGTACCACCTCCTCAATCAGCGACTCCAGGGCCTCCTCTGGAAATAAACAAATAAATAATCGTTAACAAGATGAAATATTAACTAAATCAGAAGGTTTAGAGTTACATTCTTAGTCACGCTTTAAAACCCCGCTTTTCGAATTATTAACGATTTATAACATATTTTTCTTGAACCCTAACTTTAAAATGTATGTTATTTTGGAGATAATCTTTGTACATTTGCCGAGACGAAATAATAATTATTTGAAATTCCCTCTATAGAAAAAAATCTCACATTGTGTTTTCTCGCATGCTAAATTCTACAGACGTATGTGTTTGTCTCTTTTTAGTGTGGCTATTTTTCGTTTCATCGATTTTCAAATCACAACGGTGCTAAAGAAGTTTTCACTTAAAAAACACATTTGGTTCTATTATTTAACATGTCGACCCTTTGGAATAACAAGGTTCCATCTGACGAGGTAAAGTGATGCGATAATGAACTCTAAAGTAGCTTACTATATATTCCATTATCACATGACGTAACCGGAACAGATGAAACCTTGTTATTCTAATTAAAGGGTCGATGTTGTAGGTACAAAAAAATCACAGTGTTTCTTCAAAAGCTACTTTAGACATTTGTAGAGAGATATTTGCTCCATTTAAAATAAGTCACGCATTATTAAATACTAGGCCTTGCGGGCGGCTTTTCGTTCGGCTTCGCCCAGTTAGAGTTGGTGACCATTATATAAATCCAATAGGAACTAGTCCCAAAAATAGTCCGTTCCTCGGATCCACTGTCATCCAGTGTAGCTAGTCACCGGGACAAACTAACCGAGACAGAGCAATCACGTCATAAGTAATATATAGTCGCTTGATACAACATGTATTACCGTCAATCCTCCCATATCCGGAGAGATATACCTAGGAGGGCGACGTCCCCATCCGACCTGCTGACGGAAGTAGCGACATCTTGTGACGAATTCTTGAATTCGAAACCGAATTATAGCAGTAGCTTTGTGTGAAATTCCACGTTCACAGATGTTATTTGTGGCGAGATGCACTCGAAGCTGGGTTCTGAAATTCAACCACGCAGACGTTACTGTATTAATACTGTTCAATTCGATTTTCAGTTAAGCCTTTTAATCAAAATTGTTTTTTAATATATTAGCGCGCTCCCTCTAAAATTCGTATTTACGGTTCCATGGCAACTCAGAATGAAACCAACTCAGAAACACCTCAGAAAAGTCATTAAAAGCTACGAAAAAATAATTTTAAAATAGCCGGTAACCCTAACCTAACTTAACCTATTTAACCAATTTTTTATATTTTTTTATCATCACTCTTAATGACCTTTCTGAGGTGCTTCAGAGTTGGTTTCATTCTGAGTTGTCTGGTCACCACCAGCGACGAGCTCACTGGAGAAAAGCCCACATTCGCTACGTCCACATATATTAGGGCATAATGTAGAGCACAAGCTCGGCGACCTCGGCGCTGGTCAGGACAAGAATGATGACGTCACATTTTTTAGATTCAAACGAGGCTCTCATAAGCCAAGCCGGCTCCATGGAACCGTTATGGGGAGGGGGAAATAATACGCTTTTATCACTTAGGGCGGGTCCAGATATATTCATATGTCCATGCTTATCTCCCTTTCAATCTTCTCCTTTTTGAACGCTTACCACTGACCCTTAACCCTTTTTATTTTATTTGTGTGTGAATATTATTCATTTTTGTTCAACAATTAATAGCATCCCATTTAAATTTAGAAAACTTTGAACTTCCAAACGCTGAGCGCACGAATTAATTCAATTAAACAGACTAACAAGCTTTCAGTTAAATCCAAGTTCATGTGACAAGTCTACGGATTACAATCCCCAACGAAAAAGCAATATCTTCAGGAGACACTAAAAACTCTTCTATCAACATTGTTTTCCAAATGATAAAGAGGCAACCTCCCAAGACGTGGAATATTGAAACGCTTTTCTAAAAATAAAAAATAAAAACACTTCGAAGTAAAAAACAAACTTCAAAAGTTACTAGCTGATCCAGTAAACGTTGTTCTGCCATATAAATTATTTATAGTGAATATTTTGGTTGTTAAATAAAAAAATAACGAATGTATTGTAAGTGTGTGGGGATGGGATCTATGACAGAAAGAGGAATGGAGCGCTGTAGACGATGACCGCCGATAAAAACAAAAAAACACCAATACAACAATACATAACAATAACACAGTGATACATAACAAATGCTGAATGAAATGTCAAAATGACGCGACGCTTCTCGTGAATGACTTGCGCATGTGTGGATGAAAGTGTTTTTTTTTGTTTTACACAGGAGGCACCGAGGAAAACAATTTCCCTAGGGCCTATGTCATCTTTGAGGATGCTGCGTGGAGGGTTTTTTAAGGGAAAGGAAGGAGAAGATATGGGAAGGAAAAAGGTATGAGGGGTGGATAGGAATCTGGGGGTCAGTGTGGCCAGGAGTGACGGACGTATGAATCTATTCCTCACACTGCGGTGCAAGGCGAAGGGTCGGGAGAATCCGGCTGGAGAGGTCAAAAGGCCTCCCTCAATCAGCCTCCTCTGATCTAGCCCGCCACGCAGTAGTTGGGCAAACGTATTCGCCCACCAAGACCTAGACAAACCTCATCCCATGAACCCGGGCACCCCTTCTAAGTCACCAAACATAGCAAACCACTTGGAGTGACATGTGGCAGGGGTTGATTGGTTGTCCAATAAAATCCCGGGGTGGCGGTACCCATACCCGCCTTCCAAATTGACGTAGCGCCATCTGTCATTCAACAACATAAATAATTTCGTTCTGTTTGAAATACAACCAACGCGACGCGACGCATGGGAGGGTGGGGGTAGGAGAGTGAAAATTTGAGGTTATAGGTATTTTTTGATTTCTAATAAAAAAAAGACAAAAACAAAAATTGTCAAAAAATAGAAAAAAATCCTGGATAGGGACACCCTAATCACATAGCGATATGAAATATACTTTACGACCTATTCTAATACCTACCAATTACACATAAAAAAATTTCATAAAAATCGGTCGAGCCGTTTCGGAGTTTTTATACAACGTGTCCGGAAACTCGTAGTACAAGCGGGAAACTGGTGAATCTACATCACGTAGAGAACCCAAAAAACTTATTTTTTTCGATCTAAGCATTTCGATTTTAATTTTATTTTTTTTCTATTTTTCCATTTTTTCGGCAACTAAAGGGTTAAAAAAAATTTTGAGCCCGGTTTACCCTTCGTTGCATTTTATAAGACATTACACAGCTGAAATACTCGAAAACGAAAGCTCAAATCAAAAAAGTTAAACCACAAAATCGACTCCAAATGTCATGTGGATTCTCCAGTTTCCCGCTTGTACTACGAGTTTCCGGACACCTTGTATATTATACAGATTTTATTACTGACATTTCTGTAATGAAATGATCGTTACCTTTACAGTTCAAATAATTCAAATATTCATTAGTGTCAAAATGGGCCACTTGCCATATTTTCTTTCAAATGGTTTATAAAAATTCAGGCAAATGGAATTTTCTACTAAGAAAAGAGATGGGCTTCAAAGAATAATTCATATTTTTTGTACAAATGCGTGTTTTCGGCTCGAGTCGTCACCGTGTTTTATTAAAATGATATAAGATATTATATTTTAACGAAATTGTAGATATTTTTAAATGTCCATTTCCACGACCACGAACTCAGTGATAAATGTTTAAATTATTTTTTAAATATTAATTTGATTTTAGTAATTTGGCAGCTTAAACCGGTATCACATCTGATCTATTCTATGATCAATTCCATAGAATCTATTAAATGGATCAGTGAGAAGAGGCTTTCCTAGGGATAGAAAACTGAAGTTGAATCAATTGACTTCAATTTTCGTTTTATAAACTGACACTATTGACACGTTCTATAAACTTGCCTTAGATTCTCAAAGAATAGACGAGGCGAGAACGCGTCATAACTGAAAGCTATATATAATTTTTTTTTCTAATATATGGCCGTTCAAACGACAAAAAGAACACTTTTCAACTTCTTCAAAAAACCGCTTAATTTTAGAAGTAATTATTAATCTAGTGTGTTAAAAAGGGGTTTATAACACAAAAAATACTCCGACTGCCTTAAGGCTCTGCAACCGGGCTCGAAAAGAAGGAGATGGAGAGATACGAAATTACGAATGTTAGAGGAGCGCGCTGACATTTACAGCGGCAAAATCGATGCGAAAATTGCGAAAATGTTTAATAAAACACGACTCGTTTAAAATAGAGCAAAAATCTCACGGGGAGCATCTTAAGTATCATTTAAAGAAACATTGTAAATTTTTTCACAAATATAATTTATAAGATAAGAGACTTGTTTTTAATAATTTTTGAAGCATACTTTGCGATTTTTTTCTATCGAGGGAATTTCATATAATTTGCGTTTCGGCGCGGGCAGCATCTAGACATTATCTTTAAAAATAACATATATTTTTTTAAGAGCATAAAAACTTCAAATGTTTAAGGGAGATATGTAAGAAATCGGTAGAAATTCGGGTTGCGGGCCCTTAAAAACCATTAACTGAAAGACAAAAAACATCATGCAAGCGGCTCATTGTAGATTCATAAACATTATTTTCCACTAACGAGAACGGTCTGATTGCGTTTTATACAAGATTTGTTTGAGAAACAGCTTTGTCACTACTGAATTTACATTAATTAATTAAAACCTTCCACTCCGTAATTGAATGGAGATGGAAGTCAGTCCCCACCCGCCCATCTTACCCCCCACCCCCCCGTTTCACCCGATCTAAATCTCTGCTACCCTAATGGGTGGCGGGGGAAAATGACATCGGATAGTGGATTATAAAGAAATTCTAATTAACCTTAGCGATTTGAACTACGATCCTTAAAAAATACACGTTTGAAAGGACGACGCAGATTTGTAGGTCTGTGTGGGAAGAATGCAGGACCGGACCGATAATGTTGCGCTGGTGCAGGTAGTCTTCATGAGCGTGTTTTAAGAAAAACTCAGCCAACGTCAAAAACGCCCATCTCGTGCAAGACCCCACTGAGAGACAGCCTGGGTTCTCATTGCCTCGCAAACTCTGGACTGCCATCAATTGGATAAGGTGCTCCCATAGCCGTTGTGCTCACATGATGCATAGATGGGGCCTTAAAGAGTCGGCGACGTGTGAATGCGGTGCGGTGCAGACCACCGAACATGTGGTCAACGAATGCCCGCTCCACTCATTCCCCGGCGGGATTGATGAGGTCCACAGGGCAACGCCTGAGGCCCTAGACTGGCTCGCAGACCTAGATGTCCCCTTCTGACCCCCCACCATACGAAAGAAGAAGAAGAAGAAAAACGAATAAATTTTGTTCACGGTTTGGTGTCCGGAAAATCGCGGTACAAGCGGAAAACTGGTGAATCTCATTTGGAGTCGATTTAGAATTTTTTAACTTAAAATTTGAAAAAAGTCGGTTGGCAGGGAATTAATATCAGCTGTTTTAATGTCTTGTAAATTGCGTTGAAGCGTAGACCTGGCTCGCAAAGCTTTTTAACCCTTTAGTTGCCGAAAAAAATTAAAGAAAATGACAAATCCTCAGACCGAAAAAAGTGATGCACACCGAAAAAAGAGTTTCACAAGAGTCAGTTTTCCGCTTGTGTTATGACTTCCGGACACCGTGTATGCACTTACGAGTATGTTTCAAACGCGCCCTATTCATTTTCATATAGAAAAATTTTCAAAATTTATGTTTATGCGGTTCAACATAAACTGCTTGGAGGCGATGAAACTATGCATGCCTATTTGTGGAACGCTGTGAGGTTGAAGGAAGTTGGGAGGTTGAAAGTATCTGGCTATTCAAATCTGTTCACTAAACAAAACTGTAATATTATAGTGTAGTTAGAACTTCGCAAGAGATGTCGCTCGTTCGGGATTATCCCGAACAGTTACGAAGACAGCCGAACTCTACCCGACTCGCCGGAATATGCAGTACTTGATCTAGCACGGCAAGGAACTCGTATTCTGAGACGATCTACGAGCTTTCTTGGAGACTCCTAAACACATGGAATTTAACCCAATCACAGAGGTTTTAGAGGACATTATAACAACCATAAAAGCCGTTTCAAGCGACGACCTTTCCACCCTTATAAGTGATCAGGGCATGGGCGTAGCCAGGGGGGGGGGGGGGGGGTTGGGGGTTCAAACCCCCCCCGAAAAGTTAAAATATCAACATCAATAATATTAAAAATAAGGAGATGCGGAGAGCGGCATAACTTATTTTATTACTGATTATTACACTAATAATGTATTTTGGATTCGCCCTCTCTACCACTCGCCGCTGGCCGTCGTCGATTATCCGATCGCATTCGGTAACCTTTGTACCTATATTTTCGTGCCGTCTAGGGAAATTTGACTACATAGATCTAGGGGAAAAAAAAATTTTTTAGGGAAAGGGGAAATCAGCACTAAATCTACGGAAATTTCGACCTGGTAAATTTTTTATTGCATATGACAATATTAATGGTATTATATTATGTATACCCATATGTTTTTTGGAATTCCCATGAATTTTAAATATTGTTGATGTACTTACAAGCAATTTTTTCAAGCAATGTTATTTTTAACACTGACAACTCAAAATGATATTATGTATCTAAAAAGGTAAATGGGGACCTCTGAAAGAAAAAAAATTATTTAACTTGCAAGTTCCGTTTTTTCGGTGATTGCGGTTGATTTTTGTGACTGCTTAAAATAAGATTTATCTTCTGTATACATTTGTTACTTTAATTAACCAATGTACATAGAAAATAAAAGTTTTCAACATAAAATGTCCACAAATTGTTATAAGTTAATGCTCGAGAAATACAAAGTCGTCGTGTCTCCCCCCCCCCTCCCCCCCCCCGACGCGAGTTTTGATTTTTGAACCCCCCCGATACTAAAATCTGGCTACGCCCGTGGATCAGGGCGTTGCTGAGAATACCGATCTTTCGTACACTTCAGAGATTCAAATATACCAATTATATTCAAATTTATAAACACTTTTTACGTTCTTCTTAATTTTGTAAGTGTTTTTGTAAAAACTAAACAAGTATTTTTCATACTTATATGTAAATTCTTTTTAATAAATATAAAGTGAAACAATGGCATTAGATAAAAACAAGTTTTAATTTTTCTAAGAAATAAAGGATTTCACGTGTTTTTTATTATTTGGGTGATTTTTATTAGGCCACCCAGCGATGTGTAAACTAGAACTTATCTGAAAAAAAGCATATAACCAGTAGCTAGGTATTAATTACAAATTCCAAGCATTTAGTTTAGTCTGAGCAAATATTTGCATAGTCTCGGTGATTAGAAGTTTAAATAATATTGTACAAAGATGTTTACATAATCTTCGTCTGAGAAAATACAAAGCAGTTATTACTATAACAATCAACTTCCAACAGACAGTACACATTACGTAGCATTATATTTCACAAGAAAATTATTTGTAAGCATGAAATAATGATTTCTAGGTAGGTTAAAATAAATAATGATTATTAAATAATGTGAGTGATTTTTTTTAACGAAAAAAATAATTCCAATAAATCTATACAAAATATGAAAAAACAAACAAGGCTCAGAAAAATATAAAAAAGGTAACGGTCGCAATTGAGAATCGAACCCAGGATCTCTTGTCTTACCGGGACAAAGGCTTTAACCAATTCGGCCATGAGCAATTTATTTTAAGACGTTTTTGTCGATCGCATATTTCATATTCAGAATTAACAATATTATCTTCAACTAATTTGTTTTTGTATCGGTATTATATCTTCTTCTTCAATGATATTTTACAATGATGGTTATAACTTATAACCTTAAAAGATATTGCGAGTACAACAAGCTATTGCAATAAAATTGTTTTATTTTTATTTGTCCAGAACTTTATTGTGAACTCTTTTTACCTACCAAAATTAAATCTAATATATAAAATTCTCGTGTCACGGTGTTTGTTACCATACTCTTTTGACGACCTCCGTAGTCCAGTGGCTAAGACTCTTGACTCACATTCCGGAGGTCGCGGGTTCGAACCCGGCATGCGCAAATAAATTTTATTTGATTAATTTGTGTTATTTCACAATTAATTCATTTAAAATAATATATAGTATATTTGCGGCATGTTCCAGAGTGGAAGATACTATCAGTATCGCCCTGGTGTAAGACCACCATTCAGAATTGAAACGTTGCTTGAAAATGGCTTTAGCCGTGTTTAGTGACCAGATCTGAATAGCCAGGTACTTCCCAACCTTCCTCTTCCCCACCTCCTTCCCCTCCCCGCTACCTTCAGCCTCACAACATACCCCAATTGGGGATGCCATAGTCTCACTGGCTCCAGACGGGAGCAGTTGAGATTCTTGTGCGGTATTCCTGTAAAAAAAAAAAAAAAAAAATACTCCTCCGAAACGGCTGGACCAATTTTGATGAAATTTTGTGTGCTTATCTGGTAGGTCTGAGAATCGATCAACATCTATTTTTCATACCCCTAAAAGTAAAGGGTGTTCCACTCCGAAGAAAATTATTTTCCCCATACATTTTGTATGGAACGAATTCTCCTATATTTAAAGAACTGCAGCAATATTGTAAGGGGTATAATATTGAACTGTGAAACGGGGGAGGGGGGAGGGGGGAAAGGAACTCAGGAAGGGGGGTTAGCGGGACGGGGGAAGGGGAGAAGTGGAGTGGGGAGAGGGAGAGGGAACGCGAGAGGGGAAAGGATACGCAGGGAGAAACAATTTAGATCAAGGTATAGTATACGCAGGGAGAAACAATTAAGATCAATTCAGCTAATAAGTTGACAACAGTTTTTGATTCTGAGGCGGTACGAAGTTCGCCGGATCAGCTAGTCTATCTATATAAATAAAAATCAATCGCCGAAATGTATGTACGCGCATAACTCCCGAAAGACTGCACCAAATTGGATAATTCTTTTTTTTGTGTTCGTTATTGTCAGGACAAGGTTTGTATGAAACTACTGGTGAGCTCTGGCAAAATGGCAATAGGTGGCACGCGAGCTGTTTGAAAACTGAATGTACCGGGACTGAATGTATGGAATGCGGGAGGTGGGAGGGGAACCTGGGAACGGGGAGGGGAACTCGGGAGGGGGGAAGGGGGGGAGGGAAAGGGGAGGCGTGAGAGGAAGGGGAACGGGACGAATGGGAAAAGACATGCAGGGAAAAACAATTTCTTTATTAAATGGCATAGTTCTACCGCGATACCTCGAGTTGATTTTCGCCATAACGAAACGAGGTAATGTACTTCCGAGATGGTTGAATTCTTTCTTTTTAATTAAAAACGAGATTGTGTACTCGAAAAACACCGACAACTTGCTTCCAAGGTAGTTCAAAATTTATTCTGATTTCAAAACAAATGCACTCCAATTTGCAATATTTTTTCACGCCATTGTTCCAAATTTCAAATACTTTTCAGTTAAGTTGATAGTTAGGGAACGAAAAACAAAGGCTACCGTCTAACTGTGCCAGTGTCATTTCATTCCTCTTTACAAAATTAATCATTTTATATAGATAATAGTTTTAAAATAGTATTGTAAATTAGTGTAATATAGTTTTTACTTGTATATTTGTTATCACTGTAAGTATTTGTGTTAATAATTGGTTCTTCGGAGCAGTTAAGGTAAGATTTTTTTTTTGATTTGTGTGCTGTAGATTTATTCGAAAATGGATAAAGAAAAACCACCTGATCCCCCAGATGATGGTTTGCTATCTGAATCCTCGGGTGTTACAAAAAAATTGATCGCGGTTAATATTCCGGAGGCTTCGGACTTCGTAACGATTACGTCAAAAAAAAGAAAAATTGCTAAACCAGCAGATAATAGAAATGCAACAGATTTTGAACAGATACATCGAAAAACACCCTCCACGCAAAACGACTCCCTTCAAAATAATTCTGTTTTACAGGATGTAATTCCGTCCACTTCTTCCTCGATTTCAAATCTAAGTCCAGCAAGCCCTTCCACCACACCTGCCCCACTGGTAAACAATACTCCTTCACAAATGTCACGTCTGTATAATAATCTTGATAGACCTCCTTACATTACACATGTGACTAAAATTTCAAAGGATGAAAAACAATCAAATTTATACGATGTGGACTTTGGACATTTTATGTTTAAAAATAAAATCCACCCTGTCTGGAATGGAGTAAAATCCGTTGGGCGTAACCGTCTTTCTGTTGAATTCAAGACAGCGGCTGAGGCCAATAGCTTTGTAAAATCTGATGTTGCCAAAAAAAACTCGTACAACGTTTTCATACCTACATATCAGGTCACAAGGCTAGGTGTCACAAAAGGGATCCCACCGCACTGGTCGATAGAGGACATCCTGGAAAACATTACTGTTCCTCAAGGTTTCGGAAAAGTTTTAAAAGCGCGTCGTCTAAATTACAGGTTTAATACGGGAAACTCTGTAGAATGGAGACCCTCCCAATCCGTTGTCCTAACATTTGATAGCAAAAACCTTCCACAAAATGTTACTATGTTTAACGTCTCTCTACCAGTAGAGCTCTATGTGTTCCCAACTGTGCAGTGCTACAAGTGCTGCAGATTTGGACACACGAAGAACCTCTGCAGATCAGAACCCCGTTGCTTCAAGTGCAGTTCGTCCCATAGTGGTGATTCCTGTGATAAAACAGAGGAAAATTATAAATGCTTAAACTGCTCCGGAACCCACATGTCCATCAGCAAAACTTGCCCTGAACTGTCAAGGCAGCGCAATATTAAACACACAATGGCCGAGAAGAGCATCTCTTATGCGGAAGCATCAAGAATGTTTAACAAATCCATTCCATCTTATTCTGAAGTAACTTCCAAAAATTCTAAAAAATCCACCCCTTCTCAACCTTCTTCTTCTTCATTTAGAAAAACTGTTGAAAGGGTCGTGAAACCTAGAGTTCTAACAAAAAAAAATAATGCTAATCACGAATCCCTTCTGTGGTTCCCTAATGGACAACTTCCTTCCAGTTCAAATTTCAATTCTTACCCAAAGTCATCTACTAAAGAACAAAATTATAATATAGACCTTAACTCTACACTAATCACTTCATTTTTACATATTTTACAAACTTTAAATAAAAACAACATTCAAATACCGTCCCACGTTGCTAAACAAATTACTAATATTATCAACTCAACTAGAAATGGCTCCTCTGATGAGGATTCTTCAGTGGAATTGTCATAGTCTTAGAAATAAGACTGAAGAATTTTTAAACACATTACATTCAAACTCAATTGCAGTGGCTGCCATCTCGGAGACGTGGCTGGAACCGGATTCTGATTTCAGAGTCAGGGGATACCACTGTCTTCGAGACGACCGTCAAGATGGAAAGGGCGGCTCCGCTCTTTTCACTAAAAAATCATTACCCTTCTCCCCTGTAGATGTAAAACCAATTGGTTGTCCTTTTCAAGTGACGGCCGCAAAGGTTTTTGACACTACAATAATTTCTTTGTATATATCACCATCTAATAAACCTTCTAAATCAATCCTGAAAGTTATGTTTTCCAAGGTCACTACCCCTTCTCTTGTTCTGGGAGATTTCAATGCCCATCACGGATTATGGGGAGCTCACAATTGTGACAGAATGGGCAGAGATATTGTTGATCTACTAGATGAACTAGACTTTTGTATTATCAATGATGGTTCTCCTACTCGTCTTCAGGTGCCTGGTCAGCGACCCAGCATGGTTGATCTTACTATTTGCAATTCCAACATAGCTGCATCCCTGTTATGGAAGGTTTTGGATGACCCTCATGGGAGTGATCATTACCCCATCCTCATTGAATCCTCAAATATTTATCATTCCAACAAAAATGTCAAGTGCGGTAGTCGAAAACCAAGGTTCTTAACTGCCAGAGCCAACTGGAATGACTATTCAAATCATACAAAGTTCTCTGTGCAAAATCTGCCCTCTCCAACTACAGAAAATGTTGCGGAATGTTACGATTTATTTGTGTCTGCAGTCATTACGGCCGCAGAAAAATTTATCCCCATTAAAACGACACGTAACAAAGGGAAACCTCCCCCAGCTCCTTGGTGGGATATTGAATGCTCAGACGCAGTAGATATGAGGAAAAAATATGCGAAAATTTATTCAACAAATATGAATATGGAGAACTTCCTTCAGTATAAACAAATTGAAGCTAAGACCAAACGTCTTCTAAAAAACAAAAAACGTCAAGGCTGGAAAAATTTTTGCTCATCATTATCTCCCGAAGTTCCTCTTTCAGTTGTTTGGAATTCAATTCGCAGGTTTAAGGGTTCTCACGTCCCAACGGTGACTCGACCACTCACTTCAGAGTGGGTGAAGGAATTTGCCGATAAACTAGCTCCTCAAACTGCAAGTAATTTTAATGAAACAGAATTCACATACTCATTTAAAACACGGGGTTGGATGGACACCCACTTCAATTTAACGGAACTTAGGGAGGTCTTAAACGATCTCACAGACTCATCCGCTGGTGTAGATGGAATTCCTTATAGCTTTATTAAAAACTGCGACATTACCACACTAAACTATTTTCTTTCAATTATAAATCTGATCTTTGACTCCGGCAAAATTCCATCATCCTGGAAAACTCAAATAATTGTTCCCATTCTGAAACCCCAGAAAGACCCTAACTCTGGACTTTCTTACAGACCTATAGCTCTGTCATCTTCCTTAGTTAAAATAGCTGAACATATGATTAAAAGACGTCTAGACTGGTATGTAGAAAATGAGAAAATTCTTCCCAGCTCTCAGTTTGGCTTTCGAAAAAGAAAAAGTGCGATCGAAAATGTGTCCATCCTGACTTCTGATATCCAGTTGGCCCTGGCCGATAATGAATTCCTTGTCGGTGTTTGCCTTGATGTGTGCGGAGCTTTTGACAATGTTTTATTAGATGTTTTATTTAATAAATTGTTAAAAATTGGCATCCCTCGTAAGCTTTCCAGTTTTATAATTAACCTCCTTCTTACCAGGAAAATTCAAATCCAGGTGCTGGATTCCCCTCCACTGGAAAGAATAGTAAACAAGGGTTTGCCTCAGGGCTCCGTCCTTAGTCCTATCCTTTTTAATATTTATACCTTTGACCTGCATCGGATTATGCATCCATCTCGTAAAATACTTCAGTATGCGGATGATCTTTTTATATATATTTCAGGACGAATTATTTCTATTCTGGAGGATGTGATTAACATTTGCATGAAAAACCTTGACACCTGGTTAAAAAATCACGGCTTAGAAATTTCTCCGTCCAAAAGCAATGTTATCGTCTTTTCCAGAAAACGTGTTACTCCGCGTATAACAGTCCAAATAAATAATTCAATTCTCCCTATGCAGGTACAAATAAGATTCCTTGGGGTAATTTTAGACTCTAAGTTAACATGGAACCCGTATGTTAATTTAATCATTAACAAATGTCAAGCTGGCCTCAACATTTTACGTGCCGTTTCACGGGTCTGGTGGGGAAGTCATCCATTCACCCAAAAACTTTTTTATAACGCATATGTTAGGAGTCATTTGGATTACGCGACATTCCTCATTGAACCCACTTCTAAAAAGAACCTCGCAAGGTTGGTCCGTATTCAATTTCAAAGTTTAAGATTGATTATCGGAGCAATGCGTTCTTCCCCAATTAACGCTTTACAAGTGGAGGCTGTGGAGGCTCCTCTTCATTTCAGAAGACAGTTCTTGGCTGACAAGTTTTTATTTAAATGCTTAAGACTCTCTAATCACCCACTGAAAGACAAAATTACTGCACTCACTGCTCAAGTGAAATCACTTCCATATTGGAGGAACAAATCAATCCCTCTTCTTGTTAAAAGCCTCCATACGTACTGTGCGTATAAACCCCTCTTAAATCCATCAGACAGACTTCCTTTATATGCCAACTCCTTTCGTATTCATTTGTGTAAACCAAATATTCTTTTTTCTCTCGGCATAATTAACAATCACGATGCTCCAAGAAAACTTATCCAAATTTTAAATTCGAAATATTCCAACTGGAAAATTATTTACACAGATGGTTCCAAGTCTCCCTTATCAAACCATGTGTGAGCGGCATTCCACTGCCCATCAGATCAAGTCGATAGAAAAATTAAACTTCCAAAAGAGGCTTCCGTTTTCACTGCTGAATGTATAGCCATTTTTGAATCCCTTAAATACATTGACGATGTTCACATTGGAAACTTCTTAATTCTCTCCGATTCCCTGAGTGCACTTCAAAAATTAAACTCTTCCCCTTTCCATTACCCAGAAGACGATTTCTGTGTTGGAATTCGCACTTTAATTCATAAATTAACCGACTCTGGCAAAGAAATCGTCTTGGCTTGGATACCTAGTCACTGCGGTATCCCTGGAAATGAAAAGGCCGATTCATTGGCGAAAGATGCCATTATTTCGGGGGATATTTTATATAAATTTTTAAACACCGATGACATTTTCATAAAATTGAAGGAAAACATGATTTCCACATGGCAGAATCATTGGGAAGAATCTAGTCAATCAAAAGGATATAGCTTTTTCACAATTCAGCCAACGATTCCTTCAAAACCGTGGTTTTCCAGACTTTCTTTTAACAAATTCTCGACATCCTCCATTTGCCGCATGCGGATAGGGCATTGCTGCCACAATGTTCACCTGACAAAAATTCATATTAAGAATTCTGCGATGTGTGAATGTCGTCTTGGTGAAGAGGATCTCAATCATATTTTTTTCAGTTGTCCTATAAATAATTCATACAAAAATTTCATCCCTCACCTAATCAGTTCGGGTATATTGCCTCCCTACAACATTGCATGCCTGTTATCTTCTGTGAACAAACGCGTGTATAAAGTCTTGGCTAATTTCCTGAATATTAACAGCATCAATTTGTAATTGTAAGTTAAGTTTCATGTATTTATTTATTTATTTTATTTTTTACGCACAATAAATTGTGTCAGCATATATTTTAATTTCCTTGTTATGTTTAATTAAAATCATCTCTTATTGTAATAATTTTGCGTATAATTATTATTATTATTTGTATAGTATTATTATATAATGTAGATAGGTTCTTGTTATTAAAACTAAATTAGTTAATATTAACCAAAAATTACACTCACAAATTTACACTCACAAATACATTCACTTGACACTGGCCAGAACACTCTTTTGGGGTGAAGAGCCATTTAAAAAAAAAAAAAAAAAAAAAATAGTTAGGGAACGGTAGGAACTGTATAAATGACATTCCGGTAAGAACTTGATGTAGATGTAGAGTATTAACCACAGTAAACACGTATTTTTTTCGTTCCAAGTATAATACCAATAAACATCAGTAAAAACTCATTTTAGTTATTTTGTCTACTAGACTAGTATCTACGGTGTACGGCAGTACTCGAGTGTGTGAAAAGTTTTAGTGCCAAGACGAACAACTGGTAAATAAATCGAAATAAAAAAATTAAAAAAAAATAATTATCACAATAATTTCAATCTGTCAACAGCGAGCGCTAATCTCACACACACACGCTCTTACCGAAGTGCAATACATCCGAATCTGATAACTCACAAGTAGTAATTAAACAAATACAGCAACATGAATAATACTTGCCTTACGTGTTCAGAGGCTACTCTCTCAGCCGAGTCCGTTTTTGTGTGCGCACTGTGCAAAGGGACCTTTCATTTACACTGCGGAGGAGTCGCAGAGAGCTCTTACCGTCGACTCAGTAAGGAGCGCCGCGCCCAGATCAAATGCAAGAAATGTTTAACGGTACTACCTAATGTTAAAGTCAGCGGTACTGCACCTCCGGACAGTGAACTACTCGCTAAACTAATGGAACAAAACACTCAAATTCTAGCAACTCTGGAAACAATGAGTAAACAATACCAGGAGATTTTACTTCGTGTTCACGACCTTGAAGATAAAAACAAAATACTTGAAAAAAAGAACAATAACCTCGAAGCGAGACTTGAAGCTATTGAAAACCACATGGAACAGATTGATAGACAAAGCAGATCAAGAAATTTGGAGATTAGAGGAATCCCTGAAACCAGCGGGGAAAACCTAAATAATATTTTATTCAATATTAAAAAAATCATTAGCTCAAACGATTCTACCAATATTGATTCAGCGTACCGCACCACACTAAAAGTCTCCAAAGATAAATGCAGGCCCATCTTAATAAAATTCAAATCCACTATCTACCGAGATGATTTCCTGGAAGAAGTAAAAAGGTTCAACAAGCAAGCTGAAAATCGAGAAGGCAAACTAAACACCACCCTTATCGGATTGGCAGGACCAAGCTCCCCTATATACATTTCCGAACACCTGACATTTCAGGCGAAGCACCTATGGTTTCTTGCTCGCAAGGCTAAACGCGAAAACCTTTTCAAATTTGTTTGGACCAGAGGTGGTCAAGTATATATCCGAAAAGAAATTGGAACTCCTGTCATTATTGTTAATGACAAAAATAAGCATCTTTTATCTCCCTCACTCACCAACTTATAAACAAAGCTCCTTCAACTACAAAACTTACCTTCATATACTTTTAAATTTTTCCTATTTTTCTTTTATAAAAAGCAGTAAAATTTTATTATATGTTTCTAGCACAAAGATACTATTTTTATGCGATGTGTCTAAACCATTTATATATTTAATGCAACTGATTCTGTTAGGTTACAAACATTTTAAATGGAAGAAATAGCTGATCTATTGGATAATTTGACGCCAATTCAATGTAAAGAAACAAACAGTAATCTAGAAGTTCAACAAACATTATCTCAATCAGCATTAAAAATCTTCTCAATGAATATTAGACATTTTGACATTTTCCGACAGGAAATTAAAGGTGAATTAATCTCTTATGCTGATGACACGGTACTGTTAATACAAGGTCAAACATGGGAACTAGTTAACGAAATGGCAAATGAAGATATTAATATCTTAAAATCATGGTTTGATGGTAACTTACTCACACTTAATGCTAAAAAAACAACATATGTCTTATTTTCCCTGCAGAAAATATCTGATCCTAAAGTTAATATTGTAATCCATGACGAAAAATGTGATCATGTAAACTGTAAACAACATAATCCTATTTGTACTGTAATTAACTCTTCCTCCGAAATTAAATATCTCGGTGTGATCATTGATCAAAACCTGAAATGGAATAATCACATTTCAGAGCTAGTGAAGAGAATGAGGAAATGTATATATATATTTGTTAGGTTAAGAAATATTTTAAATGTAAAAATAATGAAAAATGTGTACTATGCCCTTGTTCATTCTTTACTCATCTACGGAATTATTGGTTGGGGAGGATCTTACAAAAAAAACCTAAACTCAGTAAAAGTCACGCAAAGAATTATCATTAAAGTAATATTAAAAAAAAATCTACCTTCTCAACTGAATCACTTTTTAAATTGTTTCCAGTACCAAATGTTGATGAAATTTTCAAACAAGCTTCCATTATAAAAATGTGTAAAGAAAAAAATAACACAGAATATCAAGAATTTTACAAACTAATGAGAAACGGAAACCAATTTATAACACCTAATTTTAAAACAACTCAAATGCAAAATCATTATATTTTCCAAGCCATAAAAAACTATAATAACCTCCCTTCTGAATTGCGCTGCATCATCAACCAATCAGAACAAATAAATAAAATAAAACAATTTTTCAAAAAAAACTTTCAATAAAAAGTAAATATTTTATACAAAACAGATTATAACTTACAACTCAAGTAAGAATCGTGGCTCCCTTATCAGGCACAAGGGCCCCTCTTTTCTGATAAGGTATACATGACCAGAAACGACCTCTAATTTAATATTTTGTAAAATATATGTGTATATTATGTAACTCATATTTTTTTATATTACAATAAAAAAAAAAAAATAAACCGTAATTTTAACGAATTATTGATAGTTCTCACGGACCTGAACTCCAACTTTGACATAATCATTTTGAGTGAATGCTGGATCAATGAAAATTACCTTCCCAAAAACATAATAAACTACACCCACTACAACACACAGAATAACATAACCCAAAATGATGGTGTTATTATATATATAAAAAATCACATACCTCACACAGTAAACGAAATTATAATCAACCAATCCAACTGTTTAAAAATTGTTATAGATAAACACGTAACCATATTTTCAATTTATCGATCACCAGCCACATCTAACATAACCCCTTTTTTAAATTCACTAAACCAAATTTTATCTTGTGTAACTGATTGTGATAATCTCCTTATTATTGGGGACCTTAATATAAATATAATTAATTCCATGCATCCTCAAGCCAATGATTACATAAATCTGCTAACTTTTCAAGGTTTTGTCCCAGCCATCACAGCATCCATTAGAGTATCTGGCTCGTCTGTAAGTTGCATTGATCACGTTTTTTCAAAATGTAAATTAAAAACTATATCTCTTGTATATCAATGTACCGTCACAGGCCACTACGCTACCATAACTTCCCTTTCTCACAAAGTACATAAACCACAACCGCACGAAATTCCACAAAATAAAATATCATATACCACACTTTTTGAGCTGGTCTCACAAGAAAATTGGTCGAATCTTTACGAACAAAATGATCCTAATTTAGCCTGTGAATCTTTTGTCCAAACACTTCAGAACCACCTAACCAACGCTACATCCAACACAACAGACAAAACAAAACATTATGACACGAAACTCAAACCTTGGATAACTGTTGGTATTCTTCATTCTATACATAAGCGTGATAAACTCCACGCACTCTGTAAAAAAAATCCCAACGACCATGAATCCCACATATTTTACAAGAAATACAGAAATGTTTGCAAGAAAATTACTTCAAAGGCCAGAGAAGATTACTATAAAAAACAAATCATAAACGCTGAAAACGACAAGAAAAAAATATGGAGTATTATCAAGGACATAACCTATACTAGGCAAACGAATTCACCCATCAATAAGATAAACATTGAAGGCCGATCACTAACAAATACACGCAATGACTCCGTAAAAATCGCAGACCATTTCAATCAATTTTTCACCTCAGTCGGGTCTAGCCTTTCTAATAATATCTTAACTAGAAATAATGTTTCGGAACATGAACTAGCGAACAAAATATCCCTGTCTCATCTGAGTTATACTCCATTTGTTTTCACTTCTACCACAGAACTGGAAATTATAGAAATCATCACATCATTAAAAAATAGCCATTCAACAGGAGTAGATAAAATCTCTTCTAAACTCGCTAAACATTTAAAAACCCTTATTGCCAGCCCTCTCAAACATATTATAAACTTAAGCCTCCAATCCGGAATATTCCCAAAATCACTTAAACATGCCTCTATCATCCCTATTTTCAAATCAGGTGACAGATCTTCCCTAAATAATTACAGGCCTATATCGTTATTGAGCACTATATCCAAAATTTTTGAAAAAGTAGTAAAACAAAGGCTCCTCAAATTCCTCGAGGACAATAAAATTCTTTCAAAAAACCAATACGGTTTTCGTAAAGATTGCAGTAGTGCTGATGCAATTGCAACCTTTACCAAACTGATATCAGATAACCTAGATAAAGGCAATAAACCTCTTGCTGTCTTTCTAGATCTGTCTAAAGCCTTCGATACTATTTCCCACCACATTCTTTTAAAAAAACTCCAACAGATTGGGATAGAAGGTACTGCTCTGAAATGGTTTAAAAACTACCTCACACAGAGATCACAAACAACCGTCATCCACTCTAATCAAGAATATAGGAGTAAATGCTTACCTATCTCCTATGGCGTGCCCCAAGGGAGTGTTCTAGGCCCGCTCTTATTTCTCATTTATATGAACTCCTTACTGAATTTGGATATTGAAGGTAATATAATATCTTTCGCTGATGACACTGATATCATTTATAAAAAAAAAAATGGAAAATAACAATCGAGAAAGCAAATTCTGGACTGAGCAAAATTAAAAAATGGCTAGACTCTAACCTCCTTACCCTAAATATTCAAAAAACACAATATATGCATTTCTCAATCCGAAAATTCACTCTCCCAGAAAACCTCCCTAAACTAATCATTCACACTTGCCCACAAAATCTAGATAATCCCTCACTATCTCTTTCAAACAGCTGTTCATGCCCAATTATCAAACCTTCTAATGAAATAAAATACCTAGGGGTCATTATAGATAACCATTTACGCTGGGAGGCCCAAATCAACTCCATAACAAAGAGACTCCGTAAGTTATGCTATATTTTTTATTCTATTCGATCAATCCTTGACATGAAAACACTCAGAAGTGTTTATTTTGCTCTGTTTCAATCTATAGCAACATACGGCATTATAGGATGGGGAGGTTGTGCAGCATCCATTCTCTACCCTCTAGTGACCATTCAAAAACTTTTGTTAAGGATCATCTTCAAATGTTCCCCTTCTCATCCATCAGAGCCACTTTTCAAAAAACTAGCTGTCTTAGACATTCGCCAATTGTACATTAAGATAGTTCTCATCCATATCTGGAAAAATGGTTTGATAAAATCCACACAAAAAGATATACATACTCGTTACTCAACTCATGCAAAATGCACAATCCCTACAACAAAAACAACTTTTTCACAAAGGCAATACTCATACATCGCACCTAAAATATACAACGAACTAAATAACAACATTAAAAAATCTAGTACACTTACTCACTTTGCAACTGGTGTCCAAATATGGATATCCGTAAAGGGTCGACAGTTTTTTAAAGAATTTCTTTAGAAAATTTATTTAAAGAGAATTATGTCATTGCCAAACTTTGATTTATTTAAATACAAGCTTGGTGGGAAACAGAGGTCACGTGTCATTATCCGTAATTCAAATTTAATTTTTGCCTTAGCATTACATTATCGTTTTCTGATATTTTCTGCTAGAACAGGGATAGATATTTAATCCTTTTATGAAGGTCAACTTTTGCCTAAACCGCTTTTGCAAAATGCTAGCAGCTAAACTGCATTTGACTCGATAAAATGATATATCGAATCATAAAAAATACTTCTAAGTACTAGAACACTAAAATATTTAATTTTTTTTCCACTTGTTAAGGAAAAATATTTCTTAATTATTATTTAACTTGTTGTCCTCTTCTCGTGCATACATACTTATTTTTTCTGTGAAAATGTGTTTTGCCATTGTGGAAACATCATCTGCAAATTATTGATATTTGTAAAATATAATATGTCATTATTACTTCATTTATCTGGAGGATAGCATCATTTTATTTTCATTGTGAAAATATAATAAAGCTTTCAACTTTTTTTATAAAATGTGGGAGAAGAAAATCATTGCTTAACCCTTTCCACTCTAAGTATTCTTTTGTTTTTATTACACCAGCGCTTTAGTTAAGCGAATTAGCTTTTTTTTAAGTTTTTAGTTATTTTTGTAAATAAAATTGATATCGGTTTATATACCGCTAATAATATATTTTTTTTGGTTGTAATCACTAAAATAGAAATAGCCAAAAGTTTAAATACTTTTAAAAACTAATTCTTTAAAACTGTTTGGCACCACTGTGTACTAGTGCCTACATCTACATGTTTATGTACTCAGAGCCCCGTGCCACCAGAAAACCACTGTAACAATAATAATTTACTCTAGTGACCAGTGTAATTCGCCGGACTCGAAACATAAACTTGATGCAAAACTTAAGGCCTGGTCAAACAGAGAGCGTGATTCACGCCACGACGTTATTTAACGTCACGTCGCATACTTTCTGTTTGAACGGCTTCGGCGTTAGGCAGAGCGTTAAGCAGAGCGTTAGGCAGAGCATTCGGCGTCGGTCAGTCTTCGTCACGATGTCCAGTGGCTCAGATGAAGATGAGTTGTTACTGCTGTGTGCATTATCACGTTCACATAATAATAGAATATGGGTGCATGAAATTAATAAGAAGAGGAAAGAATTTGGAGAATATCATCGTTTATGCCGGGAGCTTTCGTCACACTTTTTCGTCACACTTTCGCTTCTTTCAATACTTTCGTATGTCACAAGCGGGCTTCGAAGAATTGCATTCCCTTCTGCAAAACCAAATAAGCAAATGCACCACAAACTGATTGATTGACCGATTTATTTTAATTGTAATAAACTGAACATACAAGTTAACGAAGTCAACAAAGTTAAAAAGTCAACCTTACAAGTTTACAAAGAGTATATCCTAAACAAAACCATACTTTTCAAAAACAAAGCAAATCTCAGGAAAAAATACATGTTACCAATTTCCATTTGTAAAAAAACTTTGGGCCAACAAAACTACAAATACTTGGGAACAAATTTCTTTAATAAATTACCAGAAAATATAAGCTCCATTAGTGACAGTTTCAAAAATTTCAAAACAAAATTAAAAAAATATACTGAAAACCTTAACTAAATTTTTTTAATAAATAATAATAAAAAATATAACTAACTAACTAACCCTCACGCCGTTTCTCCGCAGGGGTAGGCAGAGAGGACGGACCGCCAAACAACTCGATCTCGGCACACACTCTTTGCCTCGTTCACATTCATACATCGTCTTATATATGCTCTTCTATGATTCCGATATATATATATTTATATACATATATGTATATAAACATACATTTATCTTATTCTTTATATAAACTAAATTTCAAAAAGTACTAAATATAAATAAAAACAGCAATAAAAACAAAAACAAAAATCAAAATAACCAAACAAATAATATTCATTTTTACCACTGTCAAGCAATAACGCCCGGCGTTAAACAAAATTTTGTAAAAAAATACAACGTTACGTCCTAACGCCGCGTTAGAGTATCGCGTAATGCTAACGCTCTCGCTCTGTTTGACCGGTCTAGACATGTTCAGTACAACACAACCCGGCGTTATTAACGCGGCGTTATTCACGCCTAACGCCGCGTGAATCACGCTCTCTGTTTGACCAGGCCTTAATTTGTACAAAATTTGGTTTGAAATAATGTACCTACCAATATAACCACGTACACACAGATCTTCATTATAATCGTTATCATTTCTTATTTACTACTTCAACTTCATATATTTTATAATTATATCATTTTTATATTCTTTCATGTATTGCTTTCTATGTTCTATACTTTTCATAATATTTTTATATTCTACTATATTCTTTCATACTCTTTTATACTCTATAGTCATTTATTGTTTCCATACTCTTTAGTCATTTACATTCATTTGTATTCTTTAAATTTCTTTATTTTATTTTGTTATATTTCTTTATATTGCATCTGTTAATATACTGTATATGAAAATCGACTACCACAACACAGGCATGTGCCTAGTATGGTGGTCGAAAAATCCCCAATCCATGTAACAAATAATTTCAAAGAATAAAGAAACTTAAAAAAAAAAAAAAAAACTAAGCTTATTCTGTTTTTAAAACCACTCAAGTAATATTATCCATCACGGAGGACTCAATAATAGACAGCAATAAAATAATACCGATCTTTGATCGATCCTGGGGTCCTAGCACACTGAAATCGTTATCTTTACAATATTGAATCGGCATGGCATAACAACCGACGATTTTGTACCGAACCGATATTGATAGCAATGTAAGGTAATCAAAAAGAAATTGTTATACGCTGGCAATACTTGAGGTACTTTCTATGTAGCTGTCACAATGTCTATGGTATCGGAGTTATAGACCGGGAGCCGGTACACAAACCTTACGAGTACACGGATGAAACTACTTTAGAGTGATAATGGACACTTAGAAAGCCTTAAAAAAGCTGGTGTGCCACTAGTGAAATTCTTTAATGGGATGGTTTAGAATCTAGACTACAGTTATTCGTTGGTTTCATTCGTGCACTCGACGACGTAAAATTTACTAATTTCTATCCCAATTTAACACCGGCTGTGCCAGGCTGCCGGTTGGCAGACCTGCTAATTTTCTCATCTAATAATCGACCTTTATCATATGAAACCATTCCCGTTCGTGTACCCGATGACGTAATTTTTTCGAAAAAAAACGAGGGTGTTTAGACCACACGACTGAAGTAAAATTTCACTAACTTATGCCGGGTACCCGTTGTATATAATGTTATATAGGATGGAACCATTACAGTTTAGTTGACCCCGAGGTTACAGTGTTCTTTGCAACGCGTGCCGGGTACCTCTTGTATGTTATATAGTACAGGCGCTTGCATTATAATGTAGTTTCCCGGGACTTGCGATGGAAACATTACAGTTTAGTTGACCGCGAGGTTACAGGGGCCTTGCAACGCATGCCGGGTACCCATCCCCATCCCCATCCCCATCCCCATCCCCAAAAAAAGGCCCGACCTTTCGCCTCACCCGATCACCGTTCGCATAAAATGTATTATAATATCCTTTTTCGTAACGCATTCGCCAGCTTACCCCCCATGTCGAACGTGCGTAAAGAAGTTTTACTTCAAAAATCGCTCACTATTTTCATGACTGCGTGGAACCTGCCAAGAGGTGTACCGGCAGGCTTACTAAATGTCCATTATCACTATATCACTACAAAGTTGTTTCATCTGTGTACTCGATGACGTGGGTTTGTGTAGCCAGGCTCCCGGTCTATAATAACTGTCAAAATCATCGCAATCCATTAATGTAATAATATGACAACTAACTAATAATCTTCTCTTTTGAACATTTAAAGATCCATTTACATCGAGATTTTGCTGAGATATCATAATAATATTAAATACACACACTTTAATATATGTTGGAAGTCCGCATGTATTTTTTCACAATAAAAAATGAGTTAATTTGACAATGAGATCATTAGCCATAATACGAGATATATTCGTAAGTACGAAACTGTCAAAGAAAACGTCTGAATTCCGATTTAATTCAATCCTGCAATCTTCGATAATCTGCCTCCGTTCATTAATAAACCAGTAATTATGCAGAAAGAATGTCATTATTAATAAAGTTGTGCAGATATATCGCCATTAAACAAAGGACAGGGTGATTTACAATCTCGTATCGGTAACGAATCGATTGCCCTAGCACGCTTGTACCGTCGATAGGCAGACCGACGTCGAAGGGACATAAATAAGGAATCGACATACGATCTCACACGATGGCAACACTGGGGATCTGTGAATGAATTTTCATTTCTTAATTTGAAATGTTCTAAGTAAAAATGAAAAATACCAATAAATTGACAATTTCGAATTGAAATACGAACTCAAATAAATATTGGCGTTTTGCATGTAGATACTGTTTGAGACTAAACGACATTTTAACAAATTTCGTTTCTCGAAACTGAAAGCAATTAATTGATCGCCTTTTAAATGAATTAACTGAGTCTATGGGACTCGTATACGATTTTTTTAAATTCTTAGAGTTTTTTAGTTCACCTCTACTCATTAATTAGTCAGTTGTTTAGCGTAACAAACGACATTATTTAAAAAAAATCTGTACATTGACAGCTTATCTGTCACTCCGGAAGCCACGGTAAAAACGGCGTCTTTTGTCAACCGACTGTCGGAATCGTATGTTCACTGTGCTCGCAAATATCGCTAACTGACCATAGACAATGGATTTATTACATTTCGTATTAATATTGGGGTTTTATCAATCGACTGTGCTACGGTCGCAGCCAAGAATGCATACGATTTGGCGGGGTTTTGTCAATCGTCGGTCGGAATATCCCTTATCGATTGTTGAGCGTGCTAGCACATATTGATACATGACCATAAATGACGGATTATAACGATATCGTATTGATATAGGATTATATCGATCGACCATGCTAGGACCCCTGATTAGGTGCACTCTCCATGATTCGTATTTTAATATTGGAATGTTGCAACTCTACACAAACGAATAAGAAATGTACCTTCAACAGTGATTTCTGCTGCTGTAAACAATGTAATAGGCCACTTAACATCACATTTAAAAAAAAAAAATCGGTTAAGGCAAATATTCTAAGACATTCATCATATTTTTGAAACCCTGGCAATTTTTTGAAAATTTCAATCCGAAAAATCAGACCATTTTTTATAAACCGGAAAGACGGGACATAATTTTATGGGTGCGAAAAAACGATAATTACATAGCCGAAAATCATTTAAAAAAAAGAGCGTGTTCCACAAAAAAGGGCACAGGAGAATAATGAGGCATACCAAAAATATTACATCTCATAAATATTTTTTTCCTTGATCCATCTTATTGATCATAAATCATTATAATGTTCAACGTCTATATTACTACATACAATGTAATATACTTGTAAATTATAATAATAATAAGAATATTATAAAATTTGTTTTTACTGCCATTATACTTCTAAAACACGTACAGACATAAAATGTACGGAGCTCTCTTCATAACATCTGTCAAAAAGTCAAACCAAATGATAAGTTCGCAGAGAACAAACAATAAATCTAGTGAACGTTAAATGTCAAATTCAAAAATTCGCCTGAAATCAAAGTGTTGCCAGATAAAAAAAAATAAATCAGTGAGGAATTTTACAAAATTAATAGGAGCTTTTTCGGAGACGGGACGTTTTCATGTAGTGATGTCACGAGCCCAAATAATGGATTTATTTATTGAAAAATTAAAAAAACTGTACATTTTTAAATAATTTTACTAACATTATCGTAATCTTAGTAAAAAATCTATCTACACGATTTTTTCCAAGTCCTTATGAAATCCATGCAAGTGGCCTATTGAATACACCGTGAAATTCTTTTCTCTGGGTATTCTGTCTGATCTATCCATCGACGAAAAGGGCATCTAACGGATTAGTTAAATCGAGGTGAAATTCACGGGCGTTTTACAGTGAATATACTTTCCTCAATATTTCATATTTTCAGTAAATATGGTAGAGGGTATGTTTGGAAAGTTGCTGTAAGAACGTGTGCATTTAAAATTTAATGCACATGTTCTTACAGCACACACTACTTGCTTCGCTGCGATCGTTGTAGAAATGAAATCCCTGAGAGGTATGTGTGCCAAAACCAGATAGTATCCGGTACAAAATTGTAGATACGAATAGAATCCAAAACTGAAGAGAGTCTTATGAACAACTAGCGAGTTCCCGGCATGCGTTGCAATGCCACTTAATAAAGAAATTGTTTCTCTCTGCGTGTCCTTTCCCATTCGTCCCATTACCCTTCCGCCTCTCCTTCCTCTCCTCTCATATATTATAGAAACCACCGCGGGCATACGTACATCAAATCCCCAAAGTTTCATCGCAATCGGAAGAATGGTTTAGCAACGCATAATTACATGATGCCAGAGCTCATTATTATATATAGAAACCATCGCGGGCATACGCACATCAAATCCCCAAATTTTCACCGCAATCGGATGAATGGTTTAGCAACGCATAAGGAACAAACATAAATAAATGCAAGCAAATACACATTCATTTTCACATATTAGATATTAAAAAAGGGGAGCTCGGATAGTCGGATGGTTTGAACGTTTGGAGCGGATGGATGGAAAAAATGAAAGTGGAATAGGGAATAATACCTGAGGTGAAGGTGAATGGTTCAAAAAGTCGGTGACACTAAGGAAAGACAAGAGCCAATCAATTAAATTAAATATTTGAGTAAAATAATTTCCTTCAGGGCCTATGTCATCTTTGAAGATGATGTATGGAAGGTCTTTTTGAGGAAAGGAAGGAGTGAACATGAAGAGACCCATTTTGTAGGAGGGAGGAAACACAGATGCCGGCAAATCGTTCCACAGCCGAGCCATTGAACTCAAGAACGAGTCATAGAAACGACCCGTTCTCATGTGACTAATGTCAACCGTGTACAAATGTTGGGCCCGTGTTTGGCGTGTTTCCCGACTATGCACCGGTGCCGAGGGGTTCAATGATGCTAGTTCCTCGGAGCATCTTCCTTTGTAATACTGGTAGAACAAAGACAGCATTCCCACCTGACGCCTATGCTCTAAAGATTGCAGTCCGTCTGTTAAGATGGGAGAATCTATCAAACGGACCGCCCGTTTCCGCACAGAGTCAATGGATTTTTTTAAGATATTTTGGAGCTCCAGACCAGAGGTGGCTGCCAAATTCAACCGTGGAAAGACGGTGTTTTATGGCAGCTCAACCCTCTGCCTTCATCTGCAGGGAAACGCCGTGTTGTTTAGCTATATATATTTAATTCTAATAAATTTTCCAAATTCGTGTGGTCAATAATTTTTTTTTACCAAGAATTTTTCATTATCCATATTAAGAGGAAATCTTAAAACAATCTTTTTATGTTTGTCTTTAATATTATTTAATCAATTAAAATAATTAAACCAACATCTTCTTTATAAGATATTATTGATAGCATTCCTCGCTAGGATTCCGATAAATTCAATAAAAAAAACTCAAACTCAGTCCCTTTTTGATAAATTGGCATCCACCTCATCCCTCGGATATCCCATCCCACTTAAATAATCCTTACAATTCAAAGGAACAGATCAAAGGGAAAAATATAAAAATTCAACGAAGAATATCTCAGAAAATTTATTATTCAGAAAAATCGTAATGGGAACGCACTATAAAACTTTATCAAATTATTAAATCGAACGTTTCATAATTCCTGAAGCGAACACTGTAGACCTACCTCGATAGAAGTGTTATTGAAACAATAACAGTAGGTAATTGGTTATCGGTTAGTGGATGAGTCAACAAATGTGTCGGGTTCCCACTCAGGCGTCATGCGTTCAATTACTTTCCCGGATAAAGTAGAGGTCCCGAGTTCGAGTCTCGGTCGCAAAAGTAATAATGTTTTTCTAAGTCTTCAATTTTTTTTTTAGATTATAGATTCAGAGGCTGACCTCACATGCTCATAAAACCAGAGCCAAACAAACAGACATACTTAATATACCAAAGTGTAACTCTTCATTTGGACAAAGAAGTTCTGAATTTTTAGCAGTAAAGTTGTATAACAAACTCCCACTTAGTATCAAACAAATTAAGACAAAAAATAGCTACATTAACGACATTAAATGTTGGCTGAAGGAACTATCGGAAAATGAACTTACTAGTATACTTAAAACATCGTCATAGAAGTTTCTGGAAAACCTTATCCAAACAATGAAGTTAAACCATAGAAATCGCTGAAGACTTATCCAAAACATAGTCCCCCTCAGTAGAGGATCTCATAGTGAAGAGGACTACGAATATATTTTCGTATATAAAAGTGTAAAAAATAATAAATATATAGTTAGTAAATAAAAAAAAAAACAATGATTATCACAATAAAGCATAAAATAATAATAATTTAACTTTATTTTAAAAACTATAGAAGTCTGGTGTGCCCAAAGTCAAGGGCGGATCTAAGACTCAAAAGGCATTCAGCGCATATAACCAAGGGGTCTTGGGGAGAGGTATTTTTTTATGCGTAGCTAATTACCTAAAGAGATATAAAAAATACTTATAAATCGAAAAAAAATGCGAATGCGCACGTTAGTCCCAGTACCTCAATAAACTAGGAGCCTGTATAACTATGGTATCCGCAACAGATGTAGGTTAAGTGAAGAGAGCGAAGGTAGTGGAAAAAATTTTATAACTCATAAACTCACGGAAAAGCGCCGCAGGTGAAATTTTTTACGTGGCATCCTCAAACTAGGTACCTGTGTGTTGTAGGAGAAGAGAGTGGAATATGGATTATTACACTCACAACGATAAAGAAAAATCAGAGCAGGCGAATATTTTTCTAAATCGGAGGGCAAACCTGCAAAAAATGCTTTTGATTTTGGTTTTTCGGAAAGCGTGTTTCCCAAATATATATTTTGACGGTAATCTTTCAGTATTTTCTTAAGTTATATAATTTTAATGTTATTTAAAACGGAAGCCTATGTCAGCTTATAATAATGTACCTTATATTCAGTGTACACAACGCATATCGTCAATTTATAGACGGAATCATCTCAAGGACGCTTTGAATATTAAAGTAAGTAGGTGATGAAGTACCCTTGAGGTGATTTTTCACAAAAACGGCGCTATACAAATTATCCAATTATTATTATTATTAGGTACTAGAATTATTAGTGTTTAATGCGATATCGGCGGCCCTGTCTACGTGCATGAGTTTAGGGGCACTCTCAGACGGGGACCCTGGGCTCGTGCTCCGCGTGCCCACAGGGTAAAGACGGTACCGTAAATTCATTCGATGTCAGTTCTATATATGTTTTATATTGGTATAGATTTATAGAATTTTCTATGGATTTTCTGTTCAGTGGGCGCCAGTCTCTGTTCGTACATTCGGTATTTGAATGATTGATTGAAAATCTTCGTTTTATTATGTGTTGGTTTTTATCGTTTCTTATCTACAAAGCAGAAAATTTGTTAGTCTATAGCGAAGAAATCAATACCTAAGCCGTTGCGATATTAAATTAACATAGGTAGCTTATTTTTATTTTGAAGATATGATGGTTGTTACCTTGACTTAATTCGAGACATTTAACGCTCACGGGAGGCGGTCTATGGTGTCATTAATTTTGAACCGCTCGTTTTGATTAAATATTAATAATGAACACTATGTCATCTTGCTCTCATTTTATTCAGTTAGGAACAGAGCCACTTGTGCAGAGCTAAATGTAAAAAAATATCTGTCACTCCTGGACACACTGACCTCCAGATTTCTACCCACCCCTATTTAAAATGTTAAAGGGAACCATTTATTGGATAACCAACACCTCTGCCATACGTCACCTCAGGTGGTTCGCTACGTTTGGTGACTTAGCAGGAAAGCCCGAGTTCATGGGGTGAGGTGTGTCCGGGTCTTAGCGGCAGATGCGTCTGCCTACCAGCGGCAGGCCGGATCGCGAGAGAATGGTTGAGGGTGTATCTTTGACTTCTCCCCTCTCGGAAAATCGCTTTGCTCCGCAGTGGAAGGGATGGATTAATGCTTCCTTCTCTCCTGGACATAATGACCCCAGATTCCTACCCACCCCTAATAGCCTTTTCCTTCCCAGAACTTCCTCTCCTTCCTTTCCTGAAAAGACCCTCCTCACAGCATCCCCAAAGATGACGTAGGCCCTAAGGGAAATTATTTTCCTCAGGGCCTCCTGTGAGGATCTAAAGTAAAAAAAACCTTATTTTCCCAGAACTTCCTTTCCCCTAAAAAAACCCTCTCCATAGCATCCTCGAAGATGACATAGGCCCCAAGGAAAATAGTATTCCTTAGAGACTCCTGTGTGGATCTAAAGTAAAAAAAATTATAATAAAATTATAAAACATATTATCATTCAAATGCATCAAGGATAAAACTACTTGTCGATATAATGAATATAACTCATACCAACTTATTATTAAAGATATTTTTTAAGTCGATTTTAGATTTGAAATTGATAAATAATGCATGAGAAATTATAATTTCGGGAGTGAAACTGTCGGAAAATCAACTGACGGGTCACGTTCAGTATATGCACAATTACAATATTACAATAATATATACATGTACAATATATATCAGCGGGGAACAAACTTAGAGTTATAAACTATTCAAGTATTTTCAGTACTCCATATTTATTGCTTTTACTAATTTTAGAAAACACATTTCGCTTGTAGGCCGTTTGTCACCTGGTGGTCACGGTAGAATTTATAATAAAAATAAAATTATATTCGATTTTGACCCTTATGTATAAAGAAACTGTATCAAGAACAAGGTCAGAATTGCTTGCGCCAACAGTACTTCCGATACCGCCAAAAGTTTCATTCACCTGGTAACACCAGAATATTTTAAAATAATTTGTCTGTGGAAAATGAATGCCGCATTTTACCGCGAAATGAACTGTCGAAGTCAGTCGATGGTCTTTCACAAAAAATTTGATAAGCCTATCAATTCATCAAATAAACACAAGTAATGTTGTTTTTAACTATAGTTTATTGTTCAAAGAATGTGTTTCGGTAAATGGACAAAATATTACTTCAAAAGTATTCTTTCCGAGATTTCATACGATGTATGGGCAAAAGATCCTGGCATATAATAGGTTATAATAACTCTTATATCAGGAACCGCATTTGATTGAGTGCTGCCCTCCTTCCTTTATTGAGGCGTCAATCAACTCCCCTTCCAGCTCCGGAGTAATCTCACCGTCTCGTAGATTGCAATTGCACTCTCGTTTGATTGAAGGAAACTAGAACATCCTCGTTACTTTCAAAAGCACAACTTCAGTCTTCATAAAATGTAATTTTCCATTTCATTACATTCCAAGAATGGAATCACAACTTGACTGCATAACATTCAAGATTCTTTCATTTCATCAAAGAGGTCCTCTGGTCTAAGTAGGTTTTAAAGGTCAGTAAACGGGCATTTCCAGCAACTAAAATTTAATTTTCTTATTAAAATAGTGCTGAGAGTTATTTATTTATATCATTACTAGCTGGTTCCCGGCATGCGTTGCAATGCCTTATTCAAAGAAATACATTATTGTTTCTCCCTGAATCATCTTTCCCGTGCGTCCCCGTTCCCCTCCCGCATCCCCTTCCTAGCTAGCTTTATAAATTATAACCTACATATATGTTATTCTGATGTATGAGCTATATTATTGTAAAGTTTCATTAAAATCCATTCAGTAGTTTTTGCGTGAATGAATAACATACACACATACATCCATACAAACTTTTGCGTTTATAATATTAGTAAGATTGGGTATATTTAATAAAGTACATTTTTAAAGTGTCGCGGCTTCCTAGTGAAAGAACACCATTCTTAATCGTTCTGTTACTTATAATGGTATTAGTCGTGTTTAGAGACATTTAATACCGCACAAGAGTCATTTTTAATATGAATACCTCACAAGAGTTCCAGCTACTATCGTCTGGAGCCAGTGAGATTATGGCATCCCCAACTGAGGTATATTATGAGGCTGAAGGTAATGGGGAGTGGAAGGAGATGGAAAAGAGGAAGATGGGGAAGTACCTGGCTATTCATATCTAGTCACCAAACACGGCTAAAGCCATTTCAAGCAACGTTTCAATTCTGAATGGTGGCCTTTCACAAGGGTGATGCTGAGAGTATCTTCCACTCTGGAACGTGCCGCAAATATACTATACATTATTTTTAAATGAATTAATTGTGAAATAACACAATGTAATCAAATAAAATTCACTTGCACACGCCCGCGATCTCCGGATTCGTGGCCGTCGACCTATTAATTAATGACTTTGGGTGTTAACATCACATAACTTACCACATAAGAGTCTAAACTGGTTGCCAGAGCGATGGTTTTAGGTATGTTGCGATGTTGAAGGGAGCGTAAAGGGGTAGGAAAATGGAAAGAAGAAAGTTGGGAAGTACTTGGCAATTTAGATATAATCTCTAAACAGGGCTAAAGCTATTTCAAGCAATGCTTAGATGTTTATTTGTGGTGGTCTTTCTACAAGGCATTACTGAGAGCACGTATCGATTATCGATCACTCAACATTTTTTACTCTTTAGGTACAGATTACATATGGTCCTAAATGAGATCCTTGAGGAACACCGCATATGAGTAGTTTGGAAGAGGTCTCATAACGATTAACTGGTACATACTGACTACTACTAATTTAAGATATAATCCATCTCAAGAGATTGTCGTGGAACCCTGCTGTTTTTTATTAATATTTGGTAGTTAATTACTCTGTTGTCTGCTAGAGTATAAAATATATCATAAAGAATTTTTGTACCGAATCAACTTTATCAATTTGGCGTGGTTCAGAAAGCTCAACCTGCCCTCAGTTTTGTGAGCAACGATCTACACAAATTTAATGGTGCCAATTTCTTTAAAACTCTGCGCATTATGTCTTTTGTTTACAACAAAGGATCCGACTCATAAATTTCCACTTTTCATTTTTCAGTGTGCAAAAGCTTTCAACGTAATTTTATTTAAACTTTCCACATTTTAATGAAAGGTCAAACCGAGTCAAAGCGCGGGAGTTCTTGTCATAATAATGTTCACGTACTTAATGGAAATGCGAGCTACCCAATAAAATGTTGATGTAGATGGGAAAACGCACGCAGAGCAAAAACTAGATAAAAACTTATTTTATAAACATTTCCATCAAAGTTTTACGATTATTTTGTGTTTACAGTTCTTAATCTAGTAGTTTTAAGAGAGTTGAAAGATTATCCGATGTGTTTCTTACTGACATGGCGCTTGCAACGTCGATTGCATTGGTACATATCTTTTAACCCCTCGGGTCTAGATAAAATAATATCATCTCATCAAATATTCCCACTTGACATACAATTTCAAATAGATACGCTATTTTCAACGTAACTGTTGCAGCATGGTGAAAGATTCTTTCAGATTTAGATTTTACATATGAACAGTCGATTAGTCAGACATGAGTATGCAGATATGTGTAAAAGTGTATCCTCTATCTGGTACAATACCAAGATTACTCGTAAAATCCACCAAATTAATTACGATGCAGAAAAATTTGTAGTGCATTAAAAAAATGTTGATGTTGCCTGTGTCACTAGTAGGATATTTCAAAATGTCATATTTTCTCATGTACCGGATCGTTATGCCTCCCGGTATTATTTTATAGCATATTTAATATGTAAATGTAATTAATTTATGGTAAGCACTCGAATATTGCTTTCCTCATTATTTCGCAACTTGGTATTTGAAGATAACTGACTAATCAACTGGACAATCGATATAGGTACGCTGTTCAAAATATTTATTTCTATTATAGCTTTTTTAAATCACTTTCTGATAGTTTTTATTTGTAAACTATGTATTTATTTACCACTTTATACGAAACTGAAAAGCATATAATTAGAAAAAACTTTTTATAAAGGTTAATTGTCGCTTCACTTTTGTTTAACTAAAATTAATTGTAAAAAAATTGAAAATTGGTATTTATTTTATTTTTCTTTTTGGAATTTTTTTTCATAGAATTACTTTAAATGATACGGGAACAACTATTGTAAATTTTGAAAAGCAAAGAGAAAGTTTGGAGTTCTCTATTTCTAAATTTGTTTATATTATATGTCTGATTGTAATAGAAAAAGAGATAGAACGTGTTTTACGAGGACGTATCTTTAGTGACAGATATAGCACCACGTGGCCCAGCAGCTAATAATATTTGTAATTAATTTATCTTCTTCCGTCAATTCGAGTTTTCATAACTTTTTGTAAAATTCAGTGGAACAGCACTAATGGTTACTAAGTATAGCGTTGCGCTATCGAGGTCTTCTATCAATCTATCCTTGAATTTCAAGTTATACGAGGTTTGAAGAACCTAATATCTAAACCAAGCGTATAACATTTCGTATTTTACCATTTTAAAATATCTATCGTAAATCTACTGGTATAATACAACGCATTTCCAATCTTTTCATGAATATTTAATTAATTAAGTGCTTTTTCATATTTTACAAAAAAGCAAAATCGTTGAAGTAATAATTCTAAGTACGAAGAGCACCCCGAATAAATTATACAAGCAAATTCACGTTATATCTACAAAGGAGTAAGAGCACTGGGAGTTGAGTAGAAATTTAATAAAATACACTAAATTAATTATTGATTTAAAGACGAAAAAACAAAACGAAATTTCTTTACGGTAAATTTCTAATAATTAAATAACTGATAATTACTCATAAAAATATCACAACAAAATACACAATAGTCTTAACAAACGGATTGCAATCTTTAGAGCACAGGCGTAAGGTGGGAAAACTATATTAGTTGTTGGTATTTCAATGGAAGATGCTCCGAGGAACTTCTCTTCTCCTAAAGATTCTCTGCACAGCATCCACAAAGATGGCACAGGCCCGGAGGGAAATTATTTTCCTCGAGTAATTTTTTGGAATACTTACATCGGTACCGCGCGTTTTCATCCCGCGACAAAAAATCGCAGACAAAATATACTTCGACAAAATATCACCCGACATAATATCCTATGGAAAAAACATCCTCTGACAAGAAAGGAAGGAGACAGAGCAAGGAATTTACAGTTTCGATTTAAATTTTAAATTTGGCGCCGAAAGGTTTTCTTGGGTTAGGTTAGGTTTAAATTTGGCGCTGAGAGGTTTCGTTGGGTTAGGTTAGGTTAGGTTAGGTTTAAATTTGGTGCCGAAAGGTTTTGTTGGGTTAGGTTAGGATATTTTGTTTGGGATATTTTATCGGGGGACATTTTTTCGCGGGATGAAATTTCGCGGAACCCTTTCATCTATCCATGTTAAAATTTGGCTTATTTCCGTATAATATGGTCTATCATAAATAAATTACATTATCACGTATTAGCTGTGATGAAAAGAGTTTTAGCTAGTATGAGGACGTAAATGGAAAATACATTACTTAATTTCAAATTGACTGACAAAAGCGGGCAACGTGGGAGCTAGCAAAAAGCCCTCTGTATGCAAAAACTGTCCCCTGCACAATAGTGTTTATGACAAACAAAAAACCGGCGAAACTTTAGGAATGTACAATTTTGAAAATAAAAAGGTCAAAATCGATTACGCGACGCGATGTTTTTCTACTTTGGTCAGGAACACGGTGTCAGTGACAGATGTTCAGTTTTCAGTGCCACCCCTTTGGGATATTTTTCCTGTCATCTCTGGGGATGAAAACATTTTTCATTTGAAATTTATCAAACCCAGGACTGTTTATACGTAAGTATTGTCTGACATTTTCAACAAACCTACCTACTGTCCAATACAAGTAGATAAGAATATAATACGTGCATTGACGAGGTTCAATTTTTTTGCACAATATAATAGGCCTCTAGCGGCGCATTTTTTTTTATGCGAGTCTTGACTGTTCCCAATCGTCTGAAGCCAGTAGGACCATGGCATCCTCAATCGGGGTATGTTGTGAGGCTGACAGTGGGGTGGAGATGGAGATGGGTACGAGGAAGGTAAGGAAGTCCCTGGCTATTCAGATCTGGTCACCAAGCATGACTAACGTCATTTCAAGCAACTTTTTAATTCTCTACGGTGGTCTTTTACCAGGGCGAAACCGAGAAAATCTTTCGCTCTGGATACAGATTATGATACAGTGAAGCAGCACCGTTGTGATTTGAAACTCGATGAAACGAAAAATAGCGACATTAAAAAGAGATAAACACATACATCTATAGGATTTATCCTGCGAGAAAAAGAGGTAGGATAATCGGTCTCCTGTTTATGCGTTGCTTCGTAGCCTATAGGTCTCCTCTTTGTGCGGTGCGTCGTAGCCTCCCACTCTTGCCTACTTTATTTTCCAAAGGTTTCACTTCTACATCGTGTGAGTTACACACTCTATTTTTTTTGTTTAAAATATATTTTTAAAGTGAAAACTTCTTCAGCACCGTTGGGATTTGAAACTCGATGAAACGAAAAACAGCGACACTAAAAAGAGACAAACACACACATTTATAGCATTTAGCCAGCGAGAGAATGAGTTAGAACAATCGGTCTCCTCTTTGTGCGGTGCTTCGTAGTCTTCCCAATTTTGTCTACTTTTGTTTTCTGAAGGTTTCACTTCTACCACGTGTAAACGGCACATTTATAATTTATTTTTTAACGTATTTAGTAGGTTGTTTTAAATATCGCTCGGCCCGTTCCAGATTTTGATTAAATTGATATCGGACACTAGCGATAACGGTCACGAATTAAAAATCATGCTGATCGCCGATTATACGATATCATATGTGCACAATCTGGAACGTGTTAAAAATCGTTTCCAACGATACTTCGATTTCCGTAGTTATCGTTCCCACTTAAATCCCCAAGATCGGCCGCGCCCTTCAAAAATTTTATCATTGGAAGATCGAAGAAGCTCGTCTGATGTACTCTTTCTACAGAAAATATCCAGGTCCGTCGTAGATTGCCCGGAACTCCTACAGCGAATTCAACTACGAATTCCCAACAAACAAATCAGATCAAGCAAAATTCTTAGCCTCTCTCGATAAAACACTAATTCTAAGCAAAAATCCTTAATTTATTTCATTTATTATTACATCACACACTTTCAATACACACTAAACACAATTTAACATTTTTAACTCTGCACCACACTCCTTAATGTCACACAGTAAATCTAACAATTCTTTTTAACTATAGATACTCAGAGAATGCTACCACCATTCAATGAACTTCCTTTTTGTGTTATGAATTTTATTATTGGTATACATGTTACCGGAAATGTATGAAATCTAGGAATTGTATACAACTCCTAGGAAATGTATACAATTCCGAAGCTATTATGTGATAAGTTTTTTAATAAAAGTGTAGGTATGTTTATAAGTATTATAAATTGATTTAAAAATTACTGCCTCAACACAGGCTAGCCTAGTGAGGCAGTATACTGAAAAACCAAAATTTATAACTATTTTCTATTTTTCATTTATCTACTGTTCATATTTATATTTTTTTCTGTTGATATCCTTTTGTACTTATGTAATTTTAAACCACTGTAAACATAACACTGAATATGTACTTTTTAGTTATAATCTTGAAAATTTCATTTAATAAAGATATATATTATTATTATTATTATTATTTAGGAAATGTATAAAATATTGTTTTAAAAATTATTTAATACATAGATACATATTTTGGGAAATGTATACATTTCCTAGGAATTGTATATAATTCCAATATTGTATTAGGAAATGTATAAAAGAATGCTCTATGGCTATTTATTTTTGCTGGTTAAGCTGGAATGGCACTTGGAAGTACACAATAGTTTATTTTTATAGCACAGACATCTTGCTGTAATACAGTTCTTTTTGCAAAGGCTCTTTTTAAATCCTTGGCCGGTTCCAGTGGATTCTAGGTTAGGTTAGGTTAGCCCCGCTATCCCCGCGTACCCATTGATATCTTAAATGTTTTACATTTCCGATTGCTATTTTGGAAATGTATAGATTTCCTAGGAAATGTGTCTAATATAATTTATTTCACACATATCCGGGCGATTTTAGGAACTTCATAAATTTCCTAGGACTTGAATACAATGACGGATTACATACATTTCCGTTAATATACGTACGATAAACTGGCCGATCCCACCCATCCTACACCTTCCCTATTCCCAATTAAATAATTTATTCAGTAATCTTTCTTAATTAACATTTTCAAATCATTTAACTCACTTCTTTATTACATGTGGAAACGAAGATATAAAATAAAATACCATAAATAAAACTTTACGAAGTTTGATAAACCAAATACATAAGTTTTTTTTTTTTAATTTACAGTCTCCCATCATTGAACAAGAGAAATTTTCCGCTTCTAATTAGGAAAGCAGCAGGAGTTCAAATATTGTCAGGTTGTTCATTACGAACATGAATTCAAATATTGTCAGGTTGACATTACGAACATTGGTACGTCGCCCCGTGTTTTTGGAATTGTTTTATAATTAAGAAAGCAGCAGAAATTCAAATATTGTCAGGTTGTTCATTACGAACGTGAATTCAAATATTGTCAGGTTGTGTTTTTGGAATTGTTTTATAATTAGGAAAGCAGCAGAAATTCAAATATTGTCAGGTTGTTCATTACGAACATTGGTACGTCGCCCGGGTCGCCCCGTGTTTTTGGAATTGTTTTATAATTAAGAAAGCAGCAGAAATTCAAATATTGTCAGGTTGTTCTTTACGAACGTGAATTCAAATATTGTCAGGTTGTGTTTTTGGCATTGTTTTATAATTAGGAAAGCAGCAGAAATTCAAATATTGTCAGGTTGTTCATTACGAATGAACAAGGTTGGTTGTTCATTACGGTTGTTAATTACAATGCCAAAAACACGGTGTGACGTACCAATGTACGTCGCACCGTGTTTTTGGCATTGTTTTATAATTAGGAAAGCAGCAGAAATTCAAATATTGTCAGGTTGTTCATTACGAACGTGAATTCAAATATTGTCAGGTTGTGTTTTTGGAATTGTTTTATAATTAGGAAAGCAGCAGAAATTCAAATATTGTCAGGTTGTTCATTACGAACATTGGTACGTCGCCCGGGTCGCCCCGTGTTTTTGGCATTGTTTTATAATTAAGAAAGCAGCAGAAATTCAAATATTGTCAGGTTGTTCTTTACGAACGTGAATTCAAATATTGTCAGGTTGTGTTTTTGGCATTGTTTTATAATTAGGAAAGCAGCAGAAATTCAAATATTGTCAGGTTGTTCATTACGAATGAACAAGGTTGGTTGTTCATTACGGTTGTTCATTACAATGCCAAAAACACGGTGTGACGTACCAATGTACGTCGCACCGTGTTTTTGGCATTGTTTTATAATTAGGAAAGCAGCAGAAATTCAAATATTGTCAGGTTGTTCATTACGAACATGGGAACGTCGCCCCGTGTTTTTGGACATGCAAATTGTTATTACAATGCAACTAACAATATATTTTTTTATCATCCCACTCGGCATCTTCACTTAAGTTCTGGAGCTCTTGCACAGTGAACATCGGCTCGTTAGGTTAATCTCCGACGATTTTCCGAGCCCTGTTGCAGTGTTGACAGCCGAACCGATATTAACAGGAAAAAAATAAGAAATCGATATGCTAGCAACACTTGCGAACCTGTCTACGAATTCACATCCCGAAACGCTAAACGCCAATTAATTACGCAAAAATATTAATAATTTGGCAATATTGAATTTAAATACTAAAGTAAATATGCATTGGCAGTCCGCATTTACTTTTTGATACTAAACGGGAGTTAATTAGGTCGAGATCTTTTATTCATATGTAAACCATTTTCGTTTCTCAACATATTTTTTTTTTTTTTTAAGAAAGACAAATATTCCCGGGTTACGAATAACCCGGCAATATTTGAAAATCTCCTAATACCACCACAGTAAGCCGAAAATATTTCTTGAGTCGTGATGGAGGATTTAGCTAGCCGAGGAATCGAACACGGAACGCCTGGGGGGTACCCAAGCGCGATGCCCACCCAACCACTAACCGGTCATGCATTATTTAAGTCTATGGATTACGTCAACGAACTCTTTAATTTCTAAGAGCTTCGTCAGTTCATTACGCTAATTAAATAATTCAGTAATTTTGCATAACGAATGAAATTATTAAAAAATATGTGTATACTAGCTGGTTCCCGGCATGCGTTGCAATGGCATATTCAAAGAAATACATTATTAATTTTTCGAAGAAAACTTCTTCGGAAAGGTTTTCATTTTGTGATGGCATTATTTATTTTAATGAAAAGACAAATAACTTTGTTTACATAACTTTTATTTAAATAAAAGTGATGTAAACAAAGGTATTTGTCTTTTCATTAAAATAAATACATTATTCTTACACCCTGAATCACCTTTCCCGTGCGTCCCCATTCCCCTCGCGCGTCCCCTTCTAGCTAGCTTTATAAATTATAACATATATGAGCTATATTATTGTAAAGTTTTATTAAAATCCATTCAGTAGTTTTTATGTGAAAGAGTAACAAACAAACATACTTCCATACAAACTTTGGCGTTTATAATATTAGTAAGAAGTAAGATTGACGGAAATTTATGTGATACTATGGAGGTCAGTAGCGGATTTAGGGGGGGGGGGGGGGGGGCCCGGGGGCACGTGCCCCCCCCCCCCCAGGCGGTATTTTTGTGTACTATGGAGATTCCATCACAGTACAGAACTGTCTTTATTAAACATTTAATTTTTCTATTGTTTTGACACTTTCATAATCCTTCCTATATATACTTGAACTTGTAGAAATAGACTTGAAGTATGATACTTCAAGTTTATTTCTAACAGTAATTGTTAATTTTTCTGCCCGTCCGCCCCTTGTGCCCGCCCAGAAAAAAATCCTAACAGTAATTGTTGATTTTTTTGCGCGTTCGCTCCTTGTTCCCCCCCCCCCCCCCCCTCCAGAAAAAATCCTAACAGGAATTGTTGATTTTTTTGCACGTCCGCCCCTTGTGCCCCCCGCCCCAGAAAAAAATCCTAACAGTAATTGTTGATTTTTTGCCCATCCGCCCATTGTGCCCCCCAGAAAAAAATCCTGGATCCGCCCTTGATGGAGGCCGCGCTAAAATTTATGAAACGTCGATCGGAATATCTGTTGACAATCGTTGACCGTGCTCGCAAATATTGATAACTTACCGTAGATGACGGATTTGTTCAACATCGTATTGATATAGGGTTTTATCGATCGTTCACGCTAGACCTCCAGGGAACTCAACAACCGCGGGGTTATCTTGAATGAATACTGGCAAATAAATATGTGAAGTACCATCCCAATAGTGAATTTACATCAGAAAAACCGCTAATGTTTTCTTTTCCTTTGTCCCAGTTTATCATCCCTATAAATAATTTTGCAGACAAAAATGCTCACATCTCACAGTGAATATATATTCACTCGCTTGTAAATGAATATTATGTGAATCGTAATTTTAATGAGTTGTTTACTTGGACTTTAATTGCTGTTGGAAGGTGAAAGTGTTTTCAGACTGAAAAATAATATTTTCTAGCAGAGTTATATTAATTAAGTCTTGTCTGAAATGAAGTTCTACAAAAAACAGAGTTCTGAAAAGAGATAGTAAAAAGTGTTCGTGATAATTAGACATCGGATTTCATGCATAACGCCTTTTTGGTGGATAATGCATTTATGAGCCTTTTTGGTCGCCAGTGGATAGCTGAGTCCCTTTTCCACCAATAACACAAATTTTAACCAAAAAATATTAAAAATTCGAGCTCTTTAAATGAGAAACGGTCAATATTCTTTTATTACCCGAAGAACGAGCTATTTTGGAACTTCCTCTGGAAATTGTTTATCAAAAAAGAGATCCAAATTCCAATATGGTTCCAAAGCACATACCTATGTACTCTTTTAGTGCATATTTGGGAATTGTTAGTGCATATTTTGCTCCTTGATAGTGCGCAGATCCCAGGTGTGGTTCTCTCCAGATAGCTGCAGTCAGGTTGTAAGGCTGAGCTGCCTTTGTTAGCTTCCTTCATAACACCAGGGAACGGTACAATGAGGTGATTGAGTTTGAGGTAGTTTGAGGTAATCCTTTGTAGTAAAAAACACTTGTTGTGATACTGATATCACGTGTTGTGATACTGGATGTTGATTCTGTTTATTCTTTTGAATAATTTGTACAGAGAGGTTTGGTCTGAACACTTGACTGACAACAATAATTTTGTCTAATTAATTTACAGAAGTGAAAGACGGTTTGATTTACGATTAAACAAGCAGAGTTTAAGCAAATCGAGAATGATAACAAGAGAGACTGTAGAGATTGAGAATCTAGAATGTTTTCAAGAATGACAAGACACGCCATTTATAGACACAGAAAGAGAAAGTTTGATGCGCCACAGACAAAAGAGATTTTAGACGAACATTTTACGGTGATCTTTTAGTAAGAGGTGGCATAGACGTGAAAGTTTAATGGTAAGCCCACACTGCGGCCAACGTTCCAACTTCAAACGTTTGGACGATCGTGTGGAGGGGTGTTCGTGCGTTGGAAGTTCGAGTTGGAAGGTTGGAGTTCGAGTTGGCCCGGGATCGCCTTCGAGGCGATCCCGACGGCCAACTCACACGAACCAGCGTGCCGCATACTATTAAAATGACGATATTATTACGGAGAGTGGTATAACAATTGTTTGAAAACATGTCGTGTATACAAGTATAATGATTATACGTACGTAATAATTATAGGCAACTGAAAAAGATACAGCGTAGCTACAGCTGTTCCATGTCCGCCATTTTGGAGTACGGAATTCGGGGTTGGAGGGTTGGCCGCAGCGACCACACGATCGGCCAACCTTCCAACTCCGAACTAAGTTCGGAGTTGGAAGGTTGGCTTCAGTCTGGACGTAGCATAAGATAAAGGGCTCTACACATCGAGATTAGAATAAATGATAAGTAAATGTTCAGTGCTACATGAATTTAAATAGAAAATAGGACAATCACAACACACAACATCCAACAGATAGTGCATAATATAAAATCGAATCTCAACTTTTTACACGTGAGCACATAGTTAATGTAATTTCATTACTTTGCATACAGAACAGAGTAAATGTAATTTCATTCCTTTGCCAGTTCCATGCCTCACTGCCGTACATTAGAGTTTGTGTTAGTACTCCATTGTGGACTGCTAGCTTCATTACTTTGGACATTTTTGAAGTGAAAACTTCTTTAGCTGCGTTGTGATTTGACACTCGATGAAACGGAATCGAGCGACACTAAAAAGTGATAAACACGTACGTCGTACATACATCTATAGAATTTAGTCTGCGAGAGAAATAAAATATTTATTGATTTCACGGGTACTCGGCACTACTCGGTTCCAATATTTTATTTTTTTATTATTTATTAACCAAGATATTACAATATAATATATCAAAATACAATATACATTTTTTTGGTATATACCACATCATTAGGCTGAGCCTGTTCAGAGGTGGCAGGAATTTAAACTAATTTTGTTATCTTAATCTTGGAAGAAAATAAAATAAAAATAAAAATATTTTAATTTAAATAGATAAATAGAATAAAAGAACAATAAAAGAAATGAAAATGAAAAGAGACAAGAAAAATGGAAAAATAGAAAAAAATATGAAAGAAACAAATTAGAAATACAAAAATAATTGCGAGGATAAGAGAAAAATACAGGCGTTGAGTGTGTTTTTGTATTGTCCAAGTTATCCACTTGTGAATTTTGTGTTCTAGATTTGCATTTTTTGTCATGTGGATATCTTTAACATCTTTTTCAATTAAATTAAAAATTTTAGATTATGATAATTTCTTTGTCCATATGTAGTATTTGTCTTCGGAATCATGTGTTGATGTTTATGTCTTGTGATGTAATTGTGTTGTGCAGTATGATGGTTTAGTTTGTCTTTTTGGTAATGTATAGATATAATTTTGATTTACAGTTGCTGTATGTTCGTAGCAAAGTCTTTAAATAACTGTATTGTCGAGAATCTAAAAGGTTTTTTTGTAATAACTTTAATTAAGGCCTTTTGCGCTTTGTTGAGAGGGTCCATATTAGTTTTCGCAGCACCACCCCAACCGATCATACCGTGGGTGATAATTTATTGGCCTAACGCGTAGTATATCGTTTTTAAAGTCTTCACTGGCATTATGTTACTTATGTTCTTAAAAATATATAAGTTTTCTGATTTTACCCACTGTAAAGAGTACAATAAAATACGATAAATCCACGTTCTCACCCAAGCCTCCTTTGGTCTAGTGGTATAAAGAGTCTGACGAATCGTAGCGGTCAGACATTCAGCGGAACAAGGATCGATTCCCACAAAATCAAAAAATAAAAAAAATTATATATTTTTTTTTTGTAAAATCAATATTTATTCTTCAAACCACTCCAAAATGAACAGGCAAAGAAAACACAAAAGAAAGCGACATCTAACGACTCCGAAGAAGAAAACACAAATACTAATAAGATGACCAAATGTATAGGAAAAGGTTCACTGGAATTCGATGACAAAAAAAATATGGAAAAAATCATCCTTAAATTCTCCCCACTCTTTAGTTTTCTGAAGGTTTCACTTTTACCGCGTGTGAATTGCACACTATGATTTTTTTTCTTTTGTTAGCGCCAATTGCGTTCAGTCCTCCATTAATGGAGTTTCCTGCATTTACGCTTCATGCAATATCGTCTCTCGTAAACATACTTTCCAAATTTGCCATACTTCCCACATTTGGGAAGACCGAGAGTACCTAGTTCCTAAATATTATATTTATATTGTATAATGCTAAAATGTATAATGTATAATGCTTTGAGTGTCGATATAAAGTCACATAATTCTAAATCTCTCTTTAAATCCCGTATCAATCATTGGATATTTGAAAAGGGAAGAGATTTCTTCAAACAACACATGAGAGCTTAATATTACAATAAAAAACAAATAATATTAATATTAATTAAAAAAATATTGCAAATTTAATTAATCAATTACTTTAACTTAATATTGCATTTTAAAAAAATCTAACAAAAAATTACTTTCTCTAACACTCTTTCCAATTTCTTTCATAGAACGAATATCAAAAATGACTACAAACATGTACTCTCGTGCAGAAGATTACTTACACAAATTTTATTTCTATTTTATTTCAAGAAGAATAATGCTCACCAATGTTTATTTCATCTTCTTTAAATTTTCTTTATTTCTTAGATAACTTGCAATTCTTATATTTTTATCTGTTTTTAGTTTTATTTATCCCTAAATATGTTATTTTTTTATTTTCTCTTCTTATATTTTATTATCTGTTTATATAAAATTATATTACATGTATGACTACCACAACACGGGCAATAGCCTAGTATGGTAGTCAAAAATGGCCAAAAATGTAACATTTAATCATTTATGAAATAATAAAAAAAAAATTAAAAAATCGCTTCTCCCTATCTGCCTATAAATAAAATTTCTGAAATATATTACGAACGAATGCTTCAAATTTAATAAATCATTCTTGTCCAACTTATTATCTCTGTCTGAGTGTTCCCAGCAAGTTTGCAATTCTGGCAGAAGGTAAGCAAAGATAAATGAATTAGAAATCCCCCGTCCAACTTTTTCTCGCATCAGAGGACGTTTTCTTTTGGTTTCTATTCCCCGGCGAGCGGATGAAACTTCTCCGCAAGGTTTGGATCCTCTATAGATCTTTTGTGTACCTATTCAAACTCGCTTTCCTTTCAGGCGTCGAGTGTCCTCGAAGGATCTACATAAAAGAAAGAACTGCGGCATCAAAAGGTGTGCATTTCTACGTAGAAGATATGAACGAAGAGTGCTTCGCTTGACTTCGAAGAGTAATAAAGTGTATGTTAGAAAAAATATATAAATTCACAATTTTATATAATACTAGCTGATTCCTGGCATGCGTTGCTATGCCATTTAATAAAGTTTTTTTCTCCCTGCGTGTCCTTTCCCATTCGTCCCGTTCCCCTTCCGCCTCCCCTTCCTTTCCCGCGTCCCCTTCCTCCGTCCCGCGAACTCCGCTCCCGAGTTCCCCTCCCCCCTCCCATCTCTTCCTCCCGCATTCTATACATTCATTCCCGGTACATTCAGTTTTCAAAAGGTCGCGTGCCACCTATTGCAATTTTTTTTATACAAATTTCATAATGCCAGAGCTCACCAGTGGTTTTATACAAACCTTGTCCTGACAATAACGAACACAACAAAAAAAGAATTATCCAATTTGGTGCAGTCGTTCGGAAGTTATGCGGGAACATACATTTCGGCGATTCATTTTTATTAATATATATAATAAGATAGAAGATAGATAGATAGATTAGAGCAGATTCATACAAAACCAGGGGATATAATAATTTTTTGAGGTTGTATTATTATTGAAATTTAATTGTGGGATAATATGAGGTCTGAAAAACATATCTTGATTGTTTTAAATATACCTACCTTCTCAGTTGTTTTTAATTAGTAAAAATATTTAAAGCAATTGCAATTTGAGGTTTTACTCATAAAGTTAAAATAAAATATTCATCCTAGACTTGCAGAAAAGTCGATAGATGTCGCATATTAAATAAAATGGATAAAGATTTATCCAGACACTATCTAGAGAGCATTTAGTTCGGGTTTGAACCTTGCAATCATACATAAAGATAGTTGCCAATAATATATGCGTTAAAGAAAATTAAGATAATGTGGGAGGTTCTTAGTGGAAGTATGGTACAGTTAAACATGACCGAATTTCGTATCGACACCGTGGCGCAGTGGTTAGCGCGTTTGCCCGGAAAGCAAGAGGTCCTGGGTTCGAGTCCCAGAGGTGTCAATATGTTTTTTCTGATTTTTCTGTTTCCAGATTTTCGATTGAGTTTCGCTTATATTGTCTTCATTTATTTAAATATTGCAATTTGAGGTTTTACTCATAAAGTTAAAATAAAAAAATAAAATATAATTTTTTTCCTTAGTATCTACAAATTTACAAAAAAAATTACATTAAAGGAACTTATCATCGGAATATTCCCTTGGAAGGTGGAATTTTTGGTAATCATAATAGTAGGTACCCTTATTGAATATAAAAGAAAAACAAATAACGTTTCAAACATCGGTACGCGCATATTAAATTCCCGGTTGTAATTAAACCGCTCCCGAAAAGGAAGATTAATTAAAAACCAACCAGTTTCGTAGTCAGAGCTTAATTGTACGATTTATCTTGCAATTCCAGCCACGAGGATCAAACCGTCTGTCAGAAAACGTAAATAGAAAATATTTCGCGTCTAACAAGAGAATACCATGACGAGACTAATCGTAAGTATGTACAAATATAATTTTATTTACACAGAAAGTAGTATTGAAAATTTCTTTTCATGGACGATCAAATTCAAGAGGTCTATGATATAGGTCTTGATATGGCTCACCAAATGACAATAAGAAACTCCAGTCCTCTTTTTTATTTGTTTTTTTTTTCAATAATGACCTAACTTAAATACCAGTACACATTTTTTATTGTTATAGTTCGATTTAATGGTCAAAATAATTCTCAAAGTTTCAATAATTCTCAAAGTACCAATTGGGGATCCCTTAATGAGTTATGATAACTCATGGGAGTGCAACTTCATTGTATGTTTTATTTACTTTGTCGGGGTTCTGTTCGTTTGGGAGGCGAGTGGCGATGGCGAGAAACAATTCATTGGAAAACTGACACGTTTGAGGATTAGAGAGACTAATTGACGAAGACCTAATCTAGATTTCTCCAGCTGGACTCTCGACGTATCACCTTTTACCGAAATCGGGGATCGATTCGTACGTCCGCTACGCCTGGACATATTGACCCCCAGATTCCCACCCACCCCTCGTAGCCTTTTCCTTCCGAGAACTTCTTCTCCTTCCTTTCAGCAAAAAGAGAGTCCACACAGCATCCCCAATGATAAAAGGCCCTGAGGGAATTTTTATGGAGCTAATGTAAAAAAAAAACGCACAAAATCTGTGGTTTGTCTGAGTGATGTCACCAGTCACAAGGAATCTTTCAACAGGCACTTTATTTTGTATGGCGACGTCGACAGTCGAGGCGTTTTTATTCATAATTTTAACCGCTTTTAATATTGAAGAATATTAGGTAAATGTCAGCGTGTTATCACTATTGTTATTGCATTGTACCAAAGTGCAAAAATACATCTGATAAACATTTTTTCGGTGTTCCAAAACCTGCACTATAAACACTGACTTGTGGTATCAGAAACAACAGATTCAGTCGTGCCAATCAAATAATGCACTTTAATGTGATTGTGTTTTATTAGTTTTTAAATGAAGATTTATAAATTCAGAATACAGAAATAATATGTAATAAAAATTATACGTTCAGAATTGGCGTTTTTTGATCTTATATGTTTTTAAGCCATACAATTTTTCACCGGATTTCCTCATTATCGTGTTATTTCATGGCTTTTATAACCTTTTTATGGTTCCTTTCAAATGTTTAGAATTAGCAAAATTGGACCACACCCCTTAGCCCTGTTATAAAAGTAAAATGTACACACTACCCTCAATGGGTAATGAACAGAATATGTCAATTGTCAATAAGTCTATTTATTCTCGGTTTATTAAATAAGGTAATCATTTCATGAAACGTTTCAGTTGTTGCGTTGAAATTTTGGATTCCAAAATTACCAGATAATATTTGAAAGTCGTGAGGAAGGTTAAGGAACATAATTTATTGAGGATATGTGTAAATTGGTTGAAACAGAACGATAATTGTTAGAAGTGTCGGAAAAAGTCAAGCCGCCTGGTAGCTTTCATCAAAAACACTGCCTAATCTCTTTAAGACATAACAAAACAATGCATGGTGGGATATACCTCCTTTACAGATCTACAAAAAAGTCCGTGATGGCATATATCTATCTTTTACGGATAGCTTACCATACCCATTCTATCTTCTAAAAAAATGGTCACGTACAATGCGGTAATTGAAAAGTTAGATAGATGCAGTAATAATCCTTATTACATTATTATAATCTTTCGCACTAACTCTACGTATTATAAATTAAAGTCCTCCGCGTCGTCTGTCTGTCTGTTCGCGATAAACTCAAAGATGACGGTGGTTATAAAGGTTGGATAACCATCCAGTAGATGTTGTGTTTAGTTAGCCATAATAACGCGTGGCTGGGTCAGCTAGTTTTAAATAGAAATAAGTTGATATAAATATCAAACGAATGTATTTACAGTATCGATTTTTTCTACTTTTTCGCTGGTATGTACAATGTTTAGATAAGTAGTTTTATCCTTGATGCATTTGAATGAAAATATGTTTTATAATTTAGTTATTCAGTGGTACATCCTCTCTGCACACCCTTTCGGGGACACTTAGATATATTTTGTGTGGGTAGCTATACCGTATTTTCTCTAAACCGACTGCAAATTGTATATAAGTACGCTGGGGGGCATCTGTCAACTAACACGGAATAATTTTATTTCTTAGACTGTATACTACCTTTGCGATAATAATATGGTGAAAACAAATTAATAATACAAACAATATATTATTGTAGGTGGGGACCTAGTCGAAAATAACACCCATTAAAAGTAGATGATAATAATAATCCAGGGTAAGTGCGGAAGATAGTACAATAAATAAGTGTTGATAATTAAATCTACAGAAAACATGATAATATTTTATTTTTTATTTTATTTATTTGTTTTTTAATTTTTTTTAGAAAAGAATGTATCCTTACTGGTGTACCCTGTTCTACGGTCACATTGTATATGTTTAAGTGTTTGAATTGTATGTATTTCTATGTTAAAACATTACAAGAGAAAATTAATACAGAAAACTCTTTATATTCCATTTTATAATACCAAAAAGGCGGCACCCTTAACTCCTTTAAATATAAGGTTTCACAAAAATAATTAAAATAATGAAATTGGCGAATCATGCATTGGTGCAATCAGTATCTTATGGAATAATTGGATGGGGGGATGGATGGATGGATGTGTATAAAGCTAGAAATAACCCAAAAATTAATACTAAAAATGTTGCATAAAAATATGAACTACCTGCAAATTATTCCAAAAAGCTGGATTGTTAGAGATAAGAAAAAATTACTGTATTCTATGTTTAAAATATATATTTTCACGATATATTAATTTTCCAATAAATGAAAACCGATTTAGTAATAGGTTAAATAATGTATTTTCCACTATGTAAAACTAGGCTTGCGCAGACATGCGTATTTTATTACACCAAAAATGTACAATGCTCTCTATAAGACGACAGAAATTGAATGTAAAAATATATCCTCCTACGGCAAATATAAAAATGTTATAAAGTCTTGGATAAATACCATTGATACAAACATTTACTTGCTGTAACATCTGACCTGATGTAACTTAACATGTCGTTTGAATTGTAATTCAGTAAACACATTTTTTTATTATTTTTATTTATTTTTTTAAATCACTACACAGATAATGTATGCATATGAGTAAAATTTTAACTTTTTAAGAACACACAAGTATACCCGCGAACTGGCGATGCCTATGTGGGATTTTTTTGGTTAATCTGCTATTTGCATTATTCTCTACTTTTTAAAAATTTATATAAAAAAGCCTGTATGTATTGTAAAATTATACCAATGTGTACTCGTATAAAAAAAATTAATAAAGAAAAAAAACACGCAATACAATGTGGAAGAAAACACATATATAATCATTAATCTTTGTTAGGTTGCAAAATTGTATCTATATTCTTTCTTCCTGTGTCCATAAACCATATCTTAATGCTTCTTTTGAAGTCGGTTTTTTTTAATGGTTTACAAGAGGGAGTTTATCAAATAATTTTATAGAGAAATATTGCATACTTTTTTGTCCAAAAGTCGTTTAGTTGTAGGTTGGTGGAATATATGTTGTAATGTGGATATATGAATATGAATATAATTTTCCTCAGTAGACTAATATATTAAGTACATTATTTACAAATTGACTGCCTTTGTTATAATATTATATTTACACATATCCCAAAAGTTCCACTCGGGCGTAAATAAAAAATCTGTTTATTTTTTATTATCGGAGAAATATTGGATATCAAACGGTTTTATTTCACCAAATTTATGACAATCATTCCAGATATGATTGGATATATTATTATTATTATTATTGGAGCACGACCCTTTTGTGACAACTTTATCGTCTTGAAGGGTTCTTATTAGGGACCTACTTATCGTTAAATTTTATATCTTTATTGGATCGTAAATTATGAATATTTACTATATTTAGTTCTCCAAGGTCGGGACAGGGGAGGGGCAACAGTACGCCTTAATCGACCTACAAATAAGGCTATAATAGCATCAAATGATTCTGATAATTTTTAATACTTCCCTATTATATTTGATGTTTGATTTTTATATTGGAACCACAGAAGCACTAATGCCTAGAAATGTGATCTGTTCCGATTCACACAAAAAACCGATTCACTTCAATTTACATTAGGGAACGTACCCATACTACGTGACCAACTTTTTGCAATTTTCAACCCCCCCCCCCCCCCCGGTGACCAAAAACCTAAGCCCGCCGCCGCTCATTTGTACCAAGCGTGACATTTTGAAGACCCACCCCCCCCCTAAACGTGTCACGTAGTATGGGTACGTTCCCTTAGACCTTTAACCTCTTATGCATTAGAATGAACAATAAAATCATTACAAAACTCATAAAAGGATTTCGATGTTTAAATATGTTTCGTCAATTTCGTGAGAAGTGAGAAAAAATTGAGCTATTTTTCTTTATTCATAATAAGCTTTTGAACATAATTTTTTTGCGTGCTTTTCAAGTACCACACCTGTGGTAGTCGAAATTTTGTGTATATAATTGTGTATATAGACTTTACTTAAATATCTCAAAATGCCAAGTGTTTAGATTTTCTCGAATAAAAAATCCAGTGATCTTTAATTACAACATTGATAACAATACTCTTGAGACATTAACACAAATTAAAGACTTGGGCATCACTTTTCAATCAAATCTTTCATTTGTTAACCATATGACAGAACTCTCTAATAAGGGCTTAAAAATGTTGGGATTTATAACCAGGCTAACTAGAAATTTTAACAATATAAAGTGTATTAAACTGTTATATTTTGCCTATGTTAGAAGTCAACTTGAGTACAATTCTCCCGTCTGGAATCCACATTATAGTATACATGTACAAGCTGTTGAAAGAATACAAAACAAATTCTTACGTTTTCTAAATTTTAAAGTGAGTATTCCAGCAATTATGTTGAACTACAACACTATTTTAAATGATATGAATATGCTCAAATTGTCTGACAGAAGAATTTTCACTGACTCGGTATTTCTATATAAAATTCTGAATGATTTAGTTGATAGTCCGATATTGCTAGAATTGATAAGTTTCCGGATTCCACTACGTAATACCAGAAGTCAGGATTTATTTCAGTGCAGAAATTCTGGAACTAACTACCATATGTATTCCTCTTTGCCCAGAATACTAATGGAGGGAAATAATTATACCAAGTCAGTGGACATCTTCAATTTATCTTTAAACAAATACAAAATACTGTTACTGAGGCAGTTCAGTCATGTACAATAAATACTATATATTGCGTTGCAAAAACCTATTATATTTCTTTGTTAAAGAAATAGTATTTATATATTATTTAATCATAGTGTAATTTGTGAATTTCATACTTATGTAAAAGCCCCGTAAAAGGGCGTAAATAAATAAATAAATAAATAATTATATATATTTATTTTTAGCTTTATGAGTAAAACCTCAAATTGTAATATTTAATTGAATGAAGACGATATTTGCGAAACTCAATCGAAAATCTGAAGATAGAAAAAACAGAAAAAGATATTGGCACCTCTGAGACTCGAACCCAGGGTGTTCGGCTTTCCGGGACACAGCTCTACCAACTAAGCTAAAGTGTCTCTAAAAGTTTTGCTAATATTGTCTTCATTTAATTAAATTATATATATCGATCGTCCAGTTGTTTAATCAGACATATCCAAATACTAAGTTTTGAAATATTGAGGAAAGCAATATTCGAATGCTCTCCATAAATCAAATATTTTTTATACTGTGTCTGTGTTTTACATATTATATATTCTATAAAATAACACCAGGAAGCACAACGGTCCGGTATATTAATTTTGAGATTTCCTACTAGTAATCAAGAAAATATCTTTTTTTTAATTTCACTGCAAGCTTTTCTGGATTATAATTGATTTGGTGGTGTTTATGAGTAATCTGAGTATTGTACCAGATATAAAGAACACTTTTGCACGTAACTGCTAACTCAATTTAAATTTCGATTTTTCGGAGATGTCTGACTAATCAACTGGACGATTGATATGTGTAATATCTGTTAATTGTTAAATATACTGTTTTTTTTTAATAAAATGTATTAGTTTAATGAGGAAATCTATAATTTGTTTCTCAGGTAAGAAAATTGCACATCTTAAACTACCAACCAAAAACCAACCTTATCGTAAACTGTTAATTTCCCTAAAATAAATAAAAAATAAACAACTCTACTATATATAAATAATATTTCAGAATCAAAATTTAGTAAACAAATTAATAATTAGAATAACTAATTAACTAAATTTATTTCTGTGAGTCATTCTTTAAATTATTCCTTTGCTTTATAAATAACACAGGAGGCCCTGAGGACACAAATCTCCTCAGGCCCTACGTCATTTTTAAAGATGCTGTCCTCCTTCTAGGGAAAGGAAGGGAGGAAGTTCAGCGAAGGAAAAACGTATGTGTCTAGAAGTGACGGATGCATGAATCCATCCCTCCCATTGCGGTGCAAGTTCCGGCCCGCCAGACAGTGGTTGGGCAAACGCCTCCACCGCCGAGACATAGACAAACCTCACTCTATGAGCCCGGGCATCCCTGCTAACTCATCAAACGTAGTGAACCATTAGGGTGATCTATTGCAGGGGTGTTGGTTATCCAAGAAATGATTAAGCCTAGGCAGCGGTACCTTCCAAATTGTATGCTTACTTTGGGAATACGAACACTCCCATAACACACATATATATTACGCCATCTCTTCAGTGACTGGGACACTCATCGATCACATGTTACAAAGCACTATTAACGATATTAAAATACACGCCCATTTTAACACATCACGGAAATTTCCCGTTCCCAAAAAACATTGACACCCTTCGTGTGTGGGGGTGTTTTTAGGACTCAATGCCGAGGGCGATAAAATTTTGGTCCCATCTCTGTTTACTCGAGGCACAGAGACTGTTCTGGAAGTCTGTATTTGAGATAACTAATGAAGCTGTTCGAAAAAGCACACTTTTCAACCCTAAAAAAATCACGTCATTAGGCTCCTAGTTCCCCTGATATCCCCACTCCCAATTTATCGCTTTTGACGAATATCAGTGACGTTACAAATAGAAAATTGATTTTGAATATAGGCTTGCCTGGTTTCAACAAAAAATAATCACTTAGGAAAGTGAGTGAAGGATGATTTGACTTTCCTAATATTTTTTATTATTATGTGTCGGAGCAACTCACAGAGGCATTGTAATAACTAGCCTTCTAGTATTGCAAATGTGAAAAATCATCTCAAGGGCGCTCTGTAATAGATATTGTTTAGTAATAAAGAAAGAGCTCCATTATCAATAAGATAAGCTACTAATTACCAATATTAATTTACGATATATCAATAATATTTATACTACAATGTACAAACACGTTGACTGTAGTTAAGTGGGGAAAAGTGAATGACGTGTTTGACGTAATAGTTCGACTACTATTTACTGTACTATTACTTGATCGGTCAGTAGCTGAGTTGGCATCACGTCTGGTTCCAGGCGTCGGCGTCGTAAGCTCAATTCTTCGCCTCCATCACGATCCAAGCAATATTTCAGCTTAGTGTTATAGTAGTAGGAGATTTTCAAATACTGTAGGGTTATTCGTAACCAGAGAATGTTAGTCTTACTTAGAACAGAAAAAAAATTACAAGTGGTAGGTGTTTTTGTTTATAGTTAAGGTTCAAACCAATTATGAATTACAAATAGTGAAAACCATTATCAATACGTTTACCTCATTTAGGCCAAAGATGGCGCTAGTAATTGCAGATGTCGCTGTTGTGTGATAATTTTTTGTCTTCCTCCCTTCTCAACGGACAAAGGAATTTAATTATAAAAAGCCCACGCCGGCTAAAAATTACCACTTCTTAACTAAACTTGCATTGAAAAACATAAAATATTGATTGAACCTTTGTCTGTTGGGTAGGGAATAAGTTTTGTAGGTAATTTGTAAATTAAAAAACATAACAATAAAAAAACAAAGGATTTAATTTCTTAAAGAATGCCTTATTTAAAAAAAACAGCCCAACCACTTCTTCTTCTGTTAAGCCCTAACTTTTTTACAATAGGTACCTACTTAGAATGACTTGGATGACGAAATGTAATTAAGTAATTATGATTGCAAGGGTTCCATGATAGTTGATCACCCGACAGTTGGCTCCACGGCATACTTATGTACAATATGCAGTCGATTTAGGAAAAATACGGTATACCTACTTATACAAAATATAACATTAAATACATTTTGGCTGGGGTGGAGCTTACAATAATCATGTAAAACCTTTGGAAATTGCCCAAAAATCAATTATTAAGATTATGTACAAAAAAAATAAATCGTATGCCTCCAAACAATTGTTTAAGGAAACTGATATTTTGGACCTTAGACAGACCTATGGACTTCACTGTCTTAAATTTATTTACATGCGTCAAAAATAACTTTCTAAAAAATTCAAATCGTACCAGCCAAAGACGTGGCACATGTGAGTATGCAGTACCCCACTGCAAAACTAGGTTGTCCCAAGGGCATATTAGTTTTATAGCTCCAAAAATGTATAATTTACTATGTACAACCTTTAAAGAGAACATATGTCAAAATCTTCAATCTTATAAAAAATATACCAAAATTTGGCTAAAAAACACTGAAACAGATATTTTTTTCTTATAAGTTTAAATAAAGCCATTAAATATATCTATCATTGGACAGCTTTTAGAGAAGATTTATAATATTGTTTGCTAGTTTATTTTGTTTGTTTTTTATGTTTTTAAATTGCACTTGTAACATCTATTCTTACAAAACTTACAAATACAATAATAACAGTGCAGACTGTTATTATGCTGTAGTTTTTAAATGCATTTATTCAGTTACTTATTTTTAAATCCCTTATTTATGTATACTTAAAATATTCACTATAACCATAGAAATAAAAGTAAAAAATCTATATTATACCCACGCACAGGCATTGCCTTTGTGGGATTTTTTTGTTCATACATTTATTATATTAAGTTTTTTTATATACTTTTCATTATTTCATGTATGTATTATATGTATTGTATCAAAAATTTTCAATTAAAAAAATAATTTTAAAAAAACTAAGCATCTCCGAAGGGGTGTGCGGAGGGGATGTACAGCCGGATTACAAAATTATAAAACATATTTTCATTCAAATGCTTCAAGGATAAAACTGCTTGTCTATAAACTGTATATGGATAATGTTTATACCAGTATATAAGTACCAAAAATTGACACTGCAAATAAAATCATGTCATATCCATACCAACTTATTATTAAAGGTATTTTTGTCGATTTTAGGTTTGAAATTGTTAAATAATGCACCAAAAATTATAATTTTGTCTCTGAGTGATATATTAAAGTTTTATATCTTTGGTTTCCGTGCGATTAGCAGGGCATTATATTTTACATAGAGGGCGTGTCATAATATTAAACAGTAACTAATATTAAACAGTAAATAGTAACTATCTATTGTTATTTAGTTATCAAAGTACCTACCACTAATATATTTATTAAGCTTAGAAACATAGACATAGATGGCATTAGTGGTAGATGCTTTGATAACTAAATAACACCCCCACTTATCAAAATAACGTACATAATACCCATATTACAAAAAAGGTATATAATATAACCATGTTAATTCTTTACATCCTGCATACCCAACAATTGCATAAAATAATAATGCTTGGTACTAGCCAAACCTTTTGTAAATAGATCTGCTGGCATTTCAGCTGTTTCCAAGTATTTCAGTTCTACAATTTTATCATTAATACATTCTTTACAAAAGTGGTGTCGTATGTCAATATGCTTAGTTCTTTTATTATAGCTATTATTTGAAGACAACTTAAGTGCACCCTGATTATCATTAAATAAGGATATGGTGTATGACTCATTGTTTATTTCTTTTAACAAATTACTTAAATAAATAGCTTCCCTACAAGCTTCGGCTACACCAATGTATTCAGCTTCAGTGCTCGAAAGAGCAACTGTTTTTTTTTTTCTCAGATCTATTATATAAATCTCTAGACGAGACTCTCTATAGGTGACCTCGAAGGGTTTGAGCTTTATAACATTTACAGCGTTTATATAATGTTGTTTTGTACATGAGTTCATAAGCCCTGCCACATGTTTGCTGAAAACTACCATTTAGTAAACATACAACAGTTAGGGTCACGTGGAGAACAAATAACCCTGTGAAATCTTTTTCGGTATTCATCAAACCCCATGAATATTATATTAATTAACGTAACGTAACGTAACGTAACGCTGTCCGAAACGTTCTTGGCTAAAGAAGGAGGTAGCGCAACTCGGCATAACACCCCAAAAACAACTAACGAAAATACTTTTAGTCGTGAAAATCTAAAATCATTTTTAATATGCGTATGTACATTTACAATATGTGTATGTGTATGTAAGTTATATACATACATGTACATATTTCCCAAAGTAAGTAAAATAAGTTTAACCCCTCAACCCCACCCCCTCTCCACACCCGTTACATTCATTTTTCAGAGGGCATTACCAGAGAAAACCGGAAATACGTCATTTTCCAAAAAGTTTTTAGACGTATTGACTCTTTTCCACAAAAAAATATAAATGGATTTCGAAAGATTGTTCTTTTATCTAGCATTCGTATGTAATAAATTTTGAGAAATTTTTTAAATTTTTAGTATAATAAGGTAATTCCATAGGTCGTTGGCAGATTTGTTCAATTTTCAAAAAAGTTTTTGTATTATACCACACCCATTTCAAATAATAAAATCATGCAGTAAAATAAATCAATACATTATCTAGCAAACGTATGTTTTAGAATTTTAATTTTAGTTTCAATAAAATCATTAAAAAATATGTATGTACATGTGTTTCTTGGCGAAAATTGGTCCGTTTGTGTATTTATTTGCGCACTTACAAACTAATATATTTCAGATTTTTTTAACATTCTTATTAAATTTAGACATTATTGAAAAATGATAAATACTTATAATCAAAAAATAACTACAAAAAGTACATTATTTTAATAGTTTTATCATCACGCCTTTCAGCATTTTTGGATGAAGGTATAAATTAAAGCTAATTTGAATTGAAATAAATTCGATATTGAGTTATAATTTAAAAAAGCTGGTACGGAGAATAATTAATCTTTCTCATTGTAACCGCCCTGCACGATCGTAAGAACAACTTTCGACGAAATGTGGATTTTCGTCCGCTGGCTGGTTAAACGCTCTTAAAACGTAACAATCAAACACGCGCAGTACCTCAATTTTAACTATCAAAGGGATCTCCATAGTAACCTAAACAAATAACAAAATGACAACGCACGTCAAACAATTACTTAGCAACGCCTTGCTTTTCGTCTGGACAATAATCGTATTATAAATAATTTCATAACGCCAGAGCTTACCAATATATGTAGCCTATAGTACTCGCAAATAATGTAGCTTTCTATTAGTGAAAGAATTTTTAAAATCCACTCAGTAGTTTTTGCGTGAAAGAGTAACAAAAATAAATACATCCATTCAAACTTTGGCCTTTATAATATTACTAGGATTAGTAAAACGTCTGTAAGTGTCCTTAAGCAAAGAAATAAAATGCTTCTGTTTTAAAAACATAAAACCACATAAAATATTTACATATAGAATGGAAGGAGAAGGGTCTCCGGGGAAAAGAACCCGTGGACAGGAAAAACCCGCCCTAACCACAATGCTCTAACCACAAAGTTACAAGCCCAGTGTTCTTCCAACTAACGCCATCAAGCTTAGCCTACAACCCCCAGGAGTATCGTTAGAGGTCTGAAACCGTTGAATTACACCGTGTTTAAAAATTATTATATTTTGACAAAGTGATAATATGAACAAGACACCGACCATTTATGAACAACTATCGAGTTCCCGGCATGCGTTGCTATGCCACTTAATTTTTTTTTTCTCCCTGCGTGTCCTTTCCCATTCGTCCCGTTCCCCTCCCCCCTTCCCTTCCACCCATTCCTCTCACGCTTTTCAACTCTTCCCGCCTTCCCTCTCCCGCTTCCCCCGTCCCGCGAACCCCCTTCCACATTCCATACATTCAGTCCCGCTACATTCAGTTTTCAAACAGCTCGCGTGCCATTTTGCCCTATTCCAATTTTTTTTCACAAATTTCATAATGCCAGAGCTCACCAGTATATATATATAGAAACTATCGCGGGCTTGCACACATCAAATCCCCAAAGTTTCATCGCTCTCGGATCAATGATTAGCAACGCATAATTTCATGATGCCAGAACTCACTATTATACATAGAAATATCGCGGGCATGCGCACATCAAATCCTCAATGTTTCATCGCAATCGGATGAATGGTTTAGCAACGCATAGACATCTCATATACATACGCACATAAATACATGTTTTTATTTATATATATTATGTACATAGATAATTTAATTCTAATCACCTGTGAAAGTAAAGGCTTGGAGAATGTTTTATCTCAACAAACATTGTCAACTTAAATGTAATAAACTTTGACATTAAATTCCGTTGTTTTTGATAAACAAAATAACATTCTCTTCTAACAAATAATATGAAAATTATTTGCGTAACAAAGTATTCACTTCATTTATATTTCTTCATAAATTGTAAAGTTCGTCGTTTCCAAAGTTTTCCTCTCGGAATATTTAGTCTCGTTTCTGAAATAGAGTAACAAAATATTATACTCGAATTCTAATTCGTGTGAATTTGAAGAGCGATTCTGAATAATAATAAATAATAATAATAGCCTTTATTCAGACAGTAAATTATATTTCATTATCTTTATCTTAATATATAAAACAAAGTCGGGTTAGTTACACTATTTATAACTCGAGAAAGGCTGTACCGATTTTAATGATCTTTGATTTGTTGGATTTGTCTCCGCTCCGGATAACATAATAACTAATAAAACATCGCAAGAATTCACGAAAAAGAAAGTTATGACGAAAATTCATTTCTTCATACATTTTGTATAGAACGAATTCTCATATTTTGAAAAAACTGCAGCAATATTGTGTTAGATATAATATTGAATTGCGCGTGAATTCCAAAAATTCGAAAACGTCAAATGTCAATGGGCTGATTGTTTTGCATTTGTTCTTAATCATATAATGCTGCCCCTCTTTCTTACACACTAAATGTCAATAGTCGAAAAGGAGAAAAACGGTGAACGTATGTCTGCAAACCCTCCAAAGGAAAAATACAATAATAATAAATCTCTGAAATGAAACGCATTTTGTTTTACATAAATTCCACACAGGAGGCCCTGAAGAAAATAATTTCGCTCAGGACCTATGTCATCTTAGGTGATGCTGTGTGGAGGGTCTTTTTAAGGAAGGGGAGGATAGGAAGTTCTGGGAAGGAAAAAGGAATGAGGGGTGGGTAGGAATCTGGGGGTCAGTGTGTCCGGGAGTGACGGACTTATGAATCCAATCTCCAACTGCGGTGCAAGGCAATGGGTCGAGAGAGTCCGGCTGGAAAGGTCAAAAGGCCTTCCTCAACCAGTATCTCTCAATCCGTCCCGCTACGCAGCAGGTGACCCGGACAAACTTCACCCAATGAACTCGGACACCCCTGCTAAATCACCAAACGTAGCGAACCACTTGGGGTGACCTACAGAATAGGTGTTGGTTATCCAATAAATGGTTCCCGGGGAGGCGGCACCCGTACCCGCCTTCCAAATTCCCGTAATTAAGTAGAAAAGTAAGAAAATCACAAACAAAAAAATCCGTACACAATGACATCTTTGATACTGACAAAAACAAAACACGGACAGCTGCTCATCGATAATTGCTTCATTGTGTAATTTTAAATTTAATAAAAAAACTGAATTTAAATCTACAGTTATTGATTCTGAGGCGGTACGAAGTTCGGCGGGTCAGCTAGTTTATAATAAATATAACATTTATAAAATCGACTCCCTGTCTGTATGTCACTAGTTGACAAAAGCCCCCTCCAACTGTCGCCATTTCTCTTTATCATTAGCCACTATTGTCCATGTACCACCTGCTATGGCTTTGATGTCGTCAACCCACCGTCTAAATGGTCTACCTCGTTTTCTCTTCTTGTCATTTGTGAACCAATTCATGACTAGTTTTGACCATTTTTCACTGATTGTGTGGCCTGACCACTTCCACTTTAGCTTTTTTATTGTTTTAGTGACATCTTTTGTTCTTGTTTGTTTCTTAATAGTTTAGATTATTATTCTATCGGACAGTCTTTTCCCTAACATACTTCTTTCCATGGAGTTTTGGCAAGTTTCGAGTTTCTTATTGTGATTTTTTGTGAGTGCCCAAGTTTGGCAACCATAAGTAAGTACAGGAAGTATGCAGGTATCAAAAAGTTTCCGTTTAATAGTTATCCTAGTTTCACTGTTTTTCATTATTTCTTTAAAACCCCAAAATTGTTTCCAAGCATTTCCAATACGTTTGTCTATTTCTTTTGTGGTTAAATCTATAGAAGAAATTATTTGACCTAGGTATACATACTCATCCACAAAGTCGATCAGATTTTTATTGATCCTGATAGGTTCTTGCTTCCCAGTTGTCATAGCTTTGGTCTTTTCTGTGTTCATGACTAATCCCACCTTTCGACTTTCTCTATCTATTTAACTACTTCTGAATAGTAATTAATATTATTATGTGTAAAGTAAAGTAAGCTGCAATATTGAGTATTTGCTTACAAATGAGATGAATGGAAATATAGGAATGGTTTATGGAATTTACCATTCAAATAGAGTCTCTCGTATTACGAATATATCAACAACTAGATGAATTATTAATAGGTTAGCCTTAAACATCTGCTGGTTCGAATTAGACTAAGATGATTGTAACACCAGATTTCCAAATATTTCGGGTAGCAGTCAAAGTTAAAGATTATATTCACATTTATTAAGTGATTCACGACTTAACTAATGCTTTTCACAGTGATGTAGTATAGTAAAACGTTTTTATTTTTTTTTTATCGAAGGAAGCAAACACTTTGTGGTGTGACATTATATATTAAATGAAAGAACACACTTTGTAAAACACCACTTTTTATTATAATTGATATTTAAAAGCCAACCAGTTAGGTTAAACAATCTAGAAGCCCTCGAAATAAAAAAAGCCGTTAATAATAAATCAAATATTATTAATAACCGAATCAATTTATCTGAAAGTCCCATTTTTAATTTATTCCGCTAAACTCTTCTTAAACAACTCCTTCCCTCTCCCTCCCCCCCCTTTACTTACTCATCCTGTAATTATTGTTGTCTCCCTCTTGTCAATTTGCTTCACTTTCTGGCACCAATAGGGTGTTGCCTATAATATTGCTAGCTCTTTCACTCATCCTGTTAATGTCTTTTATATATGTATGTCTGTAGATAATTAACTTTAGTTGTTATAATAGCCCTGATGAAGCTCGAGATCGAGCGAAACCTGGTTGGCTTTTAAATATCGTTTTTATTTTACTTAAATAGACAGTAATTGAGATAAACAGTAAAATATTTGATATGACCCGTCGTGTCTGTGTTGGCATCGGTTCCATACTTTCATGCCAACTCAGAATTAAGTCAACTCAACACCTCTTTGAGAAAATAATTTAAAAATAGCCCATAACCCTAACCTTCTTCTTCTTTGTGTGCCGTATTAGGTCCCCCCGACGTTGGCGATCACTCTTGAAAATGTCTCTTTGTCTTGCGCTGCCCGGAATAGCTCCTCCACACTTCTAATGCCGGTCCACTCTCGTATATTTCGCAGCCAAGACATTTGTCTCCTACCAGGCCCTCGGCGACCCTCTATCTTGCCTTTCAATATTAAATGGAGCAAGTGATACTTCGCCCCTCGAAGTATATGACCCAGATATGAAATTTTCCTGATTTTTATTAATGTAAGCAGTTCTCTATCTGCTCTAGCCCGCCTGAGAATTTCTGTGTTTGTGATCATGTCGGTCCATGGGACCTTGAGCATTCCCCGATGAAGATGTTCATGGTATTTACTTTCAAGGTCCACGTTTCACATCCATACAGCAAGACCGACCACACATAACATAACCCTAACCTAACATTTAATCAGTTTTTTCATCACTTTTAATGACTTTTCAAAGGAGGTTCTGAGTTGATTTCATTTTGAGTTATCCGGTCACGGTTGGCATCGCGTCTGGGTACCACCCAAATGTCGTGAGTTCAATTCTTTAGATGGTTAAGTCCTCCATCAGGACGCAAGAAACATTTTGAGTTGTCCGGTCACGGTTGGCATCGCGTCTGGGTACCACCCAGATGTCGTGAGTTCAATTCTTTAGATGGTTAAGTCCTCCATCAGGACGCAAGCAACATTTTGAGTTGTCCGGTCACGGTTGGCATCGCGTCTGGGTACCACCCAGATGTCGTGAGTTCAATTCTTTAGATGGTTAAGTCCTCCATCAGGACGCAAGCAACATTTTCCACTTATTGTGGTGGTAGTTGGTAGATTTAAAAATATTGTCAGGTAATCGTAACCCGGGAATGTTTGACTATCTTGAAAAAAATCAGAGTGCAATTCACAAGCGATAAAAGTGAACACTTCAGAAAACTGAAGTAGGCAAGAGTGGGGAGGCTTCGAAGCACCATACAAAGAGGAGACCGATTATTCTCATGCACGCGTTGGCTAAATCGTATAGATGTATGTGTTGTCTCATTTTGGTGTCGCTATTTTTCATTTCATCGAGTTTCAAATCACAATGGTGCTAAAGAAGTTTTCACTTCAAAAATTTGTAGTGGAAAGGGTAGAAATCTAAAATAGCTATAGATTTATGAGACAATCAATAATGTGGGAACTATAGATTTACTTTAAAAATAATTAATTTTTATTAAATGTACATTGAAAAACGATTCGATTGATTATTTTTTCACTGCTTTCTAAAATTGTGTATCTTCTGAAATTCACATTCAAAATGCATTATGCAATTACAAGAGCGTCGCTCAAACTACAGTGATAAAGGCTGAAGTTGAAACGCGTGGGCTCACAAAGCTAAACATTTCCTAGGAATTATTATCTATGGCAGGATATTAATTAAAAGCACTTGGAGGCCACTATTGTGTTATTTTATGTGGCTGTTTTACTTTGTCTTAGTTCTGCTTTCCTGTTTGGCTCGTGGAGTAGTCAAGTTTTCCGTTGTTCTGCTGTATCCAAATGTCTCTATATTAATAAAACGAATTTTGTTAATATTTACCTATCTGTATCCTCTTGTATGCCGATGATACGGTGCTGATGTATGGAATACCTACAGTCTCTCGTGTCTAGGATGAACGACGTGTGTAATTTAGCGTGTGTCAATTATTTCAACTTTTGAATTCAGAAACGCCCGGGGTCTCAAAAGTTGCGTCTTGCAAAGAAAATGAGAACTGCATTTAAAAATATTTTTTTTGAAATGGTTATTAGCCCGCTAAAATGCATTGAAAATCAGAAAACAAACCTAAAACCATTTTTTTTTTAAATTTTTAATAATTTTTTTTCAATAATTTAACCTTTTAACGTTTGTTTATTATTAAAAAATGCGTAAAACTGACAAAAATGAAAAAAAAAAATCAACTTTATGAATACAAGTAAGTCAACAAGAATTCTGATTTTATCCAGAAAAAGTGTTATTTTCCCCTTTTATTTCTTTAACCAACACATCACATATGTTTAAAAAAATTTTTTTTTGGTTCTTTGTACTGCAGTTATGTATTGAAAAACAAGTTTGGTACAAAATATAAAATATGAACCCTTTGTTTTTTTTTTTTACAAATCACGAAATCTATTTTTTTCCGAAACTTCCGGCCATTTTAGCGGGCTAATAGTGAAAAATATTTTTTTTTTTACGTTTTCGAATAGCTACAGATCATACGAAACTTTTGAGACCCCGGGCGTTTAAATATAAGGCCATTTGTTTTCTCTCTATGAAGAGCGACACACGCTAGATGAATGTAAGTCAGTCTGAAGTCGTGGTGTTTGAAAGAGAGAGTACGAAAACAGTGTGCAGTATAGTTGTGAATGATGATTACTTGGAGCAGGTGGATGAGTTTTTGTTTCTGGGAGTATGTTTACGAGAGATGGAGATATTGAAAGAACTGTAAAATGCAGGGAAAAAATCAGAGTGCGCAATTCACGCGAGGTAGAAATTAAACCTTCAAAAAAACTAAAGTCGGCAAAAGTGGGGAGGCTACGAAGCATCGCACAAAGGGGAGACAGATTATACTATCTCATTCTCTCACAGGTTAAATCCTATAGATGTATGTGTTTGTCTTTTTTTATTGTCGCTATTTTTTGTTTCATTTAGTTTGAAATCACACCTGCGCTAAAGAAGTTTTCACTTCAAAAAAGCACACGTAACCCATTTACAAGAAACTGACAAACACGGTTTGTGGCACGATACTAAACTAAACCATTGCAAGCAATAATAATAGTTAGACAATATTACATGTTGTGTAATATTGTATAAGGTTTTGGTACAATAGAAACACGTGTACCAAAAGGTTCTAAATTATTAACATTTAAGCGTCGCAACGGGCGTCAGCGCCGCGACGTAACGCGTCGTAAAATGTTATAGGATATCTGTTTACATACCAGTCATGGAATGTGGATTAAGCTATCATATAGTACTGATAAAGGACAGCCTTAAGCCACATTGCTTGGGAGGAGTAGGTTGTTCTGGGACCGCAATAAAACTGCGGAGGCCGTCTTCTGACAAAACTGTATAAATTTACTCACATCATAATAATTTACAATTTGGGACGCGGGTTTGGCTGGGAACCATTTATTGGATTACCAACACGTCTGCAATATGTCGCTCTGAGTAGTTCGCTACGTTTGGTGACTTAGCAGAGGTGCTCGAATGGGATGAGGTTTGTCCGGATATTGGCGGTGGATGCATCTGCCCACCAACAGCGTGCAGAATTAAATAAGCCACGTACATGTTAAACACACCCCTCTCCCGACCCCCGCAGTATTACATATAATGGGAAGCAGTCGGACCCATAATGTTGTTTTCACGATAATATAACATTATCAGACGTATGTATGACACACGAGGCGTACCTGACTTATTAAATATCTTAGTATCGTATTTGAAGTCTTTGAGAAATATCATTAGTAGAGTAGTTGCCCAGTTTAAATACCAACTTCTTCTACTTTTTGGTCAAACCCCAAAATTTTTACAGATGGTAGCGACTCCTAGAACCCCATTAAAAATATGTAAAAAACGCTGTGTAATTGTTATAACAGAAAATTCAAAAAAAAAAAATTTTCACACGTTTTTGAAACACCCTAATATAGATTACCATGCAAAGAAAATTGATTATATCTCCCATTATACTTTTTAACCCGTCGATAAAAGAAATAAAGGGAGATATGGCATGGAAGTGTGCCGACCGTTGCCGAGATTATAAAAGCGAAATCAAATCTCCTTTGATTTTAATACCCGTGTTCTAACTCAATTTGCTATCAATCCGGAAGTGCAAGCAACCTACAAATAGATTCACAGTGCAGTTAGTGCAGCAGCAGGCGGGAGAGGCGCTACTTCCTTCTTCCTACTTCCGGTTTCCGGCGCTATCGATTGTGCCACGGGCTCGGGGGCCGCTGACCCCCTGACCCGGATATAGGCTATAGTGCCGGAAGTGCAGGACCGGAAGACGGCTCGGAGTTTCAACGGGCTTTCCCTTTAGATCCCTTTCAAACGAAAATGATTGAATTAGCAGATAAAAAGGGGTGTTCCTGTGCCTGTTTTTTTTAGAAAGAATAATTGTTTTTACGAGCACGGGTTACGTTTGTTCAAGATAAATGACTTCGATTAAGTTTTATGTTCTCGGTGCCATACGTACGACATGAGCTCGGTGCCATACGTGGGAGTGTGTCAACCGCAATTTTATTGTGGTAAGTTTGAGGCTGAAATGAGTGTTTAGGAAAAAGATATATGGAAGGAGAAGGTCGGGATGTACCTGACTATTGAGTTCTGGACACAAACCATTTGAAGTAATACTTTAGTTCTAAATAGTTATCTTTCACTAGAGCAATTGAGAGTACATCTGATTTTCAATTTGGGAGGCGGGTAAAAGTGCTACCTCTCGGGAACCATTTATTGGATAACCAACATCCCTGCTATAAGGTCGCCATAAGTGGTTCGTTACTTTTGGTGACTTAGCAGAGGTGCCGTCTTGGCGGCGAATCCCGGATCGGGAGAGACTGATTCAGGGAGACCTGACTTAGACCTCTCCTACCGGACTCTCTCAACCCTTCGCCTTGATCCGCAGTGGGAGGGATGGATTCATTGAGCCACAGATTCCTACCTACCGGTCGTACCTTTTCCCTTCCCGGAACTTCCAATCGTTAATTTCCCCAAAATGACCCTCCACACTGCATCCTCAAAGATGACATAGGCCCTGAGGAAATTATTTTTTCTCGGAATCTCCTGTTTGGAGCTAATGTAAAAAAAGAAGATATGTGCATAAAGCGCATTAAAAGTTGTGCTTAGTGAACGCGAAAGCTGACTTCTACAAAGTTTTTAACTTTATTTGGGTTTAAAGATATAATTTCAATTACTCAACCAAAAGTCCGCAGTTCTCTCTTTGAGAGGGATTTTACACAGGAGCCTTCAGTGGCAGAATTAATCTAATATATAAAATTCTCGTGTCACGGTGTTTGTTACCATACTCCTCCGAAACGGCTGGACCAATTTTGATGAAATTTTGTGTGCTTATCTGGTAGGTCTGAGAATCGACCAACATCTATTTTTCATACCCCTAAAAGTAAAGGGTGTTCCACTCCGAAGAAAATTATTTTCCCCATACATTTTGTATGGAACGAATTCTCCTATTTTGAAAGAACTGCAGCAATATTGTAAGGGGTATAATATTGAACTGTGAACCGGGGGAGGGGGGAAATGAACTCAGGAAGGGGGGTTAGCGGGACGGGGGAAAGGGAGAATTGGAGTGGGGAGAGGGAGAGGGAACGCGAGAGGGGAAAGGATACGCAGGGAGAAACAATTTAGATCAAGGTATGGCATACGCAGGGAGAAACAATTTAGATCAATTCAGCTAATAAGTTGACAACAGTTTTTGATTCTGAGGCGGTACGAAGTTCGCCGGATCAGCTAGTATTATGTATTATTCTGATCTTGCAAACTTTTACAGATTTTAAAAATGATACATTAAACACAGTATTACTTATATGGATATTTTTACATTCTTTCCTTTGTCTATTAACTACGTGATTTATTACAAATCACACCTGAAAATTCAAATTATTTCCAAAAAATCCAAGGTTTATGTTTGAGCTTCACGAAATGATTAATTATTAAAAGCTTTTAGTGATGGAAAATATTTTTAGCTTGATCGAACTTTTTGCATAAATTGATTTTAAATGAAAGCCTCGCTTCATTTCCAAGGAAAGAATTTTCTAATGCGGTTAGAGGGGGGGATGTCAGAAAGCCTTTTAGAAATTTTACGAAAAATCTTATTTTGATTTTAGAAGGCTCCAAATTCTTTAAAGGATTTTAAGGTAACGCAAATCAGATGACTGAAATATAATGGATTGATGCATAAATTGGTAGCCATTTTATTACAAAGCGCTTAGGAAAATAATTTTTTCAATACTTCAGTATCAATATATTTTTCAAATAACGTCGTGTTTTTACGTAACGAAATTTACATATCTTATTTTTCTCATGTTTCTATTGAGATGGTTAAGAAAATAAATTGTAAAATATTAATAAAAAAACAGTTGCTTGCATTTAACCGTTAGACCTCTTTGTTCAGTTTACAGGAGAATTATGTACATTGAACTGCTTAACCTTTAAATGCTGACGTGTGGCCGCTCAGGCCCAGCAATAATCTTCTTCTTTGTGTACCCTATCAGGTCCCCCCGACGTTGGCGATCACTCTTGAAAATGTCTCCCTGTCTTGCGCTACCCGGAATAGCTCCTCCACACTTCTAATGCCGGTCCACTCTGCTATATTTCGCAGCCAAGACATTTGTCTCCTACCAGGCCCTCGGCGACCCTCTATCTTGCCTTTCAATATTAAATAGAGCAAGTGATACTTCGCCCCTCGAAGTATATGACCCAGATATGAAATTTTCATGATTTTTATTAATGTAAGCAGTTCTCTATATGCTCTAGCCCACCTGAGAATTTCTGTGTTGGTGATCATGTCGGTCCATAGAACCTTGAGCATTCTCCGGTGAAGCCACATTTTAAAAGCCTATAACCTGTTCATGGTATTTACTTTCAAGGTCCATGTTTCACATCCATACAGCAAGACCGACCACACACAACATTTTAGCATTCTCTGCCTTAGTTTTAAGCTGATATTGTCATTGCAGAAGAGGGAACAATAACAATAATATCGAAATACTCCCCTCCCCCGCACGTGACGCATACACCGCTTACAGTAGCTTCGAATTTCGTCACGCCAGAGCCGTAAGTTTTAAATTCAAAAATTTTAAAGTTAAAAGTTTTTTGCGGGCCTCTCTGACCCATCGTCAGTACTTATGTGACTTTTTAAAGTTGATTTTTAATATAAAAATAAACACTAACAACTTTACTAAAGTTTTCAATATACAGTTTTTTCGAGACACTATTGAAATATTATAATAAAAGTGAGTTCATTGTTTTTATTTAGTTTAATAGATAATGCAGATTGATTTCTGATCTTAAGTGATTTTTTCCAATAATTATTACATAATATCCAAACTTAACAATATAAAGAGTATTTATTTAAATATATTTAAATTGTCCAATAAATAAAAATTTGAAACTCAAAATTTTCATGGATCTCTAATATATAAACATTTAAAGTAACGGGCCGCCCAGGCCCCACGTCAGAGAATACGTAAAAGAAAATCACTTCAGCAGTTAAAGGTTTTAACATATACAAAGCGTCTATTTAAGGTGTTGTTCGAGAGGTTACCCATCTGGTGTCGCGAAACTGCGACTCCACTGTTAATTGGCGGTAAATGCTGCAGAGAAAAGCCCATGCAACCCTCGAAGGACCAGTCCCGAAACTACGTGAAAACGCTAAGTTTTACGGGACGATTGAATAGTATACACTCGCAAAACCTGATGGATAGTCAGTCGATAGTTCAGATCTGTGCTTTTGGAAAATTAGATAAGCACAGATTGGAATAAGGAAAATAGGACTCACCGTTGCACATGGGGCCTCACTGAACTCCAGTTTTGGTGCACACTTCTCACTGTTTAAAATTCGCAATATTCTTATAGTAAGAGGTTACGATACATGCGCCCTGTCTGAGATGTTATTTTGTTCTGAGCAGGAAAGCACACTGTCACCTCTCCAAAGTTGAGTATTTCTTGCAACAATTTTTATGGTGACATTTGGAAAGGAAAGATTAGGTAGGTGGGATAAATTCAGGATTTTGACATATCTACCCACCAAGTCTGCGAATACAATAAATACCCAATCAATCCCATATAAAGATGCGCAAACACCATCTTTTCCGCTTGCAAAATTCAAACCAGAACTAAATGCTGTCTGGATAAATTTTTTACCATTTTATTTTTAATTTGCGACATCTTTTGACTTTTCTGCAAATCTAGGATGAATTTTTATTTTTATTTTTAACTTTATGTGTAAAACCTTAAATTGTTAGGGAACGTACCCATACTACGTGACCAACTTTTTGCAATTTTTAACCCCCCCCACTCCCCCCGGTGACTAAAAACCTAAGCCCCCCGCCGCTCATTGTGTACCAAGTGTGGCATTTTGAAGACCACCCCCGAACGGGTCACGTAGTATGGGTACGTTCCCTTATATTTAATTACATAAAGACAATATTAGCGAAATTCAATCGAAAATCTAAAAACAGAAAAATCAGAAATTATACATATAGATAGCAGCCAATAAAGTATGCATTATGAAAATAAAGATAATGTTGGTTGTTCTTAGTCGAAGTATGGTACAGTTAAAAATGATCGAATCGGATGGAGACACCTTACCTCAGTGGTTAGAGCTGTGGCCCGGAAAGCCGAAGGTCCTGGATAGGAGTCCCAGAGATGCCAATATCTTTTTCTGATTTTTCTGTTTTCGATTGAGTTTCGCTAATATTGTCTTCATTTAATTTAAAAAAAATACTTATTCACTTCCAATCCATAAACCATTCGATCTCTTCAGTCGTGGAATCAAAAGCTATCAGAAGAAAGATTCCGGTTCCACAAGGCTAAGGAATGGTCCATAATGTTAAAAGCATTAACGACTTTTATACTAACTGCGATCCCAGTTCTCTCGTATAATAGAAAAGTCGTTAATTAATTAAAAAGTGAAGGAAAATTCTTTACAATAATATCTAGTTATAATATTCTCCTGACGAAGGAAGGGTGCTTCTGAAACCGGTAGAGTGTTTTAAAATAAAAGTGGTCTTAAACAAATTTATGTGTTTTTTTTTATTGTAAATTATGGCAAGCTACAAAGTTAGTGCTTTTTACAAATATGGAAAATTCTTTATCCTAGTACCGAAATCACCCTTCGGAATACTAGTTAGTCAAAATCAATGCAGCACAACACATTTTATTCTATCTCTCACTCTTTTAAAATGAATATTCGAGATAATTCAATTTATACGAACATTTATTTATCTATTGATCTATTGAACTGTGAACCGGGGGAGGGAGGTGGGGGGGAAGGGGGAGGGGGGAGGGGGAGGGGCGAGGGGGGAGGGGGGGCGGGGTGGGAGGGGGGGACGGGGGAGGGGGGAGGGGGGAGGAGGGAAGGGGGGAGGGGGGGAGGGGGGAGGGGAGAGGGGGGAGGGGAGAGGGGGGAGGGGGAAGGGGGGAGAGCGGGAGGGGGGAGGGGGGGGGGGGGGGGAGAGCGGGAGGGGGGAGGGGGGAGGGGGGAGGGGGAGGGGGGAGGGGGGAAAGGAACTAAGGAAGGGGGGTTAGCGGGACGGGGGAAGGGGAGAAGTGGAGTGGGAAGAGGGAGAGGGAACGCGAGAGGGGAAAGGATACGCAGGGAGAAACAATTTAGATCAAGGTATGGTATACGCAGGGAGAAACAATTTAGATCAATTCAGCTAATAAGTTGACAACAGTTTTTGATTCTGAGGCGGTACAGCTAGTTTATTTATAACATTACATTATTTGATACATTTGTATGGCAAAAATAACATAATAATAACATTGAAAAATAACTATAAAATGTGTACAAGTGTTATTATGTCTTGTGGGTCGATATTAGTTCCTAGCTAGGCCGATTGCCCGTTCTAAGGAACCAAATGCTGGTGAGAATGCAAAAAAAAAAAAAAATTTTAACAAAATGTTCATTTTAATTTTTTTAATTAAATATACATTAATAAAAATGCCAGAAAATTTATTCTGTTACAAAAAAAGAAAAAGAAAAGAAAAATTTTATTTTTTATTTTTTATTTAAATAATATACGTACTAAATTTTTACCAAATGTGCCGTTAATAGGCCATGTAAAATTTTAAGTGACATTATTTAATAGTTTTTCAGATTCCACCCTACCTAAGCCAATCAACCATTTTATTATAATTGAACTGACGTGGGACATTTTGCAAGCTTTAATATTTAATTCTAGGGGAATTTTATTATACATTTTTGGTCCAAGATATGTACATGTTTTTTGATACTTTGCCGTATTGCTCCCTGGGACCACAAGATCCTTTCTGGTGTGACTTCTTGTGACATATTTATGATCAATTTTTTGAATATTATCTAGATTTTTATGTACGTGGATAATAATCCTTTTTATATAGTTTTGACGAATATCAAGTACAACAAAGCTGATCGCTAGAATACCTATAGGGTTTACGCAAAATTACTCTAATTATGGATTTCTGGGCCTTCACAAGCGGATCTAAAATTGTTCTACCCGACGCTCCCCAACCAATGCAACCATACGTGAACGTACATTAACCCAATTTACGAGTATTTAACATCTTGTGCCCATTCTTGTTAGAGGAGAATGGGCATCTATGTGGGTTATAATATCTAGGCTCTTCTTCTCACATAATTATGGCAATCGAAATATTTGTCCCGGCTTATGCGCCACATAGATTTTATTTAACAGGTTACGGAACTGGAAAATCAACGAGTTTTCACGTAGCAGTGTAAAACGTGAACGTTAATCCTGCACTGAACACGTACGTACGTAGGTCACGTGCAAATAAAGTTAAGTATTATTACTTATCACGTGATGCCTTGTAATCATCAGAACAACAGCTCAGGACGTGGGGAGAACGTGATACAGCTTTTCAACTAATCCTATTCGCATTATTCGATGACAAATATCTGAAATGTACGATGAGCAAGGTAACTTAAAATGATTCTGAAATGTACATATTGTTGGTCCAGTTGATTAGTCAGACATCTCCGAAAAATTTGAAATTTGAGTTGAGTACGTATTCTATCTGGCACAATACTCAGATTACTCACGAACATCAACCCAATCAATCATAATGCAGAAAATCTTTTAGTAACACAATAGCACTCTCCTTAGGGTGAATTGCCTATTTAAAAAAAAATTACAATATGTTGATATTTTCTGTGTCACTAGTAGGATATTTCAAAATGTCACTCTAATGTACCGGGCCGTTATGCCTCTCGGTTAACAAACAATAATATTTGAGTTATGGTGAGCATCCCCCATTATCTTAAAACTTAGTATTTGGAGATGTCTGACTAATCAACTGGACTATAGATATATGATAAAGAACTACCAACGTTATCTTCATTATTATTTTAGCTATCTTTAAACATATAAAAATTATACTTAGAGTACCCATCAGAACCCCTACAGACTATGTTTTAAAGCGCTGAAATTAATGTCACCGAAACAATTATATACAAAAGATATTCTAATGTAAGCATTAAAAAATCAGGATAACTTTACACAGACGAACTCGGGCCGATTCACAAGATCTACATTACAACATACATTCTACCAACCTATAACTAAAACGACTTTTGGACAAAGAAATATGCAATACTTCTCTATAAAATTATTTAATTTACTCCCTCTAGCAATGAAAACCATAAAAAAATAACCGCCTTCAAAAGAAGCATTAAAATATGGATTATGGACATGGGAAGGAAGAAAATAGATTCAATTTTGCAACCTAACAAAGAATAATTCTTGTTTTGTACTTTCTTTTAGATTTAACTTCATTTTTTCTTTCTTTTAGATTTAAATTAACATTCTAACATAGGTATTTACTTATAATTCAAATAAGAAAACTTGTACAATGTGTCCTTAGAACGGGATACCCCAGTAAGGACACATTTTCTCTAAAAAACTGTAAAACAAAGAAAAATAAATAAATAAAAATAAATAAATAAAATATATGATTGCAAGATTCATCTCGAACTAAATGCTATCTAGATAGTGTCTAGGATTATTTTTCTATTTTTATTTACGTACGTGGTGCACCATCTATTGACATTTCTGCAAGTCTAGGATGAACAAGTATTTATTTATTTATTTAAAAATAATGAGAAGAAACTAAAATTATAACATTTAATCACTGAAGACAATATTAGCGACTCTCACTCGAAAATTTGAAAGAGAAACATTTTTGAGGTTATTTCCTATATTGAACAAACAGCAAGAAATTGTGAAAAACTTTGTTTAGCCTCGATAATGCAACATATTTTTATGTTGATCTCGTTTAAGTTTAATCGTCCAACCAATTAATTACAAGTGAGGTTTCCTTTCACAACAAGATGGCGGAATATTTCAGGAATGAAACAAGAATTAATATTATTGGTTTAAGGCTACGAACGCACAGGCAGGTGGCTGGCTTAGCGCCTAGAGCTTAGTGGCAAAAAACCAACACGTTGGTTTACCTGGATACACGCTAAGCGGCTATCCATCGGCTATCTACTACCTATCTAGGCTCTAGGCGCTAAGCAAGCCGCCTGCCTATGCGGACGTAGCCTAACACAATTGAAACACTGCTTCTATAAGAAACGCCTAGAACATTTCAACTTAGAACATCATAACAAAAATGACTTCAAATTTTCTTTTATAAAATTATAAATAACCACGCACCCAAGATTTATTAGAAAATTATGGTTTTACAACATATTAATTGGTTTACTACATCACCGAATGCAAAGTTAACCGTGTTAAGCTGTATGTACCTTATCCCCTGCGGCCCAAGTAGAAATTGAAAATGCGTAAATTGGCCCTTTAAGAGGGTTTAACCAGCCAGCGGACGAAAATCCACATTTCGTCGAAAGTTGTTTTTACGATCGTGCAGGGCGGTTACAACGAGAAAGATCAATTATTCTCCGTACCAGCTTTTTAAATTATAACTCAATATCGAATTTATTTCAATGCAAATTAGCTTTAATTTATACCTTCATCCAAAAATGCTGAAAGGCGTGATGATAAAACTATTAAAATAATGTACTTTTTGTAGTTATTTTTTGATTATAAGTATTAATCATTTTTCAATAATGTCTCAATTTAATAAGAATGTTAAAAAAATCTGAAATATATTAGTTTGTAAGTGCGCAAATAAATACACAAATGGACCAATTTTCGTAAAGAAACACATGAACGCACATATTTTTTAATGATTTTATTGAAACTGAAATTAAAATTCGAAAACATGCGTTTGCTAGATACTGTATTGATTTATTTTACTGCATGATTATATTATTTGAAATGGGTGTGGTATAATACAAAATCTTTTTTGAAAATTTAACAAATCTGCCAACGACCTATGGAATAACCTTATTATACTAAAAATTAAAAAAAAATCTCAAAATTTATTACATGCGAATGCTAGATAAAAGAACACAATCTTTCGAAATCCATTTATAATTTTTTGTGGAAAAGAGTCAATACGTCTAAAATCTGATTTGAAAATGACATATTTCTGGTTTTCTCTGGTAATGCCCTCTTAAAAAAGAGGATCTGTGCTCTTGGCCACAATACAACGTGTCCGGAAACTCGTAGTACAAGCGGGAAACTGGTGAATCTACATCACGTAGAGAACCCAAAAAACTTATTTTTTTCGATCTAAGCATTTCGATTTTAATATATTTTTTTTTCTATTTTTCCATTTTTTCGGCAACTAAAGGGTTAAAAAAAATTTTGAGCCCGGTTTACCCTTCGTTGCATTTTATAAGACATTACACAGCTGAAATCAACCCCCTAGTGAAATTTTTTTTCAAATTTAACCTAAAAAATTCCAACTTCGGACCCGATTTACTCGAAAACGAAAGCTCAAATCAAAAAAAGTTAAACCACAAAATCGACTCCAAATGTGATGTGGATTCTCCAGTTTCCCGCTTGTACTACGAGTTTCCGGACACCTTGTATATCAATCAACGTCTACTAACCCAAAAAACTTTCCCTTCAACCTTCGTTTCCAAAGAATCAATTTAACCTTCTCCCAACCTCTTGGGCGAATGAGTTCTTTTATTATTAACGTGACTATCCACGTTTACGGTACTGGCATAAACATACGTTTATTATAGCTATAATGCTGTAGGGATGTCGAAAGTGAACAAAAATATCAATATATTAAATATAAATTTTCAAAAGATTTTGCGTTTTTAAAATAATAGTGTACTCATCTCAATATTATCAACAGTAATTTTTATACACAATGTACATTATTTTAATGTAGAAAAATCTCAATAAAAATTATGGTATATTTATGATTATTCCTTTTTATTAGACAATGTACCTACACATATGAGGTACTATTAGTGATCACAAATACAAATGCAAAGACAATAGATTTGTAAGCTATTAATGGTTAAAATTTCAACCGCCAGATGTCATGACCCAATACAGTTACTTTTTTCCGATCGTTCTATACGGTTTTGGATTCTAGTGACTTTATTTATTTTTTATTTATTTATTTATTGACGCCCTATTGGGCTTTTACATATAAAATACAAATTTCATTTATAACAGCAGTATCACACAAAATAAAAAAAGATTAAAAAATTTACAAATAAAGCATAAACTCAATGTAAAATAATAGGAATACATCTAATGCTAATTCCACATGGATGACTTTAGGGAACTCGTATGTACATATACCTACGAGCAATAAAAACATTAAAAATAATCAAAACACATTAATTTTTACTGAATTACTCGTTGTATGCTTTTGAAATAAGAACAATAAAAAAAAACAGTAAACATAAGAAAATTGAAATAAAATAAAATGATTTCTCATTCATTATTTGTATCTAAAAAGTGGTGGACTAATTTGGCTTTAAATGAATCGAAATTTAAATTAAAAATGTCAGCGACATCAGTTAGTTCATTGCCCAACCTGTGTATTCTTTTCATCACAGAATTCGTAGCGAAGTTATTGTTGTAAAATAAAATGTTTCGTCTAGTATATTTTGGAGGTATGTGTAAGGATAACAAGTTTATAGCGTCAGGGCAGTCCAACCTTGAATGAACAATTTTATACAATAAAAGGAGATCAAATATTTTTCGCCTTTCAGATAATTTCGATAAGTTAAGTTTACTGCGTAAATTGACATAATTGATTTCAATAATAGGAACACCAATTTTGAAATTAATAAAACGTAAAAATTTATTTTGAATTTTTTCAATTTGTGAACAATGAGAGTTGAAATGAGGACACCAAATGCTTGAACAGTATTCCACCTGACTTCTAACCAAAGACGTGTATAGTAATTTTATGGTTTTTATGTTATTAAAGTCTTTAGCGATTCTGAGGATAAATCCAAGCATTTGTAATCCCTTACTGGTAATGCTAATAATGTGATTCAAGAAGCGTAATTTGGAGTCAAAGATAACGCCAAGGTCGTTGAATTCAAAGACTCTTTTTAGAGTGGCATTGTTAATTGTATAGGGGTTTTAGATCTATGAAACTTATCTACTTTAGTTACATAAATAAAATTAAAACGAATGTGCTTTAGACCACACGACTGAAGTCATTAGGGCTTAAACATTCATTGGAAGGTAGGTAATTATCCTTCGATCTTTTGTGTATTTTTTAATGCTAACCCCCTCTGTCTGTGATGTACAGTATACGAGTACATAAGAGTCCTACAATTTCAATACCCGCTATATCCGATTTTTTGACAAAATGATCTGAGTACGACATCTTGTTCAGATTTTTGCGAGGAACAAGACTAACTTAAAATTGAGTTTCAAAACCTCCCTCATCACGACCAAAAACCATGTAAAAACTGCGAGTGAGAAACAAAACCCGCTATATCATTCAAGAAATTACTATCAAAACCCGCTATATCGGAATTCAACCAATCACGAGCAGTTATTTTGCCAAGATGGCGGGTGTAGAAACACGCCCCTCAGATTAGTTGAGTTTCAAAAGCCTCATTTATATTCCATATAAATCACGAAGTGAGTTTCAAAATCCGCTATATCCATTTTATTTATCCAAATTACTTAAATATTTCTGGAGATACATTGAAAAATTAACACTTTTCGAATGTATATTGGGCCAATTCATTATATGTTAAAAAAAAAAATTCCATTTACGCTAGAGATGGGACAGTTTTTTTGCGGTTTTCTCCGAATCAGTGAAAGTTGATATAGCGGATTTAGAAATTGAACAACTCAATAAATAAAGTAAAAAAACGGTGATTTGTTATCAATTTCGTTTTATGTATTTTGGTAGTAGCCAATTATTCAGTTCAAAAGCTTTACAATTCTCACGTTCACCATCGAAGCATATTAATGTTGGCGTCGAGACAATGTAGTACTCCCAACCTTGTCCCATTCGATTAGTTTTCATGAAGCACTCATATTCGGTACAAAGCGCGATAATTTACTACGAATTACTCGGGGTTTCAGCGTCGCGACGCCAAACGCCTGAGAGCTGTTGTAATTTTTCAACTCGCGCTAATGTATGTAGCAGTTAATAGCCTAACGAAGTCTGGAGTTAATGGCTGTAAACGGATTCAAACCATTCTACGAGGCACAACGCAGTGCAGACAAAGGCATTTTCACATTATTATTATATGATGAAGTAAAAGCAGACAACATATCGTACATAATTGTAAAAAAAGTTTATACCTGGCTAAGTTTGAAACATGGTTATTTTAAGCTGATAAAAGGTTGTTGTTTTTGATAAACCCTAATCCGCTATCAAGGCCGTGCTTATTATGTTTAGAATTGATTGTACCTAGATTCAAGTGCACGGAGTATAATTATATACAAACAGGCTATTCCAACATAAGGCACATGATAACAAACGGCCCATTAATCAGCGGCTGAGAATTCAAATTTCGTCCAAAGATGATCTTTCTATCGTACCCTTGCAACTCCATAGGGCGGTTCCGATGAGAAAGATTGATAATTGATGATCGCAAAGAAGACATAGTAGCGGTAGGGGATTGCAGGATGTAAGTTTGAAAAATCCATGCTTCTCAAAAGGACAGTTGTGGCCTGCTCACGCATCGGAAAATCTTCGCATTCATTCGTGTACCCACCAGACGGAAAAACAAAACAATATTTAGTCCACTTAAAAGCAATTTTAATCCGGTAGAAGAAGAATGAGAGATATGTAAATACGAATGTTAGATGAAGCGCGCTAATATTAAAAACGATAATATTTCAGCGAAAATTGTGAAAATCTTTAATAAAACATGACTCGTTTAAAATAGAGCAAAAATCTCGTGAGGAATGTTTAAAATAGCATTTAAAGAAATACTGTGAATTTTTTGTTACAAATAACTTGTAGACTGACAGAAAAAAACGTGTTTATTTTAATTTTCGGGACATATTTTACGATTTTTTTCTATCAAGGGAATTTCATATAATTGCCGTTTCAGTGAAGGGAATGTATATGTATATATATAATCTTCAAGAATAACATATATTATTTTAAGAGCTTTAAAACTTAAAGTATTTATGGAAAATATGTAATAAATCGATAGAAATGCGGGAAAATGCGGGAATGCGGGAAACCGGGCCTAAATAAAACGAATTAAAACATCTTTCTTTGGGTAGTTTTGAAACACATGCCAGGTAATCGCAAGTAATAAATAAATAGAGTCGAATATTGTCACCGCTTATATATTATTTTCAAATTAATTTCATTTCAATATAAAACCGACGAAGAATAATTGACTGAAACTACTCGAAAACCAAAGTTCTGAAGACTGGGTTGGACCTCAGTTCAACGATTTGAAAATAATAATGCCGCAACGTTTTCAATTAAGATTTATTTAATGCTGAATAGATTAGGGTTAAAGGATTATTCCACCCCATTAGCCAAAAAGTTTTCAAAGAAAATCTATTGGAAAATTTAATTTTAACTATTATATCTCGCTTTGGTATCGTGCCAAAGAATTTACACTCCTGAAAATCAGCGAAATCAGTTTAAGCTCGAATTAGCTCAGTGGTTAAATCAGAGCCCCGGCAAGGCTAAGGTCCTGGATTCAATTCCTAGATGCGACCGTACCTTTTTCTGATGTTTCAACTTTTCGTTTCTGTTAAGCGCTTGCATACTGCTTACTAACAACGTATGCAAGGACACTGGAGGTCTAGATTCGTTTAAAATAAATAAATGTAGCTTCGTTTAACAAAAAAATTAGAACCTTGCGAGAGTCTTGAAGGAGTAACCATCTGTTACTTATACCTATAACCTCCACTGTTTTCGTTTGTGTGTCTTCCTTCCAAACAGGTGCTTGGAGTATATGCTAGATACAATCACCCGGCGCTTGCCACCTCGTGGACTTTCACCAAAGTCTTTCTGTCCCATTGTCTTGTCTATATTTTGTCATCCTAACACATGTTGAATCTTGTATTTCCCGCCAAGCACTTACATACTGCTTACTAACAACGTATTCAGGGACATTGTAGGTCTAAATTCGTTCTAAACTAAATGTAGCTTCGTTCTTTCAAAAAAAATAGTCCTTGCGAGAGCCTTAAAGGAGTAATCATCTGTTACTTATACCAGGGCGGGTAAGTGGTGGATAACCTCCAATGTTTTCGTTTGAGAGTCGCTAATATTATCTTCAATTATTGAATAAGTTTAAGATAAACTGGAAATTAGGTTAAATTTTATAATAAGGTTCAGCAAAACCCATATTGAACACATGAACAAAATAAAAAAGTGAAATTAATTGAAAAAACTACAGGTTTTAATTACTTTTTTCGACTTCATGTTTCAAGCTTTTGTGGTGATTAAAATTTTTTTCACCATGGACGTGTTTTTCATTTTCAGTTTTAAAAGAAGTTTTTTGAAAATGACCTGTTTAGTTTCGAACTCCTCTTATTTTATGGAAATAAAACAGAAAATACTCTCAAAGCGTTAGTCCTGACGACACGAAATTTGTACAGTTTTAACTGTCTGGATTTTCTAGATGTTTACGTAAGTATTTTCTACTAATAACGTTATTTCCATCACGATTCCATAAATAACTCTTTAAATATGTTGGATTAAAACTAAAAATAAAGTTTTGATGGTCAAACTAGTAGAAACAAAAAAGAAACGTGCCGATGTCTAAATTAAAAATGGTCAAAGAAAACAAAACTAAAAAATCTTATTGGAAGAATAACAAATGATACTCGTATAACCTTAGCCCCAAAAACACAAGAAAGTGTCTGAAACGAAGCAAAAAAATGTATATTTGTGCTACTTATAATGCTCTAGAGAAAAGTTTGTGTTTCCATTGTCTTAAATTGCCGAAGGAAATGAGAATGGTACCCACGCTGTAAAAGTATTATGTGAGATTGTAAATTGATGAAAGACAATTTGTTTTGCCTTTTTGTTTTTCCCGGTCAAAAGTTTGTTTGTTTCGTGTAACGGATCTTTTTGACATTGAAAAGTTTTGTTCTGTTAGAAGAGATTTATTTTTTAAATCCACAAATGGATGATATTCTGAAGTTTAGGCCATTCGTATTAGCGATACGTAATGTAAAGGAAAGAATAATACTTATTCATTTTAAGTAATGTAAAGGAAAGAATAATACTTATTCATTTAAAGCAGTGATTCCCAACCAGTGGTCCGCAAGGGCTAGAATATGGTCCGCGAAAGATTTAAAACTTTGAATGAATGCGCGCCGGTTAATAAAAGCGAGCGAGTACATTTTCTTTTGTCGTGCTCAGCAGTTTGTGTTAGTGATTCTATTTGGCTGTTTAGTTATTCGACCATAGGAGAGTGCGCATTTTGCAATGACCTCTTTTAATAAAAACTTATTATTACAAAACAGATTTTGTACGTTAGTTTACCTATGTATGTCCGTGTTTGTAAACTAAGGGTGTTTTTTTTAGAGGTTTGGTTTTGAAACTAGAACATTGTTTCTACAGATTGTCAATTTGACAGTTGATTTGTAGTCAGTACGTTTTGCCATTTCACCATCAGAACAGCGCTTGCAAATTGTGCACGTTTATTTTATTGTGTTTATTTATTTTTTTAATTTTATTTAGTTTATTGCGGGAAACATTTGGTGAGCGCATAATTTCTCTCACACCATTAGATTGATTTATTTGGGGGTATGTGAAGTCACTATAGTCTATGCTGATAAACCAGTGACGTTGGACCATTTAGAAGTCAACTTTCGCCGTGTTATTGCCAATATATGGCCCCAGTTGCTCGATAAAGTTGTCGAAAATTGGACTTTACGATTGCGCTTCATTCGAGCTAGCCGTGGCGCTCATGTGCCAGAAATCATATTTAAAAAATAATGGCATAAAATTATATATTAAATAAAGCCAATATCATAGACATTAACATTATTTTAATGTGTTTTTATTCATTTTGAATTTCCACTAAAAAAAAAAGATTTTTCAAGTTAAAAAAAGTTACTTAATGTTAAACGTTTAGATTAAAGATTATTTTTAGATTGAATCAGTTTATTTTTAACTTTGTGGTCCCTGTTAACAATAATGAAATCAAAGTGGTCCCTGGTCAAAAAAAGGTTGGGAACCACTGATTTAAAGTCATGTAAAGCCGAGACAATAAAACTTATTTATTTTATGTTACGTAAAGGAGAGGTAATAAAACTTATTCATTTTAGGTAATGTAAAGGAGAGATAGTAAAACTTATTCATTTTATGTAATGTAAAGGAGAGATAATAAAACTTATTCGTTTTAAGTAATGTATTAAAACTTGATTTTACGTAATGTAAAGGAGAGTTAATAAAATTTATTCATTTTATGTAATGTAAGGGAGAGATAATAAAACATATTCATTTTATGTAATGTAAAGGAGAGATAATAATACTTATTTATTTTACGTAATGTAAAGGAGAGATAATAAAACTTATTTATTTTCGTAAAGTACATAAAGAAGAGATAATAAAACTCACTCAGTTTCGTAATGTAAAGGAGAGATAACAATTATTATTTATTTAAGATGTAATAGTACTTATTAATTATTGTGTGTGAAGGCTGATCATTTATTCTTCAAACGTTTTCAATTCAATTCATTTTTTTTATTTTTTTTAGTCGTGTTGAAATGTTTTAATTAATTCTACTCTTTCATGGAAACTTGTGGCTGGAAGAGTAGTGTACTTTTTTAATGCTATATTATAAGTAAATTACAATGTGAAATTAAAAATAAAACAAAATTTAACTTATTTGATAAATGAAGTATCACATGGAAACTGAGTTATAAGTTATTCTTATGATTAAATTAGTCGGAAACTTATTTTTATGACGTCTTTAAAATAGTTACATTTAATAGTGAATATAATACAAACCAGTAAAGTTCCAACTATAATATTTCTTGTAATGATTACAAATAAGAAAGAAAGAAGATATTAAATGTTGACCGGTCAGTGGTTGAGTGGGCATAGCGCTTGGGTCTCACCGGAGTGTAGCGTGTTCGATTCCTCGGCTGGCTAAGTCCTCCATCACAACACAAGCAACATTTTCGGCTTTCTGTGGTGGTAGTACGAGATTTTAAAACATTGTTGGATTATTAGTAACCCGGGAATGTTTGTATTTCTTTTTAAAAATTTAAATTTAAAAATTTAATGTAATAATTAACGGCACAAAGCATTAATTTTACGGTGAATTACCTGATTTAAAAATATGTAATACTAGGTACATAGTACATTGAAAGGTTAATTAATTTTAAAAGTTTCAAGAGTAGATACAGTGGAAAGTGTCAACATCTCTTAGGGAATTGTAAGATGTGCAGATACGTTGACCGGTCAGTGGTTGAGTGGGCATAGCATTTGGGTCCCACCCAGGCGTTCCGTGTTCGATTCCTCGGCTGGCTAAGTCCTCCATCACGACTCAAGCAAAATTTTCGGCTTACTGTGGTGGTAGTAGGAGATTTTCAAATATTGTCGGGTTATTCTTAACCCGGGAATGTTTGTCTTTCTTTTCAAAGGAAAAAAAAACTTTCGAGCAAAGAGTTTTAATAATAATATTTAAGTAAATAGGAGTAATATTAAAAGTACCGCATCGAAACGACAAGTTTACAATTCTTTAATTTGTTTAAAAGGATAGACTAAATATGTAGCATTGAAAAATTCAATTGAGAATGTAATTTCTAGAACTCCTCGGATGGTAATTTCATCAAAACCAATAGATGTTGTGGCTTTCATCGTACTTGGAATTCATGCAGGTATCCAACATACATCCAGTGGAGATATTTCTATTCCCAAGTAACATTCTACCAATGAACACCCGGGACTAAAGATACTTTTGGGATTAATAAAACATCTTCTGCATTACATGTCTCGATGATTCCAGAAATGTATTGAATTAGGAAGTAAGAAGATGGTTCTACTTGGCTTCAATATTTTAGAACACTAGATAATAGAATGTTGTATGGTTATGTAAGATAATTAATTATTTAAAAGATTCTTAATACAATAGTGACACTAGAATTACAGCTGCCTGGAATCAGTGTGATTATTTATCATACTCGATATTCAAGGTTGGTTACTTATCATACTTAATATTCAGGTTGATTACTTCTTATTCTCAATATTCAAGGTGATTACTTATCATACTCAATATTCAAGTTTGATTACTTATCATACTGAATATTCAAGATTTATTACTTATTATACTCAATATTCAAGGTTGATTCCTTATTATACTCAATATTCAAGGTTGATTACTTATCATACTCAATATTCAAGGTTGATTACTTATCATACTCAATATTCAAGGTAGATTACTTATCATCCTCAATATTCAAGGTGATTACTTATCATACTCAATATTCAAGGTTGATTACTTATCATACTCAATATTCAGGGTTGATTACTTCTCATTCTCAATATTCAAGGTTGATTACTTATCATACTCAATATTCAAGGTGGATTACTTATCATACTCTATATTCAAGGTTGATTATTTATCATACTCAACATTCAAGGTTGATTACTTATCATTCTCAATATTGAGGGTTGATTACTTCTCATTCTCAATATTCAAGGATGATTAGGTACTTATCAAACTCAATATTCAAGGTTGCTTACTTATCTTATCATACTCAATATTCAAGGTTGATTACTTATTATACTCAATATTCAAGATACATTACTTATCATTCTCAATATCCAAGGTTGATTACTTATCATACTCAATATTCAAGGAAATGATCAGGTAGGGCAGCGGGGGGATCCATGTAGGGCAGATCTAGTAATTTGTATCACAAATCTAATAAGTGGTCTTTAAGGACTACACTAAACAGTATGTATAATGAAGGTCTGGGTCTACAGTAAAGGTAATATAAATAATAAATGTGTTTTATTGGCTTCATCGAATAAACATCTTCAAAAGTGGATAAACGTCAACACAATATTCACAAATGATATTAGATAAATGTGTAGGCAAAATATAAGCATACATTTAACATATTTCGAATTTTTCGGAACAATTTCTGTTGATTAAAACCTTCTTGGTAAATATAATAAAACGTCGTCTGCGGTTCCCTATCTGACTTCAATAAAACCAAGAGTTTTTCCCTGGGTAAATATTAGGTTGCAAAAGCAATTTCAATCATTCCGAGAAGGGGTAGTACATTTGATGCTAGCATCTCGAGTAAACGTACCAGGTACTGGCATTTAGTCTTAGCCTGGGGAACGTGGCTAAGAATATCCGTAATGTCAACTCCAGACATCTGAAAAAACCAATAAGTACACGAGAGTACAAGATTGATAAATCTGCGGAAGAGACAAATGGATTACACATTAGTATATTTCAAATCGAGCAAGTTACATATACTAAAGAACAAAGCAAATATGTCATGTTATCATTTTACCAATTTTATTGACCCATGAAAGTTACTCCTCAGGGCTTCGAAATTGGACCGCTTTTATTTGTGATCCGCGAACTCCATAAAGCTTCTCTGTAAATCTGTAGATTTACAACGCGGAGTATAATATCTTCCATCAATTTACTTACTTTGTTAACGGTCGTTCGGTTTACGCAAATCCATTTTTTTTTTCATAAAATATTTACTTTTATAAATATATATATAATACGGGCCCATATTTTTCTAGTTGGAATGACATTTTATTACATTGATTGCGCAGAGAGATTCTGTAGCGCTGATGGACGTTACTTCGTCGAGATCCTAAATCTGGTTATGGAAAGATAAATTCATTTCACTCGGGATTGCGAAATTCTGACAAAATGTGAGATGGAAGAAAAGTTTTACAAAAAAAGCTACCGGGTTTCTTGAAGTTACAACGAAGTGTAAGTGTAATTGCTTTTTGAAAAATCTTAAAGGATTGCACATTTGTCGCTTAACGTTATAAAGTCAACGTTCTTGCCCTTACACCTTTGCAACACCCGTACCCCGCGGATTTTTAACCAGCTATTCCTGAGCATATTGAGAGTAAAAATGTAGATGTCATTTTGCTGTTCGATGATATTTTGCTTCATAAAAACAAACAAAAAAATCCGTCACACGTCGCTACTGATCCTATACTTCACAACGGGATCTATCCATACGCGCGCTGTTTCGTGTGTTACCGTGCTGTTAGAACGAGACGGATTGCTTATCATGCGACCGGTTTCACGACAACCCAACAAAGTGGCATTTCAACACCCCTTTGAAAAGTCTTTAAAAGTTTTTCTTTAAATAGCCCAAAACCTAACCCATCGTAACCTATTTAACCATTTTTTTTCGTCACTTTCAATGACTTTTAAAAGTGTTGAAGTTGCATGATTCTGAGTTGTCAGGTCACTAATGCTACCCGCCGCTATGCTATACCGGACTACCGGACCACTCAGTTGCGATGTGTGATGGAGAAATATTTTCATTATTTTTAATTGAAAAAATAATCATCGGACAGCAAAATGACATGTAATATTTTTTACTCCGATTGTGCCCAGGAACCGCTGGTTAAAATCCTTTGGGTACATGCTGTTACAGTCGCTGTTAGGCTGCAGTATTTCTAATATACTAAATATGAATTTTGTGTAATGACTGAAAAACCTTTATTTGTTTTACAACTACTATAGTGTTTATTTAATGTACCCATAGAGATTCATTTTAAATAGATAATTCAATTTTGAGAATAACCGCAGAGAATCATACAATGCTCATTCAGAATATGAAGAAGGCTTTCAATTATTTGCCAGATGCAACGAGAAGGTGCAAGAGAAGGTTTCAAGGTCTTGAAAGTTTTCAGTTTCATGTTGATGAAATTACAATTTATTGTAAGAGCTGTACTTCTGCAGTTGACGCCATTTACCCTAGAACAATAGATTGCGGCGGAGCTTATTGTTTTCCAATTTCCTTTATTCCATCGCAATATCTTCTCTATCCATATGCAGAATAATTTTGTAATATTATTATCCGTGTAAATGTCAAAAGAAAGGTTCTTTTTGCTGAGTCAGGTTATAACTAATTCTCTTTTGAAATGTCTCTCTCGTGTCCGCCACGAAGCTGTAAAAAGGGACAAACGATATACATACGTAATCCTTTGCGTCATAATGTAAGTACTGGAGGTAGACTTATGTTCAATTTTTATTTACGTCACTGTTGGAATGTTCAAAAAAACTTTATTACAGAGGTTCGCAAGTAATTCTTTCGGGATATTCTAATATTAATGTATTATTGCAATGTAAATTACTATCTCAAGGCAATCGTAATCAATAAATAAGGTGCCTTTGGGATGCTTGCCGTATTTATTTATTTAAACAAGGGCCTTAATTTCAATTTGGAGGCGAGTTTGGGTACCGCCGCCCCGGGAACCAACGCGCAACGCCTCTGCCATAGGTCATCGTTGTTCGCTACGCTTGGTGACTCGGTAGGGGTGCCCGGGTTCGTGGGGTGAGAATTATTCGGATCTTGGTGGCGGATGCGTCTGTCCACCAAATGCGTGGCAGGTCGGATCGAAAGAGTTTGGTGAAGGGAGAGCTTTTGGCCTATCAAGCAGGACTCTCCCGAAACATCGCCTTGGACTGCAATGGGAGGAATAGATTCGTCCATCACTCCTGGACACACTGACCCTCAGATTCCTAGCCACTCCTCACACCTTTTTCCTTCCCAGAACTTCCTCTCCTTCCTTTCATAAAAAGACCCTCTACACAGGATACTCAAAGATGACATAGATCCTGAGGGGAATTAATTTCCTCAGGGCCTCCTTTGTGGAGCTAACGCAAAACAATAATAAACGTGTTTTAAATATTACAATGCTGATAAAAACCTAAAACAAACCTGGTTAAGTATAGCCATTGTTGTTTAACAGTTGTGAAAATTTTAAAACATGTTTATTTGTAAGGAGCTTGTCAAGAAGTTGGTTTGAGACTTCGTCGGTAGAGAATAAATAAAAATAAGTGAAACAATTTAACTTTGTTTGAACCACTTTTATATTTGAGTAAATCCGACCGGTTTCAGATCGCCCGTTCCTTTTTCAGGACAAATGTATACTGATTTGACAGTTTTGAAATATGGATGGGAACAATGTATTATTATTGTAGGGGTGGAGCCGTTGCTAGGTATTAATGAAGAGTGGGTGGGTAGGGGAACATATCCATGATTGGGCTGTAAGACAATATTTTTTGTGTGTTGATAATAGATTCATTATTTTTAAGGGATTTTTTATTTATTTCCAAGGTTTCTAAATTATCTAAGCGTTTTCCTTTATGATTAACACGAAGAATATTTATCCCCGTATTTTTTTCAAAATTATGGTTATTTTCAATGATATGGTTAGCGAACTCAACAAAAATTATTATTATTAAGACACCTTACATGTTCTTTGATTCCGATTTCAAAATTACGAGTTGTTTTTCCAATATAAAATGAGGGACAATCATTACATTTGAGTTTATATATTCCGGAATTAGTCAATTTATGGCCTTTATCTTTAGCTTTTCTCAAAAAATTACCGATGTTTAAGTTTTTGAGGGTAGAATTTTTGTAAGCAATATGAAAACAGCAAACAATCGTAAACATAATTAGATGTTCGAAGGGAAATTTGTTTAATATTGTTTTTGTAAATTCTACAGAAAAGCCCCAATTGCCCGGAGCCAATGGAACTATAGCATCCCCAATTAAAGTATTTTGTGAGGCTGCAGGAAGTACGGAAAGGAAGGAGATGAATAGAGGAAGGTTGGGAGAACTTTTGGGAATAACTTTACAATCGAGCAATAGAAAAACGTTGCTTAATTTCAACTGGGGATCCAAGAGATTAAACGAAATAAACAAATATTGCTGTAATTAATGCGTATTTAGAAAGCTAATAATTTGCTTTACCGTTGGGAGATCTCTAACTATCTTTTACTGTTGGGATCTCTCTCTTTTACTGTTGGGGGATCTCTAATAACGTTACAATCGAGCAATAGAAAAACGTTACTTAATTTTCATCTGGGGATTAAAGAGATTAAACGAAATAGACAAATATTGCTGTAATTAATGCGTATTTAGAAAGCTAATTATTTGCTTTACCGTTAGGATCTCTCTCTTTTACTGTTGTAATCTCTCTCTTTTACTGTTGGGAGATCTCTAATAACGTTACAATCGAGCAATAGAAAAACGTTACTTAATTTCATCTGGGGATCTAAGAGATTAAACGAAATAGACAAATATTGCTGTAATTAATGCGTATTTAGAAAGCTAATTATTTGCTTTACCGTTGGAAGATCTCTAACTATCTTTTTACTGTTGGGATCTCTCTCTTTTAAAGTTGGGAGATCTCTAATAACGTTACAATCAAGCAATAGAAAAACGTTACTTAATTTTCATCTGGGGATTAAAGAGATTAAACGAAATAGACAAATATTGCTATAATTTAGAATGCTTTCGTATTTGGAATGCTAATTATTTACTTTACCAGCTTCCTACTAAATGTTCATGAAGTTGTAAATCACTTGGAAGTGTCTCGTAATTCAACAGTGGTACGCGAACCTCAGTTTTCGGCCCCTACATCATTCCATGGAATATGACTATTCAACCATAACTGCGGTTAACAACTGTCCTCGAAATACACAGTTCCACAACTTCCAGCGAAATAACATTGTTAACTTAAGCTTTACAAACCAGCAGGAAGTTGAATTGAGAGTGAATACCTTTTTAGTATGAAATTACTTCATACAAATAATGATAAATTATATAATATAAATGGTTTATTTCATTCACTAGGTTTATTCAAATGTTCGTAGAAAATAAATATTTCAAATTCGTAGAAAATATATCTATTAACTTACTAGCTGGTTCCCGGCATTGGTTCCATGGTTCAGTGGTTCCATGCATTGCAATGCCATATTCAAAAAAAAATTATTTCTCCCGGCATGTCCTTTCCCGTGCGTCCCTGTTCCCCTCCCACCTACCTGCCTTCCATATCCCCTCTCCCGCTCTCCCGTACCGCCAACCCCCTTCCCACGTTTCATATATTCAGTCCCAGTATATTCAGTTTTCAAACAGCTCGCGTGCCACCTATTACAATTTTTTTTATTAAAATTTTCATTTGTCATCTATCTATATAAATAAAAATGAATCGCCGAAATGTATGTATGCGCCTAACTTCCGAACTACTGCACCAATTTGGATACTTCTTTTTTTTATGTGTTCGTTATTATCAGGGCAAAGTTTTTATAAAACTAATGGTGAGCTCTGGCATTATGAAATTTGTTTAAAAAAAATGGAGTAGATGTTTGAGCTGTTTGAAAACTGAATGTACCGGGTCTAAATGGAATGCGAGAGGGGGAGGGGAACTCGGGTAGGCGGTTCTCGGGAGGAAGGGGGGGAAGGGAACCCGGAAGGGGGAGGGGAATTTGGGAGGGGGGAGGGGAAATGGGGAGGGGGGGTTCGGGGGGGAAAGAGGGGGAGAGAGAAGGTGGAGGAATCCGAGTGGGAACGCGGGAGAGGAAAGGGAGGCGGAAGGGGAACGGTACGAATCAATTTCTTTATTAAATGGCATAGCAACGCATGCCGGGGACCAGCTAGTTTTTGTATATTAAGTATAAGAACAACCAATCAAATTTGGTACCTATTTAAAATATCTATAATTTTTAATTCGTTCAAAGTATTAGGAGAGTACTTCAAATAAATTCATTAATTTAGAGTTCCGGAAATTAAATTTTGATTTAACAATCATTGTATTGCAAAATGTCATTCTCAAAATTTGACATTTTTGACAGTTTCGCAAGAGTTTTTGCAGTGATCAAAAAACTTTTCAGATGTGTTGTCGTGTGGTTGTAATAATCCAGAAATCTCCGCGGGGGTTTAAAGAAGGTATTTTGAAAGTTTCAAACGTTTCCAATGCTTAATATAGCAATACATAGACATTTCATATATACCTACTAAAGCAAGCATAGGTGGATTTTTACATATTTAATATTTTTGAACGTGATTATCGGCTTCGTGAGTTTAAATGGAAAAATATGAGAAAAACAATCTTGTTGCGTATTTACCAAGGTTATGAAAATTGCCAACCCTCAAGTGACATTTCATATACATATATATTTTTATTTATTTATGGGGTACCTACTCTACTGTAGTTATGGAAATCGTTTTAAGCTAACTAACTCTTAAACAACATCCAATATAATCATTAATTTATTGAGTACCTACTCCCATCCCTAAATCAAAACGATATTGACTAAATATGTCAACTACCGTCAGTTATCAATATTTGTATAATAATATTTGTATTTACCAACTTGATATTTGCGAGCACAGTCACTTGAAATATACCGACCGACGACTGAAAATTTTTGGCGCGGCCTCAATGGTATCAGATATGATTCGGTCAACTGTCAATATACACATACTTTTTGAATTAAGTCGTTCGTTATGCAAAATTACTGACTCAGTAATGAATGGAGTTGAACTAACGAGGCTCTTAGAATTGAAAGAAGTTGTACAGGCGGTGAGTTGAATCGATTAGGACATATGACGCTATATTGATTAAGGCTTGGAGAACCGAAAGTTGTTCACATAACACCCCTTTTAGCTGCCAATTCACGTTTAGGTTAGTATTTCAAATCAACATTGCCAGTTTATTAATATTTTAACGTAATTGTTTGGCGCTTGACATTTCGGAACGCCAATTCATAGAAAACACCTTTAGTATTTCCAGCGTATATCGACATTTTATTTATTTCCTGTCAATATCGGTTCGGATGTCAATAGTGAAACCGTGCCCGGAATGTCGTTATAAAATCATCGGAAGTAAAGCCTTTCGATCCGATATTGTAAAGATATCGATCTCTCTGCGCTAGACCCCCTCAGGCGTCCTTACTCTTCTTGCATTTACTTACCTATATGTGAATTTAATTCATCAGTCAATCCAATTCATCAGTCAATCCAATTCATCAGTCCATTCAATTCATCAGTCAATTCAAAGTCCCCTTCTCAAACAAATTTATTATCCTTAGAGTTCATTTCAAATTTTCTAGTTCGCATGCATGCATGAATACCTACAGCACACACGCTCCGGGGGTTTCATTTTTACTGCATTCATTCCCATGCTATTTATGTGTAACTCTTGAACAGATGCTACGAGGAATGAATTCTGGTTGGGAAAATGCGAAACAAGCTGCAATATAAATCTAGCATTTTTAAGTACACTTCCCTCATACAAATCACGTACAAGCCTGAAAAGAAGCAGAATGTTTCGCTTGCGCTAGTCCCAGGGAGAGATCGTATGCACGTCATTGACGATCGCCCTAAAAATCTTCTCACACGTCTAGTGTGAAAAAGAAAAAGACTAATACTAGAATATTGAATGTCTCTTATCATGCTCACATAGACATTTTGCGAATGTATTTTTTATTAAATTTTTCTTTTTTCATTGTTGTTATACTGATATTTTATGGTGAAGGCGGATGATGAGGATGTTATATATTTGCACAATTAGGACACGTATGTATTGTACAGCTGTGATCTAGCTAAAGGAGCTGTAGGAGCTAAAAGGAGAGCGAGCAATAAGAAACATCACCTTTCATACCATGCATCTGCCATCTCGCTCTTGCATATTTGAAAGCAGGAGTACCACCAAAACCATTCTCACAATTGTTTTGATGGTAACAAAAATTGGGGATTTTTCGACCACCATGCCAGGCGGCACATGCCCGTGTTATGGCGGTCGAAATGATGATTGTAGAACCAATATGTTATTTCCAGTTATAAAAACAAGAAAGAAAAAATAATTCGTGAAACGCATTCTATGGTAATAAAATTCGCACAGGAAGAGCCAGAAATTTAACAAACCCCTCAGTAACGTAAGCAAGTATAACGATAGCAGTCAAGTACAATAAGCGTGTTTACTCGTCAACGCGTGTGTATCCATAGAAACTGTTATAACTTCGTTATTGTTTTAGTTACATCCGTAAAATAAAAAGTGAAAGGTCGATAGTGAATCATGCTGCACGTCTCTATTCAAGTTGTCCATAGAAATACCTAAAGAACATTCTGTCAGACGCGCAGTCTGACAGATAATTTATCCCGCCAAATTTCCCACGGGCGGGTCGCCCGCTCCCGACATTGTTAATTTTTATTAAACATTTTTATATGAAATGATTGAAAAGTGAGGTGACAAAAATGTTTATTACACATTTATACAATAGAATAAGTATTGTTGTTTACATAATCTGTGATTTTAGTACCGTTTTTACATAAATACATCACGTGAGTCATTTTGACATTTTTTTAATGTTTGCATTCTAAATTTTAATATTTACAAATATTAATATTTATTTATAATATAATAATTCGAAAGCCTTTTTTGTAACCTGTCTAAAACAGTTATTACTATTTGGCTACGTTCAGAAATGTTTCATTTATAGAGCATTTATTGTGAAACGGTAATAACACAAAGTTTTCGTAAAATGTCATTTCGTTTAAGACATTTAAAGTGCAAATTGGCGATTTTCTGAGGGGTTAACTGCATAATTATTCGTTATTTATTTTATCATAAAAATAATATGATAGTCATATGAATAAAAGTTCCTGTACGAAACGAGTTATTTTTAGATCTGTAACACTTAGGATGGGTTGTTTCCTTCGACCAAGTATTCCCGGTCCCGGTAAAAACTAACGCGGTCCGGACGGCTAACACTGAAATTAGTTTCAGTGTAGACCTTGAAGACCGATAAAAGGTACAACACAAAGCACTATGCGATCTAAACGGTGCAAAACAATGCACGCACTTTTCCATAAATGGGCCTTAAGCCAATTTTATTTGGTTTCTGGCGTCATTGTGTATCTCACAGGGCACGTCTAGATATCATACGTCAATGGTTGTTTCAAAAGATATGAACAATTCATCAAGTATTTGAAGTTAATTTTCACGTTCTGCGAAAGTTCTATTCAGTTTTATGAAGCGACTGGCCTATGATGATGTACTGTAGTTCACAGCATATGGGGTGAGATTTGTCTAGATATTAGTGGCGGATGCGTTTTCCCACCTACTGCGTGATGGGCCGGATCCGGAGATTTTGGTTGAGGAACACTTTTTGAACTCTCCAGCAGGGCTCTCTCGACCCATTGCCTTGTACCACAGTGGGAGGGATGAATTCATACGTCTGTCACTCCTGGACCCATCCCCCTAGATACCTACCCACCCCTAACACCCTTTTCCTTCCCAGAACTTTCTTTCCCAAAAAAAGATGATAGGTCCTGAGGGATTTTTCTGTCCTCAGAGCATCGTCTGTGTAAAAAATGTATTTTTTGTTTTTAGTTTACAGTTTAAAGCATTTTAACAACAGATTTTAGGTAAAACAACTTTCTCAACTTCTTGATTAGTCAGAAATCCATTTAAATTTATCTGTATACTTTATTTTGTCTAAATTATAATAATTAAGTATTTTTAAGAAGTAATTTGCTTAAATTGTAACAATTCCTTCCAAAGAAACTTTATAACTTAGGAGGCGGATATGGGTACCGCCGCCCGGAGAACCATTTATTGGATATGCAAAACCTCTGCCATAGGTCACCCCTAGTGGTTATCTACGTTTGGTGACTTAGTAGGGGTGAGGGAATGAGGTTTGCCCAGGTCTTGGCGGCGGATGCGTCTGCCCACCAGCTGCATGGCAGGCCGTATCGAGAGAGAATAGTTGAGGGAGTCCCTTTGACTTCTCCAGCCGTACTCTCCCGGAATATCGCCTTGCACCGCAGTGGGAGGGATGGATTCATACGTCAATCACTCCTGGATACACTGACACCCATCCCTAATACCATTTTCCTTTCCAGAACTTCCTCTCCTTTCTTTCCTAAATAGACCCACCACACAACATCCCCAAAGATGACATAGGCCCTGAGGGGGAATTATTTTCCTCAGTCCTCCTGTGTGGAGCTAATGTAAAAAAAAATAATAACTTAATTTTTTAACACGAAAGATTGGGAAAAGTATTGTGAGCACAATTAAGTACCTATTCAGCTGACGATTAGCCATTTTGTGGACGCTGATTAATTATTTATTAATGTTACACGGGTTATATTGATGCTATCGTTGATGCAAATTAAAATTAATGGCGGTAGTTAAAATTATGGGTGACCTAAATAATAATAATTATAACTGGAAATTTTTCCATTCAACATCAACCGATTAATTATTATTGGGATATACACAAGTTAAAAAAATAAACAATCAATCTATTATATCCAACAACGCAATAGTTAGGTATGTAATTGTGTTTTTTTTTGTACAACTTATTTCATACTTCTTTATATACTAATGATCATACATGATTTGTAGCATGTTGGACATTTAAAAAACTTTTCACGTACTTTTTAGCCGAAACCGAAATGTTAAAAAATACTAAAATATGTACCTCCCTTTTGAAATATAAATAACACGTCATCAAGTGTTAACACTAAATACTAATACACGATAATATTTTGTCAGAGGGTCAAAATATTTCCGCTTTGCTTTAATAAAATTCAAATAAGTGGAATATTTCTGAACGTGTCCGAAAACTAAAAAACTGTTTTTAAATTGTTTTATTATAAAATTTTATAAATCGAGAAAACATATAATTTTTAAAATATAAAAATGTTGCATGCAAATTAAAATAGTTTTAAAAATGACTCACCTTACGTTATTTCTAATTAAAATTAGGTACCTACTGATAATTAAAAAAAAATTAAAACACATTTTATTCGACAAATGTATTATAATCGTTACTGTCACCTCACTTTTTTTCGTTCCATGTAAAAATGATTAATAAAAAATTACACAAAGTTACACAATTTTTTTTTCAAATACGATCCGAAACTTTAGTTTCATAAAGGTGTACATTTTACTTGGTTTGTGATTAACTTTAATGAATATAAAGCATGGTGTTTTCTTTTTCTAATACCGTTAATAATCATGTTTTTCACGTAGTAGTAAGGGAGACAAAACGATTTCTATGAGACCTATAAGAGTTGTTCCGTAAAGCGAATAAATTAGCCTGACGAGGTTAACAAAACCTGACCTAACTAGCTACTACTAGTACAGACGAGACGTTCCCAAAAAATATTTGGCTAATAATTTGTTGTCATTTTATACCACATTTTCAACATTTTGTGTAAAGTGAAAATTAAAAAGTATTAAAAAAAAAACAACTTTTCTCATACAAAATTTAAATAACCTATTTTCTAAAATATAACAAATAATGAACATGGCAACGAAAAATGTTAAATCGTGAAAATCTAAATAAATGTTCAAGATACCTCACTTTTACACCTAAATGTGTTTATTATTTACATCAGCCGCGATTATAATATATATTCAACCCAACACTTTATATTTTTCTATAGAAAATGCCCGAAGTTATTCATGCATCGTTTCATAGTGCTTTCACACAAACGAAGTATTGAATTCCTAAGTCTAAACTTAAACTTTATCTTTACAAAGGAAATAATCTGGGAAATCTTTCCAATTTGAGTGACAGCCTTCTGGGAAATCGATCCACTGGGCACCCTTGGCCAATTATTCTATGAAGTAAGTTTGGTTTGGGCCACGAGTAGAAAGCCTAGAGATTCGTATTATTTTGCAGCTATCGATTTCATCGGGAAATTCTTTTTTTGCTTTCCGACTAATGTGCTTTTGAAAATGTCAAATTAATTATTTTAACAACATCTTTTTATCGTGACTATCACGTCGTTTCCTCTAAGATGTGGGCAGAGTGGATAGACTGACTTACAATAGGCCACTTGCATGGATTTCATAACGACTTGGAAAAAATCGTGTGGATAGATTTTTTTACTAAGATTACGAAAATGTTGGTAAATTTTTTTATAAATATGTAGTTTTTTTTTCTTTTTAAATAAATAAATCCATTATTTGGGGTCGTGACGTCACTACATCAAAATGTCCCGTCTCCGAAAATGTTCCTATTAATTTTGTAAAATTCCACACTGATTTTTTTTTATATGGCAACACTTTGATGTCATACAAATTTTTGAATTTGACATTTAACGTTCACTAGATTTATTGTTTGTTCTCTGCGAACTTATCATTTGGTTTGACTTTTTGACAGATGTTGTGAAGAGAACCCCGTACATTTATGCTGACTGCATGTGTTTTAGAGGTATAATGGGTATAATGGTAATGGTGTTGATTTTAACAAAATCAAATTTTATAACATTATTATTATTATTATAATTTACAAGTACAAGTATATTACATTGAATTTAGTAATATAGACGTTGAACATTATAATGATTTATGATCAATAAGATGGATAAAGGAAAAAAAATATTCATGAGATGTAATATTTTTGGTATGCCTCCTTATTCTCCTGTGCCATTCGTGTGGAAAACGTTCTTTTTTTGAAAAATGATTTTCGGCAATGTAATTATCGTTTTTTTGCACCCATAAAATTTCGTTCCGTCTTTCCGGTTTATAAAAAATGATCTGATTAATCGGATTGAAATTTTCAAAAAATCGTCAGAGTTTCAAAAATACGAAAAAAAAAACAGAAGGTCTTAGAATATTTTCCTAAACCGGAAATTTAAAAAAAAAAGTGATGCAAGTGGCCTATTCTGTCTTGACACACAATTCTGCCTTAATTTACATTAATGTATCGGCTCGTACACACTCTTCTGTTATTCTAATTCTTTACTTAGATCTATTCGAATGTGATTTTTATTTATTTAGCACCAAGAGAAAGCATTATTTGACATACCTATATAAAAACAATAATATTTTGACTGTTTTAGGATAGATTAAACTAAAATGTTTATTAATTAATTTTTTTAGCGCCATAAAAGGATTTTACATTATAATGATAAGATTATAAGTTACAGTGGTACAAAGGAGGGTATCAGTAGTATTAAGGAATTAAGGACTAAGTAAAAATGAATTAGACAAAAATAATGTGTAAAAGTAAATAAAATAGAGTAAAAATAGAATTGAGAAGAAATATAAAAAGAAATTTGTACTCATGTAATAGTTGTAATAACAGAGAACATTCTATATAATCAGAATGATAATATGTTACAGCAAGGTAACTTGACAGCAAGTATAATCGTTCAAAATTGTCAACATCAAGTACCTATTCATAAATTAGCATTGTTATTTGCAAATTGTTGAGTTCTAGGTATCGGCTTGTAAATAGAGGAATTTAGTTTTGAAATTATTGTTACATTCAAAATTATATTTGCTTGAACTGGTTCTGATGCTTTCTGCTCTTGGTATAATATGATTAGTTGATGCCAATATGGTTTTCATTGAAAATGAATATTGGACTTATGTCGTGTCACGCATTTGTAACCGAACTATGCCTGTCATTTTGAAAGGGACCATCCAGCAAGTATAGAACGAAGTAACTTACCAGCAAGTATAGAACTTACCAGAAAGTGTAAAACTTACCAGAAAGCAAGTACAGAACGTAGCAAGAACTTTAGAACCTAAAAGCAGGTATAGAACATATCGGCAAGTGTAGAACTTAGCAGAAATTGTGGAATTAACCAGCAAGTGTAGAACTTACCAGTAAGTATAGAACTTATCAATATTTATAGAATTTACCAGCATGTATAGAACCTACCAGCAAGTGTAGAACTTACCAGTAAGTACAGAACTGGCTGGCAAGTATAGAACTTACCAGTAAGTAGTAAGTACAGAACTTACCAGCAATAATAGATTTTATCAACAATTTGATCAATATTTTGTAAGGGCTCGTAAGGAACACAAGGATGAAAAGCTGTGCTGCCACGCGATTCGGTCCAGCTCGTCAGCGCTACGTCGTTGGTTGACCGACGGTGCGCGTTGCACTATTTCCAGCCTAATTTAATGGTGGTCATTCCACCGAATTCTAAAAATTAAACACCGGACCAGGTGTAGCCAGATTTAATTAATAAATTTTCATAATTTATCCCGTGGTGCTAATAAAATTATAAAATTATTACGTCATTGTGAGATGTTCATACTATTTATTGCCTTGAATATTTATATTAAAGTATTTTGAATTAATAAGCAACTTGAAAAAATTGACTCTATCATGGCTTCCAAGGAAGTACCTACCTTTAAAAATAATCCAATTTAAATATTAATTTTATTATGTGTTTTCTTAACATTTCTTGCACCGAAAAACCACTTTAAAGTAACAATAATATTTAAAATTCATCTCTAACTAACCATTCCTGTAATGAAATCAAAAACTTTTATAAAGCATCTCAGATTTATCTTAAATCTTCTTTCAGTTCTGCTTTTTTGTGTTTAATTTGTAGAACTTGTTTTAAAAAAATTTATTTACTTTTTAATGTACAACAAATTTAATAAAATATTATTATCGAGTTTTGCAAGTATTTATTTTTTATTTATTTATTATTACAATTGCTGGCAGAACTTAGCATTATCGTTTTTAAATTTGATTTACATTAAATTTCAGATCTCGCCCACGATCACACAGAATATTTGGGAGGCAATTAGCGTACCGCCGCGCCGCCCCGGGAACCATCTATTGGATAATTAAATCCTCAGCCACAGGTAATCCCAAGTGGTTCGCGGTGACTTATCAGGGGTGCCGGGTTCATGGGGTGAGGTTTATATGGGTCTTGGCGGCTGATGTGTTTGCCCACCTACTGCATGGTGGGCCAGATCGGGAGACCTTTTGACTTCTCCAGCCAGACTCCCGACCCATTGCCATGCGTCGCAGTAGATTCAAACGTCCACCACTCATGGAAACATTGACCCCTGGATTCCTCACACCCTTTGCCTTCCAAGAACCTCCTCTCCTTTCTATCCATAAAAAAACCCTCCATGCAGCATCCCCAAATATGACATAGGACCTGAAGTTTTTTTTCCTCAGGGACTGCTGTATGGAGCTAATGTGAAAAAAACAGCCGTAAAGCCTTTTCCAACATTTCCAATAGCAGCTAATGAAATTGACACTAGTCTACCTACAGTTTCCTCAACTCTGAAATAATAAAATCAGTCAAGCACAGTCGGGCGGCCCGGGTGGCTAATCAGTAGAGAGTTTCCTGTATTAGATTGTTTAGTTTGTTAAAAAAAAACAGCCAAATCAATCGGAGTTAGCTTTATTTTTGTAGTTTCCGATGAACAGAAAAATAGTTGTCGCTGTGATCAGATCTCGTCAGTGGATATTTATTTAACTCTCGCCAATTGTCGGAACAGAAACGTGATATTATAATTAAATATATATTATGGATGCTGGAATGTGCCGAAATAGAAACATGTTCATGTTTCCACAGAAAAATAATCATAATTGAAATAAGAAAAATATGACAGAAGAAAAATCTTTTGTGAACATGAATTTATTTAGGTACTTTTCAAAGGAAATCTGTTTCGATATTAGTTGGAATTGGATATATTAATCTAATCTTAGCAAATCTAAAATGATGTATTTAGTTTTAACAAGGCCTTGTTTACGACTTATTTTATCATACATAAGTGAAACTTCTTGAGCCCCGTTGTGATTTCAAATTCGGATGAAACGGAAGTGCGTCACAATTTTTTTTTCATTTGACGGATCCTCGGTTATAATATCATGCCTCCGGTAGCGTAGCGATGTAAAGCGTCCGACAAATCTCAGCGGCCAGAGAGACATCCGGCGAACGGAGGTTCGAATCCTATGAAATCCGAAAAAATAAACATTTTTATTTTTGTAAAATCAGTGTCCAATCTTCAAACCACTTTAAAATAAACAGGCAAAAGAAAATAAAGCGACATCTAGCGACTTTCTAGTCTCACTTCTACCGCGCGTGAATTACACACTCTTTTTTCTTCTTAATAATCGTTGGGCCTTAGGGTTTTTCGATTTTTCTTAATTTTTCTGATTTTTCTTTTTTCATTCTGATTCTCACCTATTTTGCAGTTCTCTCTAGCTTTTCGGGCCATCTCTTTTGTGGGACGACTTTATTTATGGAGGGCCGGAATGGGAGAGACTGGTTGAGGGAGACCTTTTGACCTCTCCAGTCGGAGTTTCTCGACCCATCGCCTTGCACGGCCTGAACACACTGACCCGCAGATTCATTTTCACCCCTCACATCTTTTTCCTTTTCGGAACTTCCTTTAACTAAAAAGACCCTCCACTCAGCATCCCCAAAGATGACATGGGCTTCCTGTGTGAGTGGAGAAAATGTGTAGCTTCTTAAACACTGTCTATGAGAAAAAGAAAAATAAAAACAAAAACAAACAGAAATAAAAACAAATGAATTTAAAACGTGAATCAACCCTTAAATACCGATAGTAAATGGGTGCACCATTACGCTGTCAAGGCTGCAAGTAGTTATTTAAGTAATTAGGCGAATAATTTTTTTTTTAAAGTAAAACCTCTTTACGCACGCTTGACTTGGGGAGTAAGCTGGTGAATGCGTGACGAGAGCGTTACGAAAAGCGAGGTGAACGGTAGTTGAGAGGGAGATATAAGTTAGTGAAGATAGAAAGAGAGAGAGAGTTACGTTTCGTATATTACTGTAGGGGCAAGAGAGAGAGGTGCGATTTTCGGTGACACAAATTCTTTCTCTCGTAGCCAGATACGTTTCGTATATCTAAGACACAGTGCAGGCCTATTGTCTGTATCACACTGTAGGAGCAAGCGAGAGCAGTGCGCGCGCATATTTTCTTTCTCTCTTCCTATCATATAGATGGAGCTAAAGAAGTTTTACTTCAGTCGTGTTGTCTAAAGCACACTCGTTTTTTTTACATGAGTTTTACACACAGGAGGCCCAGAGGAAAATAATTTCCCTAAGGGCCTTTGTCATTTTGGGAATGCTGTGTGGACGGTTTTTTAAGGAAAGGAAGGAGAGGAGAGTTCTGGGAAGGAAAAGGGTTTAAGGGGTGGGTAGGAATCAGAGGTTCAATGTGTCTTGGTCATCCGCCTCCAAGACCCAGAACCAGAACAAGTCAAACCTCACCCAATGAACCCGGGCACCCCTTCTAAATCACCAAACGTAGTGAACCACTTGGGGTGACCTATGGCAGAGGTGTTGGTTATCCAATAAAGGATCGCGGGGCGGCTGTACCAATTCCCGCCTCCAAAAGTGGTTAACTATAGGTACTATTAAAAATGGTTTGCTGTATTGGAGCCATAGCTTTTGGAAATACATCTTTACACAACAGATTACTCGGTTGCTATTTATCAGATAACTCGACACGTCAATATCCATTACTTTTGATGTGTGGTCCGTTCAGCTTTATTAAATTACGATCCATTTATTAATTCCGCGACGCGGGTTAATAAACATCAGATGGGAATGATTCCCTCCGGAGAATTGAATATTCCTCCGCCGGATTTGCGGGATATAAAGCAGGATTAGCGGGGATTACCTCTTCCGTACTGAGCCCGACTACACTGGGACACGAGTACACTGTACACAGTACGTTTGCAAATAATTACTTTACTAAAGTTTACTTTATTTTGTATGTTCTTCAAAGTTACCGGGATGTAATCCATCACAAGTTTATTCGAAAACAAATTCAAAGGTAAGGCTAACAACAAGGTCATATTTATACTTTTTTAGAAAATTTAGAAATAATAGTGGTTTGAAGATAAAATTCGTAACGCTACAAGAATGTTTATTCTTTAAAAAGAATATCAGATACGAAAGACTTGTAAGCAGAGACGGCTCTAGAAGTCCAGAAGAGGAAGGTCATTTAAAAAAAATGATATTATTACCTGACGAGCTTGAGAATCAAATTACATTTAATATAGTAAATAATTTCATGCGACAAGCCTACAATATGCAAAATCAACCTACGTTCATCAAACCATCCCATTCAGACGCATAATATTCATAATGCTTTCTCTCGCTTACGGCCATGACCCAAACTGTCTTCAGAATCCGAAAACATTTCTTCTAGGCGGCGTAGTGCCATCTCGTTTATCGTATGACGCGTAAAGAAGATGACATGATATTGGGACATTTGAAAAATTGACCAAGCCAATCATGGTGCGTGGGAAAGGAAGCTTCCATTTAAGACGTTAGATGTCACTACTTGCCGCTGCCTGCGATCTCGCGGTGCATTTCAAATACATACTATAATACTGCATTAGAATAATACCAGTTGTTTTGACTAGCATAATATTTCACAATGTTTTACTGTCATCTTATAATTTTGGGAGGTTTTTGACCAATTAACCTGAAGGAAGGACCACCACTGTTATAAGGTCAGTAAGGTGTCACTAAATGTTACTATGTCACTAAAAGGTGTCACTAAATTGCCATGTTCATATTAGGACAATTAGGAGTTAAGCTCCCAGAGCCTTTTTATAGCAAGTGATAACCACAAAAAAGTCAAAGCAGGAGTCATTATCGCTACGACAATAGTTTTCATTGGACGCTTTTATAATTTCCGTGACGATTCGAGGTTACGGTACTGTGAAGGCAAAAAGGCAATAAACATACGTTCCTTATCACAATCGCAACTGCAGCTCTTTCTAAAGATAAGATACACAATATACGTAGGACTGTTTCCTCCAAAGGAAAAAAGTCATCATTTTCAAGTCACCATCTCTCTCACACACCGCACCGTGATGTCTTCGTAGACCCCTACCATTACGAGGACAATATTGAAGTGTGAGTGAATTACAAAAAATCAAAACGTCAAATTTCAATGCGCTAATGGTTTTGCTTTTGTAATAAAACATTTACTAAATAACAACAGTCGAAAATTAGACAAACGGTGAACGTATGTCTGCACCCCTCCAAAGGAAACATTCAATCATCATCATAAATCTCCTTCACACATATAAAGAAAATGAAACATTTGTTTTATTATAGAAATAAAAAATTATTATTTGTTTTATTATTTGTTTTATTATTTTTTTATGATACACCGCTTAGTAAATGTCCCAATGTCTAATAATAATTTCCTTTCTGAACTTTCTATAATAAAACAAATCGCTATAAATAACGGATATAAACCAAAATTAATTGATAACATCCTAAATAAAAAAACTTAGCAAAATTTCAAAATATAAATATCTATACAATTCTAATAATATTAATGATAAAGAATGGCGTAAAATTTTGTATATTAATAATTTTTCAGTTCAATGTTGCAAAATATCCCTTCTAATATTAAACCAGCGTTTTATATAAGAAATAATATCGGTAATTTTTTGAGAAATACTAGAGATAAAGACCATAAATTGACTAATTCCGGAATATATAAACTCAAATGCAATGATTGTCCCTCATTTTATATTGGAAAAACAACTCGTAATTTTGAAATAAGAATCAAAGAACATTTAAGGTGTCTTAATAATAATAATTTTTCTGATTTCGCTAACCATATCATTGAAAATAACCATAGTTTTGAAAAAAATACAGGGATAAATATTCTTCATATTAATCATAAAGGAAAACGTTTAGATAACTTAGAAGCCTTGGAAATTAAAAAATCCCTTAAAAATAATGAATCTATTATCAATAAACAAAAAATATTGTTATATAGCCCAATCATGGATTTGTTCCCCTACCCACCCACTCTACACTAATACCTACCCACCTTATCTACATTATTAACTAGCAACGGCTCCACCCCTACCATAAAATAAAACATTGTTCGAAACTGTTAAATTAGTATAAGCTTTCCCTGAAGAAGGAACGTTTGTTCCGAAACCGGTCGGATTTGCGCATCATATAAGGGAACGTACCCATACTACGTGACCAACTTTTTGCAATTTTTAACCCCCCCCCCCCCCCCCCTCCCGGTGACCAAAATCCTAAGCAACCCGCCGCTCATTTGTATGTGTGCCCTAAACGTGTCACGTAGTATGGGTACGTTCCCTAAGTGGTTTATACAAAGTTGAATTATTTCATTTTTCTATAATGGATAACCACAAAGTAATAGCTACATTCAAAAATATCAAACTTGTAAATTCATTTTATTGGAAGTTGAAACATCCCATCCTAAATGATCGTTTTAAATGGCTCTATCAGGTGGCATTGCGTTTTTACAAATTATTTATTACACAAATTGGGACAGCTTTCATTGTAATGCACTGCACAGTGTGTACAGGATATTTGGGGAGGAGTGTATCATATCTCTCCATACGGGGTCGGTTGTGAAGGTAATTTGTGTGATTTAGTGGCGAATATTTATCAGCCAAAGAGGGGAGGGTGGAGCTGTGAACTACGTTACCCACACCAGACGCGAACCAGGCACCAACCAGACAACCCTTACATCTGCAGGACCGGACTAAACAAGGAAACTTTCAACCGGGTCGAACAAGGCTTGAATTAATGGTACAATTGATTGAATTTGTAATTTCTTCAATGTCTTGGTAAACTTTGATTTGATTGAGTATTGTGATTTTGATTGTCGTGTTTACTTGATTGAACTTGACTGAAGTTGTTTTGGAACTGGTGTAAAGACATTGATAGAATGAACATTGATTAATAAGGGTTGAATAGTTATTAACTATTGTACTGACATTAGTGGAATGATTTCGTTAATTTTCGTTGATTTTGTCAGTTGAGTTGCCAGAGGTGATTGCAGTTGGGAAGTATTTTATTTTTAAATTGAGAATTATAAACAGGAAAAAACGATGAGATGTCATGACAAAATATGACATAGGGCCATAGACATCAGAATTCAATAGACCAGAACATACAGATGAGGGGTAAAACCAAACTATGGGGGCGAAGAGAGGAAAAATGACTGTGATTCGTTAAAAAATCAATCTGACAGTATATAGGCATCTCGCATTATAATATCACCATTTAGTTCTTAAAAGTAAAATCTGCTTTGAATGAATAGACCTTTTTACATGGGAGCGCGAATTGCTTGCCACGTTAATAACATATTTGCTAAGGCCAAATGCTCGCCCCGAAAAGATTCGCCTCAATTCACATAGCAATATTTTGTTGCCGTGTTTAGTTAAGGCACTTTTACAAATGTTTCATAATTCACTTACCCCTGTAACCAGCGACGAGCACTCTGGAGAACCGCCCACATTCGCTATGTCCATATAATATGTGAGTAAAATGTATAGCACAAGCTACCGTTTTTGGTGTGTTATTTCGAAAAATTTATGGATGTTACTTCCGCGCTGTTCAGGACAAGAAAATCACATATTTTAGATTCAAGCGAGGTTCTCTCCCCTCCCCATAGAGCGAGCTGGGTCCAAGGCGGAGCTCTAGCCGGCTCCATGGGGAGGGGGAAATAATACGTTTTTATCACTTAGGGCAGGTCCAGATATATTCATATGTCCGTGCATAGGGCAAAGGATTTTTTCCCCTTAGAGCCTCCTGTGCGGAGCTAATACAAAAATAATAAATAATTTGGTTTCAGTTGTTTAAAGTGTGGGGCGTTTAGGGTAAGCACTTAGATGTTTCCAAATTATTTCAAGAGCAAATTAATATTCAATTTAAAAATCGTGGTGGATTTATCGATTAATGTAAGAAAAAGTACTTTCGCAAGGAAAAATTGTTTGGTTATAATATACCTAAAAGGAGTGTAATTTCGATTTTTAAAACGGTATTTCGATAATATAAAGGGGATACTGGATACTAAATAACATTTAATATAATTACATTACATTACAATATCCATATTCAAGCGATTGAAAAAGTCCAGCATAGATTCCTTAGGTATATTAATTTTAAATTAGGTATTCCAAGAGAATCCGTGGACTATAATTTGTTATTAAACTGGACTAATCTCATAAATTTATCAGATCGCAGAAAAATCTGTGATCTATTAATATTATATAAAATAATTCAATCGGTCTTGGATACCCCTGATTTAATAGAACTAATACGATTTCATTGTCCTGGTCGCGCTAACAATAGACTGACTCTACCGTTCTACTATAATAACACACATACATTATCACATTATTACTCACCAATCAGTCGATTACACATTTTGGGAAATGAATATGCTAACATCGGCGACATTTATTTCTTAAAATTAGCGCAATATAAACATGCACTCAAAAATTATTTTTCCATAATGTAACTTTATATACGCAATATGGACATGTTGAAATGAAATGTTGATATTTCTCATTGTTCTTTTTTTGTTATTTTTTGTTGTGATACACAAAATAATTGTATGTTATTTTGAAGTTTCAGTTTTTAAGTTTTTTATTTTTTCCATAATGTAACTTTATATACGCAATATGGACATGTTGAAATGAAATGATGATATTTCTCATTGTTCTTTTTTGTTATTTTTTGTTGTGATATGTAAAATAATTGTATGTTATTTTTAAGTTTAAAACTATTATTATGTAATGATATTATTTTTCTTACTTTTGTACTCTATTATATGTTTATTTATAAAAGGCAGTATAGCCGTTTATGTATTTAAAATAAAAAATAAAAATAAAATAAAAATAATTTAACAAGTAAACAAGTATAAATTTGCTCTTTGTACTTTACTGTTAACCCTGCACAAATCACAATTGCGCCCCACGGTTAAATTTGGAAGGCACCTCTAGTCTGGAGCCCCAAAATACTTTGAAAAACACTAGACTCTTTGCAGAAACGGGCGGTTCATTTGATATTCTCCTATCTTAACAAACAGATAGCTATCTTTAGAGCACAGGCGTCGGGTGAGAATGCTATCCTTGTTCTACCGGTATTTTATTTATTTATAGTAATACCTCACAAGAGTCTCAGCTGCTCCCGTCTGGAGCCAGTCAGACTATGGCATCCCCAATTAGGGTATGTTGTGAGGCTGAAGGTAATGGGGAGGGGAAGGAGATGGGGCAGAGGAAGGTGGGGAAGTACCTGGTTATTCAGATCTGATCACAACACTATTTTAAGCAACGTTTCAATTCTGAATGGTGTTCTTACACCAGGGCGATACTTAGAGTATCTTCCGCTCTACCAATATACCAATGGAAGAATCCTCTCGTCACCGGTGCATGGTCGGGAAACATGCCAAACACTCACTTAACATGGTTGACTTTAACTTTATGTTGTCACATGAGAACGGGTCGGTTCTTGATTATTATGATTTTTATACTTTATCGTTCCACAGCTCGGGCCGGCCTTTCTATTTGCCGGCCTCTGTTTACTCCCTCCTACAACATGGGTCTCTTCAAGACCCACATTCACTCCTTCTTCTCCTCAAAAAGACCGTCCACACAGCGACTTCACAGATGACGGAAAATTGTTTTCCTCTGGTGATGATTTAATGTAAAAAAGGGCACGCAGCTGCGAACGAGGCACAGTTCGCCCCCTCTACGGGGAAAGGCAAGCAAGAATGGGAAAGAGTAATGGCAGAAATGAAGATATTATTTCCAGACCCGTTATGATTAATGTGCCGTATACACACACGCCACTTGTTACGCACACTATGGACATACACACACACATACACACGGCGATGTTGGAACCGTTTTTGCGATCCATGAAACGCGGTTTAATGCCTCCCGATGTCGTCGTCAGGGTATTATCCAAGTTATGATGAAACGGTAAAGTATTTTTATTACTACTTGAAAGTATTAAGGATGATCCAGCTACTAAAAGAAAAGCATCTAGTTAAGCTCGAATCGATCATCGTATGGAAAAATTGGAACACGAGCTGTAAATTTATATATCTCTTGATTTTTTATGTAACATAAAGAATGGCTATTTATGTTTGTTAAAGAATCATTAAAGAGACTTATGATAAATTAGATAAAAAATACCACAATTTTCTTCAAATCATTCCAATACATCATTGACGTAGTATTATTATTGATCGAAGCATACAAACAACACTTCATTATAAGCATATTACATTTTAATTAAATTGGCGCCCACATTGCTTCCACCACTATTAAATAAAAAATATCAACGTTTTTCTTTTTAAAATTTCTTTATATGTCTATCCTGGTGACCCGACAATTCGTCCTGCGACAATTCATCCGGCGACAGTTCATCCTGCGACAGTTCATCCGGCGACAATTCATCCTGCCTGATCATTTAGAAGATTTTTATTAAGTAAGTATGCAAAGAGGATATACGGCCGTACAACCAAAATCGATATACTTATATCCGAAGGCATCTTGAGTGGAAATCCGCTGTAAAAATATTTTTACTAATAATAATTTCGACTCTCCGAAGAAGCATGCGTGAATAACAAAATACGACATACTTATACTTATAGGTTATACTTATAGGTTAGGTTAGGTAAGGTTAGGTTAGGTTAGGTTAGGTTAGGTTAGGTTAGGTTAGGTTAGGTTAGGTCAGGTCAGGTTAGGTTAGGTTAGGTTAGGTTAGGTTGTACGGCCGTATATCCTCTTTGCATACTTACTTGAAGAAAAAATCTTCTAAATGATCAGGCAGGATGAATTGTCGCCGGACGAATTGTCGGCAGGATGAACTGTCAGCAGGATGAACTGTCGGCAGGATGAACTGTCGCAGGATGAACTGTCGCCGGATGAATTGTCGCAGGATGAACTGTCATGGAACCGTCTATCCTATGTATTTTCCCCAGAATAGCTAGTTTTATTCTTATAAAGAATATTCTTAAACTCCTCTTATTCTTTAAAAACTATTTGTCAAATAGAAAAATGACTGAAGATTTTAAATATAATTAGTAAATCAAGATACATCAAATCGGGAGTACCGCAAGGGTCAATTCTAGGTCCAAAATTATATATTATATATGTAATTGATATGTGTAAGATTTTCAAAAAAGCTCGTCGATTCATTTTTGCTTATGATACTGCTCTTGTTGTATCAAATGAAAATCCTGAAATGGGCTCATGATGTAGGATTAATTATTAATGTTAAAAAAACCAAATGCATGTACATAAAATCACCAAGTTTGAAAATGTGGAATGTTTCTAAAATAACCGCTCATAGCTTTGATATACTTAGAGGAATTGTTAATGTTTGTGACTGTGAAAAAATAGATTTCACAAATGAATATACTTATCTGGGAATAATTGTTGATAACAATTTTTAGTGGTATAAACAAGTGGCTAAAATTTGTAACCAGCTCAGATCCTTAGCTAGCAACTTTTACAAATTAAAATTTATTTTGCCTCATTGTACTCTTAAACTCATATATTTTTCTATGGTCGAATCCATCCTTAGATATGGTATTCGAACTTGGGGACATGCAAGCACTACTTACATTAAATATATTGAAAATTTACAAACTGCCATAATAAAAAAAATTGTCACAACAAATATTTACAAACAGAGACATAACTTAAAACTACTGTATGGCTCAGAGAGCCTACTTACAATAAAAGGTCTCCACTGGTTCACTACTATTATGGATAATATGGGGGAAAGCCCTTACAAACACCTACTTGTACACAAACATACCACAAGATTTAGAGAAGGAAAGGGCCTAAAAACTCCTCGAATATTAAATAAATATGGAAGCCGTACTCTTGAATATTAAATACCAGTGATTTTCAATAAAATCAATTAAAACATAAAATTTAAAAAAAAAATGAGAGACTAAGTCCTAAAATGATAAAACTTTGGTTAATGAACGAAAACTCCATGTATCTTTGAATATCTTAATATAGCTGCCTACATATCTTGTTATTAGGCAGGTATATTGAAATATCTTATATATTAATAGTTGTAAGTTAAATTATCTAATATTACTATGTGATCTATTCTAATGTTTCCTTAAAACTATAAATGTATTTACAAATATTTTCTTAGATATTATATTAAGAATGTTTAAATTCTTAGGACCTGCAGACAAGCTGCCATATGACAGCTTTGTGGGTCTACTCAAATTTTTGTACAAAATATATTCTGTAATTTAATAAATAAAAAAATAAAAATAAAAAAAATTCAGAGAGAAAAAATAAAGTTATTAAAAGATATAATATGTAGAAGACACACGAAAATATTATTTAGTTTTGTTTTATATTTTCCAAAAAAATAAGCTTTGATAACAATAAAAATAAGTCATACGAAGCTTTCCTATAAATAATTACAATACTAAAGACATTTTAAAGTCGTAATTATTATAATAAATAAACACATTTGCCAATGACGAAATGATAGGCTATAATTAAATTAATTATTTCCTTGCCAAGCGAAAAAAAATAGTATGCAAGGAGCAATTTTAAGTTCCAAATTACCATAAATAAAGTAATATATTTCAGATTTTTGTACTCACTTATTTCGCTTAGACATTATTGAAAAATTATAAATACTCATGATCAAAAAATAATTACAAAAAGTACAACTCTACATATTATACATTAAAGTTCTCCAGCGCGTCTGTCTGTCAGTCTGTTCGTGATAAACTCATTATCATCTTTCTCGTCGGAACCGCCCTGTACATTTGCAAGGGTACCATCTTTCGATGAAATTCTCTGCTACTGGTTAATGGGCCTTAAGGTTGATATAAAGTCCTTTCACTTCATTTTATTTATAAAAAAATTACGCTTTTACAAATACACAAAGATTGTCTCAATAATGTTAACACTCTTTTTTCGTACAGCAATAGAACAAATATCCTTGGTTCTCTGACTATACCGCGCTGTTACACCACCACAGCCCAACAATTCTACAAATATATTGGAGTTAAATGGTTTAACGAATTACCCTTGAAATTAAGATTGGAAACAAATTACAAAAAATCAATAAAAACTCTTTTATATAACTTATCAACATAACTCAAATATAACATTAGTTATCCTTTTTCTCTCATTATTTTTTATCTCCTCCGCTTCAATCTGTTGTTTTTCTTATCTATTATTTATTTTGTACATATATATAAAAAAAAAATTATATATATGTACAAATATGATTTTTTCTTATTTTCTGTTAATTATCTATTTTTTGTTTTATATATTTAAAAAATATTATTTTTCGTTTGCTAAATTGTGTTTAACATGCGTTTATCCGCCCTTTTAACTCGAGCTTTGCTCTTAAAAAGGGTGTAAAGCGTATTATTAAATGTATTTTAATAGAAAACTTTATTTAATGTATATAAACATGTAATTGATACTATTTTATTAAATAAAAAAAATAAAAAAGGTGTCCATTCCGTAATAAAGCTCAGAAATAAAAGTTTTAAACTGATATCTAAGAGTTACGTAACGCATAATATATTTTTTCACTTTTCTTTCGCTTTTCTTTGCTAAGTTCATTTCAACCGTTTATTTTATTGTTTCCTCTTACATTTATTTTAAACTGATTTGCCTGTATCTCTCCCGGTTAGCCTTCTGTCCTACACAAAGCATAGCCTATGGCAAGGAAAAACTATTCCACGCAAGAAGAAATCCGTAATCCTATCCTCCTACTCTCCTTCCCACCCCCTGAAGTGTGTGAGGGAAGAGAGTATGAACTGTGGAATGGACAGGAAACAGCAGCCTTATTCGAAACCAAATAATAAACTTTCGCCTTGTCTTTTTTTTTCAATTATTTCTGGCTTTCACACTTCAAGGGTGTTCTAGGCCATCATTTAAAATTACAGAGAAAGTAAAGGTGAAATTATATATTAATTTTATTTAAATGAGCAAATTTCAGAATTAAATGGAAGACTTCCGTCGAGTTCAGACTTAAAATGAAGTGTTGAATGGAGGGCAGGCAATTTTACATAACGCTTGGTAGAAGAGAGGATATTTATTTAGAGAGCGACAACCAAAACATATGTGATCTAAAGATCCCACATCTAGACCACAGAATGTACAATCTGGGGAGTCAAGGGTGTTAATTTTTAAAAAGGTAATTTCTTCCTGTCTTATTACTGAACATGACAAAAAAAATATTACCCTCCAACATACTTAACTACGATAGGAAGCTTCTTTACTGAGCGGAAAATAACTCACCTAAACTAATTTTATATTGGATATTTCTAAAGTTTGGATACATTGGGACAAAACACGAATGAAATCTGAATTTATGGAATTCGAAAAAAAAATTATATTTACGTTGAAATCGCAGGTAAAACGTTTTGTTTTGGAGAATTTGTGTTTATTTATTGAATGCTTTATTGTTCCTCTTTTGTTACAATAGGTTTTATGGAAGACAGTGTGATGACTAAAGACCGGATTATATGCAACAAAAACAGCCCAATATATGCATGCAAATATGCAATAAAAATATCTAAAATATGCACGAAAATCCATAAAAAGGGCCAAAATATGCAACATGAAATAATACAAGAAGTCATATTTTTAAATATTTTATTTTTTATTTTAGTAAGCTTTTAGTTATAACTATCGTATTATCGAAAATATCAATTACAAAATGTATTTAACAATCAAATTTACAGTTCACCTATAAAAACGTATATGACTAAGTACTGATACGTTTTAAGATTTTTACGGTCAAAAGTATTTTCGTTATTTGTTTTTGGGGTGTTATGCCGTGTTGCGTTACCTCCTTCTTGAGCCAACGTTTCGGACAGCGTTGCAGTGTGCAGATATCACATCTACCGGATCTGCCCTGATGATGGACACTGCAACGATGTCCGAAACGTTGGCTCAAGAAGGAGGTAGCGCAACACGGCATAACACCCCAAAAACAAATAACGAAAATGAGTAAGTACTGTTCTAAATGTTCACTAGACAAATTGTGGCCACGATCGCTTAATATATTTTTGTTAGCGGAAAAGGAGCATTCTACGTCTACTGTTGTGAGCGGACAGAATTTAAATTTGGTTGCGATTTTTGAACTTATTGTGCCGGGCAAAATTTCACCTGCCCCGTTGATGGCGTTGATAAACCTATCAATTTGGCACACGGGTTCAAACCCTGGGTTATTGTTCAGTAAGTTTTAAAACTTTTCTTTGAGTTTACTCGGGAATAGCTTTGGCAACGAGGAATTCATAAGGCGAATTTTCTTCATAACCTGAGTAGATTCATTCAACACAAATCCATGAGTTTCAAGCGTTTTCACTAGCCGCGGAGCGATCAGTTCACTAGCCGTGCACTTAGCCATGTGACATTTATAATGTCAATATGTGAACGATGAACTAGATCGAGCGTAAATATGCAAGATCTCAATTTTTTTGCTAAAATATGCAACTACCGCTGAAAAGTAATAAAAGTAAGTAAGTAAAAATATGCAAATGCATATTCAAATATGCATTTGCATATAATCAGGTCTTTAGTGATGACCATGGCCGATTATCCCCACGATATTTTGGACTCCGTTATATGGATACAGATTCCTCTGATAGTAATGATCTCAGTTCGGGAATAATGACGATAATAAGACGTAGGTAGTCTAGTTACGTTTATTCCGAGATGGGTTATAACGGTGCTTCGTAGGAAGTCTGATGGTAAAGAGCACAATGGACAACAATCACACCCTTTTATATGTTCCTCATGCTGTCTCACTCATGCACGCATGCCTCATTCATACCGCAAGACATACGTCCACCACAGACAGAAATAACGTTTGTCCATTTTAAAAGCTCTATTAAAAGTGATAAAATGAGATAAAGGCAAACTAAGATAGAATCAATATCCATTCTAGTTTTACAATTATTTAGGTAGTATACTAAATCCTATAACACAACATTGGGAATGAGGTCGTAAGAAGAGAGAGGTGAAGCAATTTGAATTTATAGTGAAGATAACATCGCGGGCGTATAGAGAGAAGGCTAGATCTAGATAACGACAGGAGGCGGGAGAGATGAGAAAGAGGAGGGGAGGGAAAGAGAGGAGACGATGCGTATCGTGCGTCCGGACAGGTCGTATATTGCCAGATAATCTAGATGTCGATGATTGTTTTTGCTATAATCCGTTCACTTGAATTTACAAAGAATAGCTTGTAAATTCAAGTGAACGGATATAATTCAATATTAGTTACAACGTTTCACAAATTTCATCAGTTAGAATAGAGGAATTGGCTATGTAATCCAAAAGAAATGTATCTGTTATGCATTTCTCATATTTTGAGAAAACGGTGTCTGAAGAAAATTTGACGATTTTTTTCAAAAAATCAAACAGTTGCAATATATAGATGTTTTTTCTGTAATCGGAAAAAAGGAGTTTATTTTTATTAAAAAATGTGCTGAAAAGAAAATATTATCTAACAATAACGGTGAATTTCGATAAATAGCAGATGTAATCTTTTTACACGACAAAATTGGTGAATTCACGGAAATTTTTGCATTTTTAAACCACGTACGATTCTTTTGCATCACGTGAGCGTTATATTAAAAAATACTGCCCATTAGTTGGTAGCATTATGTGCATGGTTTAAACCAGAAGAGAGTTTGTAGATAAGTATATTTTAAAGGTTGTGGAGGACTAGGTTATAAATCCTTTTCTCTTACGGTACTATATTTATCGCTTTTGAACTAAGTACTCGAAGAATTCACGGGCTCATTCGAATGAGTTGAAAAGCCTTAAGGTTATATCTGGTTTGACAAAAGAAATTAAGGCTTCTGATTCAGTCGAAAACACAAGAGCAATCAATCCACTAGACCTTTTCATGCGTTTCATCTCATTATTTTTTTCTGGTGTTAACCCTTGTTCCTCAGAATTAATTACTACAAAATTGGACGTTTGATTGTATTTCCTGATGTGACCAATAACATTTTATGAGATTTTTGTGTTTTTTGTTGTGACTCCAAAAATAACAATCGTACCTACATATTAATGATTAGAAAAAGTCAGTTAATTATGAAGTTGTAGAAGAATACGAAATTATTTTTTTTAACTTTTTAGTGCATTTTTTGAAGTCGTTTTTTTGTTTTGTTAAAATTTTTGTTTATTTTTTGATTTTTAGTGAATTTGAAGTACACTAACTAATTTGTCTGAATATGGGTAAACCTACTAAACGTGCTGCTCATATGAGACAGACATAATTTGACCATAGCGACGTTAGGGTCAAATTAAGAGATTCGGACGAGTTTCGCTAATTTGTCATGGATCCGATAATCAGAACCTAACCAAACTCTTATCACATTACCCTTGAAGTATATCCTTTCCAATAAAAAAAGAATCATCGAAATCAGTTGGCGTAATATTGAGTTATTCGTCCATTTGTCGCGCACATACTTAATGCAAATTTAAGACTTATATGGTTTTCTCATGGATGCCATTGTCGGACTGGACCAAATTAAAATGGGACCACACGGGAAGCACCAGCTTTCAAATAAAAAAAAGAATCATCAATTCAGTTCACCCAGTCAAAAGTTCTGAGGTATCAAACATAAAAAAAAATTAAAAATACAGTCGAATTGAGAATATCCTCCGTTTTGAAGTCGTTAAAAAAATACAAATAACGACATGTTTAAAATAAAAGACCACTGGAACTGCATAATTGCAAATTGCTTTTGACACACTCTTTGATCTTAGATCTGCCTTGGCTGATGATACAAGACTTGGTGTCTGGTTTATATTCAAAATAAGATTGTAGGTATATATCACGAAAACAGAAATAAATTATTAGGGAGTTTTTTAGTTAGTGTGAGTTTATTTATGATATTTTATTGATCTAACGTATGAAACTCACACGTGACAGTGTCAACTGAAGTAGTTAAGAGTAAAAATAATTAAAATTGTATTGCCAAGGAAGGTCCTATTCATAAATTTAGAAAGGGAACTTACTTTGTAAAAATAAATATTGGTTGATACAGGGATAATCGCAAAGATGGTATCTTCTCCTCATTGAGATTGATAAGAGCCGGTGTCCCTCGAGGTTATATTCTCTCACCAGCTCTCTTCAAAATTTATTTAAGCGACATCCCCCGCCCCAGAATCCAAGACCATCAGTCTAAGTACTAAAATAGGAAACCGACGACAACCTCAACCGTCACGTCAACCTCGGCAAGCTAATGTGAATAATCGTGTAGGCAGTATCTTAGTCAACCAAATCATGTTATACGCCAGGCCCAAATCTACAAGAACCCTAAACATATTTTGGACCGAAATTTTTACCAATAATACTGGATACTTTAATCCTATGTCTAGCATGTCTCGATCATGCAACGATCTTGTTAAAATACACTATTTCTTGGATATGTTTGTAAATAATATAACATGTTTTAAAAAATATCTCCTCGATTTGTGCCCTTAATTTTTTTTTTATTGTTGTTTTGTTACTTTTCAGTAAATACTTCATAAACGTTGAATACTTATTATGTATTTCAATTTTGTAATTAAGTTTTCAAGTTATGCATAAATAATACTTGCATTGTTTTTCATGCTTCTGTGAAAATGCAAATGTAATTACTGCAGGCACATTAATCTAGGGATATTTATATTTGTATTTTAATTTATTATATATTACCCACAAAAAAGTTTTATAAATATCCTGTTTGTGTCTCAAATAAATAAATAAAAAACATAAAGAAAGCTACCCTGTCAAGTCCAATTCCACACATCTAAACTAGAATTTTTCTTTAAACAATGTCGAATCAGTAGAAATCCCTTCAAAAGCGCCGCCTGCGTTTTACCCAAGCTATGCTAAAGGAATAAAAAAACTATCATTTAAAAATAAACTCCTAATTTACAAATCAACAATAAGGCCAAAACTAACTTATGCAAGCCCCATCTGGGCCCACGCTTCAGTCTCACTTGAAAAATCTTCAAACATTCCAGAATAAAACCACACGCATAGCCCTGGGTGCCCCCAATTGGATAAGGGTATCCCAACTCCACAAGGATTCTGAAATCCCCCTTTTAAAAAAACACATCTTAAGTCTTGCCGAAACATTTTATGCGGGAATTCCCTCCCATGATAACGCGTCTATAAATTGCCTCGCACGGTACGACGAAAACGTACGAAAAACACATAACAAAAAAACAAATCCTGCGTAAAGATTAGCCTCCCCGCATTGCAGCCATGTCCCCTTGCAAATATTTTTTTACAAAACTAAACCATTTTTCAACAACCATATATTAGAAACTCGTGATAAAAGAGAAAGGGGACTTTTTGGCCCGAGCCCCATATGCCATTATATCAAAAGTCAAGAGGGATAATCGCATATTCTTCCCAGGCAGAAACAAGCCAACACGTAAATGCAAACCAAACACAAAAACGTCAAACGTGAGATATTTCATTCCCTGTCTGTTTGATTTTCGTGAAATAAATAATATGAACAATGGAAATAATAAATCAAATATTTGGGTCAACAGTTTCATCGTTTATCCTAAACTACGTGACAATAATATGATGATATCGGATCAGTCGGATCCTCGTTTCAAGAATCGGACCTCGCTCGGAGGTCTAAGAAATTCGATAATATCAAATATCTTCTATGTGTTTGGTTATTGGTCAAAGTTCACCCGATATCGAATTGCTAAGTGACCCCGCCGAACCTCACCCCACCTCTAGTCGCTCCGCGTTCCTTTGACCGGCGTCTGTTAGGATCTCGTAACTTGATTTTACAAAGAGAGGACAACTTACTGGGGAAAGATTAATATAGATATAAGTTATTAAATCAAATGGCTCAAAAATGGTAGATACTTTTGCAGGTCTTTTTTTTTAAATGGAACTTGGCAAAAAAGATCACAAAAACCGTGTAATACATTTTTTTTTTTTTTTTTTTTTTTTTATTGAATGAAAAGAACATGGTTTCACATGGTTTAATGAATTTCTACGCCAATGAAGAGTACTAGCTCTTGAGCTTGGCATAGGAGTTATTTTACACTATTTCATTTTTATGACATACATTCTACTTACAGTACATACTATAAGAATATTGATAATTACAATTAGGTATTGTTGTGTAAGGTTTCTCGAAGTAAACGACTGTATAAGGTGGAGGAGGAGGCCGAGGTCCTCTTTATTATGCTCTCAAAACCTCTCTCCTTCTAGAAACCTCACGCCTAGTACCCACCATGGAGGGGCGACTCTAATGCCAACGACATCTCTCGGAAAAACTATAACCTCTATAATCTATCTACACTAGAGCCATCTATGAATCGTTACTCGAACTATCCCGGGTAATACTTTTAAGTTTTCTAATTTATTAGTTCTACATCGTTATTTTCCATGAACCATAATATAGTAGGTAATAATATTTGGATGACTTGTATAGCGCCGTTTTGTGAAAATTACCTCAAGGGCGCTGTACAAACTTGTAATACATTTCTACATCTTACTTTTAACTACAAACCAAAAAAACGACATCTGTCGAAAAACTATAATCTCTATAATCCATCTACACTAGAGCCATCTGTGAATCGTTGCTCGAACTGACACGGATATTACATTAAGTTTCCTAATTTATAAGTTCTATAATGTAATTTCAATTTTAATTGAAAAAAACGAATATGCGTTTTCAAAGACAATCTACATATATAATGTTATTTTATTGTAGATCTTGATGAATCATATTTTTTTTATTCGTTTTTTGAAGAAGTTGAAATTTAATTGAAAACATATATTTATTATTTTATAAAAGAAACTGTTATAAATCAATTAAAATAGTATGTATTTTTAAATCGTGAAAATTGTTACTATGGTCATTGTTACACTTTTGATATTTATCAATTTATTGTTATCAACTTTAATTTGTATCAAAACCATGAATCCGACAATTTCCCTATATTAAAAAAAACTCACTTTTTCCAATGAGAATTCATATAATTATGAATTTTGTCCAATTAAATAAAATTAGTACATACATAAATATATTAATTCATCTTCCCTCTCTAACGGCCTAGAACTTCCTTGAAGGTTAAAAGCCAGAATCATTGGGAAAAAAGTTTAATTTTAGATCTCCATTTTAATTTTTACATTATAAATTAAACCATAATATTATTGAATACATAAAAGGAAAACGTAAAATTGTTAAACTGCTATCTTTTAATGAATGGTGTTTTTATACGTGTTCTCGGAATAATTTAGAAGAAAATCTTGTAGGAATTTCCAAAATAACGTTAAATAATGAGAACTACTTACCTACCTGGGCTAAATACGCAGAATTTATAAGGCCTCCACGTGGATTTAAATTAAACTAATGCTACTTACTTTTTAACACATTTTATAGCCTTACATCTTTATATTTTATCGAAATGAAAATTTCATAATGATCCAACTCTGTTCTGTATTTAAAAGTTCTGTATTTAAAAGTTAAGCAAGAAATAGTCAGACTTTTGTGTTACGAAACACGCCCACATCATTTCTTGTGTTCTTTGCTCTATGTTTTATACTAATACCGCACAATTGTCCCAACTGCTCTCGTCTGGAGCCAGTGAGACTAAGGCATCCCCAATTGGGGTATGTTGTGAGGCTGAAGGTGTTGGAGAGGGGAAGGAGATAGGGAAGAGGAAGGTGAGGAAGTACCTGGCTATTCAGATCTGGTCACCAAACACGGCTAAAGCCATTTCAAGCAACGTTTCTATTCTGAATGGTGGTCTTACACCAGGGCGATACTGACAGTATCTTCCATTCCGGAACATGCCGCAAATATACTGTATATTATTTTCAATGAGTAGATTGTGAATAACACAAATTAATCAAATAAAATTTATTTGCCACGCCGCGCCGGGATGCGATCCCGCGACCTTCGGATTGCGAGTCAAGAGCCTTACTGCTGGACTACGCCAGCCGTCAGATATATCATATCACGTTGATCATAATTTAAGTAATCATCATCATTACATATCATTACATAGTATAAAATGAAGTCGCTCAAAATGTACGAGTATGTGCGCGTTAATCTTTTAAACTACGCAACGGATTTTCATGCGGTTTTCACCAATAGATAGAGTGATTCAAGGGGAAGGTTTATATGTATAATACATGCTTATTATAGTAGAGAAAAGCCGAGAAATCCAAATATTCAATTCAGGCAGCGGGCAGCGGGTAGCTGGCAAGCGGGTGGTGTGGATTTTATAAAGGTTGGGTAATGGCGTTGTGTTTCGTTAGCCACGGCAACGTGTGGCCGGGTCTGCTAGTTAAGTAATATTTTATTAAAATCGTTCGTGAAATTTATTGTAAATTGAGAAAAAACCTAAAAACCGAATTAATATTTTTTTAAGAAAACGCCTAACTCGGAGTATCTGAAACGAGAACGATGAAGTTTTAGAGAAGTTATGAAGTTTTTAAAAGAAAACAAAAATCCAGAGTATTTTATTTCATTTTCGAAGGAAATCGAAAAAAATGCAGCTTTCTTTGTTTACGAATTAATCCCGAAAATAATAAGAATTCTTTTACAGACTTTTTCAGAAGAAACCTTTCAATAAATAATACCAAAGTGATAAATATACGGGTTTATCTGAAAGGCCATAGAAACCGAATATTATTAATTATCGACCAATGTACACAGCTGAATAATGTCCTTTCTGGTTATTAGATATAAATTGGTATTAGGTAGGTACTCCATTTATTATGGTCGGGCGTCTTCATATGAATAGTAGGTGAGATTTTCTATGGCCTTTATTGAACGTTCACCCCATTCGCAGGGATGGGCGAAACCATAGAAACCGTATCCACGAGAAAACTGAAAACAATTTTCTTAAACGGGAGCATTATTATATATTGGGAATAAGAAATTCTTGAGATAATCAGTTCAGAAGGCCGAGAAGACATTTGACAGATTAAAAGATCAGGCAGTTTTTTTCACTTGATCAACTCATTATCTCCGGGCAATTATTAATGAACTATACGACGTGGAGTGACGTGTTAAGTAATTGCAGATCCACTTTCCGGTTTAATAAATCACTCTCATTTTGTTCATAGAATAAAGCATAACACAAAAAGTGCCTTATAGGCGTGTTTCGTGATCCAATTTAGGCATAATTTCGGCAATATATTTTTTTATACAAAAGTGTGCTTCACCATGATTACAAACTTCACATGGGATAGCGATAAACAATTTCAGGCGAGTGTAAGAGAAATAGACCGCGTTTTAAATGGTTTAGAACCAAAAAGTATTAAGTTAGTGGCACATTCGTTTCCATTCAAATTTGTACGGAAGGCACTTCTAGTTATACTCTTTATTCCATGATTCTGCCACATTGTATAAGAACCTTGTGTTTTTTTTAGGAGATCGAAAAATATTCGCCTTTTCAAGGACAGAAAATTTAAGAATATTTAATTAAATTACTTTTAATTACAGACCATTTTAATTGATTCTTTGAAATTTTGTTGGAATTTGAGGGCAAGATGGAAAATTCACAAGGGTTGCTGTGGGGGATTTTTTTCTAGAAAAAGGAGGAGTTAGTCTGCACCATGGAGCGAAACGATACGTTATCCTGCGGAAATGACAATAGTTTGTTTCTAATTAAGTACAATTGACATAACAAAATCCTGACTGGCCAATCAAAGCACACAAAAAATACAGTAGATTTTATCTCTTTACCACGACAAAAATTGAGTTCGTAATTTCCTTGTTAGAAACCGACAAATTTCACGCGTTTGCGAGTTTAATGATTTTTTATTATTTTTTAAATAAAACCTACAAACTTATGACAAATTATGAAATATACTTAAATTCATTTGCTTTAAATAACATTCAACAGTTGATATGTTTTATGTCAATATACGGAGGTAAGTTTTTGAAATAAGGCGGGAAAATTCCAAACCAAACGCAGAAAAAATCCGAGAACAATTAAAATTTGTTATAAAGCCTGCAACAGTTTGGGCGAGTACTTGTCTAATTTAGACGGAGTGTTCTAGCCACGCGGGTACCTGATAAAATTGACAGCCTGCCGTTAATGTACAGGCGCCGGTAAGAGGGTGAATTAGGAGAAGTTTCGATACGTTCGTTAGTTGGTTCCGGGGAGTACATGGTGTAACAGCTGAACTACAAGCCGCCAAAGGTCATGGCCGAGACACACGTGAGCGAAATAATAATTTATAATGAATCATCACGATATAGTTTTGTTTTAACTTTGGTTTAATAGATCATTAGCATTTAATTTAATCCTTTCTAAACATGTATAGTTTATCTGTACAGGCGCCCTTCAGGATTTTCTAATGATATGCATCCGTTTTATTGATACCACATGTTCCGAGAATTTAGTTTTAACATTAATTGATTTACCTAAGGTAGTCAACCACCCCTGTAGATTCAATATCTATAATCATGCTCTACCCTTAATGTTTGAGATTAAAGAATAAATGTGCAATCTTTGTTACTTTAACATTCCGTCTTTTCTTTCATTGATCTACCCACATGTCAGCACTTGTATTCCTGATATGGATTAAATGTTTATTCTAATATGAGAGTGATAATTATGGCATTGGGATGGCGGTGATTGCAAGATAGATAACCAGGTAAGATTATCGTTACAAGCCGAACGCTCCAGTGACTAAATTCTCGTATTCCTACTCCTTGATAACTTATTGTAATTTTTGATCTGAGAAATTTACACCAAAATGTTTATTTTTTATATGATGAATCCATAAAAAGCACGAGTTTGTACTTGAAAGATAAAAAAACTACATCCCAAGAAAATCCGGCAGAAGATAAGCACAGCAAACCGGCGATATGTTTTTTGATGATAATTAATTGAAAATATTGCAATTAATTTTGAAGCTATCAATCATTATTTCACATTTCTTGTTAACAATTGAAATTAAACAATGGACATGTTTATCAAAGCGTGGGATCTCATTGGACACAAATGGCGACCATCTTTGATTGATTTGTGAGGAACTTCCAGATATTAAATAAAGATATAAATTGTACCAGCTGTTATGTATTCTTGCTTTTTGACATACTATGATGATGCATGCTTTCATCGTGCTTAAAACACGAATGTTGATGATGTAGCAAACGTGTTGATAAACAAATAATGTAATAAATTCGTGATATTCACTGAATCTCATGCTCGTACGTGATAAACTAATTTTGATTGTAAAATTAAAATCCTGTGATGGTATCTGTAGATTAGTTGTGGGTTCATTCCGTGAGTTTGTGGATTTGAGACCCGAAGAAATGCAAGAAAATTAATTACTTAAAATTCCAATTAATCAAACGGCGTGTTGCAAATTTAAAAACAGTTTAATTCAATAAAATTACATACTTTTACTTTTTTTCCGTTTACGGTTTCATAAATCTGCTGTATCCACTTTATTATTAACCCGCCATTGGTGACCTATATGTCTGTGAGAGCGGGTAATTCGAAAAGGTGTAATTTTTTTTACCGTTCATCTAATCACACTGTGATTTCGAGTAGCTGCCTTATTCCACACCCCCTGCCGCCAGTCTACCCCGCGACAGCGATGCGGACGCACGTTATAAAGTTTTGGCGCTAACCCGGTGCGTGAGACCGGCATCACCAACTAAGTAAGTCAAATGGTTATAGGTTATTTTATAAGATAAAATAATAAAAAAACTTTTTGAGTAAACACAGTGAGCACGCACTTTTTTTCATCCCAAGTAAAATAACAATAAACACCGATTAAAATTACTTTTTAGTGCTTTTTTCTAATCAACTAGTATCTGAAGTGACTGCAAAACAGCACCACAGTCTGAGTGCTAAGAAAACAAACAATAAACACGTTTAAATTTAACAAACAATAATAATAATAATAATAATAATATATCTTTATTAAACAAAAATTTGAAGATTTATAACTACAAGAAAAAAGTACATCTTACAATATTTTAAAAGTAACATTAGTACAAAAGTTAATAATAAAAAACAATATACATATAAACAGTAGGTACTTAGAGAGTAGAGATTTGTAATTATACATTTAGGTTTCTCGTAACCTGCCTCACTAGGCTAGCCTGTGTTGAGGCAGTTATTTTACATCAATTTATAATGCTGTGGACATACCTACACTTATATTAGAATGTAATCACATAATAAATTGGTTGCATTAACAATAACAATAACATTGGTAATAATAACAGCATTGGTTCATTACTAATTTCGAATTTGGGTGAGTGCACCGGTAAATGCTCTATCATTATTTTTTATCCAAATTTTTATGTTTTTTTTGAAATTTTTTTGTGAATCACATTTTTTTACACTAATTGGAAGAATGTTGTAAAGTCTTGTTGCAAGGTATCTGAAGCTTCGTTGACCAAAAGTAGTATGAGTTATGGGAATTTGTAGTAAATCTTTGTTATTGTTTCGATTACAGCGAGAATTTAGTCTTTTTTCATAGTATTTATGTATGTTTGTGTATAAATGAGTGAGGATTGTTTTTGCATATATCTGACGAACGTCAAACACATTCATAATATTAAAGATAAAGTTCGAGTCCGTAATTAGGGGTAGTCTAAGAATTATTTTTATAATCGTTTTTTGTGCCTTTATGATTGGATCTAGTGCTGATGCAGTACCGCCTCCCCATGCTATGATACCATACTCAATAACAGATTGACAGACTGCAAAATAAATCATTTTCAAGTGTTGGAAGTCTAGAAAGTTTCGTATCGTTCTGAAAAAGTGCATGGTTTTTCTTATTTTGTTTGCAATTATTTGCGTGTGAAAATTCCATTTGAGATATGGATCAATTGTGAGGCCGAGATACTTCATCTGTGTAGTGCGCTCAATGTACGGACACTGACAAGATTCATCGGAATTCATACATGTGTGTATCCTAATAGAGGCATCATCATGAGGTTGACCTGTTATATTTATGCTTGATGTGACATATTTAGTTTTCTCGGTGTTCAATGTGAGTGTATTTGTATCTAACCACTTTTTTACGATGTTTATTTCCGTTTCTGCTTTATTGTAGACAGCTAGCCAAGTGTCAGCTTCGAACAGTAAAACAGTATCATCGGCAAAACTAACTATTTTTCCCTGAATGTTAATGTTACATAAGTCGTTGATATATAAAAGGAACAAGGACGGTCCTAATATGCTACCTTGTGGTATACCATAGTTAGTTGAGCGCTGATTGCTAAGTGTGTTCATTATTTTCACTTGTTGCTTGCGTTCATCAAGGTAGCTGTTAAAAAAGTTAAGTTCGTTGCCTGTAATACCGATTATTTGAAGTTTGTTTATTAATTTACTGTGTGATATTGTATCAAAGGCTTTAGAAAGGTCTAAAAAAATTGAAATACATTTTTTGCTTTTGTCAAGGTTTTTTACAATAAAGTCAGTTACGGCGGCCATAGCGTCTGAGGTACTCTTGCTTTCTTGAAACCCGTATTGATTTGCTGAGATTAGTTTATGGCTATCTAGAAATTTTACTAACTGAGCATTGATAATTTTTTCAAATACTTTGGATAGACTGGTCAGTAGAGTTATTGGTCTGTAATTGTTTATGTCTGTCTTGTTACCTGTTTTATGTATGGGAATAACAATACCTTGTTTCAGGTTTGAGGGGAAGTGTCCTTGACTGATACTAAGGTTAATTAGGTGTTCTAGGGGCAATGTAATTTCCGTAGACAGTGTTTTCAAAATCTTAGCTGTGATTCCATCAACCCCGGCAGAAGAAGTGTTTTTAAGAGAATTGATTATTTTTAGAATCTCTTCCCCTGAAACAGTTTGAAATTTGAATCTTCTTTTAGGAAATTGAAGTTCTGTTTCAGCAGGTAGATCATTTCCACAATTTGGTAGACGAGAAGCAAGATTTGAACCAATATTTATAAAAAAATTATTGATGTAATCCGCAACGAGCTTGGGGTTTTTTGAGGTGTCAATAATTTGTCCGTCAATACAAAGTTTACTTATGTCCTGTTTGTCTTTGGTGTTTTGTGTATTTGTGGCTTCTCTTAGAATTTGCCATATTTTTTTGGGATCGTTGTTACTTTCTTGGATTTTGTCTCTGTAGTAGATTTCTTTCGCCTTCCTAATGACTTCGCCGCATGTATTTCTATATCTTTTGTAGATGTTTAGTGATATTATGTCGTAAGGATTTTCTTTCACTTTTTTGTGTAGTACGTTTCTTCTACGAATGCAGTTGATAATTGAGTAGTTTATCCATGATTTCAAGGGTTTAATTTTGTTAGGATTTTTTTTTGTTAAAATTGTAGTATTATTAATTAATTCATTTTTCAAAAAGTCAACAAAATAATTCCATGCATCCTCTGAGTTTTTTATTTGTAAAAGCTCTTGCCAAGATTTATTTTTAATTATACTTTTTAAATTATCAAAATTAATATTATTGTATACGATTGACTGATCTCTTCTGTTTTTTGTGGTGTCGGATTGCAATGTGAATATTGTTGTGTAATGGTCTGTAATTGTTGATTTGTAAACGATGCTTTTGTTTTGTTTATTTGTTTTGACCATTACGTGATCAATGCACGATGTTGATTCATTAGCTATTCTTGTTGGTGTATTGATAGTACTAATTAATCCATGAAACTCTAATATGTTCAGGTAGTCGTTACATTGATGGTGAGGGTTGTTTGGAAGTATGTTGATATTTAAATCTCCCATAATTATTAAGTTTTTAGTGTAGGAAAGACTAGAGAGTATGCTATTTAGACTGTTAAGAAATGGTGTTATATTGCGAATAGATGGAGAGCGGTATATTGCTAGAATGCACGTATCATTATTATACATTATTTGCATACAGCTAGCATCAATAATGTTTATTTCAGTTACAACAGAGTTTAGGTCATTTTTTGTGTATATCACAACTCCATCGTTCTGACTATCGTGTTTTGACGAGTTGTAGGAAGAGTAGTTATTTATGAATTTAGGAGTGTAAATATTTGTCAACCAACATTCCGTGAGAATAATAACATCAAAATCTATATTTAGGTGGTTAAGCTGTATCTGGAGTTCATTAAAGTTTTTATTAATTGACCTAATATTTTGGTGCATAATAATAGTATTTTTTGAATCGGTTGTTAGGTATTTACATATTTTCGCATCTGATGTTACAAACAAATTGTCTTGATCACCTAGTTCTTCGTAAGTGTTATCAATGTTAATAGCCATATTATAATTTATATTACAAAAAAAATAGTTTAATTCCCTTAAATGAGAGCTCCACTAGTCCGTGGCCATTACTGGGGATTTCACCCTTTGATTGAAAGAGGTACAGGTGAATTATTGTTGCAGTTTGAAAATAAATGCAAGCAATATGGCACACTGAACTGAGGGGAATCGACCCAGTGAATGACCTGTAAAAGTGAGGCTCTCAATTAAAAAAATTAATCAATTTTTTTAAGATCATCAGAGTGTTTGATATATATTACTCTATCACTTTCATTTTTTTTAACCATCACTTTACATTCCTTGTACCAGACATATTTATATCCCATTTCTTTTGCCTTAGTCTTCGACCTCCACAGAAGATCTTTGAAGTAGGTGCCAAGGGTTTCACTAATAAAAATCTTCTGGTATCCGTTTCCTTGGGTTGAGGTAGGGTTGAGTAGCTTCCTGTTCAGTAGAATTTGTCGTCTTTTTTGGGGGTTAGTGAATCTGACGTGGAATTTTGGGGGGACTCCTGGTCGTCGGTCCGGAATTTTCTTGATTTCGAAGATGTCATCGCCCTTTATGTCGACACCTGCAGCAGCGGCCACCCGTTTAATTATTTCTGCAGGCTGCTCAACCTCTTTTTCTGGAATCCCTGCAAATTCAAGGGTATCTTCACGCGTTCTTTGTTCCACTTCTGCTAATCTAACTTCAAGGCTCTTTATTATGCCATCTTTTGCCGTTATTTCCTTTCTCATGGTTTCTACTTCCGAGACCAGTTTAATTATAGTCTCCATCTTTAGATGTATATCATCATATTGATGACTGATGAAGTCTCTTGTGCTCCGGTTCTCTTTATTTTCATCATCAATTTTTTTCAGGATTGCGGATTTAAAAGTTTCTAATTTTTTTTCCATCTTCATCTCAATTTTCTCCAACAGGACATCAATATTTATTCCCTGGGGATCAGATGTAGCACTGGTCCCGGTTGTTTGACCTTTACTTCTCAGATTTTTATCTGTAGTTGACATTTTGAGCACTGAATTTAGTTTGTAAGGTCGAACACTGCCTATATTCCCTTTTACTTGACACTTGGAATTCACTTTTGATATCCTGTTTTTGTTTTCTTTTGTAAAACTGTCAATCAATTATCACAAGTGGGAAGGAAGCACTGTCTAAGTATAGATTAAGATTCTTATCAGTTTGATAAATGCACTGAAACATTAGTTCACTAAAAACAGAAAAAATAATTATTTATTTCGGGAGTAGAGCAAAACACAGCTGTCAATTGAATGTAGGTATTATTGTGACTTCACATCATCCATTTTTTAAATTATTGTTCAACATTGGCTCAGGTACCTTGCACTCTACACTCCAGCGACCGTCCACCACTACTAACGTGAATGATATACTAGACTGCAAGCAAGCCACTAACCAGGGAAGTCCAACCAACCATTCATTTGTTTTATTAATTTATTTTATCAAAATATCAGAACTAATTATGGATGCGCAAGCATATATTTCATTGGCTAAAGACGCCATTAATGCATTAACCAGCATTGTGATGGATCCTAACAATAAATTTACCAAAGAGCATATTTCTAAAATAATGCCTAAAACAAATAATATACTTAGCTCCATTGGCCAAATGGCAGCGAGAATGGCTACCTTGGAAGGTGAACTGTCAGTTTATAAAAATAATCCTCCAATTACAACCACTAATATTCCCTCACACTTGCAAACAAAAAACGTTTGTGAAATAATTGCTGAAATCAATGAACAAAATTATAGAGAAAAAAATATCATAATTTGTAATGTTCCTGAAAGTGGAGCATTAATTCAAATAGATATTATGAATAGTGATACCACCAGCGTTAAAAAAATTATTTCTGATTTGGACAATTCTACAAGTTCTCTCGAACTGAAAATATACAGAATCGGTAAAAAGGATAATAATAAACCGAGGGGAATCAAAGTTGAGTTCCCCGAGTCAAAATGGCCTAAAATCTTACTCGGCAAAAAACACTCACTAAAAAATAACATCCGTATGTACCCTGATCAAACATTTGCGCAAAGGAATCAGTTAAATGATTTAAGAACGGAGCTGAAAAATAGGCAATCTTCCGGTGAGCAAGACATCACAATAAAGTATATTAATAACATCCCAACAATTGTCAAACTATCCCCAAAAAACTGACCCATAACCTGAAATCTACATCACTATCTCTCAACATTTATTACCAAAATGTAAGAGGACTTAAAACTAAACTAAATAATTTAAGAATTAAACTACCGACCTTAGAATATGATGTTTACTGCTTCACTGAGACATGGTTGACCCCAGATATTAAAAATGGTGAGTTAGGATTTCACTCCCATAACACCTATCGAATGGACCGCGATACTAATACTAGCAACAAAAGTAGAGGAGGTGGCTGTCTAATTTCTATTAACACTAAATTAACCTCAAGAAAACTCAAATGTACAAACATCAACGTGGAACAACTATTTGTTTTAGTGACAAACAAGAGTGAAAAAATCATAGTTGGTTGTGTGTACATTCCACCCTCATCTGATGTCCAGCTATATACTAGTTACTGTCAAGAAGTAGAAATATTGCGAAGAAAATATCCAGACGCTAAATTTATCCTTACAGGTGATTTTAACCAACCTACTGTTCATTGGGATATTAACAATAATAATACTCGCACAAATTCCACGTCCAATAATGGTTCTCGTGAACTTATAGAAATGTCATGTTTCCTGAATCTTAGACAAGTGAACTTTATATATAACTGCAACAATAATCTATTAGACTTAATTTTTAGCAATTCCAACAATATAAGTGTACAACATGCAAATGACAATGTTTCAACAATTGATAACTACCACCCACCACTTTTTGTTAAGCATATATCTCTACAAAATTTAAATTTAGAGTCTTTTAAAGAAAAACCAAATTTTTATAAAGCTGATTATCCTAAGATTAACGAATTTCTCGCTAAATCAGACTGGAACTTCATTAGTAATTGTAATAACATCAATGATATAATAGAATCTTTTTACTGCATAATTAACAAATCTATTGAACTGTACGTCCCTATTACAAAATGTAGGACATCTAATTACCCCAAATGGTTTAGCAAAGAGTTAATTTGTACTATCCACTCAAAAAAACTTGCACATAAAACATTCAAAATATCTCGAGCTCCAAATGACTATCTACTTTTTTCTAATTTACGCAAAAGGGTGAAAAACATATCGATATCTTGTTACAAAGAATACCTGGAAAATATTGAGAAATCGTTACAAAATAAACCTCAAAATTTATTCAAATTTGCAAACAATCTTAATAGTAACGAATCTGGTATTCCGTCTATCATTTACTACAATGGTAAAATTGCTGATACACCTCAAGGAATTACTGACTTATTTGCCGAATGCTTTGGCGAAGTATATGATGTAAACTCATCTAATAACCAAATACCTCAATTCAACTCAAATATTTCTATTGATTTCAACGACCTTGTTATTGATGAAATCGATGTTCAGCGTAAAATTACACTATTAGATAGTCAGAAATCCGCTGGCCCTGACACCATACCAGCAATTTATTTAAAAAACTGTGTATCTAGCTTAAAAGGTCATTTAACCAATATATTCAATATATCATTAGCATCAGGCCTTTTCCCTCAAAAATGGAAGATCAGTTTCCTTAGTCCCATCTATAAAAAGGGTGATAAAACGGATGCTTCTAACTACAGACCTATTTGCATACAATCAGCGATACCTAAATTGTTTGAATCCGTAGTTCTATCAAAATTTTTGTTACAGGCTCGTAAAATCATTTCCCCCCACCAACATGGATTTATATCCGGAAGATCTACACTTACAAATTTAATTATATACGAAAAATATATTTCAGACAATCTAAACGCAAAATTGCAAACGGATGCAGTTTACACCGATTTCAGCAAAGCATTCGACAAAGTTTCCCAAAAAATCTTATTAAACAAACTAAAAGTATATGGGATAAAAGGAAATGTACTAAAATGGTTTGAGACCTATTTAACATCTAGAAAACTATACGTTAAACTATCTAACCATATGTCAAATGTAATTGAAGCTTCAAGTGGGGTGCCCCAAGGTTCTCATCTAGGTCCTATTCTTTTTTTGCTATTTATCAATGACATTGTTTCAATATTTGAAGGTATCCATTTCCTATTATTTGCTGATGACTTGAAAATATACACTATTATAAGAAATTTAATGGACTGTCTTGTATTGCAAAACAACTTGGATCGATTATATAATTGGTGTAACATAAATGATTTATTTTTAAACATTAACAAATGTCAATCTATAAGTTTTTCTCGAAATAAAAATCCAATACTCTTTCAATATCACATTAACAATGTGAATCTTTCTACAGTAACATTAATAAAGGATCTGGGTGTCGTTTTTGATAACAAGATGACATTCGTCCCCCACATTGATGCAATCACGAATAAAGCACTCAAATGTCTCGGTTTTGTGTTAAGATCGTCCAAAGATCTAATGCATACTAATACACTCAAAACTTTATACATAACACTAGTCAGAAGCATTCTTGAGTATAATTCCTCTCTCTGGTCGCCATTATACAATGTACATTCACACAAAATTGAAAGAGTACAACATAAATTTTTAAGGCATATAAATTACAAATTAAAAATTCCAATACAAAATTTAAATTATAATTATTTAATGCAATTGCTTAAATTACCCGAATTGTCACAGCGAAGAAAAATCTGTGATGTTTTATTGTTATTTAAAATTATCAACGGATATTTGGATAGCCCTGAACTTGTGAACATGATAAATTATCAAGTACCTAACAATTACAACACCAGACTCCATGCTCCATTTAACGTAGTTGCTTCTCGCACTAATTTTATGTTTAACTCTTGTCTTCAGAGATTGCATCGTGTGGGTAATGAAACTTGCTCTGTCGATATATTTTTTTATAAAAACATCGATTCCTTCAAAAAGCATATATGTATGCAGATGCAAAAATCCTTAAATGATACAGATTGTTAACAGTAACAAATTTAATACCCATTGCTCTGTAACTACTTTCATTGTACCTACTTACTTCTTTATACATATATGTAATTGCTGTGAACCTTTTATTTTCTTTTTTCCTGATAATAACAAACTAACGTAGAAATCCTTAAATGTATCACATAGTTAACAGTAACAAACTTAATACTCACTGCTCTGTAACTACATTCATTATAACTACATTCATTGTACCTACTTACTTATTTATATATGTAATTACTGTTTACCTTTATTTTATTTTTTATTTTTTATAATAATAACAAATATACGTTCATTTATGATAGCAAAAAAAAAAAAAAAATTAATTAAAAAAAATAAATAAACAACAACAAAAAATTAATTACAAGAAAATTTTATATTAATCGTTAAAAATGTTTTACACCACTGCAATACCGGTATGCTTCGAGTATATTTGGAATCACATTTTGTGTGATATTGTGACAATAATTATTGTATCTAATGTAGCATGAGCTCAAATACGTGGGTGGTTTGTATATTTATGCCAAATACGAATCCGCTGGTTGAACTCCTTTTGTAAACAATTACTCGAATACCTACTGATACCTACTTATGTTAGGCCTACTTATATCTTTCTAGCTCTGTTTATCATTTTATGTACTATATACTTATGATACTGCATACTTGTTATAATGCTCCTGTACAATTTATTTTATATGTAAAAGCCATCAAGGCGTAAACAAACAAATAAATAAAATAAATAAATAAATATTTATTATCATTTATGTTTTTTTATTTAATGTTTCAACTGTTAAAGACTGATTTAGTCGTTAAATATTTAAGATTGTTGGGTTTAAAAAAATATTGTTAAAATATCTCATAATTTTAATACATCTAAAGATATTGTGTTATGTTAATAAAAAATAATTGATTTAAGGAATACCTACTTATGTTTTATTGACAGAAAAAGATATCATTTTATAAACTTTCCAATGAAAATTAGCATGAATAGTAAATTATTGAAAAACTGGTAGTCGAAAAGCCCGGTGCGTGAGACCGGGGACACCTAGGCTAGACTAGGCATTTATGGTACCTTCCTAAAGAAAGTTTGAAAAAAAAATTCATTGAGATAGTGACGTTTCTTTGGAAAAATTTAATAAATTCTTTTTGAAGTTAACAAAAATGACACACAAAATATTTGGTTTAATTTAAGAAGGTAGGTATCTAAGTAAGAGGAAAATTTGGTATTGATTTTGGTATTTAATTATATAATTATTAATTAATACACTAAATATAATCAAACATTATTAATAGCCTTCCGTCTGCGTGGTTGAATTTCAGAATCCGGCTTCGATGCATGTCTGACGCCACGCCACACGCGCTGCACCACAAATAACATCTGTGCATGTGGAATTTCAAACAAAGCTTCAAAATTCGACAATAGTTGGCGCTACTTCCATTAGCAAACTCATGTGGCGTCTCCCGGGCAGATGTAAATATGTACTATGTATAATTAATTAATTTGTAGCATCTCTCCGGATGTATGGAAAGATTGACGGTAGTAGGTACTTAGTTGTGTCAGCCGGCTATGTATTACATGTGACGTCATTGCCCGTACCGGTTACTTTACCCCGGTGGCTACTAATGAATGACAGTGGATTCGAGGAACGGGCTATTTTTGGAACCAGTTCTTATTGGATTTATAAAATGGTCACCAACACCAACTTTAATGTATTAAATAACAGAAATTATAAAAACGGTACCCTTTTGGATGCAAGGTCTACTTTATCATAATTTATTTTTGGGGTTTTATGTCGCGTTGCGCTACATCCCTTTTTAGCTAACGTTACAATGTCCATTATCATTACACATTTGCCCTGACGATGGACATTGCAACGCCGTCCGAAACGTTGGCTAAAGAAGGAGGTAGGCAACACGGCATGATACCCCAAAAATAAATCACGTCAATGCTTTGGGCCGTGAAAATCTCAAATCATACCCGCGAGGACTACCGTTCACAGAAATACTAGTAAATATACAACACTCCATAATACCTACTTGGAAAATCATAGTAATGAAATAGATCTAAGTTCTTTTGAATTTCGATCACATTTTTCATAAAGCATTTATTCTGGGAATATCAAAACATAGTACAAACCTTATCCTTTTCATATATGAAACATTATTTTTCAAGCCGCTATTTTAAATATAATAATTGGAAATCGGTTCAAGCGGGCATTTCAAAGGACCTGCATTTGATGGATTCAATTTAAAAATGCATTCAAACCATAATTGGATATTTCCTGTTGTACAGAGATTGGTCAAGTACCTAAACATTATTCACTGTATGACACAAAGCCAATTCAAAACTAACAAAAAAATACAATTTTCAAATACGTCAAAATAACTGAGAGAAAAATAATTGTTCGTGGTTATTGCTAGTTGTTTGAAGCATTCAAAAGCGCATATTCTGTTTTTTATTTTTTTTTGCAGATTTTTCAAATACCGGTCAATTTTTTAATCAAAGTACGTTAAAAAATTGCCAATACACGCCGCTCTTTGTGTGAAAGTTTCCCTAGTGAAAAAGTTATTCGAGCTCTTTGCGAAAGTAACGTAAGAACGTAGGAGTACTTTATCTTCCCAACGGTTGGGGTTCGCTTAGTAAATCTTGATAAATACACCGCGAGCAGGTGCTTTCTGTCATGCTTTGGTAAAATGCTCTTGTTTACGGTGTTTTCTAAAATAATCTATTAAACGAAAATTTTAACAAAACAAAAAATAATAATTTCGTATTCTTCTACAGCTTAACAATCAACTTACTTTTTCTACTCATCAATATGTAGGTGCGATTGTTATTTTTGGAGTCGGTGTCAGCCAAGGTAGGTTTGTAACTACATACATAGTTAGGTGAGATGTGCTTGTGTCGCACGCGCGACTTGACGAGGTGAGAGGCGAGAGCGGGCCGCGGCGGGAGGGGAGCTGTCAAGTGAACACGCCGGGCCGGGTACCTTGGCTGACACCGATTCCAAAAATAACAATCGTACCTACATATTGATGAGTACAAAAAGTAAGTTGATTATTAAGTTGTAGAAGAATACGAAATTATTTTTTTTACTTTTTAGTGCATTTTTTGAAGTCGTTTTTTTGTTTTGTTAAAAATTTCGTTTATTTTTTGATTTTTAGTGAATCTGAAGTACACTAACTAATTCGATTAAGATTCGGCCCAGTAACGTTAATTTGCTCTTAAGAATTAGAGAGTTCCGTTACTTTGTCATGGATCCCATAATCGGAACCTAACCAAACTCTCATCAAACTATCTTTGAAGTACATCCTTTCCAATAAAAAAATAATCATGAAAATCGGTTGGCGTGATATTGAGTTATTTGTCCATTCGTCGCGCACGTACTTGATGCAAATTTAAGACTTACATGATTTTCTCATGGATGCCATTGTCAGAACTGGACCAAATTAAAATAGGACCACACGGGAAGCACCAGCTTTCAAATAAAAAATAATCATCAATATCGGTTTACCCAGTCGAAAGTTATGAGGTAACAAACATAAAAAAATTAAAATAAATAAAAATACAGTCGAATTGAGAACCTCCTCCTTTTCGAAGTCGTTTAAAAAGTAAATATCCAGCTAAAGAATCGCTAGCAACAAATCTTACTTATTTTCGTTATTTGTTTTTGGGGTACGCCGTGTTGCGCTATCTCTTTCTTTAGCCAACGTTTCGGACAGCTTTGCAGTGTCCATCATCTGGGCAGATCCTGTAGATAACACATCTACGGAGGTAGCGCAACACGGCTTAACACCCCAAAAACAAATAACGAAAATGCTTTTGGCCGTGAAAATCTTAAAACATATCCAAGTCTTACTTATCTTCTCTACTTGTGCGCACTCGGGGACATCGCTACCTAGGGGCAATCAGGTCTTGATTTAGGGTGTGATAAAAAATAAAAATCTAGAGTAGGTACCGAAAAAAGTAGGCTTCTACAGTATATCCATGCTTTAGGCTCTATGAATACAAACAATATGAACGGAAGAAGGAAAAACCATCATTTGAAATGCTGTAAATTTAAAAACGAGTCTCGGTCGACAATCCCAAAGTTCATGCATCGGCCAGCCAGGATGGAAAACTCCCCACCTTGCCCCACCGTGCCTACGCCAATGATCGTTACTGTAAATAACAAATGTAGTATGTAACGTATTTTTTTATAATTTGGCAAACTTATCTAAATAAAATAAGAATTATATCTTATTCTTATTCACGATACCTAAACTATAAATGACCCCACTGCGCGGATAAAGATGGTATATCTATATATCTATATTCATAGATAATTAAAAATATTAAAAATGCTTAGACAGCATCGATAATATATTTATATTGACTCATTAACATAAATATTGTGTCCGTTAAATAATCTTGTTTATTTATACTGCCTTCACTATTCATAAGTTGTTATTGCAAAAGAAGCTCAATGTAAGCGGAATTTTAAATACATTGTAGCCTCCTGAGTCTTGAGATAACTTGAGTGTAATTATGTTATGTCCTACGTAGGTTCGAAACGCACGATAAATGATAACTGATAACCTACTAACATAATAAACACTAATCTAATCTAGAAAGCTTGTTTTGTTATACACCCACAAACAAAAAATGGGAGAAAGTCCATAAATTATTCCTCAAGTATTTACCCTGTAAACAAAATTTAATAACGTTTACCGTACCTAGAAAATTGAGATAATCAAAAGCACCTATTTAAACCTAAAAATGGTAACTTCCATTAACAATAAATGTGTAAAACCGAAAAAGGTAAACAATTCGACAATTTTCTTAAATCATTTCTCGCTTAGGTACTCGGTTTTATTTAAACAGAAAAAAAGTTTTTAATAATCTAAATTTTATATTTACCATCGACGCTTGGATATATCCTCAAGAACTCATTCCTCGAGCGCAGCAAAGACTGCTTCACCTGATTCTCAATAGGGGCCTCCAAGGCTGAGAACACAAGTCCACCAGACACTAGATAAAATACGTAAAAGGCCACATACAGTCCAAACCACCAGGAACTTTTTATCCCGAAAAACCGCGGCGGATCATCCGACGAATCCGGGATTCTCGTGTACCCCTCCCCATAACTCAATGGCATCTTCAGTTTATAATTAGCATACTCGCTGTGAATTTTCATCTCGTCAGAACTCGACTTAGTGGTCCCGTAACTTTTCGGCCAGCCGCCTTTCTCTTTGTCTATGGTTGACTTTCCCGCCATTTCTTCCATCATTTCAAACGGCTGTCAGTTGAAGAAACCTTTTAAATACTTTTTACGACTTCGCTCGATTTATTTTCAATCGTTATTGATAGCTCTTCATATATCTCTGTAATTTTTTATTATTATTTATCGTGCGAGACAAGTTGCTAATAAGATAACGCCTGACTAATTGACAGATTATTGTTTATATCACAGTATCTTACTTATTCCGTCTAATGTCTAATGATAAGAATATCATACATTTAAAAATCTCCGCGGTGAATTTGTAAACATAGCAGTTCAAATTTTATCTGTGTACTCGAGAATATCATTATCGTGTTGTCAACAGAAAATTCATTGAAAGTCGAAATTATTTTTAAATACAATGCAAATAGTTACAGTTCATTCTGAACCACGTCAATTCGTTAAAATTATCACAGTTGTAAATAATGTCATGTTTGCTTCTGCATATTGTTTCACTGTCTGCGTAGGTACGTTCAAACAATGAAGATCATAGAGAAATCTTCAATTTTGCTTACACTCTTTTTAAGGGAGCACTTTTGGACGGCTTCATAAAAAGTGGCGCGTAATTTCAATTTCTTTTCACAGAAAACAAACCATGACGGGATTCCATTCGTCAGCTGAACTTGAAGCACCACTTGAGATGGTCACTCGGTACGAAATCGACCGAAATCCTATCTAAATACGACAATTTACGATACGCGACACTCATTCTGGTACATCGTACTGAAAAGAATGGAAATATTGGATTGATAAGAGACACGGGTAAAGCACGACACGACCGGCGAAGACACGAACTGTTCACGACAGGAGGTTGGTGATTACTGAACTGATTGTACTGCAAGGAAGATACAAGTACGATAGAAGCCACGAAGACGATAACCGGATCAGCTGACATGTCACTACTGGGGTTGACAACCAGTCACAGACAAGCCGAAATAAACCGCAATATTGAAAGCATATCTGTAACTCTATAAAGTATGTCGTAAATATACCGTATATTATTTTTAATGATTAATTTGTGAAAAATTTCCAAGTGTGCAGTTCACACGCAGTAGAAATGATACCTTCAGAAAACTACGGAGTTCATAGCCTCCTCACTACTCACTACTCCTACTCACTACATACTCCTCGTAGTACGAACCACTGCACAAAGAGCAGACCGATTATCCTATTCCATTCTCTCGCAAGCTAAATCTTATGGATGTATATGTTTGTCTCTTTTGATTGTCGCTTTTTCGTTTCATCGAGTTTCAAATCATGACGGGGCTAAAGAAGTTTTCACTTCATTAACACTTATTATTCAAATAACATTTTACTTGCGCACGCCGGGTCTTGAACCAGCGACTTCCGTATTCGTAGCCAAGGAACATAAACTCTCAACCGCGGAGGGCTTTAATCGTGTCTATTATATTCCATTATATAATATATAATGGAATCATATTATGATAACCTGTTAAAGTTGATCACAATAATAATAATAACATTACGTATCGATTTAATTTCTAAATATCATTAAAGTATCAACCACTCGGACCCAAAAGCTTGTTTTCACGATAATGTAACATTACCAGACATGTGTATGACCTATGAGCTATGAGACGTACCTGACTTATTAAAATAATTGCTTGACAAACTGAGTTATCTTTTCACACTATTTTTGTTAGACAATTTTTAATAGAAGCTACTGTATAAACGCAATCGGATGGAGGCCTATGATTTATAAGAAGATACTTATAAATAAACAACGTACATTTGCATACACCAATTTAATTGAGATAAACCGGATTAAAGTCGCACGTCTTTAAAACAGTAAAAAAAAATACTTAGATAATTTCAGAAATAATTGGAGATTCTAAAGACATTTAATAAAATAATTTCTTGCGCTCGAAGTAAAATGACACTATTTGTATTGTAAATTAAACAAATCTAGGCTAATTGGGTAGTACTAACGATACGTAGTGTTGATATAAACATTTTCTATGGAAAAGTTACAAATATTTTAAATAGAAAAAACAATAGTTTAAGTTAAAGTTTTAAAATTGTATTATTTTCAGAGCGCAACGAAATTTGTGTTATCGTATATTTGTTTTTTTGAAACTTAATAAATATTTGTAAAGTTTCTAAAATTTTAAATGGAAAAGGTTGACGGCGCCTAAACTGCAGTCCACCTATCAGATTTCAAAGGAACCAATAAGGGGAACAAATAAGTTCACAGAGTACGGTTTGTATTGCAGATTACAAAAACAAAACAGAAAGAAGCCATTTTTGGAGTGGGTAGTTACATAAAACTAATCAATAATACAATGTGTCTTTCGCACTGTGTGCCTGTAGTAATATGTTATTACATATAATTATGCATTTTATTGGTAATAAAATATGGGGTATATCATTGAAGAAGAAGATAACAAAAATAATCTAAACGAAAATATGAAAGAGAACACGTCACAGAAAAATCGAAAAAGACAATGGTCGCAGCTGGGGCTCGAACCCAGACCTCTCGTCTAATCGGGATGTCCGCGTTAACCAATTTCTCTATTGCCACCTTCTCTGTCAAATCATCGTATTTGTCAATCTCATATTTCAAATTTTAGAATTAACAATATTATCTTTACCTTATTATTTTTCCATATTACGGGCAATTGCATTTTTTTAATTTTTTTATTTTTTATTGTACAACAGATTTTTATCCAATTACTGTACAATTTTCTCATTTTGACAGTCTTAACACCTAGAAAGATGATTATTATACAAAAAAATCTTAAGGCTATCTAAAGAAGAGTTATATATATCTAGTGTTTCCGATATTTCGTTCATCAGCACCATTCCTCTTGTCATGCTATGCTGTGCTAGAACATCTGTTCTGCCGTATGGTATTTTGAACAAGTCGTGTCGACGACTACGGCTGAAATTTTCAGGCACGTATAAGCCATAACATTCCAAGAGGAATGGGCTGTCAATACGGTTATGGATTATGTTAAAACTAAGAATTGCAAGATTTGCATGACGTCTAGTTTCCAAGCTAAATCTATTTGTTGCCTCAAGTAATTCCATATGGTGCATGAATCTCGGGTACGTTCCATGCATCCGCATATAGACATACCTAAGGATTTTTTTCTGAATTTGTTCTAGCATATTAATATATTTCGCTTGGTGCGGAGTCCACACACCACTGGCATACTCCAGCTTACTTCTTATGACAGGCATATTACGGGTAATTAGAGGGCATACATTAATTAGGAGAACTCAAAAGGGGGGGGGGTCCAGCAAAATCTCAAGTTACTTGAAAAGAATATACGATGTGGCCCAAATTTATCTCACTAAGGGGGGGGGGGATTAGATGGAAGAAAAACTACTCACGTAATTAATGTATGCCTCCTTATATCATTTTCAATTCATTATTTTTCCATATTACGGGCAATTGCATATTACTGGTAAGAATTAGTTGAAAGTAATATTGCTATTTCTAAAATTTTAAATATGACGATTTGACAGAAGGCGGAGATAGCGAAATTGGTTAACGCGCACGACCCGGTTAGACAAGAAGTCTGGGTTCGATTCTTTTTCTATTTTTCTGTGTCTTGTTCTCTTTCATGCTTTCGTTTAGATTATTATTGTTATCTTCTTCTTCAATGATATTTTACATTGTTGGAAATAACCTTTAAAAGTTATAAAAAGAGAGTTTTTCTTATAAAATATTATTAGAATGGAAGCATGGACGCTTACTGAAGAACTAATTAGGCAACTTGAGGCATCGAGATGTGGATCTACAGAAGAATACTTAAAATAAGCTGGATGGACAGGGTTACAAACGAAAATCTTATGCTTCGGATGAATAAAGAAAAGGAAGTAATTAAAACTATAAAAATCCGAATACTTCAATATCTTGGACATGTGATGAGACATCCAGAGAAGTATGAGATCCTGCATCTCATAATGCAGGGAAAGATTTGTTTGTTTTTGTAACTTTATTTAGATGTAAGCAAATTTTCATACATCTAGTATTAAAAAACATATAAAATACATAATAAAATAAATAGAGTCATAAAATTATAACGGAAAGAATACAGTTAAAAAAAGAAATGTGCAGTTACTCCAGTTAGAAATACATACAATAGGGTTGAAGACATACAGTTAATACAAATAAATACAATTCATAAATTTTTCTTAATGTATGTAGCACATGTTTTACGAAAAGTGCCAAGACTTGCTGGAAGACGGGGCCCTGGAAGAAATAGAACCTCATGGCTGAAAAACCTGAGACAGTGGTTTGGCCAGTCTACCGTGGAGCTGTTCCGGGCCGCAGTAAACAAAGTCCGCATATCCAACATGATAGCCAACGCCCGTTGAACGAACAGGGCACAAGAAGAAGAAGAATAGAATGTTAACGGAGAGCGTACTTTTTACGAATTTGTATATCTTTTGTGTTTAAGACGACAATATAGGTACCCTAAAATATATTCAGAATCTTAACGCCGTAAGTAAAGAAGCCGTGTATACAAATTGCGACTCGCGACCCGTGTATTCGACGGAACTACTGCGGCCTAGAGATTGGACCTTTCCGCCGTGTTCATTTTAATTAATTCTGAAGAACGTGTTACTAATATTTAAAATGTGTCTCCATGTTGTTCTCCCAAAGTAATTAATTCATCGTCTACAAAAATAAAATCTGGTGCTTACCGCTAACTTTATAGTTGAAAAAACAGGTTATGAAGTTTTAAAATCGCCAGATTAGATTAATTATTAAGTAGGTCTACTTAATTACTATATACTTGCGTGATCTGAGCCGGCCGTAGGAGTAGCAGCTTGCCACACCAAATTACATATCGAGAGGTGGGTCAAATCCCAGCAATGGAAGGAATGGGAGAGGGCACCCGGAATGAGACAATCCAAAGTACTCATAAACGGACCCGACCCCAGACGGACCAGGAAACTACTCGATATGGACAGAAACTCGCTGAGGGAACAACTGGTAGGCCTACTAACGGGACACTGCCATCTCAGGAGACACACGCAGCTATTGGGAGTGGAAAGCACCAGTAGATGTAGAAAATGTGAAGAGGATGAAGAGACTCCAATTCACTTATGGTGCCAATGTCCTGCCCTGGTGGGAACTAGGCTCAGATACCTGGGGAGACATGTTGTAGAACCAGAAGACCTAGCCACATATCCAATAACAACTCTGGTGAACTTTATTAAAGGGACTGGGTTATTGTTAAAGGATTGAGGTGAAATGGGAGAAAGTACAATGGGCCCATGGCCTAAGTACTCACGGGAACTAATGGTAAACCGTCTCCGCTTAAAAAAAAAAAATTACTATATTCCTCTAAAATATTTTTTATAACGCATTTAATTTCACTAATTTACATGTAATGTTTTTTAAAATTACACGTTCTGTTAATCTAAATATAAATATTGCGTTGTGTAATGTGTTATTTTCGTCTATCATAATACGGACGTGAGCCAAGAATGGTGGTCGAAAGAGCTAAACTATTAATGTTGAATGTAAAGTGTACAATAAACAACCTGTAAAGAACAAAGTCTTTTTATTTTAATAAAACTATTTTCAAATGTTTTTAAAACTTTAAAAAATGATTTGAGTGAGGATTGAACCTTCCTACCGAGGAACTGCAGTCGACATCTCTACCAACACAACGAGCCAAACCCTGATTGTATAAGACCGATATTTATTGCTTATATCAACTGCTGTGATGTCATCGAATTTCAGAGAAATGGGTATATTTCTGCATGTGTATGCGTGAGTGCCACCAAAAGTTGATCAAGTACAATGTCATCGACATTGAGTTTATCTACCGAGTTTCAGCCTGATCGGATATCGGGAAGTGGGTTAATTTCCACTTTCTAGATTCCACTTCATTCAAGCTTTCATTCAAAGAAACAAAATCGAAATTCAAATACATTGTTACGATGCACGGAATACGCCCCTACAAAAATCACGCTACACCACTGTGAATGCAAGCGTCCTCCACCCGCTCCCGCGCCCCGCACGCTAGCGGCGGTCGACAACGGCGAGCAACTGCCATTCTACGGTAGCTATTCTGTGTGAGCGCACGCTCTGCCGCGAATCGTTCCGACTTTGTTCTGGAATATTTCAACGGAAACGCAATGGCGAAGTTCGCCTGTAGAGGCCTGTGGGAGCACCAGCCCCGCCAGAACACCGCTCACCTTGCGGTTCTCCCGGCACCAGCCAGCGGATGTGAGTACCTGAACCACTAATTTCCCCTTTTTGCGTGTGTCCCTTCCAATTTACTAGTAATTATGACCGTCCCCAGGGAGACTCGAGGCAGAGAGATTTGTTAGGCCCTATGACCCCTGAAATAGATAGGTTATTAATTCTACCTGTGTTCTAAAATTGACTGTGTAATGTACCACGGTTGTATTCTAAACGGATTCTTTCCAATACACATCATGTTTACTGCAGCTGATTGTTTCATTGACCTCACCGGCCCGTAGGATTGAGTTTATTTCAGGAATACCACACTTGCGCCTAAGAGATCCTACAACCCTGGTGATGATAGCCTCTATCGCTCTGCTGACCGAATAATTCTGAGCTAGACCGTCGGCAGAATGTAGGCACCTCAGACAGGTGTGCTAACAACATGTATTTAATAATTAATTAATAAAAATAAAAATAATAATGGGTTTAGTGCTCTGTTCAGCATACGCTACAATAGCTTGTAATCTAATGTAAGATTATTAAATACTTTAGGCCTTTGTATTATTATTGTTGAAAACATAATCTTCAGTTTTATGCAAATTCGAACCCTACTTAGCTGAAAGAAATACCGGCCGCCATATTGTTGGTCTTGTAATTAGCCTTATTAAACCATGGGGAAAACCGGAGTACCTTGTCATTCAAGGGTTGCATTTCATAAAAACAAGGCCGTTAAGAGTATCGACTCTGTTTATTTAGCACTTCATAATGCCTGAAAAGTCATAATTTTAACATTTCAATGTTCAAATATGCTTATCTTATCAGCAACAAACGAAAGTTATTTGGTTTAGTTTAATTAAAAATGACGCCACAAAGTGTATTTGAAAAGTTACCAACAACATACACCTTCAAGGCTTTTGCATTGAAATAAAATGAAAACACGGAAACGTAGGTGGTACTAAAAAATAATCCCATCATATTCCTACAAACTCCGCTGGCCCACGCCATTTTTCGTATTACGTGGGAGGTAGGGTGATCCGCCTTATATTTATTTATTATTTTGCTTTTATTCCTTCTGCTCTCTTTTAGAGACCTCCGACTTACGGGCTTAAACCCGTAAACCTTTGAGCAATCGACAGGTGGCTGAACTGCCTTTTCCACAAATTTCGACAATAATTAAAGTCGGCCAACCTTTCTCAACGTAATCCCGAAGAGACTTAGCTTAGCGTCATGGCCTTTGTGAGATATGTTACCACGAAAGTCGCTCATAGTTAATAACTTCCTAAATTAAATTCGTTATTATTTGTTGTAATTTAACCTTACTTATATGATCATCAAACATAAGGTCTGCACAATTTGCAATATGTGTGTCTGAAATTGTTTGTTGGAATAGTTTAGAATCAAAGGTGCTTTCAAGATACATGAGCCCATCTTTAAATTTATATATTTATTTTTTTTAAATCCTTATTTTATCCCATTGTATCTACATACATTCAAAAGTAATTTTACGTAATTTCTAAATACAGTAAGATGTAAATAGAAGGTACAAGTAATGTAAAAGTTAGCAATGAGTAAATATATAATAGACAAAAGTAGGTAATGGGAACCCACTAAGGCACTGCCTGTGAGTGGGTAATTTAAACAAGAATTCTATATACCTATAGGTACATCAATAAGTACCTACAGGTAAAAAATGTAAATTTTAAAGTAAAGGTTTAGAAATATAGTTATCTGTGAAAACATTGTAGTAAAATAGTGAAACATTAAATTTTGTTGATTTTTTTATAGTTTCAAGAAAGTAAATAAAGTTAGAATTGTATTGAAAAGTGAAATATGAAGGTTTACAAATATTATTATATTACACATAACTTTAATGAAGCGCTTTTGAGTTTATTTTGATATTATCAAGAGTGTACCCAAGGATGAGTTGATTCAGAATTAATCAATTTTTAAAGTTAATTTTTATGTTTGAAAGTTTTCTTCAAGTTCTGTTTTCAGCTATGTGAGTCAAAGTAATATAATAACAGAACTAAAAAAATTTAAAAAAAAAACTATACTTGAAAATAACCTTGAAATTTGATGAATTGTTCAAATTCTGTAAAACAACCCGTCCAAAGTGTTTTTTTCGAAATCTGTTAAGACCCGGTAGTAAGCGCTCAAAAAGAAGAAGAAGGGGAGATATGTAAGTACGAATGTTAGAGGGAACGCGCTAATTTAAAAAAAACGATCATATTTAGGCGAAAATTGTAAAAATGTTTAATAAAACACGACTCGTTTAAAATAGACCAAAAATCTCGCGGAAAATGTCTTAAATAGTATTGAAAAGTACTGAAAGAAACACTGTTTTTTTTCAAATATATAACTTGTAAAATAGCAGAAAAAAATGTATGTATAATAATTTTCGGAGCATGCTTTGCGATTTTTTTCTATCGAGGTAATGTCATATGTGTAATGAAGAATGTTAACTATTTTTGATTTTTAGCTCTCCATATTCTCTGTCAAAAATGAAAAAATACAAGTGAAAGAATTACTTCGATACGTCAATTAGTTTCCAATTTATAGAAGTAAACGTGCGACACGGACTCGTACTCGATGCGTGTGACGATGACGTCATTTCACAACACTCGCTCAGTCCGCTCGCGCTCTCAGCACGGTGTCGTCACGTACTTTGTACCGCTGGCGACTTGCTCAGCGTTGTAAAATGACGTCACATGAGGTCACGTGACTGTTAACGGGACTCGATATGTAATATTCCTCTACTAATTGGGTAACCATAAAACCTTATAGTGTAACATAATGTAACATATTATTATATTATTATTGTAAAAATTTACAAATTAAAAATAAAAAAAAAATTAAAAAAACGTAACATATATAGTAACATATCCTGATGAAGACAACATTGTTGTTGAAACATGTTGATATTGTTTTAAAAATAGTGGTTTATACAAAGTAATCAGTTATTCATTATATGAAAAATGATGCCACAAAGTAATTTTGCAAAGTTTGAAGAAGTAAAAAAAACGTAAGTTTAAATGCCTGTAAAAACTAGTGTATTTGTATACAAACAAGCTTTACTGTAACAAACTTTCAAGCGAGTTGGAATACCTATTAACATTCTTTATTACAATTCCGGCGTGGCAAATGTACAGTTATTATCTAAAATTACATTTTTTTAGAAACTTGAATACAGTGTTCAAGAGAAATATAGAAATATAAGAGAGTTTATCGATTTTAGTTTTTCAATTTTCAAAGTCATGTCATTTGCTCCATTTACTGAGTGCATCATCATCGAAGATGAGATACTCGTAGGTCTTCCGCCCATTAAATTAGGGTAATTTATCAGATGGGTTACTGATTTTTGCATTCAAATCAAAAATTGTAATTTAAAAGTTATATTACTAGATAATACATCGTATTTTGAAATTTTTTAAATGTTTTTTTTTTCTGTGAAATTCAACAACTGAACGTATTCATTCTTCCTCTAACATGCGTCTCATCCGATGAACCCGCTTACAACGGTCTCGGGATTTTCTAATTAACAGTAAACGTTAACTCTCATTCCTATAAAAATAAAGACAATATCTATTCTAAACACTAAGTTACCCCAAGTGGTTTAATTCTGAGTAGTTTCTACGAACGATATGACCCCAAGTTTACGATCAAATTATCTCAATCGACTCCTTAGATCTCTGAAACTGAATTTCTTTGTCTTTTAAAAAATATTGACTTAGTGGGAAACTTTATTAAAACCTTTGACATGTCTTAAGACACACCACTTTTTTCAATTTTGTTAACCAATTGGTTTGGCACAATCATATCAGAACAATAAATACAAGCTTAAAATTATGGACGTGATTGATAATATCAATTTTTGATAAAATTATTGTTGACAAATATATATCGATCGTCCAGTTTTGTGAATGTCAGACATTTCCGAAAAATCGAAATTTGAGTATAGTATGCAGTTATATGTAAAAGTATACTCTTTATCTAGTACAATCAAACATTACTCACAATTTGGGAGGCGGCAATGGGTACCGCCGCCCCGGGAAACTTTATTGGATAACCAACACCTCTGCCATAGGTCACCCCAAGTGGTTTGCAACGTTTGGTGATTTAGCAGGGGTGTCCGGGTTCATGGGGTGAGGTATGTCTAGGTCTTAGAGGCGGATGACCAGGACACACTGAACTCCAGATTCCTACCCACCCCTTAAACCCTTTTCCTTCCCAGAACTCTCCCCTCCCTCCTTTCCTTGAAAAAACCCTCCACACAACATCCCCAAAGATGACATAAGCCCTGAGGGAAATTATTTTCCTCAGGGCCTCCTGTGTGGAGCTCATGTAAAAAAAACACCACCAAATCAATTATAATGCAGAAAAACTTGTAGTATCTAAATTGAACAAAATGTTGATGTTTTCCCGGTTACTAGCAGGATATTTCACAACGTCATTCTAATTTACAGACCATTTATGTCTCCCGGAGTATATTTAACATTTAAAACTTACTATTTGGAGATGTCTGACTAATCAACTCGACGATATCATTAGTAGTAGTACTAATGATATCGTCGAGTATCTGATATCTCAGTAAGAATTTTACAAGGCTATAATATGTTATGGTCAATTCCGCCATTAAAACAGGTGAAAATCATGGAAAATACTGATTACGAGAAGTGTGATTTTCTGAATGCTATGGATGCAGAGCATATAAAAACATGTACTTCCTTCACACAAGATCTTCACATTGTTTTAAATATAGCATCTAATTGGTCTAAAACATGTCATACAAGCAAAAACGCACGAACTCTACGCCATTAAAAAAGAAACTAAGCAACAACGATATTATATCTTCTGTTCAAGGTGTCAGATTCACAAATTTGCCGTATGATTTATATAGGTTTTTTACTGATGATACGGAACTCTATTGCCAAAAATATCTTTACAAACCACTGGAGCGATTTCGGTCGAAAAATGGACCACTTTTATTTTTCTGCGATTGATTTCGGTCCAAAAATGGACCGCATTTTCCTACCATTCGTAAAACATTTATTGTAATTTTTTAAAACATTTCCTGGGCCAGCCGTTTATTTTAACACAAAGCTATTGAAATGCTTTATCTATTATGACCATGGATGTCGCAAATCCGAACTTCGTGGACTATTTTAGAACAATGTTAAAAATAAATTTTAATATATATTTTTCCCGCCGAATTTTTGAAAAGCTGTTTACGGATAAAATTAAGTCCTTTTTCCATAGATATGCACCTTTAATTATCAAGTATACCACAGACAACTTACAGAAACCGAAAATATTCCATGTTGACCCGAATAAGTACCCCTCACGGCAGTTTCAAGTAAAAAAACACCCAGGATTCGCGCAAACATAAACTTAACGAATTTTTTATATTTTTTTCTTAAATCCTACAAATATGAGATAAACGGTTAAATTGACTATACATATAGCACTATAATAAGTTTTTATGTCTCCATGTCAAAATTCGAAGGTATGATTTTTATAATTTAATAAAAATTTTAAAAATTACCATCTGGGAAATCTCAAGCAATCGAAGCAAATTTATTTATTTCACATGATCGCTCCAGTGGTTTAAGTAGCGTTGGCGAAACCACTTACATAATAAGCACAGACAAAAGCACAATCAAAATCCATAAATTAAAGACGTCATAGACCAACTAAACTAGAAGTTCCATAAAGGATTTAACTTTTCAGGACACATGGGTCTTTCAGCATTTCGTATCCTACCTAAGGGCCTAAACGCGATGAAACATGGAACGGAAATTTAGTTCTGCGGCAGCTCATTAAGCCGATTTACAAATACATAAATGGAAAGGAAAATTTTGAGCAGGTAAGGCGCTTACCGGTAATCCCTACAACGGAATTTCACAAATGGGAAAATCCCGAAAATTTCACATTTCTAAACAGAAAACGGGTATAAAGTTGTAATACGTTCTTGAATCTGATCCTTGGTTACGTAAACACATCTGGGTATGTGATCATTATTTTCTAAAGGTTCTGGCACTTTGCTGGCGGGCTTCATCCGTGTTTCAGCATAACTTTTATCAAATGTAAAATTTGTTTTAAAACAATGTGTACAAGTGGAACAATGGCGTCAAATCTTTTTTTTATAAATATTTTAATCTGAAACATTTAATTGTAAACAGTTTACACTTAAAATTTTAATAGATTAATTAAAAGTTTTATTTTAATTTTACTCAAGCGAAACGATAGGAAAAGCTTAAATTTATACAAATTATATTTTTTTAAATACAAAATGTGAACCGATTTGTAGTAAAGATTAATCTAAAATAGTAATTTCACTAATAACTTCGCTTTATGTTACAAGATTGGTTAATTTTGAGAATTGGAAGTGAAAAAAAGGTTATAAAAACGCTTTTAAAGCCCTAAGTAAGACACTGCGAAAACAAAACATATACGGCGCAAGCCGACACAAAACAACATGTGCACACGTACACTTTTTCCAGAGCACATATTGTTAGGAGCTCACATCTGTACTAAGGATTAAAATAAAGGTATCCTAATGTATTTTAATGATAAAATGGTACAATGGATGGCGTTAGGAACTACATATATAATTAATCTCAAGACAATATGCCTTCAGCAAATATCTCGCCTTCTTCAAAGGATATTTCCCATTGTTGTCAAATTCACAACAATTTTGATTGTTCCTGCGCCTCGTTGAATACGGTTGTGTATTTTGTATTGTTTATACCTGTATTGTATGGAGAAGTATAAAGTGTACGAACAGGTAAGCAATAGACTCCTTACAAATTTACAACAATGCTTAAATGTTGTTCAACGTACGTGACTTTGATAGTGTACCTATGACCTCCAGTTGAACTTGCTTCGAATTTGATTGTTATTGTGTTTTGTGATTTGGAGAGGGTATAATTGTTGTCTTCAAATATAATTGTGTTAAAAACTAACCCTTATTGTACAAGTGTTGCCGGACTGAAATCGTTCCTTATTTTGCGGACAGCCCTCGTAATGCGATAATACCCTCCACACAGCAAAGATGATAGGGAAACAATTTCCCTCAGGGCCTCCTATGTTGAGTTAAAACATTTAAAAAAAGTATTGCAGTTGTAGTCATTATTATTACTGACGTGTGAATGCACCCAAACAGACGTCGATAGATATCCATAACCAGCAAAATATACTTTTCTAATCAATAATTTATTGTACCAATGACCGTATCAAAATAAATAAATATTGTTTACAATAACATATTAAGATTAGGTTGTTAACGCTCACTAGTAAAGTAATAATAAAATAGAATAAGAGAAAAACATTGAAAATCACGAGAAATGTTAACAATTCACTTGTAACTATCAAATTAATCTTTCAAACGGATTACAATATTTAGAGCACGGGCGGCGGGTGGGAATGCTGTCCTTGTTCTACCGATATTTCTTTAACAATTAAATACAGCTGACATTTTCACAGAGAGCGGGTCATTTCTGCACTCATTCTTGAGTTGAACAGCTCGGTCGTGGAACGATTTGCCGGCCTGTGTGTTTTCTCGCTTTTTTCTTCGAGATCCAAGTTCACTACTTCATTTCTACAAAAACACCCTCCACACAGCATTCCCTAATATCACATAGACCTTGAGGGAAATTATTTTCCTCAGGGCCTCCTGCGTGGAGTTAATGGAAAAAAAAACTAAATAAGTTTATGCCTATTACCTACATTCGTGGTGATGTAAGGCACACTTAGAATATATAATTATTTGTTTTTTTTTTATGTAGGTGGACACGAAGGATGTACTCCATCTTGGAAGTAAGAGTGACCACACATTGGGCCGTATTCATAAAACTGAAGGATATCCTTGTAAATATAAGGTAGAAGTATAAGGTTTTCAGTTAAAGAAAAAGGTAGGAGTATAAGCATTTCCTTTTTTCGTATTCATAATGATTACCTTATACTTGCAAGAATATCCTCGAAGAAAATTAAAAGGTTGTTGGCATGTTGGCTTATGACTGTGCCGCGGCAGGTTCCAACCTGTTTTCGATGGTTTCTTTATTTACGGTATTTCTTTCTTATCGGTGTTACAAATAACAAGTACTCTACTTAAAAGTCTTTGAGTAGATTACTTCGATCAGAGAAGATGTATTCGTCAAGCAGCGATAGTGAAAGTACATAAAAAGATAATGCTACAACCGAACTGCAGTTCATAGTTGATGAAATTGCCAATGCCCCCGTGATTTTGGAAAAAACCTTTGTAATCACGAACAGGTGTTAATAAACGCTGCTTGTAGTGTTTGATCTCTCTCAGTTCCATAACGTCTGCCATCGCTACAACTGATCACTACACGACTGAGTCTGCTACTGACCACACTCGAAATTATTGAAGGATATCCTTTTAATTTAGAGTAAAAAGTAACGTTTATGAATAACCAAATACTTTTTGTGAAGGATATGCTCATACTCTATAAGTATAAGATTTTACTCGGAATATTATGAATGCGAGTCGAAGGATTTCCTTTATTTTCTGCAAGTATAAGCATAACCTTTTTTTTATGAATACGGCCCATTGATTCCACTTCCTGCCCATGCCCACTTCCTCATCAAATCTCAATGTTGACAAGGATCAATTTTGGTATTTGATTAACTCGATCGAGATCCTCCTTGGTCGTCTCCGGTTTCGTTTTACTCCACTTGCGAGTCGAATTATATTCTCTTTACACTCCTTTATCCGTTCATACAATATTCTTTTCAAATACAGCTAAGCGGATTTGAATACACGGTTTTACTTAACATAAGTCACAAGGGTCTCATTTCTACTGAAATCAGTCTACTCCAACATATTATCTTCCAGTTACATGCTTCACAGCCATTCATAAAGGGTTAGTATCAAAAACTCAACGTTGACAGCTTGCATTTCTTACTTTGAAAAGTTTTTAATAATCTTATGAATAATATTAAATCCTCCGTTGAATTATAATCAATTACGTGTTTCGGCTTTGTCGTCGACAAACTAGGTAAAATGTTTTTCATTTAAACTTTTCAAAACAAGATTACAGTCTGAAAACTTAAATTCCTGCTTTCATTCGTGAAGGCTTCCAAAGGAATCTTTTATGTACATTTTATAAAACCACTTCCTGAGCGTGGGAGTGTAGATGATTCCTCAAATTCAATTTCTAAGAAAGTTTTTGTAGGCAAGGGCGCATGTAACGAGGGGGGGTAGAGGTTTCAATCCCCCCCCCCTCATTGACCGATTACATTCCTGGAAAATATGACAATATTATTTGCCATCTCTTTATCAATGGGATGCAAATAATAAGTCGTGGAAAGTAGATGTCCCAAAAAACTTTATAATAAATTTTCCGACCCTCCTCTCCCCTTCCGTAAATATGCATTTAGTCCACCTCACGGATAATACCGAACGTTCGTGTTGTCGAAGTTTGATGCACGCATAATACGGAAAGTTCGTGTTGTCGAAGTTTGATGCACGGATAATACGGAAAGTTCGTGTTGTCGAAGTTTGATGCACGGATAACACGGAAAGTTCGTGTTGTCGAAGTTTGATGCACGGATAATACGGAAAGTTCGTGTTGTCGAAGTTTGATGCACGGATAATACGGAAAGTTCGTGTTGTCGATGTTTGATGCACGCATAATACGGAAAGTTCGTGTTGTCGAAGTTTGATGCACGGATAATACGGAAAGTTCGTGTTGTCGAAGTTTGATGCACGGATAACACGGAAAGTTCGTGTTGTCGAAGTTTGATGCACGGATAATACGGAAAGTTCGTGTTGTCGAAGTTTGATGCACGGATAATACGGAAAGTTCGTGTTGTCGATGTTTGATGCACGGATAATACGGAAAGTTCGTGTTGTCGATGTTTGATGCACGGATAATACGGAAAGTTCGTGTTGTCGAAGTTTGATGCACGGATAATACGGAAAGTTCGTGTTGTCGAAGTTTGATGCACGGATAATACAAAAAGTTCGTGTTGTCGAAGTTTGATGCACGGATAATACGGAAAGTTCATGTTGTCGAAGTTTGATGCTCGGATAATACGGAATATTCCTTTTTTAACTAATAGACAATCAAATATGACATTTTTCGGAAGTACCAATCTTATAAAATAAATTCTCTAAAATAAACTCGCATGTCATCATAATTTTAAAAAACATCCCAGATTTTGAATGGTTTGTTTGGCAAAGCAGGGTTTGCCTAGCGGGTTTGTGTAATTATTCTAACACATTTCTTTCCATGTTCTACTGTTATAAATACAGGTACAAAGTTGTCAATAGTGCATTCACTTTGTTTTAAATGGCAATAGTATTTTTTCTAGGATTGGCAGTATTGATTGATTGTCTTTGAAATCTATCTATCTATCTATCTTCTTCTTCTTCTATCTTCTATATAAATAAAAATGAATCGCCGAAATGTATGTACGCGCATAACTTCCGGACGACTGCACCAAATTGGATAATTCTTTTGTTTTTGTGTTCGTTATTGTCAGGACAAGGTTTGTATAAAACTAGGTACTGGTGAGCTCTGGCATTATGAAATTTGTAATAGGTTGCACGCGAGCTGTTTGAAAACTGAATGTACCGGAACTGAATCTATCTATGGAATGCGGGAGGGGGGAGGCGGGAGAGGAACTCGGGCAGGGAATTTGCGGGAGGGGAGAGGGGAACCAGGGAGGGGGAGGGAAAACTGGGAGGGGGGAGGGGAACTCAGGAGAGGGGAAGGGGGGAGTGAAGTGGAAAGAGGGAAGGTGTAGGAGGAGGAGTGGGAACTCGAGAGAGGAAGGGGACGCGGGAGAGGAAGGGGAACAGGACGAATGGGAAAGGACACGCAAGGAGAAACAATTTCTTTATTAAATGGCGTAGCAACGCATGCCGGGACCAGCTAGTGTTAAATAAAACGATACACATAAAAATGGCGTTATCTTGTAAGCTGATAAATTTAATCAAAATTAAAATGTTGAATGCATATTTTTGCATGTTTTTTTGTCTCCCCCGACATAAATACTCACTTTTCGTGATAATAAAGCTAAATCTAACTGTTTGAATAAAAAATATTCCGTATTAACGAGTAAGCGGTTTAATGCATAAATAAAATTCCCTTTCTTCCCAGGATCGAACCCCACCCCCACCCTCATGACTTGTTTGGCCTGGGCGAGTAGCGAGTAACTCGCTACTTGACTGGCCGATAAGCGTTCGCATTACAGCATATTACGATCAAGTAGATAACATTAGTGAGCGGTGCTTTGCAAGACGGGCTGCTACGCAATAAGGTAAATACGCTAAGCTGATTGTAATGCTTATTTTTGAAGAAGTGGAAGAATAAATTAGTGAGATGAAAATAAATAAACTAAAGACACAAAAAGAGATTAATAGCATCAAAAATAAAGAATTTTAGCGTAGCATCTTTGCTCCAATGGCAAGACGTATCTGCGCCTACTTATAAACTCTACTAAAACGACGGGTTCGCGCATGTCAGGACGCAGGGACACGTGGGGTGGGTCGCTACTCATCCGAAAAAATAGAACGAAATGGTTGACTCTGCTAAAGAGCTGACTAAACTACTCTACTAAAATTGTGGTATTCAGACGCGTTTAGTTATTAATATACTCCCTACTCGACTAAATTACTTGCCCGGTGCGAACGGCTCTTCAGGGTTGAACCCCTCCTCATGTAAATGCTGTAATTACGCCCTTGGATGTAGGTACTATGGTGAATGAAATCACATTCAGAATACCTAATCAAATCAACTATCCAAATGGATAAAATTCTCTGTAGGCGGTTTTTTCCTCTTTAAGTGTATTCGGAGGGAATTTCTGAACTTTAAAATACCAGCGTTTCTTTTGAAACTTAAAAAACCAACAGGAAAGATCGGATTTAAATATTTGATTTAGAAAAACTTTACTTTAGCCACCGTAAAAATTTTCGTTTTTCAACAAAATTATAAAGTTTGTTTTAATAAAACAACGAGAAGAGTTAAAGTTTCATGAACAATATTTTCCATTGTCAAATTTAAAGTTTCCAAAATATTTAGCACATTTCAGAATAAATAAATAAGAAATAACATTCTAAAACATTACATACCTAGTAAATATGACTGTTGAGAAAGTAAGAAAAATGTTTTAAGACCATTTAAAAAATCGCAAATCACAATGTCATTTCAATTATTTCATAATAGTATTGATATAAATATAAATAATGTAGGTTCGTGCAAACATTATTGATAAAAATACTAAACATAACATGGTCGCATAATGTTGATAATTACTTACTGCTACTTTTTTTTATTTTTTTTAAATTAACTCCACACAGGAGGCCCTGAGGAAAATAATTTCCCTCAGGGCCTATGTCATCTGGGATGCTGTGTGGAGGGTCTTTTTGAGGAGAGGAAGGAATGAACATTGGTCTTGAAGAGACCCATGTTGTAGGAAGGAGGAAACACAGAGGCCGGCAAATCATTCCACAGCCGAGCTGTTGAACACGAGAACGAGTCGAAGAAACGACCCGTTCTCATGTGACAAATGTCAACCGTGTACAAATGTTGGGTACGCGTTAGGCGTGTTTCCCGACTATGCACCGGTGCCGAAGGGATCAATAATGCTAGTTCCTCGGAGCATCTTCCATTGTAATACCGGTAGAACAAGGATAGCATTCCCACCTGACGCCTGTGCTCTAAAGATTGCAATCCGTCTGTTAAGATGGGAGAATCTATCAAACGGACCGCCCGTTTCTGCACAGAGTCGAGGGTATTTTTCAGGTATTTTGGAGCTCCAGACCAGAGATGGCTGCCAAATTCAACCGTGGGGCGTACTTGTGATTTGTACAAGGTTAGCAGTTGTGTACTATTAAAGTATCTGCGGGCCCTGTACAGTACGCCCAGTTTTTGGGAGGCTAGCTTTACTCTGGCTTCGATGGAGCCCCCATACCTGAGCTAGTCACTTAGGGTTACACCAAGCATATCAATGGAGGGCCTGTTTGGAAGATTGCTTCCGTTGAAAGAGACTAGATTTTCATTTCGATCCCTTTTGGACGTAATCAGACAAGATTGGGTCTTTGAAACATTAAATTCAACGAGATTATTTTTACCCCAAGAGAAAACACTCTCGAGGTAGCCGTCCATTCTTTGCTTCAAAGCCCTACGAGCTGTTGGAGTTTGTGAGCCCTTTGGGGACTTGTCAAACAAAAAGCTATCATGAACTGTACTGTCATCCGCATAACAGTGAATTGGTGCACATGACAAAAGGTCGTTGATGTGCAACAAAAACAAAGTTGGAGACAGAACCGATCCCTGCGGGACTACTACTATTATTTGTCGATAATAGTCCCAAGAAGGACAACAGGCTGGTACCTAACAGTTTTTTCAAAATATTTATTGGGTAATACGTCATTCAGTCTTGATAAGGTCGTACAACATGTTGGTTTTGACAAATCAATATTTACTTCCGTGCAATTCAATCGACCCTGATAATAATTTGTTGTTGGTTGATTACTTATTTCACATTTATTTCTCTTACTTATTTATTTAAACCAATACGTAGATATATATTTAATCATTATTTAGGTAGACACATTACAATGAAGACAATAACACGGAATAATTTATATTTCTGCGTAATAACTTATACAGGGGGGGGGGGGGGGAAATTCTACGCAAACATATATTTTTTTCAATTTTTGCAATAAAAAAATAATCCCTTATTTATAAATATAAATAAAGGGTTACAATTTTTATATACAAACTCAATGGGTTTATAATTAGGTAACTTAGAAATTAGAAAAAGAATTAATAGAATTAATTTTTTGAAATAAATGTCACTTAAATTTATTTACTTTAAAGTTATTTAGACAACTTGGTTGCTCTTTAAATAGTTTGTGTTCATTAATAGGAATTTTTAATATACAGGGTGTCCGGGGGTAAAGTTCATTAACTTCGGGAGGTGATCCTACATGACAAGTAAAAAAGATAAATTACTTTTTTCGAAATTCCAACTTTTAGGGGTAGTTTTCTGGTAAAAGGATAAAATTAGACCGGCGTGTGCGGGCGGCATTATTATTTTCCGCTGTTGCCGAATCCCCGCTCCAAGCGCTCAGTGTCAGTGTTGAATTCAAATGTAACAATTTTATTCGCGTAGTAGTGTTTCACTTTAAAAACTTTATTGTTGTTAGTCAAAACTTGTTGATTTAATGTGTCTTTATCTAGTGTATATTTATTAAGACCGACGGGAACGACATCATTCAGTGCGTGTTTTTTTCAAACTTACTTCTGTTTATTTAGTTGTAGACTTGCCTAACTATAAAAATTTCTTTATTTGTACGTAATTTTGTCATTGAATTGTTGCGCCAATACCGCGTAATTTTGTTATTGAATTATTCGGTCAATGCCTTACTTTACCAACAAAGAACGGGCAGACATTCGTTAATGAGATACGCCACAACGTAGGAATTGATAAAAATATTACTTTACGTTTACATGCTTGCTTACAAGCTGGAGGTGGACATTTTGAAAATTTGTTGAACTAGTTAATAGCGATGGCATTAGTTAAGTGTTCAATTAGTTTATATCAATTTAATCGTTAAAAGCGTGCCTTCAATTGTTATTTAAGTGCAGGTATCTTTTTACATTTGGTTTAAAACATACGATATGCATAAACGTCAAATTATCGATCTTGTTATTGTTTACAAACGGTTTCCATGGATACAAGCAACGTTGCAACAATTGCGCCCGGCAAGCTAACAGCAACTTTGTTGGGTAAGTGCTACCTTACACTAAGGATTTTTAGTAGGTATCTCTTTTTGTAGGGGGAAAAAAAAGTTGGAATTTCAGAAAAAGTTATTAATCTTTTTTACTCCTACCATAATGTAGAATCACCTCCCGAATTTAATGCACTTTACCCCCGGACAGCCTGTATAAATGCAATTATTACCTATTCCAAAATAATTTTTATATTTTATTTTATATAGTTAATTTTTTTTTTAATACATTTGACTAAATAATCACAACTTTTTGTAACGTTTTTTGTTTATAGGTACTTATTTGTCTATACTTGTTTGTCTTTTACTTTTATCTTTACGAAGGAACCGTGCATTAGTTTCGAAACATGTTGATAATTTTGATTAAATAAAACGTGTATAAAAAGTAATTTGTTTTCCTTTAATTAATTATATTTTTATATAAAGACCTGAAAATATGGAACAATAAACTAAGTGGCGAACTTGATATGGCGATACTTGTCAATCTTTCTCCTCCCCATTTCCTTCTCTTCCGCATTCCGTTTAGCCTCACGACATACATATATAAGTTGGGGATGTCATATCCCCAATGGCTCAGTTGGTAATAGTTATGACTACTATGCGGTATTCATTTTAAAAAGTCCTACTCTCCTAAATAATGTTTTCCTTTCTTATTTTTCTTGTCTACCTGTAACATTATTTAAAGAAATACTTCAGTCCAATTTAACATTAATTCATGATGAATGCATATTTACATAACATGTAGCACATCTAGTAAATCCTCCGTGACCTACATTTATTATATTCCAGGCGTCACTATGAAAATGCTTTTGATATTCCCTTGGAGCCAAATTTCGCTTAATTAGTAACTATGCAGGATTCTGAAAATTCCGGCACACAACTCAGAGGGTTCTAGAGGCGCCGGGCGTCAGGCGCCGCGACGCCTGATGACAGAGCTAACACCGAACATAATACTATCTAGAAAATTATGAAAGTCAAGTATTAAATTATTAGTTTCAGCAAAAATACAGCAAGCTCTTCTGGGATAAAACCTCAATTTACTCGACAAGCTATTGCCTCCGTGCAAATGTTGCCAATTCTTGGTGGTCCATTACAGTGTTGTTAATGGATATCAGAATGTAAACATAGCGGACGTATGGCCGGCATCCAAATACGGGTGGCAAATGTAAATATTAGATTTAAGGGTAACAAATGCGCGGTCTTTTCTATAAAAATCTTAATTTAGATTAAGGGCCAAGATATCGAACCAAATTGAATAACATGTTTTTAATTAATATATTCATTTGTATTTTCAATCAATATGTATTATAAAAAAAAGTGTACAATATGCGTTCCGCTAAAATTCGAAAGAAGCCCCGGTACGATAAAGGGAGTTATATGGTGTGGAAGCCCTCTATCCCCCATTCATGGAGAAGATTCCCGTTTTTGAAGGGCATGCTTTTGAAAATATAGAAATTTCTAAAGAACAGTCCAAAATATTCGAGAGTATTCGAGAGCATCCACAATATTCCAGAACATCCCGGAACATTCTGGAATGTTATGAAATGTTCGGGAATAGTCTGGAACGTTCAGAAACATCCCGGAACATCTCAGATCATTGTGGAACATTCCAAAACACTCTACCTATTAAAAAATAATTTTGGTATTCAGGTGTCCCAAAAGAAAGTATGTCAATCAGTAGTCTGGCTCTTGGGAATTAAGTCGCTATGAAGCATTTCCCGGGAGCGACCTCGCGTTGTGCGTGCGTGAGTTTTACAAAAATGGTGATTCGGCAACTGTAGCGCGTAGAAGATTCGAGGTTTTCGTCAATTCAATGATGCGCCAAGCATTACTCTTATTCGAAAATGGGTCAAAAAGTTTGAAGAGATCGGTACAACGCTGGCAAAACCAAAATCCGGGCGACCAAATTCATCGAGAACGGTAGAAAACGAAGAGAGTGTTTATCAGTCTTTTCGTGACGACTCAAACTTTTCGATTCGGAAGCGCGCAAGTGCTTTAAATATGCATAGATCATCGTTACACAGCATTTTACACAAAGACCTAATGCTGCACCCCTACAAACTTACTGGCTATAACCAAAGAACATGGTTCCAGCAAGACGGAGCAACATTACATACGTCCAATACGTCTCTGCTATGAGTTCGTGAAATTTTTCCTGGCAAATTGATCTCTAGGAGAGGTGACATAAATTGGCCCCCTCGTGGTCCTGACCTAACCCCTATGGACTGTGGGGGGTTATCTCAAATCTAAAGTGTACGCCAAAAATCCGACTTCCCTGATGCAATTAAAAGAAAATATTCGTCACGAAATGGCAGCCATCACAAAGCCTATCTGGCGAGCTGTCCTGGTAATGTAATTGAAAATTTAAATTAAAAAATTATTACAAATAGTTGGGCGTATATTACAAATTTACGATTTGCATTGGAGATTACATTTGTCGAAAATGAACAGACAGTTCAAATTTAGAGGCAAAACGATCGAATAAAGTTAAAATAGGATTGCGCTATGCTCAATCAACTATAACTTCCTAGCTTATAAAATATGTTGTACAAAAGAAATAAGTATAACCGCTTTGCACTCACCTGTGACGCAGGGGTGGTTCTTGAGGAAGTTCTTCCTGGCCTGGCGCACATCCTTCACCAGCTGCTCCTCCTGCGGACCCTCGATGGCTGAGAACACGGAAGCGCCTATGAGCAGGTAGCACGCGTAGAACAGCACCAGCCCGCACACCCGAAGGGAGGGCCGGGCCATTCCCACGGGGCCGTACATCTGGGGACAAAACAACAAACATTCATAAAGGCCCAGTAGCACACGCTCAAAAAGAAGAAGGAGAGATATGTAAATACGAATGTTAGACGGAGCGCTCTGATATTAAAAACGATAATATTTAAGCGAAAATTGTGAAAATGTTTAATAAAATATGACTCATTTAAAATATAGCAAAAATCTCATGGGGAATGTCTAAAATAGCATTCTAAGAAACACTAATTTTAAGAAACGCAAATTTTTTCATACATTTGTAAAATAACTGTAAGAAATGTGTTTGTAATAATTTTCGGAGCATACTTTGCGATTTTTTCTATGGAGGGAATTTCACATAATTGCCGTTTCGGCATGGGGAATGTATAGATATTATCTTCAAGAATAACATTTTTTTAAAGAAAAAACTTAAAAGTGTTTAAGGAAAATATGTAATAATTGGTTACAAATTCGGGAAGCCGGGCCTCAAGGCATTGCACAACATCGGGTAATATTCTAAATCTGGCCGCTAACAATAACACTCCTTGTGTAGATGGCGATTAAGTTTAAATTCCCGCTTCACACAAGCCATCTGATTTGATTTATATAAGATAAAATCATCGCCAAAAAAAGTGCTTTATTTTATTTTGCAAGGTTAAGGCTGAAAATGGATGGTTCAGGCATTGGATGAAAATCTTTATATTGCTGGAACAAAACTAGAGAAGGTACAGAGTATTGTATACTTGGGCTGCAATGTAAATGATAGATGGGATCCTTCAGTTGAAATCAAATGCCGCATTGAGAAAGCTCGTGCAATCCGCATGAAAAAAATGTTCTGCAGTCATGATCTCAACCTTGGATTACGAATGCGAATGGTCAGATGCTACATGTTTTCGATATTATTTTATGGAATGGAAGCATGAACGCTTGCTGAAGAACTAAATAGGCGACTTGAGGCATTCGAGGTGTGTATCTACAGAAGAATACTTAAAATAAGCTGGATGGACAGGGTTACAAATGAAGATGTCATGGTTCGGATGAATAAAGAAAAGGAAGTAATTAAAACTATAAAAATCCGAAAACTTCTATATTTTGGACATGTGAGGAGACATCCAGAGAATTGTGAGATCTTGCGTCTCATAATGCAGGGAAAGATTGCCGGAATATGGGGCCCTGGAAGAAGGAGAACCTCATGGCTAAAAAACCTGAGACAGTGGTTTGGCCAGTCTACCGTGGAGCTGTTCCGGGCCGCGTATTTCCAAAACCTATACCGATTCAGTCGCGGTAGCGACAATTCACTTTTTAAATATACCACTATATTGGTTATTTTTTATCACTTTGCCAAAACAAAAATTGTTCTAAAATCTAGATAAAATAATCTTTCCAATGCGTATATTAGAAATTAATAATTTTATTTCTATTTATTTAAATTTTGATTTTGAAAATGTAAAGCGACTGAACCGGTATAGGTTTTGGAAATACGCTTCCGGGCCGCAGTAAACTAAGTCCGCATAGCCAACACGATAGCCAACGTCCGTTGAATGGACAGGGCACAAGAAGAAGAAGAAGAAGAAGTTCAAGCACAAATTGTACAAGCAAACAAACCGAAAAGTGATTCGTAAGTTGGAGATTTTGAACCTTAAACTGATACTTTATTTTATTTTCTGATCCCTTAAAAAGACATAAAAAAATACTCGATTATTTCAAAGACAAAGTATGTTCTGCTCGCAGTATTTATTTAAAGCATCTAAAATATTTCTAAGCGATCAAATTTTCAAACTAATAAACATGATTTTGCATTACTTTGGAGTAAATAGCCTTACGGCTGGAAATAAGGCGACGCATGTGAATGTACAACTTTGTCTCTCTTATAATGGTCGGACTCAAACTCGGACGGTATCCGTTAGCTTGAAATTATAACAAGAAATGCCGACATTTGCGCAAAAGTAAGAGCGCTATTCGTTAGTTCACTGTCCATTGTAATGTGCATTTTTTGAACACAAGCATAAAACGCCGAATGAAAATAACTATTTGTATACAATAATTTAATATTCATCTATAAGTGTCAAGTTAAGAGTCCCCTTCCCATATTGTATTTACCACTAGCGCAGACCCGTGAAAATTCACGGGTTGGATTGAATTATTGATTCTTAAAAATATGTCTTTGGTATTTTTTATGATTAAGATTAATGAAATTGTCTTGGGACATTTCCAGATAAGATCTGAGTTCGTTTTTTTTTTTACATGAGCTCCACACAGGAGGCCCTGAGGAAAATAATTTCCCTCAGGGCCTGTCATCTTTGAGGATGCTGTGTGGAGGGTTTTTTTTAAGGAAAGGAAGGAGAGGACAGTTCTGGGAAGGAAAAGGGTTTAAGGGGTGGGTAGGAATCTGGGGTTCAGTATGTCCTGGTCATCCGCCTCCAAGACCTAAACAAACCTCACCCCATGAACCCGGGCACCCCTGCTAAATCACTAAACGTAGCGAACCACTTGGGGTGACCTATGGCAGAGGTGTTGGTTATCCAATAAAGGTTCCCGGGGCGGCGGTACCCATTCCCGCCTCGTTGAGATTAGAACTTAATTTGCGTTTATCGTTATGTTTACAATGAATATTTAACTGGACCAGACGTCCTTTCTGTTGGAGGCTCTAAGTCAGGGTTTCCCAAACTGTGTTCCGCGGAACACCAGGGTTCCGCTGAACCTAAATAGGGGTTCCGCGACAATTTATCGGAAGAATTTAATTTAATATAATGTGTACATAATTTCAATACTACAGATATTATTCACAAGAAATTATTATTTATATAAATACTGTGCCTGATCTCAAGAAGATACGCAATTTACGAACTCAAAATCGTCAAAGAGCTTTATTTATTCCACTTTTTTGTTTATATTCCATTTTTTATTTGTATACTAAATACATAATATGTTTAATAATCTAATTATTTTACTATTAGGAATTTTTTGAAATAGGCGATTCATCCTAATAAGAGTGCTTGTACTTAAAAAATAAGCCAAGTGTTTCGTTAAAATTTACGGGTTTGCGAAGTGTTCCATTACAGAAAAAGTTTGGGAAACCCTGCACTAAGTTATTCTGCGGCTGTACTCGCGACACTGATGAAGACCAGCCGTCTTCCACATGCCTCCGGTTATTACCGTAACCGATCGTATATTAGACACGAACGGTGATAGATGATACTTTTCTAAGAAACTACTTAAATGACATCTGATGAGACACCACAAAACTACGTATAACTAACTATACTGACGACGCCTGTTTAATAATGTTGAAACTGCAAATCTAACATGACAAATCCTATAAGCCACAATTTTATTGCTAGGTACTTTATCACTCATCTGATTTCTTCAACAATTTCTTAACAATTCTTCAATAATTTTCAATCTAATAATAAGAATTGATAACTTCCCTGGAACCTGGAAATAAAATTACTTTGCGGAAAACGATAACATTTTGATGAAGCTTTAACATTAAAAGCAACTGTTAATTACAACTTTAAAGCCCGTACAAATAATATAGTAATTAAAATAAAGCTTCGATGTAATGAATAGTTATCAACGGTGAAACCTTGGGGAAAGTAGATGAGTTTGTGTAATTGAAGTATGTTTGCCAAATACAGGAATGCTGACGAATGCATTTACTGAAGGGTGAATGCTGGAAAAGCAATTAATGGGGGACTGAATGCAGTCGTAGTTAATGAAATATTGTCAAAGGAAGTGAGACTGATAGTCCCTAATGGAGTTCTGATACCAACCATGTTATAATATATGCGTATATGTAAATGAATAGTGTAGAAACGAGACTCCTGAAACGTACATGTAGTAAAACGAAAGCATTGTGTGATCGTTAGAGCTACGCGACGTAGATGGCTCTAGCGTCGATATATAGTAGACGTTATGGAGTTATCCCACAGATGTCGGTAGTGTATAGGGTTGCCCCTACGTGATGGGCACTAAGTAAGGGGATTATATATATATTGGGAATCACAGAGATTTTGAGGGGATAATATAACGGATTTCAGCCTCCTAGCCGTCCTATACGTCAACGACATCAATGCCAGAACTCACTAACTAAGGGAACGTACCCATACTATGAGACCCGTTCAGGGGGGCTGGGTATCTTCAAAATACCACGCTTGGTCACAATGATTGGCGGGGAGCTTAGATTTTTAGTCACCGGGGGGGGGGGGGGGGGAATTATTAAGACCTTGTTAAAGGTATATCATAAGGACTTCAACAACAGAAATTTTTAAACAGTTTGATGTTCCAAATATACAAAAAAAATTATGCCAAAAATATTCTGCTTCGTTACCTCAAAAACAAAACACAAAGATAAACACCTCACACAATCATAAAACCAGAGACAACCGAATAGATTTACTAAGTACTAAATATACCTAAGTATAAAACTACCTTTGGACAAAGAAGCTCTGAATTTTTAGCAGAAAAGTTATATAATAAACTCCCACACGGTATCAAACAAATTAAAAGACAAAATACACTACATTAAGGACATCAAATCTTGGCTTAAGAAACTATCGGAAAAAGAATTTACTAGTATTTTAAATACATCGACACAGAAGTTAATGCAAAAAATTGCCAGAGCCATGAATAAATCTTACCCAAAACATAGACCTCCTCAGCACAGGTTCTCCTGGTGAGGAGGACTGCGAAAATAATCTACATCTATTTTTAATTTAAACTTCATAATATTTATCTTATATAAATGTAAATAAAGTAATTAAAATATGGCAATTAAAAAAAATACAGAGTCATGTGGCATTCGATCCTGTCTACCTACCCCTGCAGAGAGAAATGGTATGAGAGTGAGTTAAATCCCCCAATTAGCTGTGCAGTTTGTTGTTAGTATGTGTAACCGAAATATACAATTATGCTTTTTTCTTACCCTGTAAATTGAAGGGGGTAGCCTGTCCACCATTTTGACAATACTGTAGTGTTTTTTTTTATTTATGTTAATGAATTGTTAAGAAACGAAACTGCATTTACTTGGACAAAATCATGCAACTAAACGCGACGACAATGAAGGGCAAACTGAATAATAATTTACATTAAACAAAATATCATTATACCTTATACTAATATTAGGTGAATGCAAGTAGAACGAAATAAATAAATATTTTCTAACTTCTTATCGACTGTTATTTACGTGCGTCGTAAATTAATTGGATTCACCTGGAAAGGGGCTTTACTCTCTATAACATGATATATTGTGGTATTTTATTAGAACGTCAGAACTTTTATTCAAACAATTTAAGGTCAGAAAATTAAGTGCATTATACTTTTATCATGCAACATTACAAATTTATAAAGATAATATTAAAAATCAAGTTGCACCCTTTAAAAATAACAGAAGTCTTAGACAAACATCAATACTTCCCACTCCAAAATGTAAAAAAAAAATTGGACAATTGAGTCATAAATATCTCGGAGCAAAATTTTTTAATTCATTACCAGAAAAAATTAGAAACATGAATACCAATATAAAAAGTTTTAAAACTCACCTAAAAAATTATACTGAAAACTTAAACTGAATGATATTAAAAAAGCAATACAATAACACCCCCCCATACACACAAGCCTTGCTTAATTATGGGGGTACATCAAATATTCTACTATGTAATTAATTACTGTATAAAATTTATTTGTAATTTATGTACCTTCTATTACTAATAAAAAAAAAAAAAAAATAAAATAAAAATATTGCTTTGTATTTTTATAATAGAATCAAATAATATAGACCTGAAACTGAGAATACTCCTCATCAAGACCTATGTATGGAGTATCTTGATGTACGGCTGTGAAACATGGTGCCTATCCGAAAGAGATAAACGGAGACTAGAGGCTTTTGAGATGTGGTCCTATAGAAGACTATTAGGAATTTCCTGGAGAGACCACATAACAAATGAAGAGGTTCTCCAAAGAATCGAAGGAGGAAGGCACCTGCTCAGGACCTTGTCCGAAAGGCGCGCAAGATGGACGGGCCATGTAATAAGACAAGAAGGCCTCTTGCATGCCATAATGGAGGGTATGACCGAGGGGACAAACGCTAGGGGACGCCCACGCCGAGAGTACCTGGAGGACCTGCTGGTGGACGTGCGCTGCTCATCATATGCAGACTTCAAAAGAGCCGCACAAGACAGGGAAGAGTGGAAGAAACGAATAGATGACATTGCTGCAAACCAATCTCAGGATTGAAACCAGAGAGAGATTGCTTTGTTATAATAATATCGTGTCGTGTTCTATATTTGCAGTTGAATCGGCATCATGGGAATTGGTGGTTTCTCCCACTCATTATTTTGCAAAACGGCATGAATGTAGAACGAGCTGCCGGAATTCGTATTTCCTTCTTAAATAAATCAGGGCCTCTTCAACATCCGTATTAACAAAGCCTTCGTAGAGACTGTTCATTAACCCAACCTAACATCGCCCAACAAGGTAACAATTATTTAGTACCTACCTCGCACTTATAAGCTACATTCAAGGAAAATTTTTGACTAAAAAGTTTGAAAAAAAATTACGAAGAAAATTCTTTTCGTCATACATTGTGTATGGAATGAATTCTCATCTTTTGAAAGAGCTGTGGCAATATTGTGATTTGTATAATATTGCCAATATTATACAAATCACAATATTATATCAAATGCCAATGCGCTGATTGTTTTTTTTTTTACATTAGCTCTACACAGGAGGTCTGATTAAAATAATTTCGCTCAGGGCCTATTTCATCTTATTAGATGCTGTTTGGAGGGTATTTTTAAGGAAGAGAAGGATAGGAAGTTCTGGGAAGGAAAAAGGTATGAGAGGTAGGTAGGAATTTGGAGGTTAGTGGGTGTCTGAAGTATGAATTCATTTGCTTTTATTCTTAAACATATAATGCTGCCCCTCTTTCTTACACACTGAATGTCAACAGTCGAAATGAGACAAACGGTGAACGTATGTCTGCACCCCCCAAAGGAAAAATACAATAATTATAATAAATCTCCCTCACACGTATAAAGAAAATGAAACGCATTTCCTGCAATTAAGTGGAAAAGTAAGAAAATCATAAAAAATATAAATCCGTACACAATGCCATCTCTGATACTGACAAAAACAAAACACGGACAGTTGCGCATCGATAATTGCTTAATTGAAATTTTTAATTTACTAAAATTCAGCTAATAAGTTAACACAACAGTTATTGATTCTAAGGCGGTACGAAGTTCACCGGGTCAGCTAGTTTGTTATAATTTAAAATAGTTGTAATTTACAATCATCTTTTTCCTCCTCTTTTCGTTCCTCATCGAAAAAGCTACAATACTATTAATTAAAAATTCAGCTAAGAAAATGGATCGGTTGGAAATGTTTACATCTGACAATAAGCCCGACTTTACCCAATGATATCATTATTAGGTCCTTACATATGAAATTGGCGTTTTGTATGGGAGAAACATAAAGTCGATTTTTTTTTTAATATAATATATTTATTTAATCAAAGTATGTACCATTGCTATCTATGCACTTTTGCCATCTCATAGGTAGTTCATCGACCCCTTTACTAAAAAAAACCATTCGGACGGGAATCAATAAAATCTTTGAAGGCAGTTTGGACTGCCCCATCGGAGTTGAATTTTTTCCCTTGCAAGAAGTTATTCAAATTTTAAAAAAATGGTAATCTGTTGTGGCAAGGTCCGGAGAGTACGGTGGATGTCTTAGACATTCCAATTGAAGCTCCTCTAATTTGGTAGCCGTCTGTTGTGCAGTGTGTGGTCTAGCGTTCTAACGCGCGTTTGTTGATTCGCTTCACTCAATTCGTGAGGTACCCACCTTTCAAGCTTTTTCACCTTCCCAATTTGCTTCAAATGGATTAAAACAGTTTTATCACTAACACCACAGCCTGCAGCTAACTCGGACGTGGTTTGCGATGGATCCGCTTCCACAATAGCCTTCAATTCTTCACTATCAACTTTGGTCTCCGGCCGTCCACGGGACTTGTTCTGCTGTTCGAAATTTCCAGAACGAACAAGTTGGAACCAAAAACGCACTGTGTTTTCTTTTGCGACACCGTCGCCGTACACATTATTAATCCTTCGAGCCGTTTCTGCAGCACTTGTGCCACGGTGGAACTCGTACTTGTAAATAACGCGATATTTCAAGTTTTCCATTTTGTAAACTAAGTGACGCAAAGAAAAAAAAACAATTAAGGAAAAAATAAATGAATTATAATTTTCGAAACACAAATACATGAGTAAATAGCTGCATAAAGTTGAATTTGGAATTCCTAACCAAAGAGAAGATATTTGAGATCAAATTTGCCAGTACGGCAAAACGCCAATTTCGTATGTAAGGACCTAATATATTTTGATTTTTTTTAAAAGAAAACGGTACTATGGAGCAAAATTCGTATGCAGGTACCTACTGAAAAATAATTCAAGGTCAATGAGTGTATTTTCCATAATATGTGGAAAACAGCAACACGAGTTGTGAATTATTAGTTGTTATTAGTTATTATTTGGTATGATTGTAGCGGGAGAAAAGCATACTTCGTAAAATATGCAAATCTGCCACACTACAGCAAACTTGTGAGCAATTAAAACGCCATAAAGCACGCTATCCTCATTTGTGTTTCCACTCCACCGGAGGGTTGGCATGTTTACACAAAGAAAAACAATTTCTAAGAATACGAAACATTTTAACATAGAAATACATCAAAGTTAAACCGGTGTGTAAAGAAATCGCAGATGGAAAATTGGAAACAATTTATACTTTGATACGAAGCGTATATTATGTAGATAATATTCGATCTGTTTTATTGTTCATCTAGTACAGTGGCTCCCAACCTTTTTCTGACCCGGGACCACTTGTATGTTTATTTTTTCGACAGGGACCACAAGGGGGGGGGGGGGGGGCGGCGACCCGACCGAGTTTCACCACCCAAGAGCACACAATTCTCTAGAGACCCCCTCCCCCACCCACCAGAACAGACCAATTTTTTATGAATTCGAAATTTGTATTTTTGTCAACTATTTTGTATTTTTTGTCAACTTTAATGGGGGGGGGGGGTGACACCACAACGGAGGGGGCGGAGTGGGATAGGGAGGGGAGTAGAACGGGGTAGGATGGGGCGGGGCGAAACGGAATACCATAATGGCCACTGACCACAAGGTACAATGGTGATAAACGAATGTTGTCCCGATTTTTTTTATTCAGACTTTTCGACCAGGGACTGCCCGCGCGCTAGCTCGCTCGTGGACCATCGCGGACCATCTTCTAGCCTCTTGCGGTCCACTGGTTGGGAAACCCTGATCTAGTAGAACAAATATCAGCAATAACCATTTGCCTAGAACAGGTATTGATAATTGGACAATATCATTCTTCCGTAGTATATCTTAATTGTAACCAATCAAATTTCGTCGTGGAAATTCTTGGCAAAAAACCCAAGGAACGGAAACCAAATAAAAATCTAATACTATTTTTCGTTTTATTATAATATATTTTACTTCGGTTATCAGGGACAACATTCAATTGTTTACGTGATCGAGGTCGACGGGTAAGGCTTTTGACTCGCAATCCAAAGGTTACGGGATCGTTTCCTGGCGTGGGCAAATAAATTTAATTTGACTAATTTGCGGTATTTCACAATTAATTTATTTAAAATAATATGTAGGTAAGCAGCACGTTCCAAAGTGGAAGATACTCGTATTGCCCTGGGTACCTAGCATGGGCTCTCGATATAGGTTTTATCGAAAATGTCGGTAACTTGTCATCGCTCCAGAGCACGACTGCAGGCCGCTAACGAACAAATAACAGTTCACGTCAAATAAATTAGGAGCCCTTAGTCGTTGTGAACTGTTGTTTGTTCGTTAGCGGCCTGCAGTCGTGCTTATGAGCGACGACAAGTTACCGACATTCTCGATAAAACCTATATCAATCGGCCATGCTAATGCTAGCACCCCTGGTGTAATACCACCATTCAGAATTGAAACATAGCTTGAAATGGCTCTAGCAGTGTTTGGTGTTCAGATCTGAATAGCCAGGTACTTTCCCACCTACCTCTTCCCCATATCCTGCCCCTCCCCTCACCTTCAGCATCACAACACATCCCAATTAGGGATGCCATAGTCGCACTGGCTCCAGACTGGAACAGCGGACTATTGTGAGGTATTAATATAAAAAAATAACAATAAAAGAAATAGGTTAACCCCGGAATTGTTTGCCGTAGGGTTTGGCAGATAAATAAGCAAACTAAGTACCAACATGACTAGAAGAAAGTAGAAATGTTGAATCTAGATGCGGAAGTTGGCAAAATAGTCGTACATTGAATGGGACATTTTAGTAATTTGTCCAAATTTAGCTACAAAAAGTTTGAAAACGTAGGTATTTCTTTAGTTGATTTGACAAGAGAGAGCACAGTGAATTTATACACCGTTGATTTCCGTATAATTTTTTAGTTTTTGCCTGTGCTGTGACTTTTACACTCCCACCTCCCACTATCACTATCAACAGGGTAGGTAACATTCTTATACGTCATTTTAATGTAGCAAACAACATCTGACTTCAAGCATACCCTGGGCCGATGCAGACACATTGGAGTGCCATGAAGCCAACTGATAATATAATGTGCTCCTGAGGTTTTAACTGGCTCCAGGCACCGTACTTTACTCACCGGCCCTGAGCGTACCTGAGACCGATCACGATTCTCCTAAATGGCACCGGTTTATGTCCAAACATCGCACCAAACCAAAGAATTGCCATATAATAAAGATTGACACAAGGAGCGCCTTCCATACAAATTAAATGGAAAGAAAAGTGCCACTGACTTAGTAAGTTTTTGTTCTAGATCATTTAGAACACGGTTCATCTCTCTTACACTTGCCTGAAGTCGTATTTCGCCATCCTATTTGAATTTCATAATCATGGTGAAACACAGTTATGTATGAAACGTAGGCAAAAATTGAGCCAATAATTGGATCACAAAACATACCCCAAGGCACTTCTCGTCATATTCTTTATTTTATGATACTAGCCAATTAATTAAAATAAAGGAAAACTACTTCAAACTTGCCCACGTAAAACCACCATTAGGAAACACCCACTGAACGGAAATAAGGTAGATATTACTACACAATTTGGAAAAGGTCACGTCTATTATTTGTTATTACCTTCAATAGTGCTAGACACTAAGTAGAAAATACACGCTGTCTGAATGTCCACAAAAAAATAGACATAAATGTGGTTGTGCAAAAAATTCCCAAAACGATTAAGCACGGGTTGGAGGGTTCGGAGGGTTTCGTGCGTAAAAAAGGCTCCATCTACCAGTGATATACATATGTATAAATAAGGGGTTAATGAGCGCTTTTATAATTACCGTGACGATTCCCGGTCATGGTACCGTGACGGCAAAAAATAAACATACGTTCCTCATCGCTATAATGCTGCAGCTCTTTCTTACACATTAAATAATGATGGGACAAAAGAGTACCTGCTACTTTTTCACTTGCTTACTGCTTTCTAACAACGTATGCAGGGACACTGGAGGTCTAAATTCGTTCAAAATAAATAAATGTAGCTTCGTTTAACAAAAAAATTAGAATCTTGCGAGAGCCTTGCTTGAGCCTTACTTATACCAGGGCGGGTAAGTGGTGTATAACCTCCACTGCTACTTTTTTTTTTTTTTTTAAAGAAAGACAAACATTCCCGGGTTATGAATAACCCAACAATGTTTGAAAATCTCCTACTACCACCACAGAAAGCCGAAAATGTTGCTTGTGTTGTGATGGAGGACTTAGCCAGCCGAGGAATCGAGCACGCGACGCTCGGGTGGGACCCAAGCGCTATGCCCACTCAACCACTGACCAGTCAAACTTTTTCTTTGCGTTTCATTTTATTTATACTTGTGAGGGAGATGTTAGGCAATAATGTATGTTTGCTTTGGGGGGTGCAGACATACATACGTTCACCGTTTGTCTCATTTACGACTGTTATTTAGTGTGTAAGAATAAGTTGCAATATATATTATGTTTAATTTGACGTTTTTGAATTTTTGGAATTCACTCACACTTCAATATTATCCCTGTAACTCACGGACATATGAATATATCTGGACCTGCCCTAAGTGATAAAAACGTATTATTTCCCCCTCCCCATGGAGCCAGCTAGAGCTCCTCCTTAGAGCCAGCTCGCTCCATGGGGAGGGGAGAGAGCCTCGCTTGAATCTAAAATATGTGACATCATCATTCTTGTCCTGACCAGCGCGGAACTAACATCCATACATTTTACGAAATAACACGTCAAAAACGGTAGCTTGTGCTATACATTATAGCCACATATTGTCTGCACATAGCGAATGTGGGCGGTTCTCCAGTGTGCTCGTCGCTGGTTACAGGGGTAAGTAAATTATAAAACATTTGTAAAAGTGTCTTAACTAAACACGGCAACAAAATATTGCTATGTGAATAGGGGCGAATCTTTTCGGGGCGAGCATTTGGCCTTTGCAAATATGTTATTAACGTGGCAAGCAATTCGCACTCCCATGTAAAAAGGTCTATTCATTCAAAGCAGATTTCAGATTTTGCTTTGAAGAACTAAATAGTGATATTATAATGCGAGATGCCTATATACTGTCAGATTGATTTTTTAACGAATCACAGTCATCTTTCCTCTCTTTGCCCCCCATAGTTTGGTTTTTCCCCTCATCTGTATCTTCTGGTCTATTAAATTTGGATATCTATGCTGTAACTATATTCCATACTTTCACAATTATCGTCACGGCTAGTAGTATTGTAGGAGTCTACGGAGTTGTCACGGTGCGGTGTGTGAGAGAGATGCAAAAATGACCTTTTTTCCTTTGGAAGAAACAGACCTACGTACATTGTGTATCTAGTCTTTTGAAAGAGATACATCATTATAGCGGTAAAGAATTTACATATGTTTATTGCCTTCTTTTGCCGTCACGGTGCCGTAACTGTGGATCTTCACGGTAATAATAAAAGCGAAATAAAAAAGTTGTCTTCAAGTCTTGCCTCCGCTGCACCACGACTTTTTCACGGTAAATCGATAAATTCACAAATTTTATTAAATAAATTATATCAATGCAATAAAAACATCGCACAAGATAAACGTTTAAAGCTTTTCTTTTATTTTATACACACATGTACATATGATTATTTTACACAGTTTTAAGAAAACAATTAATGTAATCTATTAGTGTCAGCTAACACAAAAATACTGTATAATTCTGTCCTGGTTATAATGGCTTCATTTTTAGACACGCGTACGGTGTATAAACCAATAGAAATAACACGAGAAACGCAAGTAAGTCACAAAATAAATTAAAATGTCTGAAATGAAAGCTAACACCGCGAATAAATTAAAATTATTATTACTCGGACTTGAGCAAAGGGTTTACAAGTCTCGGCAAAAAAAGAAAACAAAGCAAAAGAAAAAACAAACAACTACCTTGGCAGCCCTTCATTACTGACCCGAGTAATCACAATAAAAATAATTACCTTCCATCCCGCTCCGGCACTTTATTTCAGTACCTACTTAATTCTGCTATTATATTTCATTGTTCATGGCAGCACCGGTGTAGATAATGTAATTATTTTCTTTATTAAATGGTCATACTGAAAAACGCTAAAAGCACTTAACTTTTTACGGAATCAATTAGTAAACGGTCATTCAAAACTAACTGTTTTATGCGGCATGCGTTGCGATGCCTAAGAAAGGAAGTGTTGAGTTGTAATTCTGTTTATGGAAGTGCTTTTTGATATACAATATTTTTTGTTTTTTCGACCCGCGAGCTGGCCACATACAATTGTCCGTGCGAGAAGCATCACCTGCTATCCCCTACCGCTACTATGTCTAGTTTGAAATCCCTTCGTCTGCCCTCCCCCCTTGTCCCCGTGTCCGCCGTTTACGCGTCCCCTTCCCTTCTGTCTTTCCCGCGTCTCCCTCTTACCTTCCCCGCCTTCCGCCCCTTCTGAAAACTCCCCCTCCCCCCCCCCGCGTTTCTTGCATCCCGTGTTCCCCTTCCCATTTCGCGTTCCCCCTCCTGGATTCTCCATACCCTCCCGCCTTCCCTGCCTGCCGCTAAACTATATGAAATATCACAATTTTCAAACAATTCGCGAACCACTTTTATATGTGGAAACCTTTGCGGGCGTGTGCACAACAAATCACCAAAGTTTTATCGCAATCGTATGAATCGTATGAAAAGGAACTTAGGAAGGGGGGTTAGCGGGACGGGGGAAGGGGAAAAGTGGAGGGGGGAGAGGGAGAGGGAACGCGAGAGGGGAAAGGATACACAGGGAGAAACAATTTAGATCAAGGTATGGTATACGCAGGGAGAAACAATTTAGATCAATTCAGCTAATAAGTTGACAACAGTTTTTGATTCTGAGGCGGTACGAAGTTCGCCGGATCAGCAATTCATGTAAAATTCTTGTATGATGGACATTATTTATTGATAACTCATGACGGCCGTCTGCTAGAATCGACTGTAACTATTTCTTGAAATAACTAGGCAAGATGCTACACCCATAAGTGTAGCGTTCTGAATTCCTATTTAATTTATAGATATTCCATTTCGCTGGGAATGCTTTAGCTTATTCATGCCTGAAATCGACAGCTGTTTTGTAGCAGACGTTCAGGCGGGCTGACACGGAAGAACAAATGTTCTGGAATAGCATAGCATGAGAGAGGAATGGCGCTGTCGAATCAAGTTTTGCCGCAAATAGAGATATGTCTCATTGTGCCCTAAATTATTTTAAGATAGACGAATTATTGTCTCTTAACTTCCAATAGTAAGCCAATTTGATTTGTGCTGGGTATCTTCCAAACCAGATAAAGGTTCGGTTAATATTAGGTCCTTACATATGAAATTGGCGTTTTGTATGGGAGGAACATAAAGTCGATTTTTTTTTAATATAATATATTTATTTAATCAAAGTATGTACCATTGTTATCTATGCACTTTTGCCATCCCATAGGTAGTTCATCGATCCCTTTACTAAAAAAACTATTCGGACGGGAATCATTAAAATCTTTGAAGGCGGTTTGGACTGCCCCATCGGAGTTGAATTTTTTCCCTTGCAAGAAGTTATCCAAATTTCGAAAAAAATGGTAATCTATTGGGGCAAGGTCCGGAGAGTACGGTGGATGTCTTAGACATTCCAATTGAAGCTCTTCTAATTTGGTAGTCGTCTGTTGTGCAGTGTGTGGTCTAGCGTTCTAAAGCGCGTTTGTTGATTTGCTTCACTCAATTCGTGAGGTACCCACCTTTCAAGCTTTTTCACCTTCCCAATTTGCTTCAAGTGGATTAAAACAGTTTTATCACTAACACCACAGCCTGCAGCTAACTCGGACGTGGTTTGCGATTTATCCGCTTCCACAATAGCCTTCAATTCTTAATTATCAACTTTGGTCTCCGGGGCTTGTTCTGCAGGTCGAAATTTCCAGAACGAAAACGTTGGAACCAAAAACGCACTCTGTTTTCATTTGCGGCACCGTCGCCACACACATCATTAATCCTTCGAGCCGTTTCTGCAGCACTGGTGCCACGGTGGAACTCGTACTCGTAAATAATGCGATATTTCAAGTTTTCCATTTTGTTAACCAAGTGACGCAAAGAAAAAAAAACAATTAAGGAAAAAACAAATGAATTATAATTTTCGAAACACAAATACATAAGTAAATAGCTGTATAAATTTGAATTTGGAATTCCTAACCAAAGAGAAGATATTTGAGATCAAAATTGCCAGTACAACAAAACGCCAATTTCATATGTAAGGACCTAAAATTTACAATGAATATTAAACGAACAATGAATAGTGGCGAACTGAGAGAGCTCAACCAAACTCACCGAAGCCTTCGGCCATTATCGTAACCGTTCACACCACAAGACACGAACGGCGATCGACGGTACTTTTCTGATATCCAGCTTAGCTGCCATCTGTTGGGATATAGCGGAACTTGGTATTATAAACTAACCTATCGACACCTATACATTTATACATGAATAATAATGGAATGAAATAATTATTTACCAAATATGCTAGAATTTAAAAAGGTTGGGGAAATACAAAAAAATAATAAAAAGAGAAGTGGTGTTACGATTAGTCTTATGCAAGTTTTTTTTAAAATTTCATATGCTTTTTTAATTTTTATATGGAGTTAACTCCATAAATGTGAAACTGCAGTTCAATCCGTTCATTCATGCTAAACCGGTGAGCCCTCTAGAAGGAAAGTACATGACCCGCTTTACTCATTAAAAAAAAACGATTATTATTATATTTTTTATTTATTTATCTATAAAAAGTGTATTTACAATGGATTTTTTATGCCTGTCTCACTAGGATATACCTGTGTCGAGACAGGCTACAATTTGCACCAGGCAAATAATCTTGTTGATCACAACATATAAAGAAGCCTTAAATATGCCCAAAATTGAATATTCACATAACCTAAGCCATATATTTACCACGTATTTTAGCCACGTATTTTCACAAATGGGGTAATCCATATACATAACTGTAAAAATTGGAAAGGAAAATTGAAGTTTATTTTTCCGGGTCACAAAATTATTTTCAACAAAATTTAAAAAAAACTATGAAAATTCGTAAATCCGAAAGCTGCTCGGATTTGCTTTTTTTGTATTATGAAGGTTCCGCCAACACAGAATACCGGCCACTGGTCACTAACAATAACAACCGTCACTGGGATCCGGGACCTTCCAGAAAAGACGGCGGGCGTGACGTCACAGCGTGACGTCACAGAGGTTTTTCTCACGCTATATCGTTTTGGCGGCAATTCATCATAGGTACGCATACTTTAAATAGCTAAAAAATTAATAGGCCTAATTAAAAAAAAAGAAATACTGTAAAAACACCCGACTCCCAAAATTAATTTAAATACCTACCCCGCATCGCAATCGTCTACTCAAAATACATGTTTAAAATGAGAACATCAGACTGTTTAAAATGAAATAACACCACAAATGTCAAAGTTTATTATGACAATGGAGCTATCAAACGTCCTGAATTTGTATTAGAATGCGTCGCAAGAAACGTATTAAACTTGTAAATAAAACATTTACCAACCTATTATGTGCAAGATCGATTAATGGAGCCTCAGTGTCCATCGCCGAAGGGGATTTTAAAACAAAATAAGTTTGTCTACCATGTCCGGAGGAGCGAGATTATTGTAGGCTGGTACACCACCAGAGCGATCTTTAAATTTATAGAAATGGTAAGACCACATCGATCATCCGGTTGACTAGACAGACATCTCCGAAAAATCGAAGATTTGAGTATACTGTTATATGTAAAAGTGTACCCTCTATCTGATACAATACTCAGATTACGCACAAAAGCAACCAAAGCAAGCAATAATGCAGAAAAACTTGTGGTGAATTAAACCAATGTTGGTATCGTCTTGGTCACTAGTAGGATGTTTCAAAATGTCATTCTAATGTACCGGACTGTTATGCTTCAACGTGTATTTAATATTTAAAACACAGTTACGTAAATAATATTTAATATATGGCGAGCATTCTAATATTGCTTTCCTTGTTATCTCAAAAATTAGTATTTGGAGTTGTCTGACTAATCAACTGTTACGATGCTGATTAGTGTGCGTTGCATTATGGAGTTTCGTGCAAAGAATTCTGAACGGCTCGAGCTGAGGCAATACTGAACCTTGTGTACTGAATTTTGAAGTAGAGGTCGCTTCAGACGGTTGTCAATGGTTTCACCTCTTCCTCGCATTCGTTAAATGCTGGCGTCCCACAGGGATCGGTTCTGTCTCCGACTTTGTTTTTGTTGCAAATCAATCACCTTTTGTCATGTGCATCAATTCATTGCTACGCGGATAACAGCACAGACCATTTGGATTTTGTTTGACAAGACCCCAAAGGGCATAAGCTATATTAGTAATTGTATTAGTAAGCTATATTAGTAATAAGTTCATTTATTTCAACTTTTTTCAGTAATCATATTAATTAAAAAATAATCACATTGCAATTAATTACAATTGAAAACGTTACATTTGGCAGGCGGGTCTAAGTAGCGCCGCCCCGGGAACCATTTATTGGATAACCAACACCTCTGCCATAGGTCACCTCAAGTAGTTCGCTACGTTGGTGACTTGGCAGGGGTTCCCGGGTTCAAGGTGTGAAGTTTATCCGGGTTTCGATGGCGGATGAGTCTGCCCTTCAGCTGCACGGCAGGCTGAATCGGGAGAGAATGGTTGAGGGAGTCCCTTTGACTTCTCCAGCCGTACTCTCTCGGAAAATCGCCTTGCACCGCTGTGGGAAGGATGTATTCATACGGCCGTCACTCCTGGACATACTGACCCCTAGATTCCTACCCACCCCTAATACCCTTTTCCTTCACAGAACTTCCTCTTTTTCCTTTCCTAAAAAGACCCTACACACAGCGTTGAAACATGACGTAAGCCCTGAAGGGAATTATTCTCCTCAGGGCCTCCTGTGTGGAGCTACTGGAAAAAAGTATAGGATTAATCACTGTATCCTATTTCCCTATCAAAGAAGGTGGAATATTTTCTCGTTATTTGTTTTTGGGGTGTTATACCGTGTTGCGCTACCTCCTTCTTTAGCCAACGTTTCGGACAGCATTGCAGTGTCCATCATCAGGGCAGATCCGACAGATCCGGTACCTATCTGTCGATCCGATCAGAAACGTTGCCTAAAGAAGGAGGTAGCGCAACACGGCATAACACCCCAAAAACTAATAACGAAAATACTTTTGGCCGTGAAAATCTAAAAACGTACAAGATGGAATGTGTTTTGGAAGAAACTTTAAAAACTCCACCTATCTTTTTTAATCTAATTTTTTTTCAATTTCCAGATATGCTCGATGCTTCTCTTCGGGATCACCTTCGTAGTCAACCCTCCGCTCGATTTCATCCACGAATTCCTCCTCAACACGGTGGCCACCTCCTCCGTAATCATCTCCACCGTCATCTACGGGGGACACTTCTTCGAGAACTTCGCCACCCGGTGGATAGAGGGTGGATTTAACATCTACATCATCATCACCACCGTCATCTGTCTCACCAGCTGCCTGAATCTAGAAGTTGAGCTGACGAGAGAAATCGAGAAAGCACTCATTTTCTTCCTGTTCTTCCTGCCAATGTTACACCTTTCTGATTTTATATGCGTGACTTTATGCAAAATGAAAACAAACTGCATTTACGAGTAAGTATCTGAATATTTCATTTTTCTATGTTATAAACCTTCACCCAAGAGAGTGAAATTTCTGAAGTTGAACCTTCACTCAAGAGAGTGAAATTTCTTGAGGTGTGCTCAATTATTCGCTATCTCAACTGTTGAAGTTCGTAAGCTCGCAATTTTTATTCCAGACGTCATTAAGTCTACCTACAAACGATTTTGAGAGAAAAATGGCGTAGGTATGCAAAGTTCATGCTCATTGGGTTTCCAAAATGCTGAGAGCAAATTCGTGTAGAAAGCGATCGGGTCTCTTTGAACATGTTTTTTTTGGGTTGAAGCATGGGCTAACCACCTGACCTTGGAATCAAAAAGGAAATCAATGGCAAGATTTGCATATTTTTCTTCACCTGAATTAACATTGGCCTGGAAACCTTTGGAGACTGACAAGAAGGACGCGGAAAAAAAGATGAGAGCATTTTTGGCGGGAGAGAAGAGAGACACGGCTCTCCAAGTGAATTAATCGTAACGGGGACCATATCGAAAAATAGTGAGGATATTTACCTAAAATTTCGTACTACATTTTTGTAAATGTAAATTTTTCCTGATTTTTTAAATTAAAAAGTCTTTAATTCTTAGACAACCCTCGTACACACAAAGAAGGGGAGTATCCCGAGCGGAGTGATTTTGTTTTGTTATGCAAGTATGCAGTTTTTTTATTGATGAAATTTCACACGCCTGACCTTCAAAACAAGAGAAAGATCGTCTGATATCGAAAAACCACTCCATCACCTTTTTAAAACAGAATTTTAAAACTTTTTTTTTGAAATTTTGCACGCTTGACGTTGAAATTAAGAGGGAAATTACTGTCTACGGGTTTGGTTTTTATACAGTTTTATTCCGAGTTGAAAATTCGCACACTTAGCCGTCGTAGCAAGAGGTAGGTTACTGTGTACATACGCTCTTCATAACAAAAAGCTGGGCTTAAAGCAAAATACAGCCCGGGGAACGCTGGGTAGTTCAACCAGTTGTGTTATAATAATTATTTTTATTTGCAAACTAGTTACTGTCTGAAATTGGGTCTGGACTTTTGCACCATATATATACATATATGTATATTATAAAAAGTTGACAAACATTCCTGGGTTACAAAAAACCCGACAATATTTGAAAACGGCGTTTTAATTTTCAATTTGGCGTCTGGTAAGTCAGTGTCCTTGGCTCTTCACGCAGCGCAGACCGCCAGGAGCCTTGTCCACCATGGTAATTGGAGTAGGATGGTAACGATATAATAGTAACGATCCTCAGCAGCGAGGAACCAACATAGGAAGAATAACAAGATTTGAAAACTCCTGCTACCACGTTATAAGCGGAAGATGTTTGTTGTACAATGATGGGGGCTTAGTTAGCAGAGAAATTGAACCCACGATGCCTGGGTGGGAAACAGATGTATTAGTCAATTCAGCCACCAGCCGGTCAAGTAATACAATGCCGATCTATTAATTATATGTGTCACTACTATGTTTTGCTTGATAGACGACTGTTTAAACAAAAGCTAAATCTAAAAAAATCTGCAAGCTTTTGCGCGGGTTTATCGACATTTTCAAGATCGCAGTGCTTGCCTTCACCTAACGTAACTTAACGTAACCTAAACTAACCTAACCTAAGTGGGTTTTTTTATAAACGGGAGTCTTATTTGATTTTTTCCTCATCTCACGTGTCTGATTGTACTGCAGGTGTTCAATTTTTCTCAGAAAATCAGATGATGTATGTATGGCTATCAATTATTTTATAGATTAGAAATAAAGGATTGGTGTATATAATTTAAATAAATAACAAGATATTCTCTCCTGAAATCCTTCAACATTTCCTTGTTGACTTGTTTTTCTTTTCATTACATTGACATGTTTTTCTTTATCATAATTCTCATCGCCGTCGTTAATCGGGCTCCTACAGTGCCAAGTTCACTGGCTTCAGAATTACTTCAGAGCTTCCAATATAACGGAGGTTTGGTCCAGTTAAATATTCATTCAAACTCAATTTTACTCCACCGTTTTGTAATTTGTTATCTTAATATTCATCGTCGACTAAGAAAAGAATGCTGCCACAGTAATTAACGTGTAGTACAATAAGGAACTCCAGTCCAATTTTTTAAATTTTTTTTTAATGATATTCTAACTTTAATAACTGCATATTTATTTTTATTTTTAGAGTTAGTTTTAATAGTTAAAATAATTGTCAAAGTTTTAATTTTTCGAGATCCCCCGAAAACCACCGTATGTGCAGTGAATAGTGTGACATCATCACTCCCGAAAAGTTACTATAAGATCGGGCAATCATCTGTTCAACTGGCGCCATTTTGAAATTCAGAGTTTGAAGTATTCTCCCTAGAGTAGCATTACTATTTTTTTGTGCAGTAGTTTTTTAATAGAGATACCTTTAGTTTTTTATGAGATAAACTAATAAGAGATACCTTTATTTTTGAAACTGAATTATTTAGGCCTAAATAATGTTTCGATAAACACAACAACTAAATCTCTATAAACAGTATATACATAAACGAATAAGATGAAACATTCTTAATACGATGGCTTGTGTCATACCTACATTCCCATATAATGACCTTACGGTGACCAGTGACGTCACCACTAAACATTTTAATAATACCAACTTGACGGCATGTTTCTACGACCCGACTAAAAAATGACTTTTTTAATAATTTTTTTAAAAACTTTGCGTTTAATATTATTGAATAAAACTTATATATTCAGAATCAGCGTTTATTGGTCTATGTGAACATATTTTTCTGAAGCCACAATATTTTTCACTGGAGTTCCTTATTATTGCGTTATGTATATACATTTTTACTGGAAACTGCATTTAGGAACCAAGAAGTTTTTTTAATTTTTTTTTTAACATTTTTTTGTTTTGAAAAAAAAAAAAAACCTATGCATTAATTTTATAACTGATTCCATAGTATTAAAATGTAGGTAATACCAGTATAATTTTTTTTTCACGCCTTTTCAGTTCATTTTGTAATATTGGTTTCAGTTGCATGGAGAATCAGAGGAGGCAAAGAAATGAACTGATCAACGGGAAGGAAAGTAACAGAAGAGTAACCTTCAATGTGGAAAAAATAACTGTTCCTAGGAAAGTTACCTTCGATCAAACATCTCAATCAGAAAGTGAAAGCAAAAAAAGTGATAACGCAAAAAGTGAAAACATAAAAAGTGAAAACACAAAAAGTGAAGACGAAATGGGAAAATAATCAGCCATTATGAAAATTCTGATATAAAATATAGTTCCTAGTTTATTATCGTACGGGGTTTTCAGAAACGTATCGGTCTTACTCTAACCAGTGATTTCGGACATTATTTGTAGTAAAATATGAAAATATTTGATATTAGGTAACGAAGGCTCCATTGAAGCCAGAGTAAAGTTAGCCTGCCAAAAATTGGGCGTACTGTACAGGGCCTGCAGGTACTTTAGTACACAACTGCTAACCCTGTACAAATCACAAGTGCGCCCCACGTTTGGCAGCCACCTCTGGTCTGGAGCTTTAAAATACCTGAAAAATACCCTCGACTCTGTGTAGAAATGGGCGTTCTGTTTGATAGATTCTCCCATCTTAACAGACGGATTGCAATCTTTAGAGCACAGGCGTTGGGTGGGAATGCTATCCTTGTTCTACCGGTGTTACAATGGAAGATGCTCCGAGGAACTAGCGTCATTGATCCCTTCGGCACCAGTGCATAGCCGGGAAACACGCCAAACGCGTGCCCAACATATGTACACGGTTGATATTTTTCACATGAGAACGAGTCGCTTCTTCGACTCGTTCTTGTGTTCAACGCTGTGGAACGATTTGCCGGCGTCTGTATTTCCTCCTTCCTTCAACATGGGTCTCTTCAATACCAAAATTCATTCCTTCCTCTCCTCAAAAACACACACCATCTCATATGACATAGGCCCTGAGAGAAATTATTTTCCTCAGAGCCTCGTGTGTGGAGTTAATGTAAAAATAAATAAAAAGATTTGGTTGTTGTTGTTTTTTTTTTTTCAAAATAAATCTTTAACATATCGTCACTGGTTTCTCCGAATAACCCATCACTCAGATCCCCGAACTTAACTGTACAAACTACTGAGTTTTATGTGTTTAGTTTGATAATAAAATCAAAATTCAAAATGTTCAAAATTCACCGGACACCAAATTGGCATCTGCATTTTTTACTTTGAATAAAATCAGGGATCACTGGTTAGAGGAGGGCAAGTACGTCTTAATATCCTGTGTATAGCTTTACCAGGATTATCTCTATGCTTTAACTGTCTCGCTTTAATATACAATAAAGACACTTTGTACTTGCCTTATAACGATTATTTTGTGATTGTTTTCAAGTTTTACTGGGTAAGTATTTTTTAAATAACAAGTATTTAAAGTTTCTAAACAGTTCTATTACTGACTGTGTAAGTTTTCCAACTCGCTATCTTTTGTTTATAATAAGGAAGTCCAGTCCAATTTTTATTAAATTTTTTTTTTAGGAATCTTCCTAACTTAAATAACTGCGTATTTATTTTTTTTATTTTTAGAGTTACTTTTAATAATTAAAATAATTGTCAAAGTTTTAATTTTTCAAGATCCCCGAAATCCACACAAGTGAATCGTGTGACGTCATCACTCGCGAAAAGTTACACTGTTCAACTGGCACCGTTTTGAAATTCAGAGTTCGAAGTATTCTCCCTAGAGTAGCATTACTATTTTTTGTGCAGTAGTTTTTGAAAATTTTCAATAATAAAGATAAACTAATAAGAGATAGATCCCTTTGTTTTTGAAACTGAATTATTTAGATTTAAATCTCTATAAATAATATGTAAATAAACGAATAAGATGAAACGTTGTTGATATGATGGCTTGTGTCATACCTGCATTCCCACACAATGACTTAGCGGTGTTCAGTGACGTCACCACTAAACATTTCAATAATACCAACTTGACGGCGTGTTTCTATGATCCGATTAAAAATTGACTTTTTAATAATTTTTTAAAAACTCCCGGTTTAATATCATTAAATAAAACTTATATATTCAGAATCAGCGTTTATTGGTCTATATGAACATATTTTTTTAAAGCCATAATATTTTTCACTGGAGTTCCTTATTACTTATTTTGATGCGATTATGTACGTAGTTTCAACATCCTTCAAGAGATTTCGTTTTTTTTAGTTTTAAGGTGTCTTAACAGATGTCAGTTAATTAGTACGTTAGAAAAGTGGTGAATGTCGACATTCGGTCCAATGCACGAACAGTTACGGAAATTACCGATGATATTCGATCGAAAGCTGGGCTACTTTAGTATCAAGTTCACTAGCTTTAGAATTACTCAGAGCATCCAATCGAACGGACGTTTGGTTTAGATAAATATATATGGTAAACCACATGTGTTATGATGCAGTACAAATCCGTATTCCTTTAAATATAATTATTAACATCCTTATCATTTGTACTGCATCCTAACAACTCTACCCGTCGAAATCGTCATTAGGTAGGAACTTGTTTATTAATTATTAGAGTGCCAGCTCTGATTTTATCTACGGCCAGAGGCGACACCTGGAGCGGTTTCGCGACAATACTCACTTCTTGCGTAGGTAGATTTCGGAGAGTTGGGCCCGGAATCTAGCTACGCGACAGTCAAGGGAGTTTTTGTGAGATTTGAGTTTTGAACGGGAAAAAAATTCCTTTTTACTTTAGATAATGCCGGGCGGTAAAAGTGATAACGAGTGTGTATTGTGTGTTCGATAGATTGAATACCCCTTGGTGGGATTAGCTGTGATTCCTGCAACCGTAAGGAAACTTGTACGGCGGCCAGGCGTTGTCGGAGCCTGAAAGATTTAATCCATGATAAATACGTCCGATCACACTTGGGACAGAGCCCCGTTTTGATGGATGATCGGTGTACCGTTAGCCCGCGATGATATTCGCTGTTCTTTGTGGCGGGAAAGTAACTTTACGCCGGCCGTAACTCTCGTCTGGACCGAGGGCGGCCTCCCTACATGCTAAACCTTCTTCAACGGAAAACACCCTCTTTGGCGGCGGGGTGACTTGCTAATTTTGGTCGCGGCGAAAGGCCGCTTGATGATCCCCCTTTGGCGGCGGAACTGACTCCAGATCTCGGCTTCGGTGATGGCTTTCGGGATCCTGCACGAGGAAATGCTGCCTGTGCCTTGCAGCTACTAGACGGGCATTTTATTAGTTCGCTAGCGATAGAATTCATAGTAAACAGAGGTCGGTTCCTTGGGGGTAAGTGAAATGCAATATTTAAAACCTTTGTCGAGTGAGGCCTCGACCCATGTTTGCTATTTGATTTAAAATTATAGGTAAACTTTGGGGATCGTTGGAAACGGTTAATACGCAATTTTTTTAGAAAATATCTTTTGATTCACCTTAATTACATCAAAAGACAACTATTTGCATTGGGGGAAGTGGAAAATATTTCATTCTAAATTTCGATTACGTAAAATTAAAATTAGCTTTCATTCTGTGAAACGAGACCGTCCATTTTCAAACATTATTTTCAAATGTCATTTTTTTGTGATGTTGGTATTCTTGTTACTGTACGAAAAGATGCTAGAGCAAATCGTAGCAGACTTCATGGGAATTCGGCTCGTAAAACCAACGGCTAGAGACAAAATCGCGCGGGAGTTTTTTAATGTTATAAAACTGAAATTCCGCCTAATTAGTAGGTACTTACCTAATACACATGTATTGCGTGCGTTGATTAAAATTTATTAGTTTAAATTTTTTTTTACTTTAAAATTTTATTTTTATAAGTCAACTATTTCTGCGATGTTGAGCGGCTACGTACGCTAATTTTATGTGATATGGTTTGTGATACAAAAGAAAGTGCCCCTTTATAACGCCCACTCGCGTCACGGCAAAAAAACATCCCAGTTTTCAAGTAGTTTAGCGGCTACGCTAGGTTTGTGTAACATGGTTTGTGATAGAAAAGAAAGTGCCCCCTTCGTAGCGCCTACTCGCGTCACGGCAAAAAAACATCCCAGTTTTCAAGTAGTTTAGCGGCTACGCTAGGTTTGTGTAACATGGTTTGTGATAGAAAAGAAAGTGCCCCCTTCGTAGCGCCTACTCGCGTCACGGCAAAAAAACATCCCAGTTTTCAAGTAGTTTAGCGGCGACGCTAGGTTTGTGTAACATGGTTTGTGATAGAAAAGAAAGTGCCCCCTTCGTAGCGCCTACTCGCGTCACGGCAAAAAAACATCCCAGTTTTCAAGTAGTTTAGCGGCTACGCTAGGTTTGTGTAACATGGTTTGTGATACAAAAGAAAGTGCCCCTTTATAACGCCTACTCGCGTCAAGGCAAGAAAAACATCCCAGTTTTCAAGTAGTTTAACGGCTACGCTAGGTTTGTGTAACACGGTTTTTGATACAAAAGTGAATGTATTATTTATAAAAAATAATTAGGTACCGAAATTAAAAACATGTTTTTTTCCGTCATTTTATTCCCAAAACTCCGATAATTTAGTACTTACCTTTCCAGATTTCGTGGTACCTTCAAAATCTTCTAGCCGTTCGTTATACATTCAAGTGTATCGGGAATACCAACATACCAAAGTGATAATAACCATAATGGCGTACAATCTCACAAGACGAAAGCTAATTTTAATTTTACGTAATCGAAATTTAAAATGAAATATTTTCCACTTCCCCCAATGCAAAAAGTTGTCTTTTAATGTAATTAAGGTGAATCAAAAGATATTTTTTTAAAAAAAGTGCGTATTAACCGTTTCCAACGATCCCCAAAAATTAATAAATTATATGTTTGATCTCACAATTCCACCTTTAAATTATGTACCTTGCAATACCATCCCTTTGGAGAACGACACATATCGTGGTTTACGATCCACCCCTGAGCATATTTGGGATCCACAGATATTCTTGACGGGATCCATAACCCGTCCAGAATTGGCGCTTCCTTTGGGATAAAATCTGTGAGTACCTGGTCAGCATTACAATACTAAAGTTGTTTACGATAGGTATACTTGGTTTTGCCACTTGGCGAGAAAAACCCACGTAGCACATGATAACGTAATCTCGAAGAACCTCATTGAAGATTCTCGAACAAATATCAAGTAATCCCAATGAGATTGAAGTACATTACACTTATCCTATTATCCTGATTTAATATTATAAAGGCGAAAGTTTGTATGGATGTATGTTTGTTATTCTATCACGCAAAAAATACTGAATGAACTTTAAAAATTCTTTCACTAATAGAAAGCTACATTATTTGCGAGTAATATAGGCTGTATATATTGGTAAGCTCTGGCGTTATGAAATTATTTATTATGCGTTTATTGTCCAAATGAAAAGCAAAGCGTTGCTTGGTAAAACTATAAGTCACTCAATAAACTAATAGTAGCATTTGAGGTGGAATTAAATTAGAAACTTTTTTTTTTTTTTTTATTAGTAATAGAAGGTACATAAATTACAAATAAATTTTATACAGTAATTAATTACATAGTAAAATATTTGATGTACCCCCATAATTAAGCAAGGCTTTTGTGTATGGGGGGGTGTTATTGTATTGCTTTTTTTATATCACTCAGTTTAAGTTTTCAGTATAATTTTTAAGGTGAGTTTTAAATTTTTTTATATTGGTATTCATGTTTCTAATTTTTTCTGGTAATGAATTAAAAAAATTTGCTCCGAGATATTTATGACTCAATTGTCCACTTTTTTTTTACATTTTGGAGTGGGAAGTATTGATGTTTGTCTAAGACTTCTGTTATTTTTAAAGGGTGCAACTTGATTTTTGATATTATCTTTATAAATTTGTAATGTTGCATGATAAAAGTATAATGCACTTAATTTTCTGACCTTAAATTGTTTGAATAAAAGTTCTGACGAATATGAGTAGGGTTTTTTTTAAAATTGTTTTTATTATTAGTTTTTGTGATATGTAAATTGTTTGTGTTTGATTTTTATATGTACCGCCCCATCCTATAATGCCGTATTGTATAATTGATTGACAGAAAGCGAAGTATGTGGTTCTAAGTAATTTTTCGTTTAAAATATCTCTTAAACATCTAAATATATACGTTAGTTTCCTTATTCTGTTGTTCAGAATATTTATGTGTGGAGACCATTTTAAACGCTGGTCTATTGTTATGCCCAGGTACTTAATATCAGTTTTGCTTTCTATTTTTGAACATGATATATTACATTTGTGGTTTTCTGTATTTGTCACAGAGTGGATTATTAAGTTTATTTCTTTAGGTGTTTCTTGTTTTTTAATGAAAAATGGTAAATAATAGGTTTTTTTAGAATTTAAAGTCAACAGGTTTTTATCAAACCATAATTTTAGTGCATTGATATCTGCATTTGCCATTTTGTTTAATTCAGACCAGGTGTTTGCTTTTAGTAGTACTTGTTTCGGTACTTGCAAGAACACGTAGACACTTTTATCGATAAATTAAAAAAAAATCAGGACTTGGAGAAAAGGGCAGAAACGTGGAAAGTGTGGTCCTTTTTCAAATTTCTGGGAACTACTCAAAAAACTTTTTTCACGGAGTGATTTCCAATAATTGGAAAGTTTATTGATTTAACCTCAATCAGCTTTACAGATTATTTATATAAGATGAATAATTTTCGTGTTGTGGCCTACTCAATGAAATGGTTGTCAATTCGGTCAAAATGGTATCACAAAAAAATTTTTTTTTCAACCAAAATTAATTAATTTCATCGAATACGGTTTGACTTGTTAACTTTTTTTACATTAGGCATACAGAAGGACACGAAGAAAAAAAACCCCGAGGCCTATGTTATCTTTGGGGATGTTGTGTTGTGATGATGGGTAGGAATCTGGAGGTCTGTGTCCAGGAATGGCGGACTTATGAATCCAAGAAGAACATATGAATCCTTCTTTGCGATGCATGGCGATGCGTGAGAGGTCAAATAGTCAAAAGGTCTCCCTTAACCAGTTTCTTCCGGTCCTGCCGCCAAGACCTAAACAAACCTCACCCCATGATCCCGGCCACCCCTAAGTCACCAAACGTAGCGAACCACTTAAGTGACCTACAAGGGTGTTGGTTATCCAATAAACGGTTCCGGGAGAGGCGGCACTCATACCCGCCTTCCAAATTGATATTTAGGTTATGTTAATATAAGTCCATTAAAATTGGTAAGGTATGATCTTCTTCTTCCTTGCACTGTCCTAACTCATTGCCAAGGTAGGCTGTTGGGGACGGCTCTTCTCGTTCTCAGGTTATAGCTTCTTCGGTTCTGGGTGTCGCCTTCATCCAGGCCGTTTCTCTGTAGTATTTTGGAGCATCGAGTCATCCATGAGTTTTTTGGTCTTCTTCTGGATGACTGTCGATAAAGTTCCATTGATATTGCCTGCTTCACCGTGTGGACTAGTGGTCTCCGTCTTATGTGCCCATACCATCTCAACTGTCGTTTCTCCAGCTTCCTGTTTATGTCCGGATACCAAAGCTACCACGAATGTGTAAACTTTTTATAGTAATGTAAATTTCTTTTAGTGATGCTCCTGCAGACCATCTGAGTATTCGCATTTCTGCTGTTTCGAGTTGCCTAGAGTAGGAGTTGTACATAGTCCAGCATTCAGAGCCATATATTATCGCGGGTCTAACAATATTCTGGTATATCTTCCCTTTAAGTTTTATGGGCATTTTCGAATCACAAAAGATTCCTGTTACGGATCTACATTTTATCCAACCCACACCTATTCTATGGTTGACATCCGCTGCACATTTACCGTTTCTGTGAATGAGTGAGCCGAACACTTAAATGAGTCACAGTTTGCTAGTGTTACTCCATCCAGTTGCATCGAAGAGTTACAGCATTTGTGTCTTTAAATGGCAATTACAAATATTCAGTCTTTTTCCTGCTAATTTTTAGACCATTATCATCCATGGATCTTTCTCCGCCTTTATATTCTGTTCTGTAAGTCACAATGATTATCTGCTACCAATACTACATCATCTCCAAAAAGCATAGTCTTGAAAATATGTTGTTCATTTCTTGAATCCTATTATTTATGACCATTATGAATAGCAGTGGGCTGAGGACAGATCCTTGGTGTACCCCCACTTTAATTGGGAATTTTGGTGATGTCGCTGATGCGCATCTTACTTGGGTTTCGTATATATTTTTACGGTTTTGTATACACATCTTGTATGGAGAGCACATATCCTTTTGGTTACATTATGATATCTCAGTGCCGCCCATATCAGGCTTCGGGTACCCTGTCAAATGCTTTTTCCAAGTCTGTAAATACCATGTGGAAGTCTTTTTTTGAATCAGGATATTTTTCAACCATGATTCTGACTGTTTGAATAACATCTATTTTTGACTTCCCCGACACAAAGCCGTATTGATTGTAGCGTATTTACAATATTCCTAATTCGTGAGTTGATAATTCTCCCGTACATTTTCATGGTGTGAGACATAAGCTTTATCCCTCTATAATTGTCGCACTTCGTAGAGTCTCCCGTATTTTTATAAAATGGGAGAAGATAACTCTTCCTAAATCTTTCTGTCATTGGTTCTCCACTTAGTACTTTATTATACAGGTTGCGCAGTCATCTATGTCCCACTTCACCACAGTGTTTTTACGTCCCACTTGGTACAGTATGATACACTTTTGAAAAAATACGCATATGAATTTATTAATAGATATGAAACTTAGTTTAACTTGGGTTGGGTAACAGATTTGATTTTAGAGAGTAATATTTTTTGAGTTACAGCCTTATAACCGTTATAACCATATGATCCTAGGAGTGGTTACTTCCTTCCTGCTTTATTTTCCTCGTATATTCTTAAGATAATATTATATGGTAAATGTTTCATAATATTACATAATCATCCTTCCGCTCCGTCATTCTCCGAGGTTTCTAACATTATCATCAAGAATTTTCCCCCTTTTGCCTTTATATCAAATCCAAAGAACGTAACTTAACCAGCGAAAGATATTATGTTATCAACATTATGAAAACGTGGCGTGACTATATGCGCTCAAGTGTTCATTTATTTGGTACATAAATTATATTACTTTGAACACCGGGGGATCCGTGAGCACTTTGGAAAAGAGTGCATATTCGCGGTGTAAAATAATAAAGTTTTAAATAATAATAAATTCTCAAATTTTCATGTTAACTGATCTCTTGGGTACAAAGTTCGTTGTAGGGGAAGAAATAAAATTAAAATAAGTGGGTGTGCCTTTTTTCACAACCTACTGTTTGTGGGAGAGCCTCTAATTCGAATATAAATAAATGTATGTCTTCATTACATTTTCCGCTAAACTTATAGGTACATAATTTTTTCTATTATATATAAAAGAGTATTACTTAAAACATAAGCAGTAGGTACATCACGCTTTCGTGGTAGCCTGGGTATCACGAACATAAACAGTAAGCTCGAGGAACGACAGTTGAGACGGTATGGGCCATCCAAAAGAAGACCAAAGAACTCCTGGATTACTCAATGCTCCAAAATATTACAGAAAAACAGCTGGATAAAAGGGATACCCAGAACTGAAGAAGATATAGACTGAGAACGAGAAAAGCTGAACCCAACAGCCTATCTAGGCAAACAGTGCAAGGAAGAAGAAGAAAAGAAGAAGAACTTAAACAGTAGGTATATCAACTCTACTAGCTTTAATAGAGCTTGTCTTTAGGCGGTTTCACCGATGCTAAATATGTCACCGGCAAGACTGTTGGCCAGTTAGTCCTGTAGGCCGGGAGATGGAGAAGTTTATGCTGTCAGTGGCGAAGATAAACTATCGGGAACATGGAAATAGCCAAGTTTTCAAACCATCTGCGAATCATTCTGAAGAAAAGTGTAGCAATGTGTTCATCCCATCACTGCTAGATGGTTCATTTCTAGCATATACGAGTACACTTGTATTCTTTAAATTGTTTGTTAGTTTTCTAGAACGTATGCGCACAATGTGTTATACTACACTCGGAGGCGTCTACTAATATCTACAGGAATTCCAAAAACTGAAAAAATCGGACTAATATCTAACAGAACCAAAGGGCGTACGAATATGCTGACTAATATCTATGAGAACCAAGGTGCGTACGAATATCTACAGCTCAAACTGCTGACTAATATCTATGAGAACCAAAGTGTTGACGAATATCTACAGCACTGGCAGAGGTTGGATTTGCAATTATGTATGAGGGAGCGGGCCGTATCGGTAGAGAGAAATGAAAGGCGTGCAGTCGAGGTGTGAGTCAGTCTTTATTGTGGCTACGTAGCGGAGGTCGATGCGGAGCGGGAGCGGAGTGACAGTAGTGATGCTGCTGCGCGATGATGTGAAGATGAAGGTCAGGACACTACGGCTGTGAAGATCGCAGGTCTTCAGGAAGCCGGCGTGTTGCCCTACACCGTGGCGGTGTAGACGTGACCTTGGTCCAGGCGGTCGATCGACGTCGTGTTGACGGGATATGGCGGCTGTGTGTCCAGTGAGTCGGAGCACACACGTGACGCAGGAAGGAACCTTGTGAGGCGATGAGGATGCTGGCGCGTTGCCAGGTGCTGGTTGCTGCTCGTTGCAGGATGCTGGATGATGGCGCGTTGCCGGTTGTTGTTGCTGCTCGTTGCAGGATGTTGATTGCCATCTCACGTTGAGATGGTAGTTGGAGAAGTTCCTCGAAGGTGCTGGAATGTTCCTGGGTCACGCTGGATAAGTTGATGTTCACTGTCAACTGCGCGAGGCCCGTGCCGGGCGCAGGCACGATAAGAGTTACTGCACTGCTCGATGTGTTTGTTCGGCCGAAGAACGGAAAGTACTGTACTGACTGACTCCGAGCAAGCGAGCGCGGCTTATATACCCGTGGCAAGTAATTAGTCTCGCAGTAGGTAATGCGGTGAATTCACGCAAAGGTGAGAAATCGCTCGAACTTTCTGCGGGCACTTGTTTGGTACAGCCAGACGTTCTAGCTCTTTCGCGCAGGTGGCGGAATTATCATTTCTTCTACGTTATGGTACTCGCGGGTAGGTAGATGTATCGCTGTAGGTATGTTCTTCCAGCGAATTCTGTGGAGGTCAGTGGCACTGCGGTACATTTCGCAGAGCGGGCGCTACATGTATAGCATATTGGAATAACGTAATATTACGTATGCAGTTTAAAAAACTTAATTTATGTAAGTATGTATGTAAAAATCCCTAATATCGGATTATAGGACACATTTAGCTGATTAGTCCAACCTATGCTCTGTAGATATTAGTTCAACCCACGCTCTGTAGATATTAGTCAACGCTGGGACCGTCATAGATATTCGTCCGACCTTAGCTCTGTAGTAATTAGTCAACACTCTGAAGTTCGTAGATATTAGTCCAACATATGAGCTGTAGATATTCGTCCGACATACAGGCTGTAGATATTAGTATCTGGAGTCACTACACTCTACAGCAACATAAATATCTAGTCTGTTCATCGAGTAGGGATCATTCTCAAAACTAAAGATGGATGGTATGAGATGTGAATTAGATTGTTTGAATAGTATGAGTTTTGCAATAGTGGCTTCTCAAAAATGTTCTTTCTCAAAGAGAATCTACGGTTTACGGGATCTTTCAAATGTGAAAAAAATTGCAAATTATCGATCAAACGTGACGGGGGTTCAAATCAAACAACCCAATCTTGGAGCTATTCATTTTCCATCTTTACCTACGTCATTACTCATTACTAGGGCCCGGATTAATATGTAAATACATATTTTTAATTTGCACGATTTTCGGTCTCGTATGTGTTCTCTACCTAGATTATCATATATAGATTGTGAAAAACTCATTTTTATTTTCCATATTTCATGGTAAAGTCCATATTTTACAAAAAATATCACAATCATCCATATTTTCGATTTTTATATCATAAATCATAAGTTAGTTCACAAAAATTGATATAATTTTACGTGTTTGCATTCTCGCCACCACACGTTATTATTCTATTAATATTATTCGTCGTAATTTGGTTTTTGATTCTCTTCCTCTACTTGCTTGCTGTTGCTTGCGCGTCTCTTTTAATTTTTACGTACTTAAGTCACCAACTACTACTGTCTAGGTACCTATCAGTTTAATTTCAAAATGCCCAAGGATAAACAACCTTTGCGTATTAAGTAAAGCATATTTTAGACAAAAATAAAGGATTTGACACCCTAAAAACAATTAATAAAGTTCTGAGCGGAAGCTTTGAGGGTACTGCAGACGTGCATTACACAATTTCGGAACTAGGCGTCTTTAAGTACGCTCCCATTAAATCATGTGACGTGGGAAGATCTTTCAGCCAATATAAGGATATATTTAGACCAAATAGACAAGGTTTTAATTTCGATAATTTAAAAAAGCATGTGATTGTGTACTGCAATCAATAATAAGACAGGTTTAGAGGAAGATGAATAAAACTTAATTTTTTTAGAAAAATGAAACAATTCAACTTTGTATAAACCACTTATATAATGCGCAAATCCGACCGGTTTCGGAACAAACGTTCCTTCGTCAAGGAAAACTTATACAAAAAATGAAAAAATGTTAAAAATGTTCAGGTAATTCAAATAAAAAAAAAAACTTAATTTTTTTATTTGAATTACCTGAACATTTCGCTATCTTTTTATAATTTTTTTACGTAACTGTTCCTGCGTAGTAATTTATCACAATGAATTTTTTTTTAATATGAAAGATATTATTATTTTATACTCCATATTTTTTCAATATTTTACATTTTTTAGTCCATATTATATGTACATATTTTGATTTTTTTAATACATTTTATCCGAGCCCTACTCATTACTCATTACCTTTTTAGTTATCTCCGGACGGAGAGCACAACGCACTAAGCCGCTCCCAATGACCCAGTTAGTACTTGAACATTGATGGAAAGGCCCGAATTCAATGTTATAGTCGCAATTGATTTCATGTTCTCTTTTTGGGCCTTTTTAATTGCTTAATTATTTATTTGCTGGTTTGACCGCCTGTCTTCTATTAGTGAACTATTGGCGTTTATAACTGATGCAAAAAGTACAGTAATCTCATAATGCATTTAATTCCAGAAAGATGTTAGTGAAAAAAAAGAGACTGCGATTCACAAGTGAAACCTTCAGAAAACGAAAGTAGACAATAGTGGGGAGACTACGAAGCACTTTTTTTATCAATGTGAGGGATGATTTTTTCCATATTTTTGTCGTCGAATTCCAGTGCACCTTTTCCTAAACATTTGGTCATCTTATTAGTATTTGTGTTTTCTTCTTCGGAGTCGCTAGATGTCGCTTTATTTTGTGTTTTCTTTTGCCTGTTCATTTTGGAGTGGTTTAAAGATTGGATATTGATTTTACAAAAATTAAAAAAAAAATTGTTCATATTTCATTGAATTTATTTATTTTGTTTGTTTTGATACAATATTTTACATTTTAATAATAATCCAGTAATGTTGGCCTCAGTGGGTGACTTACCCGTGCTAAGGCTTCCATTTTATAAAATTTAAAAAAAAATTGAAAAGAATAAAATAAAATTAAAAACTATACTTACACAATAAATTTAAAATATATATACAATATATTCATATATAAAGTTACGTGTTAAGGGTATGTTTTATTATTTTATTATGAAATGTTGGAAATATTGTCCTTTTTGTACTTTAAACCAATTTGTAATTTTATGTCTGAATTTATTTTTGTTTTCCTCAATTTTATTCTCAAGTGTTAGACTGATGAATGCTTTTATAGCATGATATTTATAGTGTCTTTGTCCAAAGCTTGTATTTTCCGTCGAAGTTTTTATGTTTTCTTTGTACGTTTGTGCAACTGGTCTATTAGTGATATTTTGCGTTTGTTGAAATTTGCTTTTTTTGTCAAAAATGTAGTTTAGAAGTGTTTTAACATTTTAACGTATAATTGGCGTATATCTAGTACGTTTTTATTTTATTCGATCCTTGGTCGGCTAAATGTCTGCAAAGGTTCGTCAGGCGCTTTATACCACTACACCAAAAGAACTTGCGTGGGAGTGTGGATTTATCGTATTATGTTGGAACCGAGTAACCGTAAATTAAATAAATATTTTGTTACTATCTCTTTCTCTTCTTAATATTTAATTACTAAACAATCTTAGTATTTACTTACTTAAATATTTTATTACTATCGCCTTCTCCTATAGATGTTTGTGTTTGTCTCTTGTTAGTGTCAGTCGCTTCCGTTTCATCGAGTTTTAAATCAAAACGGTGCTAAAGAAGTTTTCACTTCAAAAATGAATTGCATAAGTTATCATCATCAACATCATCAGTCATTGTCCATCAACTTCTGAATGCATGCCTATTTTAAAGCTGTTTCCCCTCTCCTCGGTTCAATGACCTTCACTGCCACGTATCAACTAACTTGATTATCTCCTCGATTCAGTGACTTTTGGGGCGGCCTTGATCCCTGTTAGTTCCGCCTCAGTACCGCGAGATAAAGGGATTTGTTCTATCTATTGACTGTCCTTTGAGTCCTATCCTCTCCTTTTGTCCTTTGTCCTCCTGACTTTTTGGCGAAAAATTGACCAAGCAAACAAGATAAGCAACAGATTCTGGATAGAAGACAAGTACAGAAAAAGTCAAAATCAAATCAATAGATTTTTTTTAACTTAAAAAAAAAATGGGAGCCGTGAGTTTCTAAAACCATCGTGGGATGTTTTGGTCATTTTATCGGGTGCTTTTTTTTTCAAAATACTACATTTTCAATTCGGTAGGTGGGTACGGGTACCGCTGCCACGAGAACCATTCTTTGGATAACCAACACCTCTGATATAGGTCACCCCAAGTGGTTTTCTACATTCGGTGATTTAGCACAGGTGGCCCGGGTTCATGGGGTGAGATTTATCCGCGTCTTGGCAGCGGATGCGTTTGCTCATCAGTGCTTGGCAGGCCGGATCGAGGGAAAATGATTGAGGGAGTCCCTTTGACTTCTCCAACCGTACACTCTCGGAATACCTCCTGGATACCCTGACCCCCATATTCCTACCCACCCCTCATACCCTTTTCCTTCTCAGAACTCCCTCTCCTTCCTTTCCTAAAAAAACTACCTACACAGCATCCCCAAAGATGATATAGGCCCTAAGGGGAATTATTTTCCTCAGGGCCTCCTGTGTGGAGCTAATATAAAAAAGGTAACCATAATTTTATTTCTTTTCACATGTGAAACTAACGAAAATAAGTTTAATAAAGTTATAGTTGCTTCCTTGTATTGTATTGAAATAGCTTCCAAGTAACGTCGTCAGATGTCAGCAGGGAATTAATTCTCCCGATGGCCGACAGGGGTACCCATGTAGACGGGTACCAGCGAGACAAGCTCCGATAAGCTAGTCGTTAGATCTCTTTTCCCTCTCAGTTTAGTCAGGTCAGCTGACTTGCAGCATTATCATTGCAAATACGTAAACTCTAAATAAACCAGTTGTTATTGACAATCTCATAAAATTATTTGAAAAGTATCCCACAGAACTACCTACAAGTTGTTGAATATGAAGAGATACCCAACATTACAGAACCCAATACCTCTTGACCCAAAATAACACACGGGGTTGTAAATTAATTAGTCAACGGTTACTTATTAACTTTTTTATAGTGAAAAAGAAATTATGTCACACGTTGATAAGCGATATATATGATATGGTTATACATTCACCCCCTGCAAAGTTAGCTTTGTTAATCGTACTGGGAATGTTGAAATGTATATATAATTATTTAGCGTTGCGTGACGCACCCAAGAACTCTAATCACTCTCTATCAAAAGTTCGATCAATCACCGAAATATTGGCTATTGTGCTCTGAAGATGGGGGTGAAGGAAGGGGCCATAAATCACCCGCGGTCGGGAAAGGTGCTGACGTCCTACTTTCGATCGTGACCGAGGTGTTGCCACTAAATTGAATAATATCGCTTTACCTCATATCTACCGAACAGATAAACTAATAGAAATGTGCTGTTGACGTTTCTGGTATGCCCGAAGTAAGGTCAATTTGTATTTATTTCCTGTAAGATTGATCATACTTTTAAAAACATCTAAATTCTTTATTTTTGAATTAAAACTTTATTAGGCACGCTTGACTTGGGGAATAAGCTGGTGAATGGGTGACGAGAGCGTTGCGAAAAGCGAGGCGAACGGTAGTTAGAGAGATATAAGTTAGTGAAGATAGAAAGAGAAAGAGTTTCGTACATTACTGTAGGGGCAAGAGAGAGAGGTGCGAGCACACATTTTCTTTCTCTCTTTCTTTCATAGCCAGTTACGTTTCGTATATCTAAGACATAGTGCAGGCTTATTGTCTGTATCACACTGTAGGAGCAAGAGAGAGCAGTGCGTGCGCAAATTTTCTTTCTCTCTTCCTATCATATAGATGGAGCTAAAGAAGCTTTACTTCAGTAGTGTGGTCTAAAGCACACTCGTTTTTTTTACATGAGCTCCATACAGGAGGTCCTGAGGAAAATATTTTCCATCAGGGTCTCTGTCATCTTAGGGATGCTGTGTAAAGGGTCTATTTAAGGAAGGGAAGGATAGGAAATTCTGGGAAGGAAAAAGGTATGAGAGGTGGGTATCTGGGGATCAGTGTGTCTAGGAGAGGATATATGAATCCATCCCTGCGAGGCAAGGCGATGGGTCGTGAGAGTCCGGCTGGAAGGTCAAAATTCCTCTCTCAACCAGTCTGTCTGGATCCAGCCCGCCACGCAGCAGGTGGGCAGGCGCATCCGCCGCCAAGATCCGGACAAACCTCACCCCATGTGCCCGGGTACCCCTGCTAAGTCAACAAACGTAGCGAACCACTTGGGGTGACCTATGGCAGAGGTGTTGTTTATCCAAAAAAGGGTTTCCGGGGCGGTGGTACCCATACCTGCCTCCCAATATCAATACTTTTATGGGGCTAATGTGTCGAAATTGAGCAAATTGAAATTTCAGTTTTCTTTCATGTCGGTCATCGCGCACCTCTAGGATTTTTCTATTCAGTGCATGTGCTGAATTCACTTTTTAGCCTAGTGTTAAAATGGCGGTTTAAGATACCCTCCCGTTTTATTCTTTAATTACATTAGGCCCTCTCAGAGTGAGGATTTATTAAGGCCCGACTTCCCGCATTTCTACCGATTTATTGCATACTAGTAGACCCGGCACACGTTGCTGTGGCTAACGAAACACAACGCCATTACCCAACCTTTATAAAATCCACACCACCCGCTTGCCAGCTGCTCGCTACCAATTTCTTGGCTTTTATCTACTATAATGAGCATGTATTATACATATAAACCTTCCTCTTGAATCACTCTATCTATTGGTACCGCATGAAAATCCGTTGCGTAGTTTAAAAGATCTATGCGCACATACATTTTGAGCGACTTCATTTTATACTATGTAATGATGATGATTTTCCAAAATATTTTTAAAGCTCTTAAAAAAATATGTGTTATTCTTGAAGATAATATCTATACATTCCCCTTGCCGAAACGGCAATTATGTAAAATTACATCGATGGAAAAAAATCGCAAAGGATGCTTCGATGTGTTTTTCAGTTATTTTAAAAGTTTTAAGTATGAAAAAATTCAGTGTTTCTTTAAATGCTGTTTTAGTCATTCCCCGTGAGATTTTTGCTCTATTTTGAACGAGTCGTGTTTTATTAAACATTTTCCCAGTTTTTGCTTAAATATTATCGTTATTAATATTAGCGCACTCCCTCTAACATTCGTATTTACCTATCTCTCCTTCTTCTTCTTTTTGAGCGGGTACTACCGGGCCTTAAGCAGATTCTAAATTGTTTCTCGTGCGCCGTGTGACATCTTTGGGGATTGCAAGCAGGATTTAAAAAAAATAACTTGGACCCAAAAGCGACCCCTTCTTCTGAGGAAAACGTCAACCGTGGACCGTGTAAGAAAAAAGTAAAGTAAAGACTGTGGTGTTTCCAGTTTTTCGCGGTGATAAAGAAATCAATGACGACAAAAACAGCTTCCATTTTTCGAAGTTTGGAGAGCATTCTCATTCGTCTATGTCCATATTGTCCATAGATTACAGATAGCGGCTATTGCACGATATCACCCCGTTTACTAACTATGATCTTTTTATACGACACTATTGTGAGCGTACATGAAGCAATGTTGTTTAAACGAAGCGCCTTACCACGCGAAAAGCTAAGCGGCGTTCACACGCGTTTCATTTAAATTACCGCGTCGTTTGAACGAGCTCCCGGCGATCATAAAAATCGTAACCCATCTAACAAGTTAAATCAATTAGACGTCCATTATCACGCTCTATATTGAGGTCACAGTTCACAATGAAGCTGATGTGCGGCAGGACTTACGGCCTTGTGAACCTTGTAGACCTTTTGGGGCTTATTCTGAAAGCTGAAAATGCTGATAATATGATGATAATAAACAACATCTGAAAAGAGGAGGAAGCGGATATTACATACAAAACCCATTACCGCTCACAGAACTGTTAGTCTTCATACAATTTTCCATTCACAGAAAACAATAATAGAAAATCTTAACCTTCCTGCAGTCATTAGTGAAAGCCAAAGATATTCAAATACAGAAGAGGTATGCTATGGTGTCCGCGCAACTGTCGCCGGACTACGCGCTAATTAGCGTAGTTTTCATACAAAAAGAATTTGTTCATTTCGTTGATTTTTTGAAAATGTGCATTAATATTGGTTAACAATATATTTTGAATAAGGAAAGAATTCGTTCATTTAGTTTAACGTTCGTTTGGTTTATTCGTTAATTATTTGTTCTTTTAGTTTATTTGTTAATTGGTAAACAATATCGGCGACACCCGGAAGCGCAGACCCACATAGTAAAAACAGCAGGTAGCACATCTACTTATATTTCAATATCTTTGGTGAAAGCTTTTTTAACCCCTGCTCCAATATGAATAAAATTCGTGATAAACAATATATTTATTAATTATTATAAGCAATAATTATCAGCCTGAAACACTCATCTACATTGAAAAAATCTTCCGAGAAAAGATGCTTGCCGCCGACGGGACTCGAACTCGTGTCCTTTTGATTTCCGGTCAAATGCTCTGACCACTGATCTACGTCGGCTCACTAACAGAAGAACACGGGTTCGAGTCCCGTCGGCGGCATGTATATTTTCTCGGAAGATTTTTCAATGCAGATGAGTGTTTCAGGCTTATATTTATTGCTTATAATAATTGTTACCCTTTGTGCTATGCTTAAAAATCTTTTGTTAAACATTAGTTTATCAATTAAAAATAATAATTAATATTTGTCTCGACGCCACCTAGTGAGAGATTTAGCACTTATAATGCATCTCATATAAAAATAAAGTTGGTTGTTTCCAGGTGAAAAAATGTAATACCTAAGCAATGATCATTGAATGAAAAACTAGTATATATTGAATTATTTGGCGGGCAGGATATAAGCCGACGTTGCTCATTGGTCAGAGCATTTGACCGAAAATCAGAAGGACACGGGTTCAGGTCCCGTCGGCGGCATGTATCTTTTCTCGGAAGATTTTTTCAATGTACATGAGTGTTTCAGGCTGATAATTATTGCTTATAATAATTGTTACCCTCTGTGCTAAGCATTAAAAATCTTAGCTTAAACATTAGTTTACCAATTAAAAATAATAATATATATTTATTAATTAAATGAAGTCAATATTAGCGAAACTCAATCGAAAATCTAGAGACCGAAAAATAAGAAACAGATATTGGCACCTCTGTCCCAGCCAATATCTTTTTCTGATTTTTAGGTATCTATTAATAGGTACGTAAACGTAACACGAAACCATTGCAATACTTAATATTGACCACTGGCTTGCATGGTTTTGGTAAAAAAAATAGATTCCTTTTTCATAAGTATAAAATTTAAACCGATGGCTACTAAACATAATATTTTCCTATTTATTTTAAAATCTACTCGAGGAAATCCCTCCACGCGTAGCAAACCAAGGGGTGGTTTATTTTAATTGGATTCTAAACTCCGGGAGGCTTACACGAAGAACTGGCTTAAAGTGGATCATCGATCAACGGGAAAGATCAAACATTTAATACGTCCCGGGGGATAAAATATTAAATAAAATTCTTAGCTTTAAGGCACGTAGCCCAACGTTACAGCCATGTTTTATTTCGTTCACTTCTCTTAACCCAACATTGCGTTGTTTTATTTCTTCAAAACATCGATTTCTCCGTAGCATCTTTTGATAACATAATATTATTTCGTGGAAGCAATTGTAATCGCAGCCTCTACTCGCGAAAGAATGATTTTGAAGATAGTTTTACTCATCTTGTAAAGAAATTTTATGGAGCGCCAAATACTGGCGTAGCTAGGGGGGACGGTGGGGACGGCTCGCTCCGGGTGTCACCCGATGAGGGTGACACCCGGCCGTGGGAATAAAATTACAAAAAATATTGTCACAAAAATATTTTACACATGAACACAGTCATTTGTATTTTCGTACCTAGCTTTTACAATTGCTCGGTTGGGGATTCCCCTGAAATATTCCTCGCTAGCACCTATGTCATTCTCATTTCTATCGTATATTGTGATTGAAGTGAACTCGTGAAGAGAATTATTACCTGCTAGCAGTTAAAAACCCGCTCCGCAGGTTTTTGGTGCTAGACCCTGCGGGCGGCTTTTAGTTGGCCTTTGCCCAGTTTGAGTGTAGGTAACCATTTTATATGTCCGATAGGAACTGATTCCAAATATAGTCAGTCCTTCGGATCCCCTGTGATTCAGTGACAGCTAGTCACCGAGTTAAAGTAACCGGGAGAAACAATGACGCCATATGTAATCTCTCCAAATCCGGAAATTTAATCCGTAGTACTTATACCTAAGGAATAAACGTCCACACGCGAGCTGCTGACGGAAGTAGTGACATCTTTGGGCAGATTCTTGAATTAAAAACCAAATTACAACGGTAGCTTTGCTTGAAATTTCACGAACACAGATGTTATTTGTGGCGCGGCGCGTAAGGCGTGGCTTCAGACATGCAATGGATGTCGGGTTCTGGAATTCAACCACACAGATGCAGGGGTAATACTGTTGATGATGCTGTTTGATTGGTTGTTGAAAAAGTTGTTATTCTGTTAGTGTTAGTGTTAAAAAAAAAAAGTAAATGGATTGGATTGTTAATTTTTTGGGGGGGGGGGGGGGTGACACCACGGGTGTATCCGCCCCGGGTGCCACCCATGCTAGCAACGCCACTGGCGAAAAACATAAAGTTAGCGAACTGATAATCCAAGGAATTGACGGAAGATGTTAGATGAGGCAAAGGAACACGAGAACATAAAGCCACAACGCATCTTCAAATTTGGTTTCTGAGAAAAGACGCAAGAGTAGGAAATTTTGAATAAGTGAGCTTAAAAAATTACGTTCCTTGACACATCAAATCGGTCGACTGACGTAGTTTTCTCGTACATGCCGGGGAGGGCGGAACAATGAAGACGCTGTACCAACTTATCTGGAAGCAGACATCATGGACATCTTGCGAACTTTAACACGGTACTAAACCCTAATAATTTTTGTTTGCTCAAAACTCACATTTTAATCATTTCCGGCGAATTCGTAATTATAATAACTTTTTTTATTTCCATGCTGCACAAGGAACGCTGGTTATTTATATTTTAGATTAATATAAACAGTACCTTACCATTAATATATTTTACATACAACGATTTTAAAACTTTATAACCCGTTTTTTTCAACTATAAAGTTAGCGGTAAGCACCAGATTTTATTTTTCTAGACGATGTATTAATAACTTCGGGAGGACAACATGGAGACACATTTTAAATATTTGTAACACGTTCTTCAGAATTAATTGAAATGAACGCGGCAGAAAGGTCGAATCTCCAGGCCTGCCAGGGTGAATTCGACCGTACGTTCGTACAATACGCCGTGCCGCGGCGTATATTTGTTAATAAGTTTCTTCACTTACGTCGCCCAAATTCCCAAATTATTTTACTTGTTCTTCTTTTCTTTGATACGGCAAATTCGACAGTAGGTCCGTCCAATACACATTTCGCGAGTCGCAATTTGTATACACGGCTTCTTTACTTACGTCGTTAAGATTCTGAATATATTTTACGGTATATTGTCATCTTAAAAGAAAAGCTACAGGATTTCTGGGAACAAAAGTATCATTGGATCGTCGGGAGTTGCATCATCGCGGAGGCTTTCTCTAAAAGTGTTGTATGACCATCGAAACACATAAATGAATTAGTGTAGATTCTAGAGACAGCAAAAGTCAATCGGTCACATCAACATACCTTAATGTTTTCAACTTAACTTAACTTAGTTTGGCACATTTGCATACTGTTTTGATAGAAAAAGGGTTAAAGGGTTACTTGATAAATAGTTTTATAGGTTTATTTCAGAGAAAATCTATCCCTATCTAGCCACCAACCACTAAGTACTTCATTTCTATCGAAACTGGCTCAAATACAATGTTCTATTGAGTTCTCTAAGTCCTCGAAGTCAACTTAAACAGTCATTAAGAAAGAACTCAAGCTTGTTAGCTTGGAGCAAGTTCCCGAAGCATCACTCAAGAGCAAAAGCTGTAAGCAATGTAGCAATGTGTCGCTGCCAAAGTTTAATCAAAGTGGTGTTTATTTTTCCCTTGAAAACCTACTTTCTATGATCTATTATACTCTGGTTGAGAGCTTAGTTCTAACGTAACTCACTGAAACAACACTTCTTTACTTATTAATTGTTTTTGTGTTTAATTTGTAGAACTTCAATTTTTTTTAATTAATTAAAATTAAATTTAATAATGTTATTATCAAGTTCTGCAAGTATTTTAGTTTTTTTTTTTCAGGGGGGGGGTGGTGCTGCGAAAACTAATATGGACCCTCTCAACGAAGCGCAAAAGGCCTTAATTAAAGTTATTACAAAAAAACCTTTTAGATTCTCGACAACACAGTTATTTAAAGACTTTGCTGTATTGAACATTCAGCAACTGTACATCAAAATTATAGCCATACACTACCAAAAAGACAAACTAAACCATCATGCTGCACAACACAATTACGACACAAGACATAAACATCAACACATGATTCCGAAGACAAATACTACATATGGACAAAAACATTATCATAATCTGGCTCCAAAAAATTTTAATTTAATTGAAAAAGATGTTAAAGATATCCACTTGACAAAAAATGCAAATCTAAAACACAAAATTCAAAAGTGGATAATCAACAAAGGTATTGCATACTGCGGGCAGATAACTTGAACAATACAAAAATACACTCAACGCCTGTATTTCTCTTTTCCTCACAATTATTTTTGTGTTTCAAATTTGTTTCTTTCATATTTTTTTCTATTTTTCTTATCTCTTTTTTTTCATTTCTTTTATTCTATTTATCTATTTAAATTAAAATATTTTTATTTTTATCTTATTTTTCTTCCAAGATTAAGATATCAAAATTAGTTTAAATTCCTGCCAACCCTGAACAGGCTCAGCCTAGTGAGGTGGTATATACCAAAAAAAATGTATTGTATTTTGTATATATTGTAATATCTTGGTTAATAAATAATATTTAAAAAATTAAAAAAAAAATTGTTACATCTTTTTCGGCTTTCAAGGCCATTTTCACACTGTGGTTAAACCACTTTGAGTGGACTTATTTATAGGAATAGAAATGTCAATTTTTGATGGTGTCTAAATTTATTTATTACCGGTTTAACATGGTGCAATATATAGTAGTTTTAAAAATCAACTTTTATTAACATTCTCTCTCTGTCCAGGTACTCTCGGTCTAGGAGATAAATTTAATTGGAATGTATTAAACCTTCGGGAAAATAGCGCTTTATTTTTTGTTCAAATGCATAAATCAATGGCTACATCCACGTTACGTCTAATAACCCCAAATAAATAATTAAATTAAGCCGTCAAAAAGACAAAATAAGTGTATTAAATCAATGGTTTGCGATCTTCCCATAAAAGAATGCACCTTATAAAAAGCATAATACATTATCAAAAATCATTTCATGGATTATTTTTTTAATTTTTTACTGCAAACGTGTGTAGCTATTGTGAAAAAAAATATGTAATTGTTGCTATGCCACTCAATAAAGAAATTGTTTCTCTCTGTGTGTCCTTTCCCATTCGTCCTGTTCCCTTCCGCCTCCCCTTCCTCTCCCGCGGCCCCTTCCTTTCTCGCGATCCCACTCCGCCTTCCCCGCCTTCCGTCTCCTTACTCCCTTCTCCCGCTTCTCCTCTTGAGTTTCCCTCCCCCCTCCCGTATACATACTGATACATTCAGTTTTCAAACAGCTCGCCTGCCACCTATTGCAATTTTTTTATATCAATTTCATAATGCCAAAACTCACTATTATATATATATATAGGAACCATCGCAGGCATGCACACATCCAATCCCCAAAGTTTCATTGCAATCGGATGAATGGTTTAGCAACGCATAGCGGACATACAAAGATTTTTATATATGTAGATTATTTTTTTATGTTAGCTCCACACAGGAGACCCTGAGGAAAATAATTTATATCAGGGCCTTTGCCATTTTATTGAACGCTCTGTGGAGGATCTCTTTAAGGAAATGAAGAAGAGGCATTTTTAAATCACGGACTCTTTCTTCGATGACCCCGTACAATAGAAACAAAGACGGTCCTAATTCACTTCCCTGTGGAATACCGTGGTCAGTGGGGATTTTTTTACGTTATCTCCACGACGGTAGGCAAGGCCCGGAACAACCTCATACCCATGAAATCGGGCACTCCAGCCACCATCACGTGGGATGACCTAAGGCAGAGGTGTTCTAATATGGTATCCGCCTTCCAAATTATTTCACCCTTTCCAGGACGCTAGCTTCTAGCACAATAATTCTATTTACCTCCTTTCTTCCCACCCCAAATTCCAGGATCAACGCCATCGCTCACTGCCCAAATTATAAAAGTTAAGCATTCCGAAATGTCTGATGACTAGGGCTTAAGGTTAAGTTTAGTTCGCTTTAGGCTTGGACGTTTTGGGAAGGCTCGATACGTAACTCAAACAAAAGTTGGTAAACCTTCATGATTGTTCCATCGTTAAGTTGAAAATAATGACACTATGTTGAGCAGCACAGATTACACTCGAAATGTTACTTTCGAAAATCCGTTAAAAACTAATCACGAAAAGTTTGACTAAATGTTTGCTTGATTGAATCATTTGGAAAAAACTGATTGATGACACTAATGCAATTAATCTTGCATTCGTTTATTTTGCATAATATATTTCTATGCTATTCTCGTTAAAATATATTATCGTTGAAATGTCATGACCACTGTTGTTCGAAAATATTATCGAAAATTATTCCAATGAGGTTATCGTGAATGAATTGAAAAAGCATGTAGAAAATATGTTCATGGGTTTTCATCTCTTTTCATTTATAAACCAATTTAATTTCCGCTCATTTTTTGGTCATCGTTTCTGTGGATTGTTTGTAATGTTACAGTTTTAACTCGTTTTTAGTTATAACGCGTTTTCTCTAGTTAAAACTAGTTTTTACAAACTGCCTTTGTTAAAACTGAAATTGGGATAGACAATAGAGATACTGTTTATTAAAATATTTAATAACTGTTAATTAAAAATCTAACCTAACCTAACCTAACCTAATCCACCCTAACTAACCGAACCTTTTTTTTATTCCAGAAAATAAGAAAATTACATTTTTATTCATTTAACTAGCAATAATTAAACACATTAAACTAAACTAAATATAACAATACAGCGCTATTCAATGTCATTACTTTGTTTATCAAGTATAAACATTAATAATTTTTTTTTTTAATTTACCCAGATTTTTTTCGTTTTTAATGTCGTTCGGGTTCGGCATGCAATTATAAAAGTTGCCCCCCTCGTAACCAATGGATTGTTTATCATAGTTAGTGTGGATGTTATTTAAATGTATGTTATTTTGTTGTCGTGTAAAGTATTTGTGTACTTGAGACTTTTTAATGAATCCTGTGTTTTTGTATGTACTATGTACGAGTTTATTGTTTGTTAACCTAACCTAACCTTATGTCACTCGACCAATCAGACTAAAGCATGATGAACTTTGACATCGGTTGAAACAGTTTTAACTGAATCATTTCGAGAAAACGCATTTTGTCTGGTTAGAACTAGTTTTCGCTGATATTGAACCGTTAATTCTAGTTGTAACAAAGGAATTTAGTGAAAACTAGTTTTTACTAGAGAAAACGCGTTGTAACTAAGAACGGGTTTTAACTGTAACATATATAATGCAAACCTTAATGTAATTTATGGAAAAAACCGCATTTATTAATCCTGAGAATTATCTTTGAATCTTAACACAATATTACAAACAAAAGAAAAAAAAATCTTTTTTTTCACTCGACTTAATTTAGTTATTTTAACATTTTCCCTCAATCCACTAACTCGTTTTAAAGGAAAAATATCGTTAGAACCTAAATATATTTTTACATTTTCTGATATACAAAAAAATTTCCTATTTTTGGTTCGCTAACCATTGCGGTATTAGAGCGGATATTAAATATGTACCGTACCTATCTAAATTATTCTTTCATCCAGGTTTCCCAAAATAGAATTCAATTCTTCTGTTAAATTGTATTAAATAAGGGTTTATATAATACTTCGAAAGGGTAGTACATTTTATAAATAGTTTTCAACAGTTAGTTACTAAAGATATAAATAACCCAAGATCGTGTTCTACCAATAACAGAAAATAAGCGCTAAAGGATCATTCTAGATAATATTATACACAAATATAAATAACTAGCTGGTACCCGGAATGCGTTGCAATGCCATTCAAAGAAATAAATTGTTTCTCCCTGCGTGTCCATTCCCATGCGTCCTCGTTCCCCTTCCCCTTCCATCATCCCGCCTTCCCCCCTCCCTCTTCACTCTTCCCGCGAACCCCACTTCCTTCGTTACCCTCCCCCCCCCCCCTCCTGCCTTCCCTCCCTGCCGCTAAAATATATAAAATACACACATTTTCAAACCACTCGCACGCACCACCTGTAGTAATTTTTTTATGCAAATTTCATAACGCCAGAGCTTACCATTATATATAGAAACGCTCTTCCGCTAAAATACAATGTTCTGTAAAAATTTTGAGGCAATCCATCGATTCCTTTACAAGACTTTCGGAAACAAACATACGGAACCTAAATTTATACATATGCATAGTAGCTTTTGCCCCCGGCTTCACTCGCATAGTATTAGGGGAGTTCCCACTCCGCCTCCTTCACCTTCCCCATCCCCATACACTTGAGGCTGATTGTCCAAAACAGAACTCTTGTAAAGAATATTAAGATGTAAACGATAAAATACTAAAATTAAACTACATTACACATCGTCTGAAAATAAAATGAAAGTTCCCGACTATCAGCAAAACTGGAGACAGAAAGAGGCTGAATGTCAAAAGGCTTATAAATAATAAAAATATACCTATACGATCAATAAACGTAACAGAATAATTTTATCCCAAATAACAGTAGATTATAAAGAAATTCATCTAAAAATAAGACTGTGAAAAATTATTACGTGAAATTGATTATTAACAAACGTGTCTTTAGATTACCGACACGATTATTGCGTTGGATATAAGATAGCGTGATTAATTTTGACAAACATAAATATTAATTGGATTCTCCTCCTCTTCTTTTGGGTTATTTCTTTGGTCGAAATTCATGTGAAAGCAATCGGTCCGTCTTCATCAACTTTATTTATCTTGGTTAGGACAGACACTTATTATTAGTTTCTTGTTGTTTTGTTTTATGAACGCCATACAAACTGAACGAATTTCTGTGGTTTTAGTAAAATAAAAAACTTTTTCTACGGTGATTGCTTTGGTTCGGTCAAAGTAAAAAGGTGAAATATTTTAGATTGGTTATATTTTTAGTATTACCATAAAAGGGCAGAGCATAGAGCTGAGCCGTAGCTACTCTTAAGTTTTGCTATTATAAAGGATAGTTTGTCAATAAAATATATTTAAATATAAGTTAGCTATTGTAAAAAGTTGAAGATATTTTTTCAAAATCATAATAAATGAATTTTATTAGGTAAATTTCATCTATGTGAAATCTTACCACAAGAGTGCTTCAAAAAACTATCTGGCATTCTAAATTAAAAGTCTATTTCGGTTGCACCGTATCTCAAAATTAATAATTTAATTTATTTCACATTTTTTCCAACGTGAACATTAATTTTTCCCTTTAATTTCTCTAAATTTGATGGAAATTTTCAAGAATCTTAATTTAATAAGAGCTTAAAAGACAAATCCTTAAAACTTTTTAAGTTACCTACGTTAAGTTTACAGCAAGAAACGGAATTAAGTGCTAAATTTTCTACATTTTAGCGTGCGTTAAATCTTAATTTGTCTTCCCTCTACGTAACTCCTTGTCGAACTAACCTGGTCAAATTTAACCTACTGCACGTAAATTGTAACCAAATTAAAAATGAATAATGCATAATATTCCTTTCAGAACATGGCTTATGAAAAAGCTTTCACCTTTCAAAAAGACTTTGAAGTGGGTTACCTTTGACTAAAGTGGCTTGTTAATGTGATACACTAGACTAGAGTACCAAGGGATAATATTAATAAAAGAAAAGGATAAGAGTAGGTAAAATAAGGATGCGAAGTAGGTAACTAGTTATTCAGGTCAGTTAAAGATTGTTAAATCACTTCAAGCCACAAGCAACGTATCAGTTCTGAAATTTGACCTCTCATAAAGATAATTATAATAGAGAACTCCAGTCCAATTTTTTTTAATGAATAATGACGTTCTAACTTAAATAACTGCATTTTTATTTTTATTTTTAGAGTTAGTTTTAATAGTTAAAATAATTGTCATAGTTTCAATTTTTCAAGACCCCTCGAAAACCACCGTATGTATGGTGAATCGTGTGGTGAACAGCATCGGGCAATCAGCTGTTCTGCTGCCGCCATTTTGAATTTCGTTGTTCGAAGTATTCTCCCTAGAAATAGCATTACTATTTTTTTTGTGCAGTAGTTTTTGAATATTTTCAATAATAGAGATAAACTAATAAGAGATACCTTTATTATTGAAACATTATTTAGGCCTAAATAATGTTTCAATAAACACAACAACTAAATCTCTATAAACAGTATGTAAATAAACGAATAAATTAATACGATGTCTTGTGTCATATCATACATTCCGATACAATGACTTTACGGTGACGTCACGACACGTCGAACAGTGAAAGACGGCGTGTTTTTACGACCCGATTAAAAATGGACTTTTTAATATTTTTTTAAAAACTCTGCCGTTAATATTATTAAATAAAACTTATATATTCAGAATCAGCGTTTATTGGTCTGTATGAACATATTTTTTTAAAGCCAGATTTTCTCTGGAGTTCCTTATTACTCAATTCAAAACTTATTTTATCGCCATAATTAGTGAGCTACTTTCCAGGGCTTGATTTGGCCTCATCTACAAATAATAATGTTCTCCACTGGTTTCGGTCTTCAGTCTTCATTCTTCCTCAATCATTCTTCACTCCTTCCCATCCTGCTCTAAACTTCTTTCATGCCTTCACTCTGTTCTCTATTCCTCGGACTGTCTCTAGATATTATTATCTGGCAATCTTTTCAAATGTCAAGTCCGTCGAAGTCTTTCTTCTTCTTCTTCTTGCGCCCCGTCCGTTCAACGGACGTTGGCTATCATGTTGGCTACGCGGACTTTGTTTACTGCGACACGGAACAGCTCTACAGTAGACTGGCCAAACCACTGTCTCAGGTTTTTCAGACAAGGATGTCTCATTACATTATTTTTTTAACATGAGCTGCACACAGGAGGCCCTGAGGAAAATAATTTCCCTCAGGGACAATGTCATCTTTGGGGATGCTGTGTGGAGGGTTTTTTAAGGAGAGGAGAGTTCTGGGAAGGAAAAGGGTTTAAAGGGTGGTAGGATCTGGGGTTCATTGTGTCCTGGTCATCCGCCTCCAAGACCTACACAAACCTCACCCCATGCACCCAGACACTCCTGCTAAATCACCAAACGTAGCGAACCACTTGGGGTGACCTATGGCAGAGGTGTTGGTCATCCAATAAAGGTTCCCGGGGCGGCGGTACCCATTTCCGCCTCCCAAATTACACGTCAAGATATTGAAGTTAGCGGATTTTTATAGTTTTAATAACTTCTTTTTCGGAAGCTACAAAGTATCACGATGGTTTTAATGTCGATCTTTTGATTGCTGAGTTAATGGTTCATTTTAATTTTCTCTTTATCGTGTTTTTAAAAATATCATTAAATTTCTGTAATAATAGTTTCTCCCAAATTTTATAATCAGCGATGTTGGACTGAGAATGTGAGAATGCATATTTATCACCTATCAGCAGTAAGCGGAAAATATTGCTTGTGTCTTGATGGACGACTTAGCCAGCCGAGAAATTGAACTCACGACGCCTAGGCGGGAACCAGAAACGATGCTATGCTATGATGCTATATAATGAAACTTGAGTAATCGACGCGAAAAAAGTTTTTTAGTAATGGTACCCGAAATTTTCTACCGAATTTAAATGTTATTAAAATTTGTTATTAAAAACATAATTTGCTTTATTTACTGTAGAAATATGAGGACATATAAAAAAAATTAAAAATAATGTAAAAATAAATGCCATTTACAAACGACCGATTTACATTGTTAACTCAAATTTGTCGTACGTAAATTAAAATTTCTATTAAAAAACATGCTTTTTCATCATGTTATTAACTCAGTATTTAAGGTAAGATTTTTTTTTCAAATTATATTGAACTCATATAAAATGTCAGAGTTAATCAATATCTTACAATTTAATTGCAAAATTAATAAAATAGCACATATCCGTACCAGAAATTCTGTTTTCTAGGGAATGCAATTTAAGTGTATTTAGTAAGAATGTATAGTTAATGTGTTGAATAGGTAGGTATATGTAACTTGAAGTTAATAAATCGTAAAAATTTGTGCTGCACTCGTTCAATATTTTTTATATGAATTTGATAATATGGGGACCAAACTATGGAATTGTATTCCAGCAAGCTGCTCGTGACAAATATACAATTTTTATAACTTCTAACGAATCAAAGTCTTTGATGGTTCTGATTATAAATCCTAGTGTCTTCATGCCTTTGTTGGTTATTTGTTGAATGTGATTTATAAAATTTAATCGTCAAACATAACTCCAGGATCCCTGATTTCTTTGAGTTTTTCTACGATATTGTTATTTATTGTGTATTTGAAAGATAGCGGGGTCTTTGTTCGACAAAATGTTAGTGTCTTACATTTACGTCCTTGTTATTTATAGTAAAATTCACCGAAATAATTAAAATGTTCAATCTGTTCAAAAGCACACAGACTGAAAGACGACAAGCTTTAAAAATTCAAACGCCAATCACGGAGGGGTTGAAAGGATAACTGTTTGAAATTAATTCCTCGGCCGCTGTTAAATATTTTAATAATTATTCCATCAAAACTTCCTCCCGGGTGATACAAGGGATAATGCTGGAAGGGTTGATCTTACACCCGCTGGTGTCAGCAAGAAGTGGGCAGATTAGTGCCCAGACACGAAATCATCTTTGGAAATAATATAACCCCTGTCATAATTAAGTACCTACTCAGATTGAGGCCTAATTCAGAAGAGAGCCACATTCGGCGCTAAGCTTTTATGAAAAAACGTTTTTTTGATGAATTACAAAATAAAACCATTTATCAGTGTTGTTCAACCAATGATTAATGTTAGATATAAATACCGTCACTAAATGTGTTAATTAATGACATCATTAGAAGTATTTAATTAATTTTTTAGTTCGAGCAAACAAAAACAAAATGTTAATTAAAAGTTTAATGGAATCATTTCAAAACTCAAAGCAGGGACACTTTTGAAGAATTTTAGTTAAGCGCCGTGATTAATATCAATTAACTTAATTATCTATTCTGTTGGGTAAAATATTTCGACAAATTTCAAAGAAACGATCATCAAAGAAATATAATTTTATTTTTCTTTATCTTTATTATTGTATTATATTATACTAGCTGACCCGACGAACTTCGTACCGCCTCAGAATCAATAACTGTTGAATTAAAATAAGTTTTTTTGTTAAGTTAAAAATTACACAATGAAGCAATTATCGATGCCCAACTGTCCGTGTTTTGTTTTTGTCAGTATCAGAGATGGTGTTGTGTACGGATTTATATTTTTTGATTTATATTTTCTTACTTTTCCACTTACTCACGAATTTTTGAAAGGAAGCGGGTACGGGTGCCGCCGCCCCGGGAACCATTTATTACCAACACCTCTGCCATAGGTCACCCCAAGTGGTTCGCTACGTTTGGTGATTTAGCAGGGGTGCCCGGGTTCATGGGGTGACTTTTATGTGGGTATTGGCGGCGGATGCATCTGCCCACCTGCTGCGTGGCGAGCCGGATCGAGAGAGACTGTTTGAGGGAGGCCTTTTGACCTTTCCAGCCGGATTCTCTCAATCAATGGGTCGAAAGAGTCCGGCTGGAAAGATCAAGGTAAAAGGTCAATTCCGGTCAAGGCAATAGCCTTGCACCGCAGTTGGAGTGATGGATTCACTCCTGGATTCATTGACCTCCAGATTCCTACCCACCCCTCATGCTTTTTTCTTCCCAGAACTTCCAATCGGAGCTCACATAAAAAAATGCGTTTTATTTCAGAGATTTATTATTATTGTATTTTTTCTTTGGAGGGGTGCAGAGACATACGTTCACCGTTTGTCTCATTTTCGACTATTGACATTTAGTGTGTAAGAAAGAGGCGCCGCATTTTATGATTAAAAACAAAAGCAAAAAAATCAGCGCATTGACATTTGACGTTTTTGAATTTTTGGAATTCAGGCACAGTTAAATATTATCTATCACAATATTGCTGCAGTTCTTTCAAAATATGAGAATTCGTTCCATACAAAATGTATGAAAAAAATAATTTTCTTCTTAACTTTCTTGTTCTTGAATTTTTGTGATGTTTTAATAGTTATTATATTATCCGGGGCGGAGACAAATCCAACAAATCAAAGATCATCAAAATCGGTCCAGACGATCTCGAGTTATAAATAGTGTAACTAACCCGACTTTGTTTTATATATTATAAGATTATAAAGCTGTTGAGAGGACTAAGCTTTGTTAGTCGTGAATATTTGCCTTAAATCTAATCTGTATTGTACAGGGTGTTAGGGGGCGTACTTGACTTGCTTTAACCAGTGATTCCTGACATTATTTGGAGTAAAAAAATGTAAATGAAATTTGAATCTCCGGTGAATTTTTTGATGTATTTTAAAAACGCACAACTATTCTAAACATTTACTCCAAATAATGTCAGGAATCACTGGTTAAAGTGGGTCAAGTAGGTGCATTAACACCTCTATATTTATTACCTAATCTTAGACTTACCTATTCTCGTATCAATCAGGAAGATGCCTATAACTACACATCACTATTAGTTAAAAACACACTAAATACCTATTACATCTCATCTCACACTAGATATCGACTTCTTCCCAGTCGGTCGGCAATACAGATAAAATATCTAGTTCGTATCTAGTACTATGGACTAGGACCATATTCGCTCAACGACAATTCTGGTTCATCGCTGCTAAAATATACAATGGATTAAGAATAGATATGGAGTCAAATAATTCTGTATTGTAACAATTCATCTAATTGTTATGCAGATTTCCGAGCGTACCAATATTGATCATTCCCGCCTTGCTTCGTTTCTTACTGATTAGGACGATGATATTAGATTGACAATGATTATAGGCGGATGCTATAATCATTGTCAATCTAATTTTTTTTTAATTTTTTACCCCACCGCTCAGGCTTACAGATGTGAACCCTGGAAGGGATTTCACAGCTTTGATGACCGAGAAAGGTAAAGTTTTAGCTTTGGAGAATAAGTTGCTTCCCGGTGCACGTCGCGTGACTTCAGATGAAACTCTAGCAGGACTGAACCAAGAGACGCTTTTTAACCGTCGCTTCCGTAGTTAAGCTAACCCAGAGACAAAATACTCGTTGAAACCCTTTTGGTAAAACGAACGGTTAAGGCAGCAATTAGGTTTTCTTTGGGAGGGAGCTGTAACCTATTTATCAATGAACCCACAAAGATATTGTTAATGTATATTATAGTTTATATTCATAGTTTTTAAAGATTACTCGAATGGAAAATTACGTTTGACATTTTTCATTACTTCTCTTTTTAAATCTTAATACATATCACTCTTCAATTGTAATGAATTCTTTGATTTTAACCACTTTCGAAAGGGGGGTCTTATTATACACCTTTGCTTGAATTTTAATCTTGCTTTTTAATATTATTTGAGTGTTTTAATTTCTATTTTCTTTGAAATGATTTTATCATTCCGTTTAATTTTCGTTAATATTCACACATTTTTTTTGTTTTTTTTTTTTGGTTTCTACCCTTATTATTATAAAATTTTAATATAGTCTGTATACCTGCCATGATAGGCGAGAGCTTAGAGCTTAGTATGGTGGTAGAATTTAATTAAAAAGCAGTAATTAAATTTATAGATAAGATTCATCCTTGCTTATTTTCCTTTCTTCAAGGCTTTTAAGGTCCTTATTTGCAGGCGGATATACTTTTAGCTAGAGCTAGTTAACTGCAGTGGCTATACTAAAATACCTTGAGAAACACCCAAAGGCAAGCACTTAGCTTGGGAGATGTAATTTATCGACCCCTGAGCATCAACAATAAAAAGCATCCAGTGTAAAAGCAACATCCTTGACTAAGACCTTAGTTTGAACACTTAAAATGTGCAACAATATTTTACACGGTGCCCTGTAATATCCCCGCTACAATTTTCTGGATATTTCCGGACACCGTGTATACCTGCTACACCTCAGATTAATTCTACGCCACCGGTATCGCTTATATTAGATGTAATGGAGATTAACACAATGTAATGGAAAAACTTTTAACATAAGTTTTAATACTTTTTGTTTACCCTTATCAACATTATTTTTGGGGCAATGTTAGAAGTGCCTATATCAAATCTGACAGAATTCTACTTCGAATACAACTCCGACGCCGCGCCATATGGAAACCATCTGTCTACGTTGACTATGTGACTAAGCTACTTTGTGACTAACCAAATTAAAACAAGAGCTAATGATGCCAAAAGATGGTCCCACTTAACTTAAGAGGGCATTACCAGAGAAAACCGGAAATACGTCATTTTCAAAAAAGTTTTTAGACGTATTGACTATTTTCCACAAAAAATTATAAATGGATTTCGAAAGATTGTTCTTTTATCTAGCATTCGTATGTAATAAATTTTGAGAAATTTTTTTAATTTTTAGTATAATAAGGTTATTCCATAGGTCGTTGGCAGATTTGTTCAATTTTCAAAAAAGTTTTTGTATTATACCACACCCATTTCAAATAATAAAATCATGCAGTAAAATAAATCAATACATTATCTAGCAAACGTATGTTTTAGAATTTTAATTTTAGTTTCAATAAAATCATTAAAAAATATGTACGTACATGTGTTTCTTGGCGAAAATTGGTCCGTTTGTGTATTTATTTGCGCACTTACAAACTAATATATTTCAGATTTTTTAACATTCTTATTAAATTTAGACATTATTGAAAAATGATAAATACTTATAATCAAAAAATAACTACAAAAAGTACATTATTTTAATAGTTTTATCACCACGCTTTTCAGCATTTTTGGATGAAGGTATAAAATAAATTAAAGCTAATTTGAATTGAAATAAATTCGATATTGAGTTATAATTTAAAAAAGCTGGTACGGAGAATAATTAATCTTTCTCATTGTAACCGCCCTGCACGATCGTAAGAACAACTTTCGACGAAATGTGGATTTTCGTCCGCTGGCTGGTTAAACGCTCTTAACTAAGAGCTAGCATGATGAACGTCGGCTGGCAGGCATAAGTACTATTGGATTTGAATTTTTATGAATCTCTGCAGTCTGGATGATATACGTAACGTACTGCTAATTTGTATTAGTACTGGTATATGGCCAAGGAATTTATATTATTTACGGATTTCGTTCACTCGCGTGAAAACATGGTTATGTATACCTACGTTAGTTTGTAAGACCGCCAATAAATAAACAAACTGAAGTATTTTCGTCACAAAACACGTGCGCGGATCTTTTTTAAATGATTTTATTTAAACTAAAATTAAAATTCTGAAACATATTGATTTATTTTACTGCATGATTATATGATTTGAAATGTGTGTTGTATAAAACAAAATTTTATTTGAAAATTTAACAAATCTGTCAACGACCTACGGTATAACCTTATTATGTTAAAAAATAAACACATTTTCTCATAATTTAAAACATAACTTTACCAGATAAAAGAACAATCTTTCGAAATCAATTTATACTTTTTTATGGAAAAAAATCTAAGCAATTTGTACTTGATAATCATAATGTTATATAAGAATAACAAAACTATCAACTCTCTCGATAGTCAGTGGAAAAACGTTGAGGAGAAGAATAAGAAATAAAGAAGAAAAATTGGAAATTCCTATCTATGTAGTTAAGAAACACTTTAAACACGAAGCAACATTTTCATTTGAATTTCTTTCCGCGATGCTGAAGAATATTTCGCGTTAGAATAATGTGGTAATATTATACAAGGCATCCGGGAGTAAAGTGCATTGTCTAGCAGAGGTAGATTGCATGATAAGGTACAAGTAAAAAAGATAATAAAAAACTTTTTTCAAAATTCCAATGTTTTAAGATAGCTTTCAGGCAAACAAGTTGAAATTTTTATATGGAATAAAAAATATCATTATAGGAAAAAAAAATTGTATGGGAAAAGCACGACGAAATTTCGACAAAACTTATTTATCTTTTACATTATGTAGAATCATCTCCCTAAATTAATGCACTTTATTGCAATATAACAGTATAAGTTCAAAAGAGGCGACTTAAAACAATAAATTTTATATAATACTAGCTGGTCCCGGCATGCGTTGCTATGCCATTTAATAAAGAAATTGTTTCTCCCCATTGAGTGTCCTTTCCCATTCGTCCCGTTCCCCTTCCACCTCCCCTTCTTCTCCTGCGTCCTCTTCCCATCTCGCGTTCCCACTCCGTCACCTCCACCTTCCCTCTCCCCACTCCACTCCCCCCCCCTTCCCCCGTCCCGCGAACCCACCTCCTGAGTTCCCCTCCCCCCTCCCAGGTTCCCCTCCCCCCTCCCAGGTTCCCCACCCCCCTCCTAGGTTCCCCTTCCCCCTCCCAGGTTCCCCTCCCCCGTCCCAGGTTCCCCTCCCCGTCCTTGGTTCCCCTACCCCATCTCTCCCTTCCTCCCGCTTTCCATAGCAATAGCCGCTTCCTCGCGTGCCACCAATAGCAATTTTTTATACAAATTTCTTAATGCCAGAGCTCACTGGAAGTTTTATAAAAACCTTATCCTGACAATAACGAACATACAAAAAAAGAATTATCCAATTTGGTGCAGTCGTTCGAAAGTTATGCGCTTAGCAACACATTCAGCGATTTATTTTTATATTATAGTTATAGGTACAAGGTGTTAAGAGAAGTACCTTTTTTACACAAGCTCCATACAGGAGGCCATTAGGAAAATAATTTCCCTCAGGGCCTATGTCATCTTTGGGGATGTTGTATGGAGGGTTTTTTTAGGAAAGAACGAGAGGGGAGTTCTTGGAAAAAGGTTTGAGGAGTGGGCAGGAATCTAGGGTTCAGTGTGTCTAGAACATCCGCCGCCACGACCTAGACAAACCTCACCCCATGAACCCGGGCACCCCTGCTAAATTACCAAACGTAGCGAACGACTTGGGGCGGCCAATAAATGGTGCCCGCGGCGGTGGTATCCATTATCGGCTCCCAAATTTACTTAGCCTTACTTTCTTTTAGCATTGATGTCTGAAATTAATTTGGAGAAAAATTATATACTTACATAGATGAAGTTTTGGTCACTGGCAGACGCGGCTGGCTCAAACGTTCAATAGTGCGCCGAACCGCCAACAAAATTGAACATTTCACAACTCAACGTGTTCCTACTTAATATTTTTTAATTTAAATCACGCACAATGTTGAAAATAAAAACTAATTACGTGTTTAAATGCATGAATTTTGCCAGAGATAATAATTATTGCAGCCGACTGGAGTTCTTTTCCCGCGCGCTAAGAACTAGGAACCTACGTACATACCATTCGGCGCGTTTCGGTCAAACGCCCCGTTTGGGAATTATTGTCATTTTGTATGGTGCTCCTACAAACATGTCCAGACCATCAGAATAACGAAATGTACCAAAAATCTGCTTCTGGCGACGCGGCGCACGGAGCTACGAAGTGCGTCGAAAACATCCGACGTATTCCGAGGGGCTCCAGCAAAATAGGTTTAGGAACGGGATAGTAATATTTAGCTTGCAAAATTCAACCATAAGTCAACGGCTCTTGTTATGTTTGGGATTTAGGGAACCTATTTGACAACGACATTAGTTTTTCAGTTAAAAATGACTTTTTATGTGTGTGCGTTTTAAATGCGCTACACCGGGTACTGGGAAGAAGCTTGAAGTTTATTTATTTGATTATTAAGGACCGAAGAAGTTTATTTATTTATTCTCTATAAATATGGTAGCTACGGTAGCTAGCTGTGTGACCTACCAATAATTAAATTACATTATACGTGTTTGATTTATTGATAGGTGAACCACCAAACATATTAGGCACCAGCCGCGCCTGGTCACTGGTGCCCTTTACTTATTCAAATAATCAAAAACTTTTAATAAATCAGTAGATTGTGAATTTGGCAGCCACCTCTGGTCTGGAGCTCCAAAATACCTAAAAGAAACCTTGACTCTGTGCAGAAACGGGCGGTCCGTTTGGTAGATTCTCCCATCTTAACACACGGATTGCACTCTTTAGACCATAGGCGTCAGGTGGGAATGCTGTCCTTGTTCTACCGGTATTACAATGGAAGATGCTCCGAGGAACTAGCATCATTGATCCCCTCGGCACCGGTGTGCGCCCAACACGCGCCCAACACGTTGTACACGGTTGACATTAGTCACCTGAGACCGGGTCGTTTCTATGACTCGTTCTTGAATTGAACGGCTCGGCTGTGGAACGATTTGCCGGCCTCTGTGTTTCCTCCCTCCTACAACATGGGTCTCTTCAAGACCCATGTTCACTCCTTCCTTTCCTCAAAAAGACCCTCCACACAGCATCTTCAAAGATGACATAGGCCCTGAGGGAAATTATTTTTCTCAGGCCCTCCTGTGTGGAGTTAATGTAAAAAAAAAGTTAAATGGTGGGGAGTCGGGCAGAATACCTGTGATGATTGCTTGATCAGGTATTTAATTCATGAGCCTAGTATCTAAATTCTTCGCAGTCTAAGGAGGTTGTTATTCTTTATATATAAAAATGAATCGCTGAATATGTTGCTAAGCGCATAACTTTCGAACGACTGCACCAAATTGGATAATTCTTTTTTTTGTGTGTTCGTTATTGTCAGGACAAGGTTTTTATAAAACTTCCGGTGAGCTCTGTCATTACGAAATTTGTATAAAAAAATTGCTATTGGTGGCACGCGAGGAAGCGGCTATTGCTATGGAAAGCGGAAGGGAGGGAGAGATAAGGGAGGGGAACCTGGGGTTCCGGGACGGGAAAGGGGGGGAGTGGAGTGGGGAGAGGGAAGGTGGGAACGCGAGAGGGGAAGAGAACGTAGGAGAAGAAGGGGAGGCGGCGGAAGGGGAACGGGACGAATGGGAAACGACACTCAGGGAAAAAGAATTTATTTATTAAATGGCATAGCAACGCATGCCGGGACCAACTAGTATTTGATATAAATAATGCGTTTTCTTACAGCAAGTATCAACTCGAACAATTCATTTTCCCTTAATCTCCAGATAAATAAACTTTAAAGGATTCCCTTCCCTCCGAGAGAATTCCAAACTTCTCTAAGGTTTGTTTTTGATATATTCGCATTTTTGCGTTCGCGGCTTCGCATTTTTCATTTCTCCTTAATTTTAATAAATTCGCCAAAACTTTTGTGATTTATAACTGACGCGGCAGAGCGCTACGAATAAAAGAGATGAAAAAGATGAATAATCACACCAATAAATAATCCGAAGTTACATTTCAATCATAATTATTATTGCAAGAAAGCCCTTTTATTTGGCCGAGTACGATGAACGTAAGCGGCAAAATAAAATTTGACTTATACGCTTGGGAATGGATTTGATGGATTCCCGATATTAAATATTCAATTTGGAAGGCGGGTCTGTGATAACCAACACCTCTACCATAGGCCACCCCAAGTGGTTCGCTGCATTTGGTGATTTAGCAGGGGTGTCCGGTCCGGGTTAATGGAGTGAGGCTTATCCGGGTCTTGATGGTGGATGCACCTACCCACCAGCTGCATGACAGGCTGGATCGAGAGAGACTAGTCGAGGGAGACCTTTTGACCCCTCCAGCAGAACTCTCTCTGAATATCGCCTTGCACCGCATTGGGAGATATTCATCCGTCCTGGAGACTCTGACCCCCAAATTCCTACCCACCCCTCATAACTTTTTCCTTTTCAGAACTTCATCCTCTTGCTTTCCCGAAAACACCCCCCTTACCGCGTCCCAAGGTGATATAGGCTCCTGTGTCTTTAATCTTATCTTTACTAAAGAACTATCATATGATTTTTTTACGTGAGCTCCACACAGGAGGCCCTGAGGGAAATTATTTTCCATGTCATCTTTGGGGATGCTGAGTGGGGAGTTTTTTATTCTTATTTCTAATAAATCTTATTTCGAATTCCATCGTCATGATTTTTTGATTTCTCAAAGCTAAAAATCTTGCACTGAAGCGATAAAAACTTGGGAACGGTAAGTTCCGGCGTCATGAAATCTACACAGTGTTTTTCTGTCAGGAATTTCTAGATATATATTTCTAGATAATATATTCAAGTAGCAACGATATTACTGATTCAATTCTGACAATACCGAGTAGTAAACCTAACATCTTTAATGTAACAATAAGTAATGCAAAATCATGACATTTTGATTTGAAAATCAGATCGCTTAGAAATATTTTAGATGCCTTAATTAAATAATGCGAATAGGACACATATTTGCCTTTGAAAGAACAGACCATTTTTTATTAGTATTTTTTCTTTCCATTAAAAATAAAGCATCAGCTGTATAAACACTGCTTTAAAGTTCAAAATCTCCTACTTACGAACTTCTTTTCGATTATGATTTTATTATACAATGTGTAAAATTAAATTCTTTAGAAAGTGATCCCAAAAAATTCAAAAATTTGTGCTTAAGCTTCGCAAAATAAAATAAAACATCCAATTGGCGATGTTTTTTTCTTGAAGAAATCAAAACAGGCGGATGGTGTTAAACGAAAATTCAAACCTTATTGCCATCATCTACGGTGAAGAGTGTTATTGATGGTTAATTTTGCAAAGCGCGGTGTTTCGTCTTAAAAGGTATATTTTTGAAAAACGCTTAATTTGTTTTTTCTTTTTCTTGGTAAGCATAATGAGCATAATGTCCAGACTGTTCAAATTTGTAAAAAAATGTGAAGCAGACTGTATGTGACTTGCCCGCCGGCAAAACCAATTAATTGAACATTCATTTGTTTCCCAATCATTCGATTACGGAATAAATTCGATTCTGCAAGCATCGAATTTAATAAAATATATTTCAATCAATTCCATTTCTATGTTCACTTCTCTATTCTATTATATTATGATTTCACAGCAAATATAGTTTGATAGAATAATAATGGCGAAAAAACTCTAGCATTCTGCGTCACATGATGTTTAGTATAAATGTAGATGATGTTGAGGCTTATATACCTACATATACATATATATGCGATACTGGTACTTGATGCGAAATATTGATGTAGGAAAGTCAATACAGTAATCTTAATAGAGCAGCGTTTCCCAAAAGGTGTTCCGCGGAACCCTGGGGTTCCGTAGAAGCATCACAAGGGTTCCGCGTTCCGTCAGGATTGTTGTAAGGATCATTGCAAGGAAGAAACACAAATACTTTTACAGTAAACGATAAAATCTCTTCTCTTAGAAAGAAACTTGTCTTCTGGATAGAATGTGTTGAACAGAAACAGTACCAATTTTTTTTCTTTTAAACGAGTTTCTAGAAAAAAAGGGTTGCAAGAAACCTCAGATAATGAAAAATGCATTTACGAACATTTGATGGCCCTCAACAAATCTCTGGAAGAGTATTTTCCTGAAAAAAACCTGCAGGACATTGACTGGGTACAGAATCCATTCCTAGTTCACAGGAAACGTACAGCAACAGAGTATGAAACTTTGATAGATATCAAATGTTCTTCTTCCTTACAACAAAAGTTTAATTCAGAAAAAACTAATCTGGTGAGTTTTGGATTGGACTTAAAAACGAATATCCAGAAGTCGTCGAGAAGGCTATCACAGTTTTGTTACCGTTTGTGACCACTCACCGGTGTGTTACGCTTACACAAAAAACAAATACAGAAACAGACTGGATGCAGCTCCAGATCTTCGTATTCAGGTGTCTGACACAAAGCCTCATTTCAATGCTATTTCAACAAAAAAATTAAAAAGATATCACTCTTCACATTAATGTAAGCATTAGGTACACAAAAATTTAGATCTTTCTTTTCAAGGTAAACATGAAAGTATTCAAACTACGGGTTTATCTTTTCCTTATCTATAATATAACAATGAATCGCTAAATTTGTTGGTAAGCGCAAATCTCGAGAGCGGCTGAACCGATTTCGCTAATTCTTTTTTTAGAATATTCCGTGAAGTTCGAGGATGGTTCTTACGGAGCGAAAAATTAAGAAAATTGCGCAGAAAATTGGATAATTTCAGAAAATCTATTACTAACCTAAACGACTATCGCACTTTTGACAATACGCGTGTTTGAGAATGACATTTTGCAAAACAATGATATTTAAATCAGGATTCTATTTTTAAAAATCTTTAAGTAGATAAATTTATAGTAGGTACTCCCCTAATAGTTTGAAAGGAATGAATAATTTTGGATATTTTAAATAGGTACCTATGTTAGGTACCAAATTTAATACACATGAAAAATGGAAATTTGAATAAAAACTGTAAAAGGTGGCACGCGGGCTGTTTAAAAGCTGAATGTGCTGGGATTGAATATATGGAACGCGGGAGGAGGGTTGGCGGGACGAGGGAGCGGAAAAGGGAAGAGGGAAGGCGGGGAAGGTGGATTGGGAACGCGGGAGGGGGGAGGGGGACCTGGGAGGGGGGAGGAGAACTCGGGAGAGGGTTCGCGGGACAGGGGAAGATGGGGGAGTGGAGTGGGGAGGGGGAAGGTGGAGGTGACGGAGTGGGAACGCGAGAGGGGAAGAGGACGGAGGAGAAGAAGGGGAGGCGGAAGGGGAACGGGACGAATGGGAAAGCACACTCAGGGAGAAACAATTTCTTTATTAAATGGCATAGCAACGTATGCCGGGCACCAGCTAGTAACTTATAAAAATAGGGTTCCGCCTAGAAAAGTATGATCGATAAGGGTTCCGGGGCGAAAAAAAATTGGGAAACGCTGTAATAGAGCGCCTATTTAACAGTCACGTGTCAAAATAAATAATATCCGTATTCTTCTTTTAATATATAAAGTTCGTTGTCTGTGGCGGCAGGCGGGCGGACAGCGTGGCAGAGTGGTTTTGATTTGTATGCGCGGTTCACAGGTTCGCTACGTTGTGTGAATGAACAGGATTGCCCGAATTCATGAGGTTTTCCCCGGTATTGGCGCGTATGCGTCTGCCCACCACTTGTGTGGCGACAGAAACGGGAGAGACTGATTGAGGGAGATCTTTTAACCTCTCCAGCCGGACTCTCTCATCCTCTTGCACCGCCGTGGGAGGAATGGATTCATATCATCAGTCTCTCCTGGACACACCAATCCCCAGATTCCTACCCACACCTCATTCGTTTTTCCTTCACTGATCTTCTTCTCTTTCCTTTCCTTAAAAATACTCTTCAAACAGCTTCCCCAAAGACGACATAGGTCATAATGGAAATTATTTTCCTCGGGGCTTCCATTGTCGAACTAATCTGTGCAGCTCACACGCGGTAGAAGCAAAACCTGCAGAATACTAAAATAGACAAGAGTGGGGAGGCTACGAAGCACAGCACGAAGAGGAAACCGATTATTCTATATCATTCTCTCGCAGGCTAAATCTTATAGATGCATTTGTCTCTTTTTAGTGTCGCTATTTTTAGTTTCATCGAGTTTTAAATCACAAAGGTGCTAACGAAGTTTTCACTTTACAAAAAATCTAGTGTGCTTTAGACCACATAACTGAAGTAAAACTTCTTTAGCTCCATCTATATCATAGGAAGAGAGAAAGAAAATTGAAAAAAAATGCTCTCTCGTGATACAGACAATAGGCCTGCACTGTCTTAGATATACGAAAAGTAACTGGCTATGAGAGAAAGAGAGAAAGAAAATGTGTGCTCGCACCTCTCTCTCTTGCCCCTACAGTAATATACGAAACGTAACTCTATCTCTTTCTATCTTCACTAACTTATATCTCCCTCTCAACTACCGTTCGCCTTGTTTTTCGTAACGCTCTCGTCACGCATTCACCAGCTTTCTCCCCAAGTCAAGCGTACGTAAAGAAGTTTTACTTCAAAAAGACGATCGTCACTATCGCAGGAGGGAGGGGTGGAATGCAGGGAAGGTGGAATAGGTATGCGGGAGGGGAGAGGGAAACTCGGGAAAGGGGACGCGGGAGGGTGAAGGCGGGAAGTCTGATTTTGAAACACTCTGTGTAAATCCCGAGCAACGCGAAGAGGAGTTCAGATAGTTTTTTAATAAAATAAGTACCTACACATTCACAACTTTCGTGTTCCGTGGTCGAGTGTGTTGAGCTGTGACGTCCTTTGAATTGGTTAGATAACGGAATATTCCGCCCACACTACTGCGGAGTGGTGTGGAGAGTGAGGAATTGGACATTAAACGATGCACGTGTCGGGTGTACCTAACCTGACCATATGTCCCGTTTTCACCCCGTTGTTGTCCGAAATAAAATATTTATAAAGATTACACTATGCTGATTCTATCCCTATATAGATAGAAACTAATCCGCGCTGCAGTTAGATTGCCAATTTAAAATGATTCTGAATTTGGGAAGTGCAAAATAATCGATATAGGTATCTACTAATTGAAATGGTTTTATTTATTTTATTTTTATTTTATTTTATTTTATTTTATTTGATGCAATATATTTACATTATAAAAAACAATTCAATGATGTTGGCCTCACTGGGTGGTTTACCCGTGCTGAGGCCTCCGTTTCATATACAAAATTATACACATAAATTATACACAAAATTATACACATAAATTATACACAAAATTATACACATAAATTATACACAAAATTATACAATACATATAAATAATATTGGTGAAAAAACGGAATAAAGTAAAATAAAAAACATATGATTAAGATAAATTAAACTTAAAAAGTAGAGATTTAAAATTAATGTAAATTTGAAAATAAATAATATTATATGTATAAGGTTAAAAACGATATTTTTAATAAGTATTGTGTGTTTGTGTTTTAAGTTGGTTTTGTGTGTTACTTAATTTTTTTTTATTTTATGCTATGATATTTTGGTAGTATTGCCTATTTTGGTCTTTAATCCATTTTGTAATTTTGTGTCGGAATTTATTTTTGTTTTCCTCAATTTTATTTTCAAGTGTTAGACTGTTGAATGTTTTTATAGCGTGATATTGGTAGTGTCTTTGTCCAAAGCTTGTATTTACCGTCGGAGTTCTTAAGTTTTCTTTGTATGCTTGTCTAACTGGTCTGTTTGTGATATTTTGTGTTTGTTGAAGGTTGTTTTTTTGGTCAAAAATGTAATTTAGTAGCGATTTAACGTATAATTGTCGTATGTCTAGTACGTCACAACGGTTGAATATTTGGTCTGTATCAGTAAGTCTATGTTTTTTAAGTATTACCTTTAAGATCGTTGAAGTGATAACTTCTTCAGCACCGTTGTGATTGTGATGAAACGAAAAATAGCGACACTAATAAAAGACAAACACATACATCTATAGGATTTAGCCTATGAGAGAATAAGATAGTGTGATCGGTCTCCTCTTTGTGCAGTGCTTCGAAGCTTCCCCACTCTTGTCTATTTTAGTTTTCTGAAGGTTTCACTTCTACCGCGTGTGAATGCCGGCCTCTGATTTTTTCAAAGATACAGCAAATGTATTCGACGAAATTTCTCTTATTTTAAACATCATTATATCGCAAAAAGTGACCGAGAGGAGTTATTTGAAAGTTTCCACGGGAAATCGATGGCGGTTGGTGGAATTGGAACGTTTTTTTTATATATGAATACCGCACAAGAGTCCCAACTGCTCCCGTCTGGAGCCAGTGAGACTATGGCATCCCCAATTGGGATATGTTGTGAGGCGGGGATAGTGGGGAGGGGAAGGAGATAGGGAAGAGGAAAGTTGGGACAGTACCTGACTATTCAGATCTGGTCACCGAACACGGCTAATGCCATTTCAAGCAACGTTTCAATTCTGAATGGTGGTCTTACACCAGGGCGATACTGAGAGTATCTTCGACTCTGGAATGTGTCGCAAACATGCTATATATTATTTTAAATGAATAAATTGTGAAATAACACAAATTAAATTTATTTGCCACGCCGGGATTCGATCCCGCGACTTTCGGATTGCGAGTCAAGAGCCTTACCGCTGGACTACGCCGGCCGTCATGTCACCACAAATCCTCACTTGTTTTCGTAATAGTATTTTAAAAAAAGTTTTTTTTTTCAAATATTTAGAAATTATGTAAAAAATTCCGTTGACGATGGTCAAAAATAAAACGAATTTCAGCCTCATTGAGCCAACATTTCTAAATTTCACAGAGATATCCTACATTATATTTATAAGGTGTAATAATCAAATGAACGTACGCAAAATTGTTCTTATACTTACGACTAACCAAAATCCAATGCTGCTATTCCCAAAATAGCCAGAATATTCTAGAGACTGTTACGTCAAAGGTATATTTGAATGTTAATTAAATATTATATGCTTAACGCTGCACATATTCATAGAATTACTATTAATTTGTATTGCTTGCACATGACGTTCTTGGAGAGTGCAATGACAATATTATCGTAAACCTACTTGAACGTGAACACAGGCAAGGAATTATTCAGACAACGGATCGTGTGATATTACATCCGTCGTCGGAATAAACGCTGAAAAATGCAATAAAAAGCGGGAAAGTGCATTTTTCCCGCTCAATTTTCAACAATGGCGAATTTCTTCAGCTGGAATGGAAATAAATTGCAATGTTTGCATATCAAACGCAATATCGTGGAAAATATCGTTCATTTTTCCAGCAGACAAATTATTCATTTTTAAATGGGTGATTTTAAATGGATGCAAGGCGAGCAATGCTAACATCGTTAAATTTATCAAAGGATAATAATCAGTCGCAACACACTCATTTACCAGCTCGGTAGGATGGGTTGTATCTTGTATCACAGAATTTGAACAATTCATCAAATTTCAAAGTTAAAATTCAAGTTCTGCGAATGTTCAATTTGGGTTCTGTTAGTTGCTTCGTTTAGTTTGTGAGTATCCAAGAATATGGGAGTTCTATTACTTTTACTGAATTGAAAGTTATATTGAAGTGTGGGCCAGTGGTTTCACAGAAATTGAACAATTCTTCAAATTTCAAAGCTAATTTTCAATTTCTGTAAAAGCTTTATCTCGTCAAATCTCAAAGTTAAAATTCAAGTTCTGTGTTGAGTTCAGATTTTAATGCTTCGCGTTGTCAATGTGAGTATCCAAGAATATGGGAGTTTTATAATTTTTAATGGATTTTTACTACGTAAGGGAATCATATTGAAATGTGGGCCAGTTGTTTCACAGAAATTGAACCATTCAGCAAATTTCAATGCTAATTTTCAATTTCTTTAAAAGTTTTATTCATGTAAGAGTTGTTTCACAGAATTTGAACAATTGATCAAATTTCACAGCAAAAATTCAAGTCCTGTGAAAGTTTTATTGAGTCCTGTTATTTTTTTTACATGAATACCGCACAAGAGTCCCAACTGTTCCCGTCTGGAGTTGGTCTATGGCATCCCAAATTGGGGTATGTTGTGAGGCTGAAAGTAGTTGGGAGGGGAAGGAGATAGGGAAGAGGAAGGTGGGGAAGTACCTGTCACCGAAGTCAGATCTGATCACCAAACATAGCTAATGCCATTTCCAGCAACGTTTCAATTCTGAATGGTGGTCTTAAAAAATGAAAGACCTCCCAGAATGCCATACCATGCTAAATATTCAGAAATTTGAAATAAACTTTTGTAATGAAGGCATTTAAAAATATATTATCGTAATTTACACCGTGATACAGAATTTCAATTAACTTTAATTTTTTTATTAGCGGAGATTATAATTAAATGAAGACAATAAAAGCGAAACTCAATCGAAAATCTGGAAACAGAAAAATCAGAAAAAATATTGGCACCTCTGGGACTCAAACCCAGGACCTTTGGCTTTCCGGCCACTGCACTAACCATTGCGCCCAGGTGTCGATATTCGATTCGGTAATTTTTAACTGTATCACACTTCGACTAAGAACCACCAACATTATCTTAATTTTCTTAACGCGTATTTTATTGGCTGCTATCTTTGTGTATGATTGCAAGATTCAAACCCGAACTAAATGCTATCTAAATAGTGTCTGGATAAATTTTTATCCGTTTTATTTTTAGAATGCGACATCTATTGACTTTTCTGCAAGTCTAGGATGAATATTAAGTTACCAATACTAGATGAATACTTAAGTTACCAATACTAACACCCACATCAATCATATTCGAAAAATTCCCAGTGCTGAAAATTCAAAAATTATATTCAAAACAAATACTAACTTTCCTTTACAAGAACATTTTAACCTTTACATCCACATTTAACACTTCACAAAATTCTTGCAATACTAGAACAAGACATGTTCACCAACTACAAATACCAAAAACAAACACATTCTTTGGACAAAAACACTACAGATACCAGGCTATAAAACTATACAATTCTCTTCCTAAACAATATAAAAAAACTAATATTATTGAAAAAAAAAATATAAGAAACTGGCTACAATCTTTTTAACCTTTAATTTATAATTTTTGTCGAATTGAAGTCGATTTTATATTTACATTTTTATTGTTTTATTGTTTCTCTTTTTTATATTAACTATGAAGACTCTTTTGTTTTACTATTCACAATTTATAATTTATAATTTACAATTGAAAAATGTCCTCTACAACACAGGTGAAACTCCTAGTGTGGAGGACAATATAATATTATACCTTTGTAATGTAAATGTACTAAGAATAAATAAATAAATAAATATTTATTTTTATTTTTAACTTTGGGTTCGAATCCCAGAGGTGCCAATATCTTTTTCTGATTTTCTGTTTCCAGATTTTCGATTGAGTTTCGCTAATATTGTCTTCATTTAATTAAATATTAAATTTGAGATTTTACTCACAAACTGAGATTTTTTTTATTTTCGAAGGTGAAAGGTGTACGTTAAAAGCCTGGGGTGCTGAATAAAATAATTATTCTGACATTCAAGTGGAATTTCATAACACAGCTTGACATACACCTAAATATGAAATTAATCACATGGGTACACACGTATACATACCTACCAACAATTTCATGAGAACTTAACAAATAAATAGCGGAGCAGACAACATTAATTTGTAATTTATTTTCAACAATGTTAATGAAATTGATCGTGTGGGTACTAATAAAATTATGATACTAGGTACTTATTTAATGGTCTTCACAGAAAAATCTTATAATCCTACTAATATTATAAAGGCGAAATTTTGAATGGATGTATGTATGTTTGTTTCTCTTTCATGCAAAAAATACTGAATGGACTTAAAAAACTCTTTCACTAATAGAAAGTTACAATATTTGCGAGTAATATAGGCTGTATATATTGGTAAGCTCTGGCGTTATGAAATTATTTTATATTATACGTTTATTGTCCAGACGAAAAACAAATCGTTGCTTGGTAACTATAAGTAATTATTTGACGTGCGCTGTCATTTATTAATTAATTACACATGCCTTATCTGTCGGATCTGCCCTGACAATGGACACAGCAACGCTGTCCGAAACGTTGGCTAAAGCAACACGGCATAACACCCCAAAAATAAAGTACCTGCCCGAAAGTTAATTTATTTAACCACAAAATTATTTTAATTCTGCATTTGAAAAGTTTGTTTTGTTAAAATGCCCTGAGAAATTATCTTAACAAGTAAGATGTGATAGTTGAACGGACTGGGCTTTATAGCTAACATGCAATAATTATTTTAATTCTGTTTAATTTAATTTAATTTTATGCCTATTTTTTGTTATTTATGTGATGAGTTTTATTTTCATTTTATGTTCTAATAAAGTACCGACCTAATACGTTAACATATTTTTTTTCTTTTATAGTTTATAGTTGTTTATGTAATATGGCAGACTGGGAGTGCACTCTCTTCCTTGCCGCAATAAAAACTTAAATAAAAATAAATTAATAATAATCCTAGAATAATAACATCCTTGAATTTTTACAGGTCTGCACAAGTTAATGATAAATCCTACTATTTGCTCGTTTATTTAAAAACTATTTAAAAGAGTGTCACGCAATTTAGTGATGATGTTGTTTTGCAGTGAGCTCTAAATACTTGGCTGGCAATAATGACTTGACGTGTATTTCAATAGAACACGATTTTGCTTTCTGGCTTCACCATTAATAATTATTTCACTCTGTCGCACTTATAAGCTTGCTTTCATTATGAGATATTCAGTAGGCAGTGAGTAGTGGGTAGTGGGTATGTACTGTTGTAAGGTATGGCGCATTTTCATCCCGCGACAAAATATCCTACAAACAAAACATCCTCCAACAAAATATCTACTAAAACCTAATCTAACATAATATAACCTAACCGAATCTAACCTAACCTAACTTAACCCAATTCAACCTAACCTAACCTAAACTAATTAAACCTAACCTAACCTAACCTGACCTGACCTAACCTGACTTAATCATTTATGCTTTAAACCGCTTACTCGTTAATGCGGAATATTTTTATTGAAACAGTTAGATTTTGCTTTATTATTACATAAAGTGAGTATTTATGTCGGGGGAGACAAAAAAACATTAAAAAAATATGCATTTAACATTTTAATTTTGTTAAAATTAATTCGCCCACGCGGTAACGCCATTGTTTATATTCATCGTTTTTATTTTAACATTTCATAGACAATGCTGCCAATCATAGAAAGAATATTTTTGCGTAAAACAAAGTGAATGCATTATTAACAAGTTTGTACCTGTATTTATAACAGTAGAACATGGAAAGAAATGTATTAGAATAATAACACAAACCCGCTAGACAAACCCTGCTTTGCCAAACAAACCATTCAAAACCTGGGATGTTTTTTAAAATTATGATGAAATGCGAGTTTATTTTAGAGAATTTATTTTATAAGATTGGTACTTCCGACAAATGTCATATTTGATTGTCTATTAGGTAAAAAAGGAACATTCCGTATTATCCGGGCGTCAAACTTCGACAACACGAACGTTCCGTATTATCCGTGAGGTGGACTAACTGCATATTTACCCAAAATATCTACCAAAACCTAATCTAACCTAACCGAATCTAACCTAACCTAACTTAACCCAATTTAACCCAACCTTACCTAGCCTAAACCAATTTAACCTTACCTAACCTAACCTAACCTGACTTATTTCACATTTTAATATTTTTGAACAATAATTCATTGTCTTTACAGGATGCCTATATTATTTTGGTCCCATTTTTTTTTTTGGTCCAAGGTTTTTTTTTTTTTTTTACATTAGCTCCACACAGGAGGCCCTGAAGAAAATAAATCCCTTCGGGGTCTATGTCACCTTTGAGGATGCTGTGTGAAGGGCCTTTTTAGGGAAGGAAGGAGAGGAAGTTCTGGGAAGGAACAGGGTATGAGGGGTGGGTAGGAATCTGAGGGTCCGTGTGTCCAGGAGTGATGGACGTGTGAATCCATCCCTCACACTGCGGTGCAAGGCGACATTCAGAAAGAATACAGCCTGAGTATTCAAAAGGGCTCTCTCAACCAGTCCCTCCCGATCCGGCCTGCCATGCAGGCGGTGGGCAGACGCATCCCCCGCCAAGACCCAAAACCTCACAAATTAACCCGCGCACCCCTGTTGAGTCACCAAATGTAGCGAACCACTCGGGGTGACCTATGGCAGAGGTGTTATCAAATAAATGGTTCCCGGGACGGCGGTACCCATACCCCCCCCCTCCAAAATTGATTTTGTTATCCAAAATATACTGATATCAAATACAGACTAAATTTAACTGTAAAAACCATTCATCTTTCAAGAACATATACCGCCGGCTTATTAAAATCACACACCAGTCCCCCCTTAACATTTCATTCCTTTTATCTCTTAACAATTCTCGTGTTCATACAACTTTATGTAAGTTTATTAACCTGAATGAATTCAATATTTAATTTGTTTTAGTGATCTAAATGTGTCCAATATTTAATTTGTTTTATTATTTTCCCAATAGATTAACCGAATTTTTTTATCCACTTTAACTATTACCGGCACAAAGCACTCTTTTCAGGGTGAATTGCCTAAAACCAAAAAAAAAATAAAAAATACAGACTAAAACCGAATCTAGTGAACTGATTTATAAAAAAACACTATCTTATTTACTATATAATTATTTTTAATAAAATACTACATGATATATGGTTATAACCAATTAATATTAATTTCTTATAATTAAATTATAATATGTAAATGAAATCCTCAGCACGGGAGATCCCAGTGAGGATATTATTATCTCTACATGTTACTAAGAAAGGAAGACAATAAATCATTATTTTACGCACCAGATTTAAATGTCCGTGTTAAATTTTCCCCACAGGAAAAACTAAACCCTTTCACACACTTCCCAAATGATCATCTAGTCAATCCACGCTATACAATTGCACTATATAAGTATTATAAATACAAAATAATGCAAGAGCAACATGTCAACCTACCAGAGACCAAGTGGGAAAACCACCGACTCCAGATATTTTCATATCAGAGGGTTCGGCTCTGTGGAATTTCTAATTGAACCTATAAATCCTACTGATCCCTCAATATAAATATTTAAAAAATGTTTTGTAATCCTACGTGTATTTAAAATGACTGATTTTTGCATTTTATATATAAATTCCTTGACAAATCTAATATGCCTAAATTTTGAATGAGAGACCTAGGTATAATGCCAGTAGCCGAAATAACAAATGGTAATATTTTTATAGTCTGAGAATGCCAAATTCTTTTAATCTCACTTCCTAAATCTGTGTACTTTATTATTATTATTATTATGGTTAGGTTAGGTTAGGTTAGGTCAAAGATATTGGAATATTAGAATATCTTTGGGTTAGATTTTAATAGGTTATGTTAGATTTGTTGGGGATGTTTTGTCCGTAAGATATTTTGTCGGGAATATTTTGTCGCGGGTTAAAAATCTCGGAACCGTAGTGAGTAGTGGGTAGGTACTGGTGTAGCCAGTTTCGCTAATGGCTGAGTAAATATAATTATTGAAATACCTTGCTAATGTCTTTGTGAAACGACTAAATTGGAGGGATTCATGCAGATAACTGTATTTTAATGATTTTGAAGATATTTTCCATCATTCCTTTAATTAAGTGGGTGAAATGAAACCTTTTACAAAATTTCTGCAAGATCTCAGATTTAGCGAATGTCGGGAAATTGAAAGAAGCTGGGGGTACGAAGGAGAAGGATTGGAGGAATAGAATTTGACGGCCGGTGTAGTCGAGCGGTAAGGCTCTTGACTCGCACACCGAAGGTCGCGGGATCGAATCCCAGCGTGGCAAATAAATTTTATTTGATTAATTTGTGTTATTTCACAATTTATTCATTTAAAATAATATATATTATATTTGCGGCACTTTCCAGAGTGGAAGATACTATTAGTATCGCCCTGGTGTAAGACCACCATTGCTCGAAATGGTACTAGCCGTGTTTGGTGAAAAGATCTGAATAGCCAGGTACTTCCCCACCTTCCTCTTCCCTATCTAATATCTATTTATATGTACCAGACCACTACAGCTGAAGTCGACATCATGACTTATTTAAAGTACCGAATGGCAGAACAGACGTCTTGGCAAAGCATAGCATGACGAGGGGAGTGGTGCTGTTAAATGAAATTGCAAACCATTTGGATGTAAGTAACTGTTCTTTATATGCCTTAAAAACATTATTGAAGAGTCACATGCCTAAATGCTGATAGGGTAACTAAATTGTACTGTAATTGGAATTATTCTGTTGTACAATAATAATAAAAATAAAAAATAAAATAAAAAATAAAATAAAAAATAAAATCTCCTTCCCCTCCCCACTACCTTCAGCCTCACAACATACCCCAATTGGGGTTGCCATAGTCTCACTGGCTTCAGACGGGAGCAGTTCGGACTCTTGTGCGGTATTCATATAAAAAATAAAATAAACAATGGATGGGATGTAGGAATATTATTTGGGTGGATTTTTGTGGTACCGTTATTATTTATCTATTTTTTTACATTAACTCCATACAGGAAGAAAAAAATCCCTCGGCGCCTATTTTATCTTTGGGCGATGCCATGTGGGGAGTCTTATTAGGGAAAGGAAGAAGAGGAAGTTCTGAGAGAGAAAAATTTATGTGGGATGGTTAGAAATGTGTAATAATGTCCAGGAGTGACGGACGTATGAATCCATCCCTTCCACTGCGTTGCAAGACGATGGATCGAGAGAGTCCGGCTGGAGAGATCTCGATAAGGTCTCCCTCAACCGATCTCTCCGAATCCAGCAGGTGGGCAAACCCATTGCCTGTGCAACGTGCCCAACCCGGGCAACCCTGCTAAGTCGCGGTAAATGTAGCGAACCACTTGGGATGACCTATGGCAGAGGTGTTGGTTATTGGCCCGATACAAACACACCAAACGCATTCGCTGCCAAGACAAACCTCACCTCATGAATGCGGGCACCCCTGCGAAATCACCAAACGTAGCGAACCCCTGCCATAAGTCACTCGAGGTGACTTATGGCAGGGGTTTTGGTTATCCAATAAATGGTTCCTGGGAGCGTATTTCCAAAACCTATACCGGTTCAGTCGCTTTAAATTTTCAATATCAAAATTTAAATATTTAGAAATAAAATTATTAATTTCTAATATACATACACATTGGAAAGATTTTTATTTTATCACGATTTTAGAACAATTTTTGTTTTTGCAAAGTGATAAAAAATTATCAATACGGAGGCGTATTTACAATATATGGGAATAATATTAAAATTTAAATATTTATGAATAAAATTATTAATTTCTAATATACACATCAGAAAGATTATTTTATCTAGTTTTTATAACAATTTTTGTTTTTGCAATGTGATAAAAAATAACCAATATAGAGGTATATTTAAAATGTAAATTGCAGAACCGGTATAGGTTTTGGAAATACGCTTCCCGGGACGGCGAAAATCATACCCGGCACCCAAATTGAACATGTTTGTAATTAGCGGTCAAAATGCTATAATTTTTTGTACAAATTTACCGAAGATTCTCATACTTTCGGGTTTCGTTAATTAAACCGACTTAGAACTCCGTCATAATAAGAAAATAAATGTAGTAACAAAAAAATCTACGAAAATTCCGCATAATTTTAAACCGATTTTGTTATTTTTTACACGTACAAATGGATTATCCATTTTCATTATTATATCCCGGTTAAACGTATCTCCGTAAACGCTGAAAATCCTGAAAATTCCCAAATATTCCTGAATTTACCAGTGTGGGTACAATAGTGAATATGCCGTGTCAGTTATACTCCCACCACACGCTTTCAGCTACCAGTCGTAATCTGCTTCAATCCCCTTTTAACATTAAACCTAAACACTTTTAAATCCTTCTAATCAGTGGATTACTCTTCCATCTTCTTGTACCCTGGTACTCCTGGCAGAGGAATGTAAACCTCACGAAGGATTCGTTCTTTGGATGGATTACAATATTCTAACCGACGCACTTTCTCGCATTATTTGTTGAGCAAGTGTTACATCTAAATTTATCGTTGGCAAATAAACTACTTTTCATATTAAAAAAGGCATATATTTTTTTTAAATAAGTTTAACCTCAGAATGGTTGTATGTTACAATGGTCATATATGTTATCTTGACAAAAAAGACGCACATTGTCACAGATATAATGTTTCTACACAGCGTACTTAGTAATAAAATAGGTAGTACATTAATTTAATTATGAAAAAAAGTTTTTAAAAAAATATTGATATTTAAGTTAAAATGTGAACGTTGATTTAAAAAATGGACTCAACTTCCTTATGATATCTGTCATTGGTTTAAATGTTTCAATGAGGCGTACGAGGCGCATTTCGCTTTTTCATATAGAATCCAATAACACTAATGCAGCAAAAAAATTCACCAATCTCTCGCGCAATCACATCTTATACACACTATTAAAAATTACTATACTTTGTACCTACTATATGGACTGGATCCATTGTAATCCCATCCCTTGTTATATATTTCGTATGCAACCGGCAATTACGTCATTACATTAGCTTTCAATTCAGATTCCATTTTGGTTTTCCCTCCCCACCGTGGAGGTTTTCCCTAAAGGCCGATCGATTATTCTCGAAGGTAAGAGTGATCGCATTATTTTTAGAAGTAGAGAGAATATAACAATAATTCTAAATCATCCATCAGCATTGAAAGGTAAAACTTCAGAAAAGAAACTTAAGATAAGATTAAGCAAAATATAATTTATTTTAAGGAAAAATACTATTTTTGTCGAGAAAAACCCGCTCTGGAATCATATGGAATGGGGAACATAAATTAGATGGCTATTCATCATCAAAATATTATTATTTTCAATTTGCGAGGCGGGTATGGATACCGCCGCCCCGGAAACCTATATTGAAATATAATAGATGTGCTATCTGCAGTTTTTATTATGTGGGACTGCGCTTCCGGGTGTCGCCGATATTGTTTACCAATTAACAAATAAACTAAATAAACGAACAATTAACGAATAAACCAAACGAACGTTAAACCAAATGAACGAATTCTTTCCATAGTCAAACTATATTGTTAACCAATACTAATGCACACCTTCAAAAAATCAACGAAATGAACAAATTCTTTTCGTATACAAACTACCCTGATTAGGTCGTAGTTCGCCAACAGTTGCGCGGACATCATAGCATATCTCTTTTGTATTTGAATATCTTTGCCAACACCTCTGCGGTAGGTCACCCCAAGTGGTTCGCTACGTTTGGTGATTTAGCAGGGGTGCCCGTGTTCATGGGGTGAGGTTTGTCTAGATCTTGGAGGCAGATGACCAGGACACACTGAACCCCCGATTCCTACCCGCTGATTAAACTCTTTTCTTCCCAGAACTCTCCTCTCCTTCCTTTAAAAAAACCCTTCGCACAGAATCCCTAAAGATGACATTGGCCCTGAGGGAAATCATTTTCCTCAGGGCCTTCCATGTGGAGCTCATGTAAAAAAAAACTATTTTTATTTTTAGTATAACCTCAGATTGTCATTTTTTAAGTAATGAAGACTGTACTAGCGAAACTCAATCGAAAATCTCAAACAGAAATATCAGAAAAAGATAGGTCACGTGGAGGACTCGAACCCAGGACCCATGGAACCTACTCGAACCTAGATTGTTTAATTAGTCCTATTTTCAATTGAGTTTTGCTAATATTTTCTTCATTAATTAAATATCAAAATACTAATTTCGGATCTGTACGTGTAACTTTGGTTCAATGAACTCAAATTTGGAGTCATTTTCAAATTGGAACTGAATATGTGAAGATTTCAGACAAGCAATGAAGTACCTACCAATGATATTATATTTTTAAGTGAAAATTATTTTAATGAAAATCAAATAACTTTGTTTGAACCACTATATTATTAACAATATCCTAAGTCATTCAAATATTAAAATGGTTTACTTTGCTTTTGTGCAGTCAGTATTGCAGTACGGCATAATCGCATGGGGAAGCATCTATAAGAATAATCTTTATCCGATAGTAACAACACAAAAAATGATCATCAAAGTTATTATTAAAAAACCAAGAATTTTCCTACCGGTTTCAAAACTATTTAAAAAAAGCGCTATTTTAATAGTTTTTAGAGAATCTGAAGTGTCCTCAACACGAAGTGTAAGACCTAGAACATCTGGGATGTGTACCTAGATGCAACACGACAGCTGCACAACACCATTATGAATATTTAGGCCCAAAGCTATATAACGAATTACCCAATGCAATAAAAAGTGAGAAAAACTATCTTAAATTTTAAAAAAAATTGGCATTGTACTTTAATTACAGATTACTTACAGATAAGCAAGAGATTATCTTATTTGCATCGATGATTTTCACATATAATCTATTGCCAATATTTTGTTGATATTCTATTTCAATAATTATATGTATTTTTCTAATTGTAAAATTTTTTGTAATAAAACAATATCAACATGTTTCAATAACAATGTTATCTTCATCAGGACAATGTCAATTTTATTTGATTTTCATTATATTAATAACTAGCTGGTCCCAGCATGCGTTGCTATGCCATTTAATAAAGAAATTGTTTCTCCCTGAGTGTCCTTTCCCATTCGTCCCGTTCCCTTTCCGCCTCCCCTTCATCTCCTGCGTTCTCTTCCCCTCTCGCGTTCCCACTCCGTCACCTCCACCTTCCCTCTCCCCACTCCACTCCCGCGAACCCCCCTCCCGAGTTCCCCTCCCCCCTCCCAGGTCCCCCTCCCCCTCCCAGGTTCCCCTCCCCATCTCTCCCTCACTCCCGCTTTCCATAGCAATAGCTGCTTCCTCGCGTGCCACCAATAGCAATTTTTTCATACAAATATCATAATGCCAGAGCCCTCCGGAAGTTTTATATAAACCTTGTCCTGACAATAACGAACTCACAAAAAAAATGAATTATCCAATTTGGTGTAGTCGTTCGAAAGTTATGCGCTTAGCGACTCATTTTTATATATATAAGATGATACCACAAAGTTATTTTGCTAAGTTTGAAGAAGAAAATTATTTTATTTGTCATTTTAAAAAAAATGGATCTGATTTGTCAAAAATTCAGTGATTTACCTACAAAAGAAGATACATTTCCAGGATTATATTCATTGTAATCATAGTAAAAAAAACTCACTATTTTTATGTCTCTTGTATTTTCTTTTTAAAATTAACTCTTTTTTATGAAATTTCTTACTTGATGGTACATAGAAGCCAATTTTCCAGTACATTGGAATGCGACACTAGAAATTAAACCTAAAAACTAACCAACTAACGCCGTTTTCCCGCAGGGGTAGGCAGAGAGGACGGACCGCCAAATAACTCGATCTAAGCACACATTCCTTGCCTCGATCACATTCATACATCGTCTCATACATGCTCTTCTATTATTCCGACTCTTCACATGGCCCGACTCAAGTATCTGATGTCTTCCTCGGGCGTCCCCGACTTCTTCTACCATTCACATTTGCATCATATAGTCTTTTTACACTCCTCTCCTCGTTCATTCGCTCTACATGCCCAAATCATCTGAGCGTCCCTTTCTTAATTTTACTCATTACCACATATATAATGAGTAAGATTACATCAGCCTTGCATTCTTCGCGGATCTCCACATTTCTCACACGATCGTACATGGTTTTACCACACATACGCCTCAGGGATCTCATTTCTACAGCATTCAGTCTACTTTCATCCTTCCTCTGTCAGTTCCATGCCTCACTATCATGCCATACATCAGGATAGGTACCATCACCCCATTATGGACTGCTAAATTCGCTTCTTTGGACAGTTTTTTTGTTGGCGCTAACGTATTAAACCTAACATTATTATTTTTATTTTTTCTGTGACACAAAGGCGCCATAGTCTGTACAGTGTAAAGACGGGATCTATACTGGTTGGACAGCTTTGTGTGACGGGTTATGGTAGAGGCTGCAGGAAGGGATTTTTATTGAGGGTCTTGAAGGGCCCGCAACCCGAATTTCCACCGATTTCTTACATATTTCCCTTAAACACGGTAAGTTTTAAAGCTCTTAAAAAATATATGTTATTCTTGAAGATAATATCTAGACATTGCCCGCGCCGAAACGCAAATTATATAAAATTCCCTTGATAGAAAAAAATCGCAAAGTATGCTCCAAAAATTATTATAAACACGTTTGTTTCAGTTATTTTATGAATGTTATATGTATGAAAAAATTCACAGTGTTTTTTTAAATGCTGTTTAAGACAATGCCCGCGAGATTTTTGCTCTATTTTAAACGTGTCGTGTTTTATTAAACATTTTCGCAATTTTCGCATCGATGTTGTCGCTGTAAATGTTAGCGCTCTCCTCTAACATTCGTAATTTCGTATCTCTCCTCTCCATCTTCTTCTTTTCGAGCCCGGTTGCAGAGCCTGAAGAGGCCTGGAAAAAGACAGAAAAACAGATGGCGGAAGCTCGTTCCACTTACAAAATCGAAGAAACGACGTGTTCTTATGAAGGCAAAATCAACTGTTAATAGCTGAGGCTCCATCAAAATACCTGTAGAACAGACTAAGCATGCCTACATTGAGTCTATGCAATAGAGATGGCAATCGGCTGGCAAACGGCAATGCCAGATCGCCCCCTTCACACATAATCAAATAGGTTAATAAAGTATTATGGGGCTCCAGCCAAGAAGTGGCTCCCAAATTCAATTATTGGGCGAACTTGAGATTTGCATAGGTTTTCAGTTGGTGACTATTGAAGAATCTGGTAGTGAATATCTATTCAAGATACCCCCATTGGAGGACCCACCACTTACCCGACCTGGTATAGGTAACAGATGGTTACCCCTTCAAGGTTCTTGCAAGGACTCTAATTTTTTGGTATAAACGACTCAACATTTGATAACGAAACTAAACCTCCAATGCCCTTGCATACGTTGTTAGTAAGCAATATGCAAGTGCTTGGTGAAAGTCCATGAGGTGGCAAGCGCTGGGTGATTGTATCCAGCGTATCCTACAAGCACCTGTTTGGGAGGAAGACACAGTAGATAAGTAATAAGGGCATGGCAAACGGTTGGGAGTCCTCTCCAATCGATTGGCAGTCACAGCAAGAATGCGCATGACGTTCGGTCTAGTCGTGAACCACACTCAGCTTCCGCGCCCCTTAGCCGGTTCCTCGGTGATGCCTCAAAGAAAAGTAAATGGCAGATTGGGGGAAATACCCGACGACCCTAAGGAATTCAGCGCCGAGTACCCCAGTTTCTTGGAAGCCAGTCCCAACTTTATACCTAGTGCCCATGGGATTTTAGCATCCCTAATTTCTAGTAAAGGAAATGTGGAGGAGACAGGTTAGAAAGTAAAGTAAAGAAAGTAAATGCCGAATAACGTTTCATTGAGAATATTTTCCGCTCTGTAGTTCTTGTAGCATAATTTTAAGTTTAAAATCAAGTTCGCGAAGAAAATGGCTCCTTCAGCAAAGAATACTAGGTCTGTCCCATAAGTTGATAACATTTATAATAGAAACAAAAGAGGTGGGCCAAAATCATTTTATTAAACTACTAGCTGGTCCCGGCATGCTTTGCTATGCCATTTAATAAAGAAATTGTTTCTCCCTGCGTGTCCTTTCCTATTCGTCCCGTTCCCACTCCGCCTCCTCCATCTGCCCTTTCCCCACAATTCTCCCCCTTCCTCCCTTCCCCCCTCCCCCCTTCCCCACCCCCCCCCACCCCCCTCCCCCTCCCTGGTTCCCTTCCACCCATCTCTCCCTCCCTCCCGCTTTCCATACATCCAGTTTTCAAACCTCGCGTGCCACCAATATCAATTTTTTTATACAAATTTCATAATGCCAGAGCTCACCGGAAGTTTTATAAAAACCTTGTCCTGACAATAACGAACACACAAAAAAAAGAATTATCCAATTTGGTGCAGTCGTTCGAAAGTTATGCGCTTAGCAACACATTCAGCGATTCATTTTTATATACAGGATGTCCGGGGGTGAAGTGCATTAACTTCGGGAGGTAATTCTACATGATATTGTAAGTAAAAATGATAAATAACTTTTTTCGAAATTCCAACTTTTAGGGGTAGTTTTGTGGTAAAAACGTAAAATTTGACCGGCGTGGGCGGCCAGCTTTATTATTTTCCACTGTTACGATACGGGCCAGTCACCACCATTTATTGTTGCCACGATCGCGCCCGGCAGGCTCCCGGCAAGTAAGATCGTACCTCACACTAAGGATTTTTAGTAGGTAGATCTTTTTGTATGGGAAAAAAAATGTTGGAATTTCGAAAAAGTTATTAATCTTTTTTACTCCTACCATCATGTAGAATCACCTCCCGAAGTTAATGCACTTTACCCCCGGACACCCTGTATAATATTAAATTGCCAACATCGTTCACACGTCACATTCACCCCTGTTCAATCCGCACGTCGCGTCGAATTGATATTCCGCGTGGTTTGGTCGAAGCTCAGCGACATTCGGCAAGCTTCAATGCCAAGTGAAGAAATGTAGGAAAAGGAATCATAAAATCGCACTGGTGGCAGGATAAAGATGTCTCTTTTCCAATAACACTTTCCACTTGGCACCAATTGTAATTTTCATCGCCAATTGTAATTTTGAAGGTTTTGTACGTAACTCGTAATTTTATCATTCGCAGTCAAGATAGTGAGCATAGAACACTGCTGTCATGTTGAAGAAAGGCTTGTTGAAAAAAGTATCCAAATATCGATATTTTCAGCCGATATATTTTGATCCGATATATCGATACAAAATATCCAATATCGAAAATTGTATCAAATGCGATATTTTTATTTATTTATATAACTAAAGTCACTAGAATCCAAAACCGTATAGGAACGAATGGAAAAAAGTAACTGTTTTGGTTCATGACATCTCGCGGTTGAAATTTTAACTATTAGCAGATTATTCTATTGTCTTTGCATTAGTGTTTGTGTATACTATCTCATATGTGTAGTGTGTAGGTACATACATAGAAATGTATCCTATTTTTCGCCATTTTTTTCTAAGCCACCCTTATGTGTTGGTTCCCAATTGTCTATGATTATCAAAGAAATTATATGCTATGGTGTCCGCACAACTGTCGGCGGACTACGCCATAATTAGAGTAGTTTGCATACGAAAATAATTTGTTCATTTCGTTGATTTTTTGAAGATGTGCATTAGTATTGGTTAACAATATAGTTTGAATACGGAAAGAATTCGTTCATTTATTTTAACGTTCGTTTGGTTGATTCCTTAATTATTCGTTCATTTAGTTTATTTGTTAATTGGTAAACAATATCGGCGACACCCAGAAGCGCAGTCCCACCTAGTAAAAACTGCAGATAGCACATCTACTTGTATTTCAATAGCTTTGATGATTATTGACTACGCCTTGTTCCAAACACGAAGTCCTTTTTGTCAGATTAATACGCCAATAGAATGTTACTGAGACGCATACAAACTTTGTATGCGTCTCAGTTTACATATAAGGGAACGTACCCATACTACGTGGCCTGTTTAGGGGGGGGGAGACTTCAAAATACCACGCTTGGTACAAATGAGCGGCGGGGGGCTTAGGTTTTTAGTCACCGGGGGGGGGGGGTTAAAAATTGCAAAAAGTTGGTATAGTATAGTATGGGTACGTTCCCTAAGTTAGAAGACAGCTTTTTAGTTTTTGATATTTTTGTTATTATTACCCAATAAAAATTAATACTGATAAAAATATCTTCATTTTTATTGAGATTTTTTTACATTAAAATAATGCACATTGTGTTTAAAAATTACTATTGATAATATTGAGCTGAATTCACTTTTATTTTAAAAACGGAAAATCTTTTGAAAATTTGACCGATATACCGATAAATCGATATTTTTTCCTCGATATATCGACGTCGATATTGATATTTTAATAAATATCGAAATATCGATATTTTTTTCACTTTCGACATCCCTAGTTGAAGATTTTCAATGCACCGACCTTGTGATTTCACATATATCGGTAGGGGGATAGGTGTGGGTAGTAATCAGGGAAATCCCTAACTAGTCTCCCTTTATTTCTATTATCTATGGTTGATGCCTACCTATTTTTGTTGTGGAAAGATAAGAAATTAATTGTAGTTAGGATAGAATATTATCTTGGCATTTGTGGATTTGTGGAATGAATGTATGGAAATTAAAATTAGCTAACGACTTTAGTACACAATGTGAAACAATGATCCACACACCATTTGTTACTTTAGTTAATTATATCTGACGTCAGGCGGCGGCTGTACGAAACACGTCACGTGTCAAAATTATTTCATTTATTATATTCACTTTAATTGTTCCCAACGGAAGCCAGGCCTACGTGAATTAGTTGTTTTATTTGTCATGGTGCTCCATTGTAATGAAAGTGCTCTATTCAAGAACTAATTTGGATCTGTATTGGAAAAAATCAACTTTATGTTCCTTATATACTTACTGATGATAATTTTCATTCCCTTTTCTTAGTTCAGATTGTCTTTTCAAATTGTTTCAGCTAGCTACCTCCAAGCATCCCTTTCATGTACCCCCTACTTCGAAAAATTTCCTAAAAAATTGATTTTATCATCGAATTTTTTAAATTAATTTATTGCTTTCATCATTAACAAGACTATCACAAAAATCTATAGCGATTGGAAAGAAAACTGTTGCCGCCAATAGGCCACTTGCCATTTTTTTTTTCACATTAGAGATATTTTTTTTAATCGTATTTTCGATACCCTGGTGTTTTTTTGAAAATTTCAATGCGATACATCAGACCATTTTTTAAAAACCGGAAAGACGGGACAAAATTTTATGGGTGCGAAAAAACGATAATTACATTGCCGAAAATCATTTAAAAAAGGAACGTTTTCCACACGAATGGCACAAGAGAATAACGAAGCATCCCAAAAATATTACATCTCACAAATATTTTTTTCTTTGATCCATCTTATGATCATAAATCCAATGTAATATACTTGTACTTGTAATTTGTAATAATAATAAGAATATTATAAAATTTTATTTTGTTAAAATCAACACCATTACCATTATACCTCTAAAACACATGCAGACAGCATAAATGTCGGGGTTCTCTTCACAACATATGTCAAAAAGTGCAACCAAGTGATAAGTTCGCAGAGAACTAACAATAAATCTAGTGAACGTTAAATGTCAAATTCAAAAATTCGGATGAAATCAAAGTGTTGCCATATAAAAAAAATAAATCAGTGTGGAATTTTACAAAATTAATAGGAACATTTTCGGAGACGGGACATTTTCATGTAGAGACGTCACGAGCCCAAATAATGGATTTATTTATTTAAAAAAAAATAACTGTACATTTCTAAAAAAATTTGCCAACATCTTCGTAATCTTAGTAAAAAAAATCTATCCACACGATTTTTTCCAAGTCGTTATGAAATCCATGCAAGTGGCCTATTGAACTACCTTGAGAACTTTCTGCTCTTTGTCCCCAACAGCGAAATTTTTAATATATACATTCTCAACAAATTTTTAAGATTTTTGAAAATGCTTGAACAATTTCAGCATGAAAAATTGTGCTTATTTTGGAAACACGGACACGCCTTTAATACACTTCTATCGGTTTATCACTTCTTTGTCTTCCGTGGTATGACTTCGTACTATTTGTGTCTAGGTAAAATGACTGAATTGCAATTTTTCGAAATCAATTTTTCGAATACGATTGTTCGATGTGCAATTTTTCGAAAACAGGTTTTTCGAACATCAATTGACCGAAACACTAGTTTTTCGAATTGATATAAGTATGTATACAGTACGCACGAGAGTATTTTATTATAGGATGGACAATATCAACTAACCTAACCTAACCTAACCCTAACCGTATCTCGTTAGTCATAAGCAAGTGAAATATATATTTTAAAAGTAGATTAACAAATTCAAAAAATATGTCTTTCGGCCAATTGCTGTTCGAAAAATTAGTCTTTCGAAAAACTGAAATTTGAACAATTGATTTCGAAAAACATTATCTGCTCCCGTACATGTTTAATTATTTAAATATATTTTTGTTTTTCTATATTATAATTTCTACTTTTAAAAGCACAGGCTTATTAGTTGGCAAAGTGAAAAATGTGTTCCAAAATTAAAGTTTGCTAAAAAGATAACGTCGTAGTTATATCGAGAATCTACTCAACCGAGCTTTTTACAAATAGTAGTTTTATGTTTTCTTTAGAAACTTTAGACTTTAGATTGTTCTTTTTCGCTTGTTTGTCGTCACATCGTATCTCACTAGACCTTTTCCTAAATAAATAAAGATTATATAATCTACGAAGGCATTACGCAAGGGTATAACTGCCAAAAGCTACTTCTGAGATATTAATGTCTAAACTTTGAAAAACCTTTGGCTATTTGCGTAGAATTTAAAAGATTCAGCTCGTGATCCTGAAGTCCAACATCCTGAAAGCCGAAATTGCTAAAGTAATAAAAAATGGGAACAATAATAGTAGTAGGTATGGTAATTTAAACATCCTACCTTGCAACAAATGGGGTTGTTATGTGTTTTCGGCAATGTTGTACACGACGTAGGCCTTACGAAAAACCAAGTTTTGGATCTCTGTAGACTTTCGGATCTTTGTAAACTATCAATCGCGAATGTTTTTTTTTACCTTTTTTCAGTTTTTGCCAAATTTGACCCGAATAACAAATTTTTGGGAAGGACTTTGCCAAAATTTCTCGAAGTAGACTAAATATGCTACTATTTTCAGAGCATTCTCTGTAGAATTAATAAGTTCCGAGGTACAGTTCTTTAAATATTACAAACAAATGTCGTGTTGCTAGCGAACCTAATAACGGGTTTTTAACCAGGAAAGTTGGGACTTATTGTAAAATAGAGAAAATTGGACTTATTGCATTTTACAATGACCTCTGTCGTTGTCGACCATGTTAAGACCCTTAGTTCCATTCCAGAGGTCGCGAGCTCCAAACCCGCAGTGAAATAAATTTTATTAAATATTTTTGTATATAAAATGAATAAAAATTTATATCTATATAGTATATATATTTGCGCCACTTTCCAGGGTGGGAAATAGATACCCACAATGCAGTAAAGACTGCCATTCGGATTATTGTTTGAAATGGTTTTACTCCTATTTAGTAACCAGATTTAAAAAAAAAAATAACAAAAAAAAATAGCCATTTATTTCCAAACCTTCCTCATTCCCATCTATCTCCCTTCAGCGTCACAACACACACTAATTGAAGATGTCTTAGGCCCACTGGTAACGGGCAGTTGGAATTCTTGTGCGGCGATCACATAATATTTATTATGTTCTCATATTATTGACCTCAGTGGGTAAAAATTTAAATCAATTTGGGACATCAATATTTAGCTTGGTACCTACCTATATGTATTTCTTTTAAAAATAATTGTCATAACATAATTTGTTTGAAAAATCGTTAACCCTGTCATCCTCACTCCCGACTGCGCAATAATATTTTAACGAAAAATCTTGTTTTTTTTGCGAAACAGCTTTCAAATATGTCTCCCGGGGGGATTGGCAAAGACAGAAATGTCACTTATTTTTGCTATCTCCAGTTTTCTCAACGGAGAACCATCAATCATTATGTGTAAACCCATCAATCTCCAGATCCTCTATTACCGCGCATCGCGACAGGCATCATTTTTTCTGTGTCTGCCAATGGCATCGCCGTCAAGCTTCGTCAAAATTCGTCAAAGTTCGTCTTGCAATTTAAAAATATTTTTATTTATCATTTTACTATTATTTTATATTATAAATAAGAATAAAGGTATGAGGGATAGGTGGGAGTCGGGAGTCGCATGAGTGAATCTATACCTCCGACTGCGGTGCAAAGCGATGTTCCGAGAGAGTCCTGATAGAGAGGTCAAAAGGTCTCTCTCAACCAGTCTCTCCCGATCCGGCTTTAGGCGGTGAGAAGAAGCATCCGCCGCCGAGGTCCGGACATACCTCGTCCCAAGAACCCTGGCACCCCTGTTAAGTAACCAAACTTAAAGAACCACTTAGAGTGACCTATGGCAGAAGTGTTGGTTATCCAAAAATGGTTTATTGTTCACGTGGTGGCGGTACCCAAACTGCAAGCGGTACACATGCAAGCCTCCCAAACTTTAAACAAAAGTTTAAAAAGAAACGTCAAATACGTTATAGATATGTGTTATATCTATGGTTTAAAACGTTGCTATTTCAAAACGAAACGTCTAATTAATCTATCCAAAATTCATCTGAACTTTCAGGGATGGGGGCACATCTGCCGTAGATTTAGCTACCAGACTGCTGCGCTATGGAGACGACCCTACGGAGGAGTCGGTGCACTTCGAGGAACGAGCTGCAGGCTTCCGTGATACCATGTGGAGATACCGCATCGCTGGTATTCAAATAATCACCAGCGAAGGGACATTACGTGTATTGACTGTCTACATGCCGGTATATCGTATGGATGACACTACCAACTTCAACAACTACCTGCCAAAAGACATAGATCATACAAGACAACGAATAATCTGAAACCATCGTGATGGGAGGTTTCAACGCTCAACCATCTTCCATATTTAGGAAAGAACTTTCATTTTTCTACCACCTAAAATAACTACAGTTTTATTGGTATGGGAAGACTACCCAATGACACATAATATGCATGTATTAGAGATGCACACAATACCACTTCCTGGCTCGATCATTGTATATGCACTAATAATCTCAAGGAATAATACGTAGACTGCGCAAACACACTACGATACCAACTGCTGCGATCACCGGCCGACATCTAGCGTAATCACTGCTGAAAATCTACCTGCAACTATTTTAAATGACCCACAACAGCCTCATAACATAATAATATGGAGAAGGAATAATAATAATAAAATCATTGAATATACGTCTGTGGCAGATGCATTACTCAGTGTATCAAAGACGATATGAATAGTATGAATCCTTATGTAATTCTGATTCTACAATTGCGATCGTATTCAAAACATTGACAATATGTACGTACACAGACATCGTGAAAGCCCCAAGAAAGGCTGCCAATACCGTATTTTATCGAGAGAGCGATTAAAGCAAACCTAAAACACATCTTCACCTTTCCGGGTGGAATCAACAAATCAAGGAACACTACGAAAAATCCATACATGGCTCCCTTGCGGATGAAATAAAATGGAAAAGGAAGGAGTTCAAAAGAGCCCTTAAACACTACCAAAGCTCTAACGAACAAACAAATATGGGCGAAATCGCCTGACCCAAAACAGTTCGCTCAATTCTGGAAAGCAATAACCTGATCAAACCAAAAATTGGGATCACACCAAGGGGTAACTCTAAAAGAAATAGAAGTTAAACTTAATTCTAAAGACAATCAGATGGGCTTTAAATATAGATTATCCACCAATATGGCAATATTCTCTGCAGATAAAATAATAGAATTTTACGGGAAACGCAAAACTACTTTGTGCGGATGCTTTTTAGACCTGAGTAAAGCCTTCGATAGGGTTTCTCATAAAACCTTATGGGAGAAATTGAAAGCTAGAAATAACATTTACATGGCATATATATCAAAAAAACTGTCCAGATGGCACTCCTCGCAGGAAAAAGTTGTAAAGAGGGCAAGCACGTAATCCCAGCTAATATATTTGCGATCAGGATTAAAGCAAGAAGGGAAATGTTTGTATCCATTTTTATGATGTGAGTGAGGGTCGTCTTTTAACAAATTTCATATAAACAAAAAGAATAAAATTGGAAATAGCCAGGTGCCCGACAATTTGCGTTATTAGCAGAAATAAAATTGTTTATGATCGAAAACGATAAAACCATGTATGATCGTGTGAGAAATGTGGAAATCCGCAAAGAATGCAAGGCTGATGTAAGCGTGATGAGTAAGATCAAGAAAGGAACGCTCCGATGGTTTGGGCATGTAGAGCGAATGAACGAGGAAAGGAGTGTAAGGAGAATATATGACGCAAATGTGAATGGTAGAAGAAGTCGAGGACGCCCAAGAAAGACATGGCACGACCAAGTGAATCAGATACTTGAGTCGGGCCATGTTAAGAGTCAGAATAATAGAAGAGAATGTATGAGACGTTGTATGAATGTAAACGAGGCAAGGAATGTGTGCCAAGACCGGGATGTTTGGCGGTCCGTCCTCTCTGCCTACCCCTGCGGGGAAACGGCGTGATGGTTAGTTAGTTAGTTAAAATTGTTATGAATTTCTTATGAATTTTTTTTAAGGTCGCTTAATTTATCCCTACAATATTTTTGACGGTGCTCTCCGTCGCGCTCCGTTACACAAATCATTTATTCCATTACACAATCATTGATGAGATGGCCCAAAATAAGCTATTATACTCGCGATTGATTCCACATACTTTATTTTTTCCCATTCGACTGCTCAGTTATTTATTTGGTAGTTGAAAGCGGCGACAATTCAATGTCAATGTTAGAGCCCTTGAAGCAAATCCCTCAACCCATGTAGAGCTTGTTGTTCCAGAGGTTGAAAAAGCTTGTTCTCGAATACATTATCCTTTCCCTTCCCCCTATTACGTCCACCTTCCAGACACTTCTTACTCCTCCCCCTTCCAAACCACCCCAAAGCCACCCCAAACAATGACGTCACGGAAAATCCTCCATTGTATAAAACATCGAAACCTCTGTATATACTTTTATATGATTATCATGATTGTATTAGTCAGAACCCAACAATAGGGCAACTCGTACTAAATGTACGTAATAACTAAACAATTTCATATTGTATGGTTGCAGTATTATTGTATCGGTAATATATTAATATTTATGGCTACAATAATCGATAAAAACTTCATTAATCCGAGTGAAATAAGCAATAATAACGTTCTGGGAAAGCCGGAATTGATAGGAGAAGCTTTTAAGACGTTATTAATACGTTGTCAGTAGGCGTTCTTAAGGTTAGTAAGGTAAAGTAGAACCTGCTCAAGTACGCGAACATTAACCGTAATGATGAGCGATGAAACACGATCTTGGAAGTGTAAAACAGAACTAAAAGAATGGAAAACATAAAATGCTTTCTTGATATTAAGCCTACGTTGAGTAGCGATTAAACGGCTGACATAATTTTTGGAAGTGGCGATATCGATTCTTGAAGATATGCCAAATTATTTGTCAAGCGCCATGACAGATCGGTAGACTTAGGACCCAAAAACAGACAAACACAAATCTGTCGAATGATATGGGTTTTTTCATTACTTTCAGAAGTTTTTTCAAGTCGATCTTTGCGCTTCGTTTCAAAGTCAAAGTTACTTTCAGATTATCATTCAAAATTGAAATATTGTTTGAAATCGCTTCTGCTCTGTTTGGTAATTAGAACAAAGTACTTTTCACCATTCATCTTTCTCATTTATTTTCCTTTTCTAATTCATTTCACCTCAAGACAATAAGACAATGTTGACTAACAATTTACTATTTTAGTGGACTCTGCGTTGAAATTCCATGTTTAAAAACGTACTTAATTTATGTTCTTTTTAGGTTTAATTGTTTTTTCAAGTTTACAAAATAATAATAATAATAATAATGATTTATTGTCTTCATTTCTTAATAACAAATAGAGATAATGATATCCTCACTGGGATCTCCCGTGCTGAGGATTTCATTTACATTTTATAATTTAATTATAAAAATAATATGAATTCGACATAACATAATATATCATGTAGTATTTTTTTTTATAATTATAAAGTAAATAAGATAGTGTTTTTTTATAATTCAGTTCATTAGATTCGGTTATAGTCTGTATTTGATTTCAGTATATTTTCTATTTCTGATCTCCCTATATTTAGTATCCAGTTTTTTATTTGAAATTTAAATAAAAAAACTGGATAATAATTGATAAATAATTGATCCACACATCAAATCACCTCCCTTTAACATAATTTTTCATAACCGTCTTTCGCTTATCACATTAATTATTATATTTTAAACTTCCCTAATAAAGTCGCTCTGGCTGTATATATATCCCACCGCGTACACCTAATATTTTCATAATAACATTACTTTTAAAAAAAACATTGAATTAAAATGTTCAAAATTAATGTATTTTATATTAAACTAGATAATAAAATATTTTTAAAAGAATTATTGTTATAAAGTTTAATTTGTTGTTTTATTAGTTGGGGTACTTTACTTTTCGAGTTTTTAGAATTATTTAATAATTTTAATAATTTATGCGGAAGGCAATATCTAGTACACAATTTTCCCTAAAGTTCTCAAAAATTGTGGCCTAAATATTGCGTTTCGCACAAAAGATAATTTAGGATCACACCTTTAAAAAAGTAAAGTACCGAAACTAAAAAATAGCGACATTTATAAACTCCAGTGTGACGAATGCAACGCTGTTTATTTGGACAAACTGGCCGGTCCTTTAATACTAGAATTAAGAACACGTATTATCGTTTAAAAATAAAAATAAAAAACAGACGCAACTCGTCAAATATCTCCTAGATAAAAAAAATCACATACTCTGTGATAACAAGCCAACTCCGTTACGTATGCAAATGAAAGGCCTTAAACTCAATATTTTAATTCGTTTTAGTTAACTAAACAAAAAAACTTGATTAAATTGTGATTGATTTGGTATGGATGTGTTATTTTAAGTGTATGTATATATAAGGATTGTATCAGGACATAGATAACAATAAACATTAATAAGAATTCTGATAATCCTAAACTAGTTTGATAAATGAATAAAAAAATATAAATCATTCGCTACTCCTAAATTTGTTGGAGCTGATTTCAATTATTAGAGAATACGAGTCATCATTTGTAAATACTTCATTTAACGACCTTTAGTGAAATTTAAACAGTGCAGTTTTTGGGGAAACATTAAAAGGTAATTACCTTTTTAGAAAGAAATAATATAAATATATCACCTGTAAATGGTCTAACCATATAATTAAATAATGCTTTCAAAAGGCGTGATAGTTGTCACGTGTAATAATGATCGTACAGCAGAATTGATTATAAATAATCTTTTTCATAAAATGAATGACAATATTATCGAATATACTTAGGTATAAAAGGAAGAATAAAACAGACGGAAATGTTTTATTATCATAAAAAGATATTGCCCTTGCCCGGGGTAAACAGACACTGTTGTTGTTCGTGTTATACTCATAATTATGCCGCAGGTGGCCCATAAAAGCTTTCGTATTTTTAGAAAGAAGGATTAGGTACCAATGTACGGAACCGCTTTTGTAGGGTTGCCAGGCCATTTTCTCTTATTTTACTTGGATTTCCCTTTGTATCGAAATGTTCTCCTTTGTTACATTTTTCAATAAATTGTGTACCTATCTGAAAAACGGAGATTCAATATATTTGGAAGCATTTTGGAAGTCCCGTCAATACAAAATAGACAAATAAAAACAAATAAACAACCTGCAGAAAATACACAGACACATAAAATCAAACAAAGGGTTTCGGTCTTGATCAAAACAAAAGTTACCCACTCAATTTTTTAAATATTTTTTTAATCTATTCAATTTCTATAAAATACCAGCACAGATCCTGTGTTAAACGAATGATCTAATTAAGAGAGTTGACCTTTAAAAAGTTTCCACGAACGTGGTAGACATTTGATCTTTACATTAATTTGTCCATGAACTAAAATGAATTTAGAAGGAAACAAAGAGATATTTTTTATTTAATTATTAATATATTTTTTAAACATTTTTACATATGTTTTTACAATTATTCCACAATGTTATAAAGGAAAATAAAAATAGCATTTCCTCGCCATAATGAGACAAGGATCTTGTGTTTGGTGAAGAAACTCTAGCTCATTTATATAAAAACATGTAAGTATTTTTATTTTTATTTATTTATGTTAGGCACAAACTGTATACTTATAAAACATTTTTGTGGGTAATTTAAACCAAATTAAAATACAAATATAAATATCCCTAGACCCTAAACTAATGTGTCTGCAGTAAGTAAGTAATAAATATAATATTGCAAAAAATAACAAAAGATAAGCAAGGTTTATTAATAACAGATTACAAAATTAAAAAAATTATAATAATAAAAGACATGTTTAATCTTTAGTAGTTTATATATTATTTCAATTTGCTAAAATTCATGAATATATAAAATTTAATTATATATGTTTAAAAATATCTCTTTTTTACCTATTCAGTTTCTGATGGTAAATAGTGGTGTGTTAAAAAGATCCCCGTCAAACTTGTTTCGATGGATCTCGAATTTCATATCTTGCTGACCATATTATTACTGTACTATGCCGAATTACTGTTAGTTATATAGGGAGTCTCTTTTGAAGACCCTAATTTTGCGGGTGTTTAATCCAATTATTTGCTATTGCCCTACGCAACTGCGTAGAAGGCTACGTAAGGTTATATTACGAGTATATTTTACTTCATTTATTTTTATTTTTTATTTTAAATACATAAACGGCTATACTGCCTTTTATAAATAAACATATAATAGAGTACAAAAGTAAGAAAAATAATATCATTACATAATAATAGTTTTAAACTTAAAAATAACATACAATTATTTTACATATCACAACAAAAAATAACAAAAAAGAACAATGAGAAATATCATCATTTCATTTCAACATGTCCAATTGCGTATATAAAGTTACATTATGGAAAAAATAAAAAACTTAAAAACTGAAACTTCAAAATAACATACAATTATTTTGTGTATCACAACAAAAAATAACAAAAAAAGAACAATGAGAAATATCAACATTTCATTTCAACATGTTCATATTGCGTATATAAAGTTACATTATGGAAAAATAATTTTTGAGTGCATGTTTATATTGCGCTAATTTTAAGAAATAAATGTCGCCGATGTTAGCATATTCATTTCCCAAAATGTGTAATCGACTGATTGGTGAGTAATAATGTGATAATGTATGTGTGTTATTATAGTAGAACGGTAGAGTCAGTCTATTGTTAGCGCGACCAGGACAATGAAATCGTATTAGTTCTATTAAATCAGGGGTATCCAAGACCGAGTGAATTATTTTATATAATATTAATAGATCACAGATTTTTCTGCGATCTGATAAATTTACGAGATTAGTCCAGTTTAATAACAAATTATAGTCCACGGATTCTCTTGGAATACCTAATTTAAAATTAATATACATAAGGAATCTATGCTGGACTTTTTCAATCGCTTGAATATGGATATTGTAATGTGGAGCCCAAATCGTAGAGTTATATTCTAAAATGCTTCTCACTAGCGTTATGTATAAAATGCGAATAGTATCAATGTTACAAAATTGTTTGGTTATTCTAATAATAAATCCTAAAATCTTCATTGCTCTATTAATAATATTATTATTAATAATATTTATGTTTATTATATCTTAATTTTTTATTTATATATTATATTTGCGGCACTTTCCAGGGTGGAAATTACTCTCAGTATCGAACCGGTGAAAGATCACCATTCTGAAACGTTGCTTGAAATGGCTTTAGGTGTGTTCAATGGACAGATCTGACTAGCCAGGTACTTTTCCACCTTCTTCTTCCACATTTTCTTCCTTTTCCACCATCTACCTTACAACATACCCCAATTGGGGATGCTATAGTTTCAATGGCTTTAGATCAGCGGTCGTCACACTTTTCTGGTCAAGGGCCACATAGGACAATGTGAGGTATCACCGGGGCCGCACACTTATGATTTCGGAAGGGGGGGGGGGGCTGTACGTTTTCGTTTAGCAAGTTACATTTTTTTTTGTATTTAAATACCGGGTTGCTACCTCATTCCTTCTCGTGGTCATGATATATTGACAATTCTTAGTAATAACACGTAAAATCATAATATTATATTTAAAAATGTATATATATGTAGATCTGTAATGGAATCTTTCAGTTCAATTTTCACCCTTCCCGAACTACCGAAATGTGTGAATTTTCGAACACATGATAAAAATGATTACAATAACAAAAATTAACCAATATTAAAGTTTACTTTGCTTAATTAGTACGTGATTAACGTGTTTTTTTGGTCTTTTTTAGACCATTTTTGTTTTACCTACCCACAATATGTCATCTCAACTCCCTCTAATTTTATCTAAGAATTCTACTGCCCCCCTGAAAGTCTCAATTCTCAAGGGGGCGTTATCGCCCACGTTGAAAACCTATGAGTACATAATGCGCGCGTTCAAAATCGACTTAGGATTTGCTCAAAAACCAGCTTGGCGTTTTAAAATCAAATTTAAATCAATTAAAATCATAGGGGTAAACGTAGACAAAATATTTGAAAAAAATACTTAAAGTACCTATAATTTTACATGAAAAAAAAATATTTGTAAATACAGCGGCAGATATTTGTGCGGGCCGCACAAATATCTTCCGCGGGCCGCAGTTTGACGACCACGGCTTTAGATGGTTGGGATCATTTGGTTGTCTTGTGAGAATTATTGGTAATAAAAGTTCCAAAACTACCCAGATAGGTTAAATAAACCTACATTAAAAATTCGAAATTATTTTATACGTAGAAAATTGAATCGATATCATTCGAGAGGTAGGTACTGCACTCAATACTCACGTTACATTGTAATTAGATTTGATCGTTTATGCAGGGCCATTATGTAAGAAGAGGAAAATTTAATAAGAGGACGCGGGAGGAGGACGCGGGCGCATCGGGAAAGATACGCTGGGCAAGGGATGGCTGAGGGGTGAGGGACGAAGAAGAAGCAGAGGGAAGGATCACAAAGAAGACATAGAAGCGGTAGGAGATATCAGGGATAAATTTGGAAAATCCATGCGTCTCACAGGGGCAGCTGTGGGAAGTGTGTTTTTCATATAGTTAAGCCTCAGAGAAGGAAGTGGGGAGAGGGAGGGGAAAGGGAATCTAGGAGGAACGAGGGAGGTGAAGACAGGGAAGGACTAAGGAAAACACGGGAGAGGGGGAATGCGGGAAACGTGGAAGGGCTGGCACGGGTCGAAAAACCTTATAATTCATTCGTTCTTACACTAAAAATATTGCGTATCCAAAAGGTCTTCAAAAGCAGAGTTAAAACACAAACACTTTCCCTGAGCGGCAACGCTTGCCGGGTACTCGCTAGTATTAAATTTTGAAAATGAAGATGAAAATCCACATATATAATACATTTAAAATTATATAAATGAAACAATGTTACTTTGTTTCAACCACTTGTATATTTGTTTAAAGCCGACCGGTTTCGGAACGACCGTTCCTTCCTCAGGGAAAACGTATACTGATTTGACAATTACAAAATAGTGGGTGGGAACAATATTACTAAAGATTGTGGTAGGAGTGGAGGCGTTGCTAGGGATTAATGAAGAGTGGGTGGGGGAACATATCCATGATTGGACTGTAAGATAATATCTTTTGTTTGTTGATGATAGATTCATTATTTTTAAGGGATTTTTTTTTTATTTCCAAGGCTTCTAAGTTATCTAAGCGTTTTCCTTTATGGTTAATATGAAAAATATTTATCCCCGTATTTTTTTCAAAACTATGGTTATTTTCAATGATATGGTCGTTTCGAAACCGGTCGGCTTTAAACAAATATACAAGTGGTTCAAACAATGTACCATTGTTTCATTTATCTGTAATGGATAACCGCAAAGTTATAGCTACATTCAAAAGTATCTAAAATTATTATTGTAGAAAGCAATCACTTTGTGGTTTGACATATTTATTAAAATAAAATACTTTTTTTGTTTAAAACCACGAGATTTATTAGTTTATGAACCAACCGGTTTCGCTTTAAGTAAGCTTTGAGTAAAGCGAAACCGGTCGGTTCATAAATTAATAAATCTCGTGGTTTTATACAAAAAAATATTTTATTTTATTATTTAAAATTAATTTATCTATTACTTTATTGGATAACCAACACCTCTGCCATAAGTCACCCCAAGTCGTTCGCTACGTTTGGTAATTTAGCAGGCGTGCCCGGGTTCATGGGATGAGGTTTGTCTAGGTCTTGGAGGCGGATGTCCAGGACACACTAAACCCCAGATTCCTACCCATACCTTAAACCCTTTTCCTTCCCAGAACTCTCCTCTCCTTCCTTTCCATAAAAAAAAACCTCCACACAGCATCCCCGAAGATGACATAGGTCTTGAGGGAAATTATTTTCCTCAGGGCCTCCTGTGTGGAGCTCATGTAAAAAAAAACTCAAATTCTTGTGAAGGCAGTCAGGTTTTTAAGAAGACGATGTAAATAAACTCATATAAAACGTAATATGATAAAATATTATTATTCGATTTCGGCATTTTAGTATTTTGACGCGTCTAAGGCGTTGAATTTAAAATTCAAAAGGCAATATCAATTCTTTATTACGCGAAGGACACGTAACATTCAACTGGGAGATATACTTATATTTCTGTTGTAATCGGGGATACCTCTTCAGAAATATCGCCCCAAGGTGGAAATTCATTTTATTCATTATTAATAATAATCTAAACGAAAATATGAAAGAGAACAAGACACAGAAAACAGAAAAAAGACAATGGTCGCAACTGGGACTCGAACCCAGACCTCTCGTCTAACCGGGACGTGCGCGTTAACCAATTTCGCTTTTGCTCCCTTCTGTCAAGCCGTCATAATAGTCAATCTCATATTTCAAATTTTAGAATTAACAATCAGACAATCGGATGGAAAAATCTGATGTTTGTGGTGTGCCTAAATAGTGATATTACAATGCCAGGCCCCCTAGCACGGTCGATCGACAAGGATTGTATCGATAACTCGAAATGCTTGGTGTAACCCTAAGTGACCAGCTCAGGTATGGGGGCTCCATCGAAGCCAGAGTAAAGTTAGCCTCACAGAAACTGAGCGTACTGTACAGGGCCCGCAGATACTTTAATAGTACACAACTGCAAACCCTGTACAAATCACAAGTGCGCCCCACGGTTGAATTTGGCAGTCACCTCTGGTCTGGAGCTCCAAAATACCTGAAAAATACCCTCGACTCTGTGCAGAAACGGGCGGTCCGTTTGATAGATTCTCCCATCTTAACAGACGGATTGCAATCTTTAGAGCACAGGCGTCGGGTGGAAATGCTATCCTTGTTCTACCGGTATTACAATGGAAGATGCTCCGAGGAACTAGCATCATTGATCCCTTCGGCACCGGTGCATAGTCGGGAAACACGCCAAACGCGTGCCCAACATTTGTACACGGTTGACATTTGCCACATGAGAACGGGTCGTTTCTTCGACTCGTTCTTGTGTTCAACAGCTCGGCTGTGGAATGATTTGCCGGCCTCTGTGTTTCCTCCTTCCTACAACATGGGTCTCTTCAAGACCAATGTTCATTCCTTCCTCTCCTCAAGAAGACCCTCCACACAGCATCCCATATGACATAGGCCCTGAGGGAAATTATTTTCCTCAGGGCCTCCTGCGTGGAGTTAACGTAAAAAAAAAAAAAAAACTTTCGCTAACATCCCATCGTTTGTGACGAATCAAATATCGTCACAAATAAATTTTAATAATTAATTTAGTGTTATGAAAGAGTCTCGCTTTGGGCAGCGAAGACAAAGAAAGGGTTGACAGATGGGGGTTGAAAGGACAGGAACGGAAAAAGAGGGAAGTGCGGGATAGGCCACAGGTCCTACGAGTTCATAGGGCACGCCGCGGCCGGTAAAAACAGTCAAGACCGAGACGGGGGAGAGAGGAGACACGAGTGGCGGGTACAATAGAAAGTACGCGTTCCCCGCCCAGCGGCGTGATGCTGGGCGGTGGATGAAGAAGTGGAGTCAAGACCAAGACGGGAGACGGAGTGGTGGTTCAACACCAGGTACGGAAGAAGTTATAGTTGAGTTGAAGAAAGTGATCCGCAAGATGTGTATTTCTCCGCCCGGTGACGTAGAGCGGCGACAAGGCGCGGGCAGTGGCCAACGTACGAAGATAATGGCGCGGGCTGGAGGAGAATCGACTCGGCTAGGAGCTCGGCTGAGCTGCTGAACTACAGGAGCTGCCATCGAGTACCTCAGCTTTTCCAAGGCACCCGCAGAGAACCCCGTGGCACGAAGGTAGTTTCAGCGAACAATTAACTTTAACGTGTGAACAATGGAGAAGCAACCCCGAACCATATGACAACTAGTTAAGATTTAGATGTAAGTAGATCTAGGTATAATTAAGATCATGTATTAAGACCTAGCCAACCCTAATTAAAATCTATACATTTAAAATCTTTATAATTAAATTCATCCCCCCTTTGTCCCAACTCAAGCGATCCGAACTGGTGAGAAGGCAGAGTGGAGAAAGTACAGAGGTAAGTATAAAAACAGCACTTATCATCATCATTACATCATCATTACATAGTATAAAATGAAGTCGCTCAAAATGTATGTGCACGTTAATCTTTTAATCTACGCAACGGATTTTCATACGGTTTTCACCAATAGATAGGTGATTGAAGAGGAATGTTTATATGTATAATACATGTAAATTATATTAGAGAAAAGCCGAGAAATTCAAAAAAACATATTTTTGTGCGATTTAAAACGGCTGGCGGGCCGTACTATAGTCACTTTTAAAATTCGTTCTACGGAAGAAATTGGAAAATAGATATCCTAGAGTAAGTAGGTATTAAATTTGAATTATTTGATATAATGAATAACTGATTACTTTGTATAAACCACTATTTTTAAAACAATATCAACATGTTTCAACAACAATGTTGTCTTCATCAGGATATGTTACTATTATGAATTATTTGATTTAATGAAGTCGCTCAAAATGTATGTGCGCATAGATCTTTTAAACTACGCAACGGATATTCATGCGGTTTTCACCAATAGATAGAGTGATTCAAGAGGAAGGTTTATATGTATAAAAACATGCTTATTATAGTAGAGAAAAGTTGAGAAATTCAAATATTCAATTCAGGCAGCGGGCAGCTTTTTTTTTTTTTTTTTTTTACATTAACACCACACAGGAGGCCCTGAGGAAAATAATTTCCCTCAGGGCCTATGTCATCTTTGTAGATGCTGTGTGGAGGGTCTCTTTGAGGAAAGGAAGGAGTGAACATGGGTCTTGAAGAGACCCATGTTGTAGGAGGGAGGAAACACAGAGGCCGGCAAATCGTTCCACAGCCGAGCCGTTGAACTCAAGAACGAGTCATAGAAACGACCCGTTCTCATGTGAGTAATGTCAACCGTGTACAAATGTTAGGCGCGTGTTTGGCGTGTTTCCCGACTATGCACCGGAGCCGAGGGGATCAATGATGCTAGTTCCTCGGAGCATCTTCCATTGTAATACCGGTAGAACAAGGACAGCATTCCCACTTGACGCCTATGCTCTAAAGATTGCAGTCCGTCTGTTAGGATGGGAGAATCTATCAAACGGACCGCCCGTTTCTGCACAGAGTCAAGGGTTTTTTTTAGGTATTTTGGAGCTCCAGACCAGAGGTGGCTGCCAAATTCAACCGTGGGGCGCACTTGCGATTTGTACAGGGTTAGCAGTTGGGTACTATTAAAGTATCTGCGGGCCCTGTACAGTACGCCCAGTTTCTGAGAGGCTAACTTAACTCTGGTTTCGATGGAGCCCCCGTACCTGAGCTGGTCACTTAGAGTTACACCAAGCATATCAATGGAGGTCCTGTTCGGAAGGTTGCTTCCGTTGAAGGAGACTAGATTTTCATTTCGATCCCTTTTAGACGTTATCAAACATGATTGGGTCTTTGAAACATTAAATTCGACGAGGTTATTCTTACCCCAAGAGAAAATACTCTCGAGGTAACCGTCCATTCTTTGCTTCAAAGCCCTCCGAGCTATTGGAGTTTGTGTGCCCTTTGGGGGCTTGTCAAACAAAAAGCTATCATGGACTGTACTGTCATCCGCGTAACAATGAATCGGTGCACATGACAAGAGGTCATTGATGTGCAACAGAAACAAAGTCGGTGACAGAACCGATCCCTGTGGGACGCCAGCATTTATCGAATGCGAAGAAGAGGTGAAACCGTCAGCAACCACCTGAATCGACCTCTCCCTCAAAAAGTCGGCAATCCACTTACACAAGGATGCGGGAAGTCCGTAAGAAAGCAGTTTGTTGACAAGCCCTCGGTGCCAAACCCGGTCAAAGGCCTTAGAAATATCCAGTGCAACCGTTTGGGTCTCACCAAAACGTTCCAGGCACCGCCCCCAAACATGCGTCACATACGCGAGAAGATCACCGCACGAGCGGTTCCGCCGGAATCCGTATTGACGGTCGTTAATAATTTTGTTCTTCTCGAGGTATGTGAGCAGTTTGTCGTTGATCACACGTTCCATTACCTTAGACAGAACTGATGTGATCGCTATGGGGAGGTAGTTGGCTGGGTTGGAGCGGTCACCCTTCTTTGGAATAGGGTGAATGATCGCTTTTTTCCAACCAGAGGGCACAGAACCAGACTTCAGGGACATTTTGAAAAGCTTCGTCAAAATCGGAGCTATTTCTGCAGCGCACCTCTGCAATACCAGGGCAGGTATTCCGTCAGGCCCACTAGCTTTATTAATATCAAGCCCTCGTAAGACTTGGAGTACATCCCGATGCCGGATCCTCAGCTTTTTCATATGAAAACCGCAGTGAGGAACCGACGGCGGGGTAGCACCTTGATCATCGAGGGTCGAGTTTTCCGCGAACATTTTGCCTAATAAGTTAGCCTTTTCGGCGGCGGTATTTGCTAGAGAGCCGTCAGGTCTGGTAAGAGGTGGCAGACTGGATTTGCAAATCTGGCAAGCGGGCGGTGTGGATTTTATAAAGGTTGGGTAATGGCGTTGTGTTTCGTTAGCCACAGCAACGTGTGGCCGGGTCTGCTAGTTTAAATATAAATAATTATCCTGAGCTAGCTTCCAGTAACAGACGATACGTTATACGTTTCCCAGGACAGGTCTGCTACAGATCGCTAATCGCTAACTGCAGATCGCTAACGTACAAACAACAGTTGACGTCGGATATATTAAGAACACCTAGTCATTGTGAACTGTTATGTATTCGTTGGTGATCTGCAGTCGTACTAAGTAACGTTGAGGTGTTACCGAAAGTTGTCGGTACAATCTTTATCGATCGACCAAGCTAGGGGTCCAATTGCCTTTGTACTGTCAGATTCATTTATCAATAAATTATAGAAAAGCAGACGGTTATGCCGCCTCCCCGCTCCGCCAATATGGTTTGTTCCCCTTTCCATGATTAGCTTGTCTGTCAATTTGAATGTCCATGGTGCCGGGTAATTTTACTTCCACCCTGTTATGGATATCGACTATCTATATTTATTTTATATATAAGATGAGATCCGTAATGATAATCAAACCATGTTGAAATTGCGTGTTAGTGATGATATTCACGCCGATGATATTCACGAATTCTCGTCCCAAAAACTAATGGGTGAATAGGCTCGCTTGAGATCAGTTGCTATGCGGTCAAATATTAGAGATATTGATATAGATACCAGACATCAGGGGTCCTAGCATGGTCGATCGATAAGGATTGTATCGATAAGTTTCGGTAACTTTTCATCGATCTCAAGGACAACTGCAAATCGCTATCGTACAAACAACAGTTGTCGTCAAATATATTAAGAACACCCAGTTAATGTGGACTGTTCCTTTTTCGTAAGAGATCTGCAATCACGCTAGGGAACGATTAGAAGTTATCGAAAGTTATCCCAACAATTCTTATCGATTGAGCGTGCTAGAGCCCCCAGAACCCTTTATTTCTTCATTCTTATCATCTCATCTTTACTTAGCATAACTGCAGATCGCCAACGAATAAATAACAGTTCCCAATGACTAAGTGTTCTTAATTTATTCGATGTCAAGTGTTGTTTGTGCGTTAAAGATCTAGAGAAGGATGATAAGTTACCGAAAGTTATCCTATCAATCCTTATCGATCGACCGTGCTAGCAGGCCAGATACCAAGACCCCGAACACGGTCGATCGATAATGATTGTATCGACAACTTTCATTAATAGATAACATCTCATCGTTCCCTAGCATGACTGCAGATCGCCAACGAATAAATAACAGTTCACAATGACTAAGTGTTCTTAATTTATTCGACGTCAAGTGCTGTTTGTACGTTAGAGATCTAGAGAAGGACGATATTTTACGGAAAGTTATCCTATCAATCCTTATCGATCGACCGTGCTAGGAGGCCAGATACCAAGACCCCGAACACGGTCGATAGATAATGATTGTGGCGACCACTTTCAGTAATAGATAACATCTCATCGTTCCCTAGCATGACTGCAGATCGCCAACGAATAAATAACAGTTCACAATGACTTACACCCGTATGCATAGTCGGTTCCTCGAGACCTCCTCCACTCGACCTTAGTCGAGGTCACCTCAAGGAAATCTTAAAAACTTCCTTGAAATCAGTATGCTCAGTTACGGCTTCACCCTCCAGTGAGGAACCTCCAGTAAGTCGAGTTGAGGTTGAGTGAAGGAATGACATTAAATTTCTTATTATTGTGCTGGTAAACTGTAGAGAATGTTTAATTAAATATTTAAATATTTGTAAATAATATATTTATGGTTCACTTTTTTCATCTATGGGCTGTCTTCGGCGCTGTTAACAAGCTTCGAGGAGACCTCAAGGTAGATCGCGACGTACCTTGAGTTTGACAGTTCATTACTCGACTCGACTGAGGAATTTGCTCAAGTCGAGGATAGTTTTTTCAGTTCTGCATACCGAATTTATCCTTGAGGTTGAGTCGAGTGGAGGAAATCTCGAGGGACCGACTATGCATACGGGTGTAAGTGTTCTTAAAATATTCGACGTCAACGGTTGTTTGTACGTTAGCGATCTGCGGTTGTCGTAGGGAACGATGAGAATTTACCGAAATTAATCGTTACAATTCTTATCGATCGACCGTGCTAGTGTGCCAGGGCACCTAAACTTCCCAACCTTCCTCTACCGCATGTCCTTCCTAAGCCTTCAGCCTCGCAACATACCAAAATTTATAAGAGGTGCGTCCATTTGTGACTAGAAAAATAAAAGTATTGGAGTAAACAACATTTATATTTATTTTTTACTAGCGGGTTCCCGGCACGCGTTGCTATGCCATTTAATAAAGAAATTGTTTCTCTCTGCGTGTCCTTTCCCATTCGTCTCGTTCCCTTTTCGCCTCCCATTCCTCCCTCGTGTTCCCACTCCGATTTCTCCACCTTCCCTCTCCCCACTCCACTCCACCCTTCCCCCCATCCCGTTAATCCCCCTCCCGAGTTACCCTCCTCTCCCGGGTTCCCCTCCCCCCTCCCTTGAACCACCTACCCGAGTTCCCCTCCACAGTCCCATACATTCAGTCCCGGTGCATTCAGTTTTCAAACAGCTCGCGTGCCACCTGCTGCAATTTTTTAATACAAATTTCATCACACCAGAGCTCACAAGTAGCTTTATGCAAACCTTGTCCTGACAATAACGAACATAAATTAAAAAGAATTATCCAATTTGGTGCAGTCGTTCGAAAGTTATGCACGTACATACATTTTGGCGATTCATTTTTATTTATATAGATTTTTAAATCTATATAAATATATTTAAACCTCAAATTTTAATATTTTAATTAAATGAAGACAATATTAGCGAAACTCTATCTGAAATCGGATAGGGACACATTAGCTCAGTTGGTAGAGCTCCGCCCCGGCAAGTCGTAAGTCCTGGGTTCGAGTATTAGTTGTGACGTTGTGACAGTAAGTTTTTCTGATTTTTTATTGAGTTTCGTTAAGATTGTTTTCATTTAATTAAAACATTGTTATTGGTTTTGTTTAAGACGAAATATATCTCCCGGATTAGAATATTTATTTCCGAGACTGTGAAGTACCGGAATCGGGGAATTTTGATAAGCTAGGGTCCTGGTGTTGTTAAAGTAAAAGGGTAATAAATGTCGGCAAGGTCGTTTAGGAATATAAATGTTGATTGATTGAAGCAATTCAGGACAATCAATTTTGTAATGAAGTATTTTATGTAACAGTATTAAATCTGTGCTTATTCTTCTTTCTGAAAGTTTCAATTCAGTATGTATTAGGGTTCATGATTTCTCGAGCTTTTCAATTTCTCGGGTCTCGAGAATTCTCGAGGCTAATTTCTCGAGGCTTCTCGGGTTGCCGAGAAATTTACATTTACGTACGTTTTCTCATATTATTTGGTTCCAATAACGTCAACCAATTCATTGGTTTTCCTCTCAATTAAAAGTATCAAATTAATTATAAAACTTTCATTGATTGTATTCAAAAACATTAATCTTGTGAATAAGCTAATTAACTTTAAAAAAAAAATACAGAAATAATATTATTCAGACTCATAATTATAATGACAGCGCCATTTTTGGCTGGTTATTTAGAACTTATAAACAAAAGTAGCCTCTATTATACTAAACGAAAAATCAATATGAAAGAAAATGTTAATATCTTAACTTATAATTAAATTACAATCACAGCTCCATTTTTGTTGGTTATTTAGAAAAAAAAACCACTTAAAACTTGTAAACAAAAATAGCTTCTATAAAACAAAAAAATAACATGAAAGAAAACGTTTATATGTTAAATTCAGGTAGAAAATAAATGTAAATTAGAATTAAATTACAATCACAGCACCATTTATGGCATGTTAATTAGAATAAAAACGGCGATTTAATTTCTACATAGGTACATGATTTCTCGAGTTCTCGACTTTTCTCGAGCTTGATTTCCCGGGAACAAAACCCAACGATTTCCCGGGAATTCTCGAGCCGAGATTTCCCGGGAATGAACCCTAGTATGTATTCATTTTTTTACTACTTAGTAAGTCCTTATAAAAGTATAAATATTGTAGATTACAGTCATTTGATTTTTTTGTCAAAATCCACAATATTTATTTCCATATAGTTTGGTTAGCAAAAAGTTCATCCTGACGAAGGAAGTGATCTAGCGTAACCAGTCAACAGTGGTAAAAGCTTTGTGTGTGTGTGTTTTTTTAACCCTTACCACTTGACGTCGGTTATATGTTATATATTAAGTATATATATTTTTATAATTGTTTCGCATGTAAAAATCCGATATGTATTGAATGCAATAAAAAAAATGTGCTTTGATTGTCGCCGCAAATTGTAAAAGTTTGTTAGGTTGTGGATTTTCTAATAATCGTGCCTTATTGTGCCAAAAATTGATTTACGTTTTAGATTATACAACGAACTTATCTACACAAAATAATATTACTATATAGTGATTATTCTCACTCTAATCTCATATTTTCAAATGTCCTAGATTTTTTCCTAAAATTAGTATATTAATAGAAAAGTGTTGGGTTTTTAGAAGTTAATATATACTTTTGCTTACTTTTATAACTTTTTATGAATAAAAATATAATGAAAATACATATATGACTATTATTTATTGTAAAAATTGAATATATGATTTTCAAACATGGAAAATAAGCAAGTGGTCTCCAGGAACGACGTCAGATGGTAATCACTTGTGTGGTGTGGTGTGTCGTGACTACAAATTAACCAATCATCGTCGTCGCTTGTCGACACGCCACAACCTACAAATATGTCTCTAACCATAATAAATGTATGAAACCGATGTGCTTCTGGCGCGCCACGACACACCACACCACACAAGTGTGTTTCCGCCTAAACTGAAAAGTACGTCAGGTGGCTAAGGGTTAATATATACCTGGGTTTTATTGAAACTACTTATTTTGTGATGATATTCGATTGCAGAACTCTAGTTAGGATACCTACTAATGATAAAAACAAATATAATAAATGTATTTTTAATTGATCAAGTCAGACGGTATCTTGAATAATCTAAGAATGAATAATAAAACAAGTTTAAATCTTTTCTTTATCGAGTCTGATCCCTTTAAAATGTTCCTACGAAGTTCCAAGGATAGTGCACTTTAGAGCTGGAAAAGTTTCACGAAGCAAATAAATTCTTCAACTGTCCTGAAAGAGTAAAACGCCTCCGCTGAGACGCCCGCGCTTTCAAAATCATTTAATATTACAAACCGTGGAATTCCAAAGAAATGTTCACTCTGAATTGAAAAAGCCATTTCATTATTTTTTCGCAGTTCGTTGAATAATAACTTCTCAAACAGCGACATCCCCGTCAACTTTTTGAAGGTACGATAATTGAAAACAAAGGTTTAATAAATTTTCTTGAAAACTGTCGCAGCTAGTTTTAGAAAAACATTTATTCCGAAAGCAGAAAACTTTAGAAACTTTTCGATGATCTTTTTGTCTTTGGTGAAATTTATATTCCGAATAAAAGCAAACTCGGACCCTGATGCCTAGCAAAATCCATTTGAAAATACATCTATTTGAAATTCGATTAAATCTTGGAAATGGAAATTGGAACTTTGAACCCATTGACAAACTACTAAGAAGTATTGGGACTTTTCTTTTTTCTGTAAAATATTTATAATTTTTCCTGTCATATTGTATTACTTTTTCAATTTGGGAGGCGGGAATGGGTACCGCCGCCCCGGGAACCTTTATTGGATAACCAACACCTCTGCCACAGGTCACCCCAAGTGGTTCGCTATGTTTGGTGATTTAGCAGGGGTGCCCGGGTTCATAGAGTGAGATTTGTCTAGGTCTTGGAAGCGGATGACCAGGACATGCTGAACCCCAGATTCCTACCCACCCCTTAAACCCTTTTCCTTCCCAGAACTCTCCTCTCCTTCCGTTCCTTAAAAAAACCCTCCACACGGCATCCTCAACGATGACATAGGCCCTGAGGGAAATTATTTTCCTCAGGGCCTCCTGTGTGGAGCTCATGTAAAAAAAAAAAAAAAACTTTGTCTTTATAATAAATAAATAAAATAAAAATAAATCCACTTCCCGACATCCGATCAAGCTGAAACTCGGCAAATAGACTCGTTGTCGACGACAATGTTTGGCGGCACTCACACACACACGCGCACACACACGCATTTCTCTAAATTGGCTACTAGCCGGCCTAAGAAATGACGCAACTAGGTCGTGCCGTCCGATGCGTGGGATCGTAGTGGAAATTCTTAACTCTTTCAGTACATTATAAAAATAGATGTATAATAGTAAAAAAGCTGCGTTTTCACACGTTGATTTTTCATTATCTCATCAAAAAGTAGAATAATGATATGACGGTGTGTAAACCCATGAAAAAATCAGGCATGAATGACACAATACAATTATTGAATTCTATACAAAAATATTTTAGAGATATCAATTTTTTTTTAAATGGCCTCCTGAAAATCACCCTTTTAATCCTACAATGCCCTGTTTTATCTTCCGTAATATTTTTTTTTATTTCTCTTCTTAGTAAAGTGTATATATATATTTTTTTTTAAATTTCATAATCACTATGACGATGTGACTATAATACCTATACATTATACATATATACATATTTGTTTATGATAAAAATAGAAATGTAAACTATCTCATAGAATTATAAACTATTTAAAAAAATTGTACCATATATTCTTTGTTATCCCTTTTCAAATGTACACTCTTCTTCTATAGAAATTTGGTTCTAAACAGAATATAAAATCAACTAAAAATAACCACAAAATATTACAGAAATTAATTCTTACCTATAAATATTTCTCAATTTTATTGATGCCTACCAAAGTTAAAATTCCTTTTAATTTTCTACTATAGTTTATTCGTGTAGGGAAAATATAAATGAAATACTCGACCAATTTATCGCATCAAAATAAAACAATAGGTTTTGTAAACTATTTATAGTTACAGAACAGAATAAAATAAATGTAAACATTATATTCACTCACCTTTATAACTCCAAGTTTTCTCTGCCAATGTGATTCACAAAACTCGAAAACTTAAAATTACATTTTACTTTTAAACTAATAATAATCGATAAAATAGTTTCAGAGAGATTTCAACTGAAATGAATAGAGTTAGTGGAGAGTTATGGAGCGCGTGTGTTCAGTTGAAACGCCTGAAAGCGTTTGGTCGGCAAACTGCTCAACATCAATGAAAAGAAAATGCCTGCCTCAACCGTAGCAGGCGTGCGCAGATCTCTATGGGAGGGAGGGAAGGGTGGCGCCCCTACTCGATGTGACAGGGTTGTCGCGTGGTAATGTGCCGCAAATGGGCACGGATCGATATTTAATCGACTTTTGATATTAGTCGGTAGCTCATTAACAACAAACTGCAACCAATTTTTTGAGTAGAAAAATGAAACAATGCAACTTTGTATAAACCACTTATATAATGCGTAAATCCTACCGGTTTCGGAACAAACTTCCTTCTTCGGGGAAAGCTTATACTTATTATTGTTAAAGCTTATTTCCCTGAAGAAGGAACGTTTGTTCCGAAACCGGTAGGATTTTCGCATTATATAAGTGGTTTATACAAAGTTGTATTGTTTCATTTTTCTATAATGGATAACCACAAAGTGATAGCTACATTCAAAAATATAATTTTTTGAGTGTTTAAATGTGAACTAGATGAATTATCATCTTAATGTTAATAAAAAAATAAAAACATTAATATTTTTCTTTCACTTGATTTCCTAAGAAAGGTATTTTTCGTGCATTTTCGTTTCATATGAGTGATTTTCTTAGTAATTTTTAATTTTCAGGGTGACGACTGGTAATTGATCCAATTTTAATGAATTATTCTGTTTATATGGCCTCGCGTACCATACTTACCAATGGTATTACTTTAAAAATGTGTATTGTAACAAAACAGACTCTTCCATCTTGCCCTGCGAAGTATTATTTCGCGGTGATCCCAGCTTGGGAACCGCTACTCCCGCGATAGGTTAAGGCAGTCGGGTTATATCGGTATCTTGCCAATTGCGTATGTAATTTTCAAAATTGTTTTTACTTTTTTCCATCTACGTAATTATTAAAAGTTGTCACTTTGTTTATTTGCGTATTTGTTTATTCACGCCGTCAAGACTTTTGTATACGGATGCACATTTTCTACATAAATAATATTGGAATGTGTTTTATCAAACATATAAATGATTTTCAATTTGGAAAGCAGGTATGGGTACTGCCGCCCCCGGAACCTTTTATTAGATAATCAATACTCCGTCACCCATCGTGGTTTGCTACGTTTGGTGACTTAGCAAAGGTGCCCGCGTTCATGGGGTGAGGTTCGTCTAAGTCTCGGCGCCAAATGCGTTTGCCCACCTACTGTGAGGCGGGCCGGATCGGGAGAGACTGGTTGAGGGAGACCTAACCTAGATTTTTCCAGGCAGACTATCCACCCAAGGAATAGATTCTTAAGTTTGTCATTCCTAGACACATCGACCCCCGGATTCCAACCCACCTCTGATACTCTTTTCCTTCCCAGAACTTACTCTCCTTTCTTTCCCTAAAAGACCCACTACAAAGATGAAATTGATCCTGAAGGATTTTTCCCCATAGCCTATTCTGTGGATCTAATCTAAAAAAACATTATTATAGGTAAGTTGTACTAAGGAGTAATAATTTTACAGGTAGTTACAGCATAAGTAGGTTTTACGTATAGCTTAATTGTCTTTGAAAGTTGTACAAAAGAATATAAAAATATTATATGTACCACTCCCGTGAGTATTACCCGTTCAGTTTCCATCTCCAGTTCCTAAGTATTCTTTCACTATCCTAACTTACAACAAAATTCGATCTAAAAATTTTGTTATCTGATTGGTGCCTAATCTCTTGCCAAGTAATCGTTTTATGACACGCGTGCCACGCGTCTGCCAACCCTGCCAACGACGCCACCGTACCCCCTCTCAACACCCCATTCCCAAATTCTATACAGACACACACACACATAGCCAGAGACGTGACGTGCTTCTGTGTGTGTGAGAGAACAAAATATATGAATGAACGCTCAAAATTCGACTATGTTTGTTATGACGTTAATGTTTAATGAGTTTCTTACTAAAAATATATTTAGAATTAATATTATTAGGTTTTCATTTCTCCACATTTTAAATAAACATGCGGGAGTTTTGGAGGTACCAACCAGGAACTAACTATTTTCAGATAATATTAATTTTGTAAGTGTCAAATATACACTTGCACACATCAGTTTATTTATATTTACAGTAAACTAGTTTCGAACACAACCGTGTCTTCCTGAAGGCAGTACAAAAAATAATTATGGATAATTTTTATTATTAAGTAAATATTGTTTTTTTTGTATTTTTCGTGTTATTTGTAGGTTTCGTTTCGAATCAATTCTATTCTAGTTCTTTTGTTATCATTAAAGACCAGATTATATGCAAATTCGTAAACCCTTTTCAGCGGTAGTTGCATATTTTAGCAAAAAAATTGAGATCTTCCATATTTACGCTCGATCTCGTTCATCGTTCAGATGCCTCACATGGTGACACTATAAACGTCAGATAGATAAGTGCGCGGCAAGCTGCGACGTTTTAGCATGAACCTTTGGGGCCATCAAGGGTGTTATCAAAGGCTTCGATATTGCAGAGGCTTTGGCAGTTTTCCAGTGCAAAGAAGCGTTTGACGATGCTAGTATTAAAAAAAAAACCTAGCTATGATTAGCACTCACTTCGCCTACATACCTGCAAGTATAAAAACGCTTGAAACTCGTTGATTGGCGTTGAATGAATCTATTCAGGCTATGAAGAAAATTCGCCTTATGAATTCCTCGTTTCCAAAGCTATTCCCGAGTAAACTCAAAGAAAAGTTTGAAAACTTACTGAACAATAACCCTGGGTTTGAACCCTTGTGCCAAATTGATAGCTTCACCAACGGGGTAGGAGAAATTTTACCCGGCACGATAAGTTCAAAAATCGCACCCAAATTTAAATTCTGTCCAGTCACATCAGTAGGCGTAGAACGCTCCTTTTCCGCTTACAAAAATATATGAAGCGAACGTGGACACAATGTGTATACAGAACATTTAGAACAGTACTTAGTCATATACGTTTTTAAAAGTAAATTTCATTGTTAAATACATTTTGTAATTGGTATTTTCCAAAATACGATTGTTGTCCTTAAGAACTAATAGCTTACCAAAATAAAAATAAATATGAAAAAATACGACTTCCTGTATTATTTCATGATCCTTATTTTGGCCCTTTTTATGGATTTTCGTGCATATTTTAGATATTTTTATTGCATATTTTGGGCTGTTTTTGTTGCATAAAATCTGGACTTTAGTTAATAATCATATTATTATTTATGTCTTCACATTTTGTATATCGTGGCTCCAGGCTTTATGTACTACGTCTTCATATTTATTATTATCTTAGCTTTCATTCGCCGATCTATTCATTCAAATTTTCTCAGCGCAGCACGAAAACCCTTGTATTCTTAGCAGCCAAGGTCTTAATATTATGTTAACGATAATATTTAGGTCAACTGATTTGTTAACGACTATACAAGTAATCATGCATGTAAATAATAAATTACGTAGGTACAGATATACAAATCAACGTCTAATTATTAGTTGGGAATCAAATTATTCTCCCCATTAACTTGTGCCATCCTGGGAATCTTTAACATTAATAACTTGAAAGGGTTCTAGGTTGTTAGATGTTATGTAGTCAAGTGTTATACCTTACAATTCCTAGTGAAATAATTTCCTTACAAACAAGCCGTGATTGAAGATTATAATTTAATGTAAGAGAGGCCGGGGTGATTAAATCAGACTGTGTGACTTACCTTTGGGGGATGTGATTTCCAGGTGAATATTTGTTTAGTTTGTGAACGTTCGGTAAACATAAATGTCTTGGATTCGGCGATCAATGTCCTTCATTAATTAGGACAGAACCACGAACAGTACCTTTCCTAATTGTAGGCTGATAGACATTTCATTTTATACAATCAAAACATTGGATTGAAATATGTTCTCAATAGTCAGTGATAAGATGACAGAGCATAATATATACATGGTGCCAATACATGTATAGGGAACTTAATAAAGGGACAAAGTTCTTGTGTTTTGTGAGGGAATTCAAGCTCAAATGATTATTTTATAAAAATATGTAATAAAATAATGTAAATTAATAATAACAGGAAATAAATTAGAAAAAGACAAGATTTATTGAAAACAGAAAAAAATGATAATAAGGCCGGACTCACAGTAGTTTAAAGCAATTTTTCAATTTATGCTGAAATTTGTGAAAATTTTCGATAATTTTTAGATTTAAAGAAAGTTGTTAAAGTAAGTGATACCTAGATAGAGTTAGGTAATTTGAAAGTGCTTGGTGTTCAACTTTGGGATTTTAATGAAAATCTGTTAGTTTGCTGATTTATTAAATTGTATGTTATATTGGACACTTTTATATTTACCATGAGGATTCACAGTAATAGTACCGTGGCGGCAAAAAGGCAATAAACATGCTTTCCTTATCGCTATAAAGCTGCAACCCTTTCATTCTGTATATTCTTATAATGTACATTCTCATGTGAAATTTTCTTCAAAGTTTTTTTTGGTATTGGACACTACGTTATGTTGGATTATATCAATGAAGCTATTCCACGCATCATTTGTGTTGTCAATATTTTGTATATGTTTCCAATTTCCAATTTTTCCATTGTATGTTTAGGAACAAAAGCAAAACCATCTGCGCATTGACATTTGACGTTTTCGAATTTTTGGATTTCACTCACACTTAAATGATCCTCGTAACTACATTCCATACTTTAAATTTTTTTATTTTTTTTGGTTTTAGGCAATTCACCCTGAAAAGAGTGCTTTGTGCCGGTAATAGTTAAAGTGGATAAAAAAAATCGGTTAATCTATTGGGAAAATAATAAAACAAATTAAATATTGGACTCATTTAGATCACTAAAACAAATTAAATATTGAATTCATTCAAGTTATCGTCACGGCTAGTAGTATTGGTAGAGGTTTACGGAAACGTCACGGTGCGGTGTGTGAGAGAGATGCAAAAAAATTATGACTTTTTTTCCTTTGGAGGGAACAAAACTACGTACATTGTGTATCTCATATTTTGAAAGAGCTGCAGCAATATTGTGATAAGGAACGCACGTTTATTGCCTTCTTTATGCCATCTTATTGCAACAGTCTCGGATGTTCGTGATCTTGGAATAACCCTTGATGGTAAACTACAATATAACCTTCATATACAACAAATCACCAATAAAGCTGCTAAAATGTTAGGTTTCATCATAAGAAACACAAAACTTTTTAATAGTATCAACGTCATTAAGCAACTCTACTTTGCCTACGTACGAAGTCATTTGGAGTTTGCGTCAGTTGTTAAGTCTCCATTTTATAAAATCCATACATACAAAATTGAAGCAATTCAAAATAAATTCCTCCAATATCTTTGTTACAAGTCATACCTATATGTAAGATTTAATAATTATGCAGGGGCAGCTTCATACTTTAAAATTGATTCGTTGAGTATACGAAGCAATATTCCTTTATAAATTAGTTAACAATAATATTCAATGCCCAGAGTTGCTAAATAAAATTCAATTTAGTGTACCTGCACGTACAGCACGCTCTTCTGTCCTGTACAGGGTGGATCAATGCAAGACAAACTGTAAGCAGAATTCTTGTCTGAACAAACTATACAATACAATAGCGAATTATCCAAGGTGGACATTTTCAATTCCGAACTTACCAAATGTAAGGGGTACAAAAAGTGTATTTCTCTGATGTTTCATGAATATGTTATGTGTCTATGTTTCTATCGTTTATACTTATAATTCTGTTTTGATTTGATTTATGTGTTCAATCTGGCTTCTTATGGTTACCAATGTATTGATATTTTTATGTTTTATATAAATTTTAATCTAATCTGCTTAATCTTTTGTTTTATAAAATTTTTGATCTCACACTCCTTTATTGTAAATTTTATTATTTCATTTTTTATTATGCTGTTTAATCAGAGGTAAAGTCACAAGGAGGAAATCCATAAATGGTTTTATTTTGGCTATACAAACATGTACAAACTGGAAAAATGTAAACTGTTGATTTCCCGAAAATAAATAATTTTTTTTTTTAAAGAAAGACAAACATTACCGGGTTACGAATAACCCAACAATATTTGAAAATCTCCTACTACCACCACAGAAAGCCGAAAACGTTGCTTGTGTTGTGATGGAGGACTTAGCCAGTCGAGGAATCGAACACGCGACACCCGGGTGGGACCCAAGCGCTATGCCCATTCAACCACTGACCGGTCAAACATAACGATACCGTTACCGCGAATCGTCCGGGTAAATATAAAAGAGTCCATTTAACTGTTTTTCTTTTTTTTAATCGTGATAGTCAGACACAGTTTTTTATTTGAAATTTAAGGCCTGATTTGCCAGACTTTTGAATTATGAAACACGCCTACATAGCATTTCTTGTGTACTTCTTTGTTCTATGGTTGTGGATGAGACTGTGCCCCATGTTAAATAAGTTTTCCCTTACTTCAAATGAAAATTGTTAAAACTTTTTCAGATACTGAAATTATAAAAACCAGATTAGATATACAAATTTCATTGGTGGTTTGTGGCTTAGGCATCAATATACATATTTGAAAACAGTTTTTTTTTTCAATTCGGCCCAGATCAAAAAGGGGTATTTTCACAAATTATGAATTCCGTTAAACATGCTTGAGGATTATTTTTCTGATTCTGTTTATTGTACAAAAAAATGCGTAATTTTATAATAATACGAATACCTACTAATGTTTTATTCCAGGATGTGGGGAGGATAGTACAATCCCACACGTCCCATATAGTTATTGATATTTACAGTAAATTTTAAGTAAAGAAAGAAGCAGGTACATAGGATAAAAAAAATAATAATAATAAAAATAAAAAAGGAAGGAAATAATTAATTTCTCAAATGTCGTGATCCGGAGTGAGCTCGATCCCAGCGCTCACTCAGGAGTGGCGCTTGGTGTTGAAAGGCTGTGGTCACCACCGTGTTGTCGGAGGCTATTAGTCGCACCCTGGCTCCAGTAACTGGCGAAATATTTTCTTTCGTAATTATTAATTTGAACAACCGCATATTCCGAAACGGTTCGAACTGCCAACAACGTCACTAAGGGCATACATTAATTACGTGAGCTCAAAAAGGGGGAGAGGTCCAGCAAAATCTCACTTTACTTGAAAAGAATATACGAAGTGGCCCAAATTTATCTCACCAAGAGGGGGGGGTCTAGATTGGAAGAAAAACTGCTCATTTAATTAATGTTTGTCCCCCTATGATATAGAAAACGCGGAGATTAAAAAAAAAGCTTTAGTATCGCAGCGGAAAAGGCACGGCGACGGCAATGGCTCGCGGCATCTCATTTCTGAGTGAGAGGCAAGAAAATGATTACTTTCCTTGTCTCTCCCACACTCGTTTTACAGAAATGAAATGGCGCGAGCCATTCCCGTCACTTTGCCGTTTCCGCGGGAATACTAAAAGCAGCTCACGGCCGTCACCATCGATGTCCGGCGTGACGTCAAAGCCGCCGAATTCATGAATAAAAACGAACGTGTTGTTTGGCGGTAAATCGAAAAAGGAACATTTTAAATCGTTATGGAAAATTTATTCGTCAGCAAAAAATAAAATAAAAACACCTTCTTTATCTTAATTTTTTTCTAATTATTTTTTTTATACATATAGGGATATTCAGCTATGCCTATCTATTTGAAAAAGTTCTTAGTACAGTTATAGTTCTGAGAGCAAAAGACGATTTCGTGAATACCCAATGACACGAATATCGAACCCATTAGTCCTTAAGCCGTAATCCAATAACGTTCCATGTTTACTTCATTGAAATGCGGGCTTTAGAACGAACACTAGACGACATATTCAAGAGATAAGCCCACCGCAGACAGAATATTTTATTATAAAAAAATTATTTTCATCACTCCATACCCATTGAACAAATTAATTATTATAACTTAACGAAAGTGCTTAATTTAACTAACTTATCTTGTAGAAAAACCAAGAGCGATCAGGTACTTTTATTTAAATTAGTTTTTTTTTTAATGGGCAATTCACCCTAAAGAGAGTGCTTTGCGTTCAAATTAGTTAATGGCTCAATTGACGCACCGGTCTTAAGCCGCCGCTACCCGAATTTCTACCGATTTTTTACACATCTCCCTTAAACATTTGAAGTTTTTAAGCTCTTAAAAGATATATGTTATTTTACATTATTTAATGTTATTTATATGGTACGTTTTCACGTAGTAATTCATAAATATGGTTTTGAATCATTTCTTGCTAACAAGAAGTTAAAAAAACATATTTGGCTTCTATTTGTCGCATACCTATAATTGCAAGTGGAAAAAATATTAAAAAGTTATTCGAAAAAATATAAAAAAATTCTAGACTGACTACGTGATAAAAACCTAAGCCCCCCACCCCCTCACCATTGTGAGCAAGCGTGGTATTTTGAAGATCCCCCTCCCCCCCTTGAACGGGTCACGTAGTATGGGTACGTTCCCTTATTGAGTAAAACCTCAAATTGTAATATTTAATCATTGAAGACAACATTGGTGTCCCTCAATAATAGAAAACGATACGGTCGCATCTAGGAATTGAACCCAGAACATTAGGCACACCGGGGCCCTGCTCTAATCACTGTCATATTTAACTGTCATGCTTCAACTAAGAACAACCAACATTATCTCCATTTTCTTAACGCATATTTTTATGGGCTGCTGTGTTTTTGTTGGCTGTAAGATTGGCTGCAAGATTCTACCCTTTATTTAATTGGGCGCTTCTTCTATGTCGTTTTAGTGTTGTTGGTAAGGTTTTTCATTCACCTCTTTCAGCCAGACTTTAAATCTTGACTTGTACTCATTAAACCGTTTCTATTTATTTTCTATCCTGGGGAAGGATGTTGTGTAGTTTTGTTGCAAAATACCTCAATGTAGTTTCCTTGTCCGAACGTGGTTTTATAACTTGTATATTTTTTTAGGTTCCCGGACAACTCAACAACATGTGACAACTCACCACTCCCTTGAAAGGTCATTTCATTAGACTCATTAGTCATTAAGAGTGATGAAAAAAACTAGGTTAAATAGGTTACGTTGGGTTAGGTTATTGGCTATTTTTAATTCATATTCTTCGTCACTTTTAATGACTTTTCAAAGGGGTGTTGAAATGCCATTTTGTTTAGTTTCATGAAACCGGTTATTTTGGCTTACTTAGCAATTAAAAGTATTAGCGGTCTTCCACACATGCAAACCAAATTCTCGCTAAAGTATGGCGAATTCTTTTTTTATGTGAATACCGCGTAAGAATCCCAAGCGACCCAAGCTTCCTAGAACAATCTAGAACCAGTGGAACTATGACACCCCCAATCTAATTGTTAGTCTAAGGTAGCGGACAAAGAAAGAGGTTGAGAGCGGGGAAGGTTGGTAACTATGTGGCTATTCACCAAACACGACTAAAGGCATTTCAAGCAAAATTAGAAATCTGAACGGTGATACTGAGGGTATCTACCACTTTAGAATGTGCCGCAATCTGCTATATTTTATTATGTATTAATTAAATAAATAAAATTAATTTGTGCAGGCCGGGATTGGAACCCGCGAATTCTGGATTCGAAGTCGACAAAGCTTACATTGTGGAATATCAAATATTATATATTCTGGTTCATAACAACAATTTATTTTATAACAGCGCAGACCCATGATAAATCACGGGATAGAGTTATTCTTGAAAAATCAGCTTGAATTTTAAAGATGAAATTTAAAATAATTTTCACTTAAAATATTATGTTATAGGCAGGTACTTTATCGCTCATATCTGAATTCTTCACAATCGGTTCCAGTTTCGTTTTCGCCAATCCGGGTTACAGAGTTCATTGAACCAGGGTTACACAGGACAGACTCGAAACCAAAATTAGTACTTTGATGATTGTCGTTCTTGATAGCCGATTCATGATTTTATACATTGATATATTATCAGCTGTCACCAAATAAATATAACTAAGTATGTACACCAACATCCACTAAATAATCTCGATTAATCTATATTCGGAGACTATAAATTACTCACCAGTAGCTTTTTAATCGCTCGGTTATCAAAGGGGGATAACATCCTTCGACGGAATAAATAATTTTATTGGAGGGGTGTGAACATTTTTATATAGTGGTTTTATTTACTTGTATGGGAAAGGGGGTATCAATGTTGTGTACAGGTCGGGGTGCGAGTGTGTGAGTGAGCTTTTGTTAACAGACCCTCTGGAGCTGGGCAGATCTGTGAAAGAATGCTACTGGGATAAATGAAAACGAAATAATTAAAATTAATACTGACTATGAATTTGCAATTATACATTTTAATCATATACTTTGCATCCTTTGTGATAAAATTATGTTTTATTTTTGGGTTGTCACTACCACAGCCCAACAAATTTTAAAACATATCGGAGTTATGTGGTTTAACCTATGTACACTGTTGACATTTGTCACATGAGAACGGGTCGCTTCTACGACTAGTTCTTGAGTTCAACAGCTCGGTTGTGGAATGATTTGCCGGCTTCTGTGTTTCCTACCCCTACGAGTCTTTTCAAGACTCATGTTCACTCTTCTCTCTCTCTCTCTCACACATAACATTTCCAAAGATGACAAGGAAAAACATCTTCTTCCTGTGTAGAGTTAATATAAAAAAAAAAAACAAAAAACCAATTGGCTATTAACAAAGATATTCAAATACAGAAGAGATATGCTATGGTGTCCGCGCAACTGTCGCCGGACTACGCGCTAATTAGCGTAGTTTTCATACAAAAAGAATTTGTTCATTTTGTTGATTTTTTGAAAATGTGCATTAATATTGGTTAACAATATATTTTGAATAAGGAAAGAATTCGTTCATTTAGTTTAACGTTCGTTTGGTTTATTCGTTAATTATTTGTTCTTTTAGTTTATTTGTTAATTGGTAAACAATATCGGCGACACCCGGAAGCGCAGACCCACATAGTAAAAACAGCAGATAGCACATCTACTTATATTTCAATATCTTTGGCTATTAATATAGTGAATGGGAGGAAAATATTCCTAATTAAAAATCTATTATATTTGATACCTATTTTTTTTTTCTTTCATATTCTTTTCTATCTTTATTTGCCATTTATTTGTTTTGTCAACTATGAATATGCAAATGAATTAATTTCTTGAAACTTTATTATTAAAACCTTGCTTATTGTTAAAACATTTCATCGACTTTTTTACACGAGCTTTGCTATTAAAAAAGATTGCAAAACAACATATAAAAATTGTTGTATCTTGTGTCTATTGTATCTTCAGAAGATTGAAAAAGAAATTTAAAAAATGATAATAAAAATGCTGTTTAATTCATTGTGGGTAGTTAATATGTAATAAGACTAATAAGCAAATCATTTTTGTGATATAATATTATGATTTTAAATAAACAAAAAAAACTACCTATCAAAATTTTGAGTGTCAAAAAATATTTCATTAGGACTGTATTTTATTAAGAAGCCGTGAAACTTTTTTTCGGTTTGTTTAAACAACTGTAAAAAGTAATAACGGTTTCAAAAAAAGTCTTATAAATCTGTTAACAAATAAAACAGTAATTTAACACGGATTTAGCACTTTTCTACTAGAAATTTGTTTTCCTCTTCAACAATTGAAAAATATGTAACAAACGTTAACCCGTCTTGCCTTATCCTTTTATATTGAAATTGATATTAAAAAGCTCCGCAACTCACTGTAGAAATGCGGTAAAATTGAAAAAAGAATTAACTTCGTTGGCCTAGAAATTCAAACCAGAAAAGCGGTGGAAATTTATTCCTAAGGGCTGTTTTTTACGTAATACCTTTCAATTAAACAATTAGGAAAAGAAAATGGAAAATTACTGCATTTTATAAGTAGGTATAAAACAGGAAAATCTTTCAACCCTTCAATATTTTCGCAAAATTGAAATTAACATAATTATCTGAAAAAGTTCCATGGATCCCTGTAGCAGAGTAGGTACTGTAGGTAGTGTGTATGTATGTTGTAATGAATGCAATATGCGCATGTGCATCCCTACTGATTCTGCAATCGATAGGGCGCGCAGGCGCTCTGGCCGGCACGGGCAGGCCCTACCAACCCCAAGCCGCACTCCATAATATCTATATTTTACTTAAACATCACACAACAGAAAGTGGGATTGTGACTCTGCAATGGTGGATGTTGTGAAGCAGAAATAATTGGAGAAGGCGAAGGAGAACGAGGTTAGGGGAAAATAATGGTTGGAATTTACTCAATTCAGACGCTGCTGGTAACAAAATTCGAACAAAATTTTGTGGTAGGTAAGTGAATTTTTTTAAATCTAGTATGTTTCTCATTAATTTCTTGTTATTAAAAGAGCTAAAAGCATCACATGACGCGATATTAAAATAGCTAAAAGCATTACATGACGAGATATTATTACGCGATATTAAACTAGCTAATAGCATTACATGACGAGATATTATTACATGATATTAAACTAGCTAAAAGCATTAAATGGCGAGATATTATTACGCGATATTAAAATAGCCAAAAGCATTACATAACGAGATATTATTACGCGATATTAAACTAGCTAATAGCATTACATGACGAGATATCATTACATGATATTAAACTAGCTAAAAGCATTACATTGCGAGATTTAATTACGCGATATTAAAATAGCTAATAGCATTACATAACGAGATATTATTACGCGATATTAAAATAGCTAAAAGCATTACATGGCGAAATATTATTACGCGATATTAAAATAGCTAAAGCATTACATGACAAGACATTATTACACGATATTAAAATAGCTAAAGCATTACATGGCGAGAAAATATTACATGATATTAAAATAGCTAAAAGCTTTTCATGGCGAGATATTATTACACGTATCACGATATTAAAATGCTAAAAGCATTACACGGCGAGATATTATTACGCGATATTAAAAAGCTAAAAGCATTACATGACAAGATATTATTACGCGATATTAAGATAGCTAAAAGCATTACATGAGAAGATATTATTACGCGATATTAAAATAGCTAAAAGCATTACATGACGAGATATTATTACGCGATATTAAAATAGCTAAAAGCATTACATGACGAGATATTATTACGCGATAATAAAATAGCTAAAAGTATTACATGACGAGACATTATAACCGATATTGAAATAGCTAAAAGCATTACATGACAAGATATTATTACGCGATATTAAAATAATGACACTATATTATTAGATATGTGATATTAAAAAATGATTTGTTTGTTATCTGTATTTTTTGCTCGTGGATATTTAGTTTTTTTTTAAATACCTTTAAGAGCGTTTAACCAGACAGCGGACGAAAATCCACATTTCGTCGAAAGTTGTTCTTACGATCGTGCAGGGCGGTTACAATGAGAAAGATTAATTATTCTCCGTACCAGCTTTTTTAAATTATAACTCAATATCGAATTTATTTCAATTCAAATTAGCTTTAATTTATACCTTCATCCAAAAATGCTGAAAGGCGTGATGATAAAACTATTAAAATAATGTACTTTTTGTAGTTATTTTTTGATTATAAGTATTTATCATTTTTCAATAATGTCTAAATTTAATAAGAATGTTAAAAAAAATCTGAAATATATTAGTTTGTAAGTGCGCAAATAAATACACAAACGGACCAATTTTCGCCAAGAAACACATGTACGTACATATTTTTTAATGATTTTATTGAAACTAAAATTAAAATTCTAAAACATACGTTTGCTAGATAATGTATTGATTTATTTGACTGCATGATTTTATTATTTGAAATGGGTGTGGTATAATACAAAAACTTTTTTGAAAATTGAACAAATCTGCCAACGACCTATGGAATAACCTTATTATACTAAAAATTAAAAAAAAATTCTCTAAATTTATTACATACGAATGCTAGATAAAAGAACAATCTTTCGAAATCCATTTATAATTTTTTGTGGAAAAGAGTCAATACGTCTAAAAACTTTTATGAAAATGACGTATTTCCGGTTTTCTCTGGTAATGCCCTCTTAAGGACTTTGGGGTGGTTTTGCTAAAAACATTACTCGCACAAGCCACCGCTACCCGAATTTCTACCGATTTCTTACATATCTCCCTTAAACCCGTTAAGTTTTAAAGCTCAAAAAAAAAAATATGTTATTCTTGTAGATAATATCTAGACATTCCCTCGCAGAAACGCAAATCATATAAAATTCCCTCGATAGAAAAAAATCGCAAAGTATGCTCCAAAAATTATTATAAACACGTTTGTTTCAGTTATTTTACAAGTTATATGTATGAAAAAAAAACATAGTGTTTCTTTAAATGGTGTTTAAGATAACCCTTTAAGATTTTTTCTCTATTTTAAACGAGTCGTGTTTTATTAAACATTTTCACAATTTTCGCATCGATTTTGTCGCTTTAAATATTAGCGCGCTCCTCTAACATTCCTAATTTCATATCTCTCCATCTTCTTCTTTTTGAGCCCGGTTGAAATTACTTGTCGCAAAATATAGGTAGGTAATAGGTATGTTAATTTAGTGATCTATTTATTTTCTAATTTTACTTTTCTACGGTGACATAATTAAAAATAATTCGCCTGAAATGTGATGTATTAAACTATTAGGGACTTATTAGAATCCTGGAACCCGGCTTCATCCCCCCTGCATGTAATCCCTCACCCTTATTTCACTCCTTCGCTCGAAGTAATACTGTGGAGCAAGTGTCAGCCAAATATTTTCGCGGAATATTCATCCCGAACGCTGTAAAACAAGTGAAGTGATAACAGAGAAGTTCTATCCACAAAGATTACTTATTTAAAGTGAGTACACCTTTCATTTGTTTGCCAACAAATCAAAGAAAAGCGTTTTAGGGCTTTTCTCTGCCAGTTCTACGACGTACACAAGGCGCAAATGTAAATACTGCCCGATTGAAATTAAATGACAGAGCTTCAATGGATGTTTATCATTTTATATATCGTTGTTGATAATACATAATCTTTATTTTTATTACTTTACGTGTAAATTATGTGAAACATTGAAAAAGTTCCTGAGGGAATTGGAAAATCAATACAGTGAAATGGCGGATTTTCCGCAAGCTTTTTCAGTTTTCGCCATGTTGATTGTGGATTGTGTATCATAATTTGTTGACGTATTCTTGTTGTTGTTTTTCGAAATAAAAATACAAATGAATCTTATTTGAACCGGGTTTGACTCTTAAATATCTTATTTGACCCACCAACTGGATTCTAAAATAGCTGAAAATATCTATTCTGAGCTTTCGCAACAATGCGCTTTTGTAGTGATTTTTCCAATTTAATTTTAATTTTTGCATCCAATAAGCATGTAAGCTAGATGTGTAATTTAATACGGTGGGTTTTATGTCAAATATTTTATAAAGATGCACTTATATTTGATATATATTTTAATTAAATTAAAGTCCCATAATTCAGACGATTAATTGTTCATTCAAACGTAGGTAAGAATGTTGATTGGCATTTTATGATATTAGCTGTCAATCTTTTTATCATTTCAGACACATTTTTCAATGAATTTAGTATGTTAAATGGCGAGTAATTGCTTTACAAAATGTTAATATTCGGTTCCCCGTCATCAATTTATTTGTTTAAATATCATTTCTGGGTAATTTGCAAATTGCAATTAAACATTTTATTTTTTTCATTTCATGTAATTTTTTTTTTTAATTTTTCAGATTGGTACATCCATAAAGGTAGGGTTTACCCATATTTTTTTACTGTTCCTGTCTCACTAGAGATATTACACTGTGTCGAGACATGCTACATGTACACTATGAATAAATAGGTACTTTTTAGACATATTGAAAGCAAAAATAAATTATATGTATACATATTTACCTAAGTCCATCGAGCTTTCACCCAATTTCAGATAAAAACAAAATTTAAATAAATTTGCGATGTTTCAAACTATCACATCGACCATCAAATCGACGATCTTCTCCATTTTGATTCCTAACAATCCGACAACTCCGTCCTTTCCCCAAAAAGACCCACCACACAGCATCTCCAAAGATGACAGGGGGCCTGAGGAAAAAGTCTTTCGAGTCTCCTTGTCTCCTACTCGGAGTTAATGTAAAAAATGCAATTCTCTTTGAAATATCTCGGTCTAAGTATTTGTTATATTTGTCAGCATGATGTGCTCCGGCGACTGCTGGGATCTGGGCCCCCCTCCGGACAGCATCCTGCGCATGCCGCCTCCACCCCTGCCGGCCTTCCTGCAGCGCGCGCCCCCCACCAACTCCAGCGGGGGCCCCCTCAACGGCTGCAGGCCCGCGGGGCTCTGCGACACCCCCACGCCCCCCACGGGGAACGTCTTCCCGGGGGTAGAGTACGTGGAGCTGCCTCATCACGGTGAGATTAATAAGTTAATAACTACTTGTTTGAATCAGCGGTTTAACATTAACATAATCATTACTTTAATCATTACCGCTGTCAGTTGTGCCGTCAATCAAACGGTACAAAAATGGATGATGCACAACCTCCAGCATTGTTTGTCACTACTGTTGTTTTTTTAATGTATGTAGGACATGTAGATATATTATCTTGCTTTTTCATCCAATTTATTTTAATTCTACTTTAGGGAACGTACCCATACTACGTGACCAACTTTTTGCAATTTTTAACCCCCCCCCCCCCCCCCCTCCCCCCCCGGTGACCAAAATCCTAAGCAACCCGCCGCTCATTTGTATGGAGCGTGACATTTCGAAGACCCCCCCCCCCCCCCCTAAAAGTGTCACGTAGTATGGGTACGTTCCCAACTCTTAATTTTACGAAAGTTCAAATAAATTATCCTTGTTCAATTTTTCAATGCCGATGCTACTCAATTTCTAATTCCACGATTAATCAAATAAAATTATCTTAGATTCTTCTCAGGATTCACCTGTTCCAGCTTGTTTTATATGCAGTTATAATCATTTCATTGTTAGTTATAGCGTACTGCTTCTTTTAAAAAATATTATAGATAATGAGTGATTCTAGTGATCAAAAAAATTATATATATATATGTTTTAGTTAACCTTATTCATTAATTATAAACCAACATCGTTACGATAAATAAATAAAAATACATTTACAGTAGACTTCCATAAATAAGTGGTATTTTAAGAACATTAGTGAATGTGTCATAAGGCTGCAAAAAATGTTGAATATATTATTTTGTTTATGTTGAATTTGAATAAATATTTATAGATTCTTCATCAGCCGACGACACATGGTTCCTGGTGCTCATAACGTCCTGTGTGGCGGTGCTCTTCCTGGGCGCCATGTTGGCCCTCTTCCTCCTCAAGTGTCGAGAGTACGTGTGTTCTCTACCTATGTATGTTTTTGATTTCTGCACTTTCTAAGTTTCGCACTTCTTTTAGTTTTTAATTGCATGTATTCTTTCTGACCCCTCCCTCTATCGTTGAGTGTGTTTCGGCTTATTTTATATAATTCTGTAATGGTGGCTGAAGAGTATAAGCAAATCTTTTAAATACTGGAAAGTAGTTAGAACAAAATATTATTAAAAAATGATTTCTTTAAGTAGTTATATTTCTTTTTCTGTTTTGTTATTGCATGACTAAATGTGCGTCCCGTTTGTGTGTTTCTGACAGGACATACACATTCCATTTCAGCGAGAGCAGCGGTAACAAGCAGGGCCCCCTCACCTCGGAGCTGGCGGGGCCCCTTCAAGCCAAGGCTCGACCCGTAGTCCCAGCCAACGGCAATCTGTACCCTCCGGGTCCCACGCCCCCCGACAACAGAGCCCTGTGGGCGGCCCTCACCCCGCGGGGTACCCAGCACTTCATAGCGGACATCTACCCTCAAGACTGCGTATCTTCAGATCTGTACCCAGAGGACAATCATTACGAGACTGTGGAAGCGATGAACTACAAAACGGCGATGCACGAGAAATTCCCTTACCCAATGCAGATCAGCCACTTCGAAAAGAAAATCCCCGACAAGTCCAGCTTTGATAATACCGGATTCGTGGACTACGAATACGAGGACCCCGCCCCGCTCATTGAAAGCTACCAGATGGATGACATGGAAACCTGCTACCAAGAGCCGGACATCAACCCTTACTGTATCGTCAACCAGCTTCCTCTGGAGAGCCTCGGCACATTGAGGAGGGGAGGATCCCGTCCCCTAGTTTCCTCTCCAACGCGCATAGAGAATCCCAACATGCCCCCTCTAAACATGTACCCCCACAGGCCTGGGGGGACCCTCAGGAAGCCGTCGCACTCCAGGAGAGTGAGCGACAGTAACAGCTACAATGGAAATATCAACATCTAAAACCCGAACGCGGGTTGCTGTAAACTGTAAACTGTAAATATCGCAGGGTAACTTGTTTCACTTTCAATAATTCAATTTTGTCATCAACGCGTACGATTTTGCTCCTTATTTCACTTTGTGACTGGACGAAATGCAAATGAACAGAATTTAATGTTAATTAATATATTATGATAAATTAATAATAATTACCTACGTAAACATGAAATTTGTTTAGTTTTAGATTTTTATGTACTTAGCTAATAAAAATATATTTGGCTCACTGCTCACTGCATCAGATAAGTATTATTAGTTAAAATTGGATTAATAAAATAATTAACGTTTTTTTTAAGATCTTGAATTGCTTATTCATGACTTTGGTAAGAAACGTGTTTAACATTAATCAAATATTACAATGAAAGTCATCTCTCAACTGCAATCAATATTAATAGATTTTCCCATTTCATAATTAATTATTATCAAAAAATCACTGCCATCAACCAAAACATTTTAAATTAAAGAGTGCGTCATGAAATTTGATAATTTAAGAGACATTCATAGTAGCTACAATACTTACCGTTCCCGTTCCGTGCCCATTCCGTTCTCCGTGAAATGGTTTGGCAGACTCAATTCTGAAAGACCGACCGACTAAAAGGGGAAATGATTCAATAATTTGAGTAAAGTTCAGATATAAGGTAAATGTTTTGTTATTTAATGGTTATTGAGGTATTGGAGGGGGTAGTACTTCGACTGGCAGTTAGACGAGTCAAGTTTGATACCCACAGCGGGTACCGACGTAACAAGGTACTCCCTTGTCAACCCAAGTTATGCTTAGTGAAAATGTCTGAACTATAAATCTTGAGGTTTATAGCTTTTTATGTGTATTATTTTATAAACTTTAAAGTAGAACGAGAGTTAGAGTTTCAAAACTTTTCTCCAGGAGGCCTCGACGAAAATAATAGCCCTCTCAGGGCCTCTCTCATCTTTGGGGATGTTCTGTGAATTTATAAGGAAAGAAAGAAGCAAGGCCGGCCTTGTGCAGGCGCGATTGGAACGATTGAACTTGGCAAGGAGCAGAAACACTAATACACCGCCCTTTAGGTTTTTACTAGCGCCAGGCGTCGTTTGGCTCAGGGTCGGCGAATGAATCTAGACGTATGAATCCATCCATCCTACCGCGGTGTTATTGTAATAGTCACATTATAATTTGTTAATAAAACACATTATACTTTAACATTGTCAGATTGTTTCAACAACCCTAATTAATTATTTGTAAATGTGAATATTATTACGTAGGTATTCAGGCAAATAATTGTTTTAATAAAGAAACTTGTGGAAAATGTTATTTGTTGTTGTTTTTCTTCTGAACACTGAACATATCTGTGATAAACTTGAATAACTTCTTTCTCACTAGCACACAGCGCACCTTGAGCCTTGAGCCGCTCCCAACAATCAAATAAATAATTAAGCAGACAAAAAGGCAACATAAAGAATAAAATCAGCCCTTTCGATGGGATCACTGTTTCCTATAATTACCTATGTTATCTGATAGTATTATTTAAGATGAAGTCATAGTCAATAATGCAAAATCATATGTTTTTGTTTTGAAAATTTGATCGCTTAGAAGTATTGTAGATGCTTCAATTAAATACTGCGTGTAGAACATACCTTGGCCCTTAAAAATATCGGTTATTTTTTTATAAATTTTTTAATAAGCCTATAAAAAAATAAAGTATAAGGTCTAAAAAAGACACTTTCAAGTCCAAACTATCCTATTTATAAACCGCTTTTCGGTTATGGTTTTATTGTGTAATGTGGCAAATTCAGTTTATTTTATAATAATCGCAAAAAAAGTTGATATTTACACCCAATCTTCCCAAAATAAAATAAAATATGCATTTTCGCGTTGATATTTTACAATACGGCCGCTAGTCGACGAATTCGGTTATTCAAAGTGACCCCTATGGCGTCCACCGAAGAACTACTGTCCACGGCACAGTAGTGAACTAGTGGATCGCCTTAACTTGAGGTGATACAAAAGAATTCTTATTCTGCTCTTTCATAGATGGCGGTAGTTTTATTATTTTAGGATAAAACACTCTTTGCAAGTTATGCCTAAAAATATTAAGATGCATTCATTGTTTGCGCCCGTACGTAAAAAATATGAATACGAATAAATAATTTTGTCTCTAAACAAACTCAAATCTTTCAAGAAAGGCTAACAAATACAATATTGAATTGAGTCACCGATACTATATTGCATTTGTTAGCTTTTCTCGAAAGATTATAGTTTGTTTATACTTAGACAAAACTATTTATTCATCCATATTGCGTACGTATATTGTACACAGTGCCGGATCTGCCATACGTTCAAAAATGTGCAAAAAACCTGGCGCCAACTCCGAAGGGGCGCCGTGAGAAAATAAATATTGTATTAAAAATTTGTTATAATATTCCCTGAATCGTTTAAAAATTACCCATAGTACGAAATAATTATTACGCTCTAGCAACACTTTCCAAAGATACAGACTGCGCACGCGTCTGGTTTGTATTCAACGGTTTACGAATTTCTACTCAGTTACAGAATTTTTTTACAAATTCCATATATTTAGTTTAAACGTAAGATCTATTTTTCCATATATCTTTTACCGTCTTTTACGACGAATGGGTAACATCCAAATTCAATAACCAATCACAGCGCCGTACTTTTATTCAAGAGAACAAACAAACCGACTGCGCCTTTCAAAATGCTTTGGTACGATTTAAGTCTCTAGGAGAAGGTAGTTAAAGACCATTTTCTTATGAAATCTTCAGTAAATTCCATTAGCATAAACATCGCACGGTTTGCAACAGTTAACAGTTTCATCATTGATTTGACAGTTGAAGTTCGTAAAATGTACCTATAATTAATTTCTATTAGATTTGTTATTTTACAGTCAGTAATAATCAGTGTAAGCGTCTTTCGTAAGCCGATGATACCATAGATACGTCAGTGTTTAGTGTTTTGTATGGTGTTTGTTCGCTCAACACAGAACACAGGGGAAATTGAAATGCAAGGTACAAATTTGAGGTTATATTATTAGATTTATTATTAGATTTTTTAATTTATAACTTAATTTCTATTGGTTGTTAGAGGTTGTGGATTGTGGATTACAATGAATAGAACGATAATTTAAAAAAACTTTCAGGCTCGCAGAATCTAAAACGTAGAATTAAAGAGCATAATGACAAAAAAAACTCGTTTCCATTGGGAATTTTTTTATTCCAATTTCTCCAGCACCGATAAAAAATGATGTCCCGCGCAATGACGTTACAATGGTCCCGAGCACATCTAAATCGATATCTATCGCACAAATTCCTCCGGTCGAATTATTAGAAGATAAAAATAACTTTACTGATAGCAGTTTAAATTTAATTCTGTTTTCAGAGCTTGAATTAAAAGATCCCGGATGCTGGCCAAAGTTATCTCAAAATTCCATTAGTTTATTAGTTCAGGAAGGTCCTGTACAATTGAAAGGTTTTGATTTTCCTATTACGAACAAGCATAAATTTAATACTAAGTATTATTACAAGAAACTGCCTAATGGAGAAGAATTACATAGATCGTGGCTTATTTATTCGAAAACTTTAGATAGGGTTACACCCTTTATATGTCTTGATGTTATTTGATAAATTAGTGTAAAAAAAAATTAAATTAAAAAAAAAATTGGGGTGAACGAATTTTTAATCAAAATAAAAATGTAGGGGGGGGGGCGCCATCGGTACCTACTACACAGGGCGCTAGATTTCGTAGATCCGGCCCTGATTGTACATGCGCAAACAATTAATTATTCTTAATATTGAAAGCAAAACTTACAAAAGGTGTTTAAACCTATAATAATTAAACTATCGCCATCTGTAAAAGAGTAGGTTTTGAATTATTGTAAGTATCACCTTAATGACTTTGTAGTAAACAGAGAATTATTGTAAACGGAAGTGGTGCCCTCTGTTATTTTCAAAAAGAACCCATTTTTAACCGTTTAATCACAGGAGACTCAACGATACCTGTAATATGACACTATTAACAGAAAATTCTTAACTTTGTCATTTTTTAAATTTATTCGAAAGTTTTTTCATAAACATTAAATTAAAATTTCCGATGAGAAAATGTCAAAAAGAATATACACAAAACAAATTAAAAAAGATAAATGATTTTGCAAAATTACCCGAATCATTTTCCGACCAATTTTCAAGGAAAAAATCTGATTTTACAATATTCCCGGAAGAATTTTTGTCAGAAAATAAATCAAATATCACATGGAAAACTGCCAAACTTCACATGATATCAAAAAGATAAGCATTTTAAAAAAAAACCCCGACCTATTTTCTAGTTTTCCCAAAAGAAATTTTTAAAGAAAAATAAAATTTTCCAGGATCAAAATCTTCCTAACATGAAAATTTTTCAAACTTCAAATAACAAAATCAAAAAGATAAATGTTTAACCACATTTTCCAAAGTCAAACTTAAAAATTGAAAAGAAAACAATCTCACTTATGAACCCAACTACACGTACGATGATATTCCTGTCACGGTTTTTAGTCCCGGTGGCTTTGCTGCCACCAGCGCCGGATCTGCCATACGTTCAAAAACGTGCAAAAACCTGGCGCCAACTCCGAAGGGGCGCCGTGAGAAAATAAATATTGTATTAAAATTTAGTTATAATATTCCCTGAATCGTTTAAAAATTATCCATAGTACGAAATAATTATTACGCTCTAGCAACACTATCCAAAGAAATAGAATGCGCACGCATCAGGTTGGTATCAACGGCTTACGAATTTATAGTCAGTTACAGATTTTTTTTACAAATTCCATATATTTAGTTTAAACGTAAGATCTATTTTTCCATACATCTTTTACCGTCTTTTACGACGAATAGGTGCGATCCAAATTCAATAACCAATCGCAGCGCGGTATTTTTGTTCGTAAGCCGTTGATACCATACGTCAGTGTTTAGTGTTTGTTCGCTCAACACAGGGGAAATGCAACGTACAAATTTGAGGTTATATTCTTATTATCACTGCTCACTGTCTCTCGTCGGGACTGTCTGTTGCTAGTCAGAAGCTGCAGATGCTATTCTTATGTTGTACGTTGCCGTGAGAACGTATTTGTATTTGCTTTTTCTAATATTCCCCTAGGGTATATAGGCAGTAAATCTCAAGAATGTCTAATGGACCTAGTTCAGCGAAACCACCCGCATTGTCTCGTAACCTATATTTTAAATCATGGTACGGGCACAAACAAACAATTCGTTGTATTATTTTAAAGCATAACTTGCAAAGAGTTTTTCCTAAAATAATTAAAATAGCGCCATAATTTATGTTTACCCAATAGATTCAGAGAGTATAGGGCTCCTGGCGATCCTCTCTTTAAAAAAAACGAGTGTGAGAGCTACCGCCAGGTCACTTAGAAAAGTTACACCCTTTATATGTCTTGATTTTATTTGATAAATTAGTGTAAAAAAAAATAACAATTACATAAAAAAATTAAAAAAATTGGGGTGAACGAATTTTTAATCAAAATAAAAATGTAGGGGGGGGGGGCGCCATCGGTACCTACTGCACAGGGCGCCAGATTTCGTAGATCCGGCCCTGGCTGCCACTGGATCACCCGATAATATTTTTCCAAAGAACCGGATATTTTTTAAATCGGAACAAAATAGTATCTAAAATGTTATATGTGCTGAAATTTTTCTTGGTTAAATCGACATTTATTTCGTATATTAAGTGCTTTCATTCTTAGAATTTCCGAAAAATGCTTGCATTGAATGCTTGTATGTCCGCGTGTGTGTGCGTGATTGATAAAATGCATTGTGTTGACAAATAGTTTATCTGCCGAGTTTCAGCACGAACGTGTGTCGGGAAGTGGGTTAATTTTCACATCTAATTTTCCACTTCAACCATACATTCATTCAACTAAGAAAACGAAAGTGAAATTCAAATAGGTGTATCTCAAAATATTGAAGTATAATAAAATAATTTTGGTACCTACTTTATCGCTTGTCTGAATCGATTCCACAATCAGTTCCAATTTTTAAGATCAAAGCAAACCCCAGTTCTAGAGGAATTGAAAATTCAATTGAACCGGAATTACACAGAGACAACACTGAAATTATTATTATTAATAATTAATAATAACCTTTCAGACCGTCAGGCCTGGACCGTATTATATCAGAGGGTCAAAATATTTCCGTTTCACAATAAAATCCAAATAAATGGAATATTTTTAAACGTATCCAAAAACTAAAAACTGTTTTTGAAAAGTGATAAAAAACGCTTTCAAATTTTATAAATCGAAATAAGCATATAATTTTGAAATATACAAATTTTGCATCGATAATTTCCAATGATGTACATCACTTCTAGAAGAGAAGTCATAGAGAAAGAACGGCAGAACCATAAATAAACTAATCCATATCCATAGAACTTGTTTACAAAAAGAAAGACATTTGACGTTTTGTGGACGCTCTGTCATAAGTCATAAGTAAGATTCAAAATCAAAATGACTGAAGATGTCCAGCGACATTCTGTCCATACCCTGGTCTTCAGATCCCTCAAAAGATCGCATGACATGTTCCTCTCCAATCAAAATATGTTGGCGCCGGTCGACGAAAAAGCGTAAGTTAACCTCCAATTTTACATTCGCTCGTCTCAAATTTTGTATACTATTAACAATGCTTTTGTCATTAATTTTTGCAGGGAAAAGATGAAGAAAGCGATAAAAGCTTGGGACTCTTATTCATTGGTGTTTGACAGAGTAAAGCAATCTCAAGCCATAAAGCAGAGGGAAGCCTTGGAAGCAAGAAATGATCCGTCACCTCCCGGCACACACTCAGGTACATTATAAATTAATTTTTAATAAAATTAGTCTGTTCTCTTTCTTCAGTGTCTGTCTTCTTTCAATTGTGTACAGATTTATAAAATCATCTGCAGACGGAAGAATGCGTTTACAAATGAACGACCTGATAGAGCGACATACAAACAGATTTTTTTGCATTGTTTACTACAATATCAAAATTAGCAATGCCCCTGGCAACACAAATGGCTTTGTACATTGATTATTTATGCATTTTTTTATTTTTTTTTACATGATCTCCACACAGGAGGCCCTGAGGAAAATAATTTCCCTCAAGGCCTATGTCATCTTTGGGGATGCTGTGTGGAGGGTTATTTTAAGGAAAGGAAGGAGAGGAGAGTTCTGGGAAGGAAAAGGGTTTAAGGGGTGGGTAGGAATCTGGGGTTCAGTGTGTCTTGGTCATCCGCCTCCAAGACCTAGACAAACCTCACCCCATGAACCCGGGCACCCCTGCTAAATCACCAAACGTAGTGAACCACTTGGGGTGACCTATGGCAGAGGTGTTGGTTATCCAATTCCCGGGGTGGCGGTACCCATTCCCGCCTCCCAAATTGTAAACCGCTTACTCGTTAATACGGAATATTTTTTATTTAAACAGTTAGATTTAGCTTTATTATTACGAAAAGTGAGTATTTATGTCAGGGGAGACCAAAAAATTTGCATTTAACATTTTAATTTTGTTAAAATTAATTCACTAACGCGGTATTTATTTATCGTTTTTATTTTAACATTTCATAGACAATGCTCCCAATCATAGAAAAAATATTTTTGCGTAAAACAAAGTGAATGCATTATTGACAAGTTTGTACCTGTATTTATAACAGTAGAACATGGAAAGAAATGTATTAGAATAATTACACAAACCCGCTAGAAAACCCCTGCTTTGCCAAACAAACCATTCAAAACCTGGGATGTTTTTTAAAATTATGATGAAATGCGAGTTTATTTTAGAGAATTTATTTTATATGATTGTTACTTCCGACAAATGTCATATTTGATTGTCTATTAGTTAAAAAAGGAACATTCCGTATTATCCGTGCATCAAACTTCAACAACACAAACGTTCCATATTATCCGTGAGGTGGACTAACTGTATATTTACCGTACATTGTTATTACAGACTGAAGATCAATTGTTTCACTAGAAGAAACCAGCACACATATAAGAATTATTATTAAATGATAGTACCTTATTTACTTCCAGAGCAAGGTGATTCGGTAGCCCTAGGATCAGAAGGCGCGGTGGTGCCCTACTCGGCCTCCGCCATGTCGGGTGCCTCCACCACCAGCGCAGCCTTGGTACCCCGCAAGGCCCCCACCATGCCGCGGCCCCGCTGGCACGCCCCCTGGAAACTGTACAGAGTCATATCTGGCCACTTAGGGTGGGTGCGCTGCTGTACAGTTGAGCCGGGGAATGAATGGTTCGCAACTGGTGAGTAGCAAATATTATTCTTCTGTCTCAAAATCTTATAAAATAATAACCTAACCCAAACTGTGAAAGACCACTCGGTATGCCATATTTATTCACATTTAAAATATAGAATTAAAACAATTGTCTGCTAACTTACATTATAGGTAAGAGGTAGGCACCCACAAAGAAAAAAAATTTAGAAGAAAAGTTATCTAAATGGTTTTCACTCTTTGAGGGCATTATTGTTGAAACTTTGTTTACATCATTTTATTTTGATTCGCAATCAACATTTTCGTGGACGATGTCCTTCTTAATTGTTGAATAATAATTGTGAGTGCATATATTTTCAGGTGCTGCGGATCGTCTGATTAAGATTTGGGACATTGCCAGTGGAAAGTTAAAGGTTTCACTCACTGGACACGTCAGCACAGTCAGAGGTATGTATTACAGCTCCCTTTAGCACTCTGACCATTGGCCCATTGTGCTATCTGCAATGTTTACCTAACTCCCCGCCAGGGTGGCCACAGACCTGGAAATCCTGGAAAACCTGGAATTATCAGGGAATTTTACCGAACCTGGAATTATCAGGGAAATGTCAGGGAATTTCAAAAAAATTTTATAATATCAGGGAATTCCAAAAATAAAACTAAATTCGTTATTTTGCGATTTGTGAAACCCCAAAGTTGTGTTTTATTATTTTATCGAAGGAAACAAATACTTTGTGGTGTGACATTATACATTAAATGAAAAAGCACACTTTGTAAAACACCACTTTTTATTCGAATTAATAAAATTAACACCCAACCAGATGAAGCTTGAGCTAAAAGCCCTGATGAAGCTTGAGCTAAGCGAAACCTGGTTGGCTGTTAAATATTAATTTGAATAAAAAGTGGTGTTTTACAAAGTGTGTTTTATTACTTTTACTTGCGACATGTGTACTGTGTAACAAAAGATATTCCGACAAAGACAAACTAGATAGGTAGGTATTTTTTTATTATTATTTTCGTAAATGCCCATGTGATATTTTTTTAGTATATCGTCTAATGTTAATGTTTTTTGTTTATTTGTCTATTTTTGTCTGGTCTTTTCATTTCTTCACAAATTGTCTTCTGGCGAAATATCATAAATTTGTAACAAGTGTATTTTGTTTTTTAATAGATTATTGTGATGCAAAGAAATAATAAATGCTATAGATGACGGAATTCCCTTTATTATTTATCTAACGAACGATATCCCCTTATATCAATTTAAACATATCAGGGAAAAATGTAGAAACCGGCCTGGAAAACCTGGAATTATCAGGGAATTTTGAAATCGGTTTTTTGTGGCCACCCTGCCCTCCCCAGTAACCCCGTCCCTAATAAAGCTCAATGGGTATTTGGCTACTTCTCCTGATTCCACATTTCCTACAGCTTTTGGCGCTTTCCGGACAGCTACATGTGTCTCCTGAAATGGCAGTGTCCTATTACTACTAGCTCCCTCATTGAGTTTCTATCCTGTCCATATTAAATAGTCGTCTGGTTCCTTTGGTGTCTCAACCGTTTATGAGCACTTTAGACCAGCGGTCGTCACACTTTTCTGGTCAAGGGCCACATAGGACAATATGAGATATCACCGCGGGCCGCACACTTATGAATTCGGGGGGGGGGGTGATGTTGTACCTTTTTGTTTAGCAAGCTCAAAAAGCAATTCTTTTGTATTTAAGTACCGGGTTGCTACCTCATCCCCTCTTGTATTCATGATATATATTGTCAATAGTAATAATTATAATAATACACGTAAAAATTAATGTAGATCTGTAGTTTATTTTGCTTTATTAGTACGTGACCACATTTTTTACCTGCCCACGCACTCACTGTGCCATCTCAACGCCCTCTAATTTTCTCTGGGTCCTTCTACTATGTATCCCCCTGAAAGTCTTAAACGCCCACAAGGGGGCGTTATCACCCCCGTTGAGAACATATGACCTCCATTATGCGCGCATTCAAGATCGACTTAGGATGTGTTCAAAAACCAGCTGGGCGTTTTAAAATCAAATGTCAATCAATTAAAAGCAACGTTTTAAAATCATAAGGATATACGTACGCAAAATATTTTAAAAAAGTAGGTTAATATAATTGTACATGAAAAAATTAAAATTTAAAAAGATTATAAATGATTAAAATTTATTCAATTAATTTTTAAAATTTAAAAAAAAATATTAAAAAGAAAACAGCAGATATTTGTGCGGGCCGCACTTTGACGACCACGGCTTTAGACTATATTTTCTATCTATCTCATTGCTATTCCTCTCCAATCACGTTCCACACAGTCCATTCACCTTTTCTTCAGTCTGCACTTTCTGCAGTTTGCACTGTATGCCATCTTGTACTTGTTCAATGTCCACCAAACTAGTATTTGGGACCTGCAAGATGAGGCCTCTTAAAATAACAGTCATCACTTTCAGGATTGGAAGTGTCGACCCGCCACCCCTACCTGTTCAGCTGCGGAGAGGACCGGCAGGTGAAATGCTGGGACTTGGAGTATAACCGCGTGATCCGTCACTACCACGGCCATCTGTCAGCCGTGTACGCGCTGGCGCTGCACCCCACCATTGATGTGCTGCTCACGGCCGGCCGCGACTCCACGGCGCGCGTGTGGGACATGCGCACCAAGGCCAATGTGCACACGCTCACGGGCCACACCAACACCGTGGCCTCTATCGTCTGCCAGGCCACCGATCCACAGGTATGCTAATTTCTTTGTATATGTATTAATCATTACCATTATCCTTTTCAACTATGGCATTGTGTGAGAGGGATGAAGGTCCTCACAACTCACCTCACAAATCCTAAACCAAAAACGCCCAACAGTAGTTCCGCCCGCTAATGAAACCAAACCTGTGTGAGCACTGGTCCAACCCCATGTTATAGATTATGCAGCCCTAACCCCTCAGAGCATATTGTCAGATAGTGAGATTATTTCCACTTTGCAAAAAAAATTCAAATAAATGCAAGATTTCTGAACATATCCGAAAACTAAAAACTTTTTTTTGAAAGGTGATGAAATACACTTTAAAATTTTATTTTTAGAGATAAACATGTAATTTTTTAAATTTAAAAATTTTGAATGCAAACATAATGAATGTAAACTGTTGATTTCCCTAAAATAAAAATAAAAATGTTTTAAAAATAACTCGCCTTATGTTTTTTCTAACTGAAATTACTGATATAGATAAAAATATATATGTAAATATTTTATTAAACAAATTTACATTATTGTCATCTCACTTTTTTCTCGTCTCATGTAAAAATAACTATTAAAAAATTCACAAAGTTTTATACTCTTTTTTAAAATTGCAGTCTTAAACTTTGATTTCATAGGAGTGTACATTTAAATTTTTATGTACTTATATTTACGTACACTATATTTTATGATTATTATATGCCAAAGAGATTCCTGTGATAATAATCACCAATGCACTCTTTTCCTATTAAAATTTTGTCTAGATAAAGTAGGAGACTGCATGAGAATAATATTCTAATGCTCGGCTTTCGTAGTAATAATACAGTCGCCTGTGGTCTCTGCTCATTACCTGATGTCAAAGGGTTAATCTCAATTTGACGCATAATAAAGAAGGTAAATGGATCGGGACTTTTTCATATAATTATAAAAACAAGTAATGTCAAATTTGCCCTTGTTTAAGGTTATAACCGGATCACACGACTCCACAATCCGCCTGTGGGATCTGGCCGCTGGAAAGTCAGTCTGCACCCTCACAAACCACAAGAAGTCAGTGAGAGCGCTCGCCACCCATCCTAACCTCTACACCTTCGCATCAGCTTCTCCCGACAACATCAAGCAGTGGAAGTGCCCCGAGGGACAGTTCATCCAGAACCTATCTGGCCACAACGCCATAGTCAACTGTCTGGCTGTGAACGCCAATGGAGTGCTATGCAGCGGGGGCGACAATGGAAGTCTCTACATGTGGGATTGGACTACCGGATATAATTTCCAGAGGATGCAGGTATTTGCATACATACTTGATTCTAATAATTTTATCATCTAAACTCTAAATCATAGGTTCTCAACGTGGGGGATAACGTCCCTTTGGAGGTGTTTCAGACCTTCAGGGGGGTAGTAGAAGACCAAGAGATTACGCCCCCTCCATCGTGATGATGACCCAATCACAAAATCTTTTGTTTGCAAATTATTCTCCATGCTTTTGTACCTATTTTGAAGTTAGTCAATTTATTATTATTATTGATGTGAAGACAAGACTGTGCTATCTTCCACGCTTCGCCTTGTACGTTTAACAGCAGCCTACCAGGGTTGTTATCAGACATTGGATGGTTCCATAAAGTAGTATTTAACTTTTCAGTTATCTCTATCTGAGCCTTCTTCAATACCACATATGAATCAGTGTTTCTTTACACTGCTTTCCACTTGACAAAGTTACAGACTTTCGTTTCTCCTCACAGTGTTTATTCTCTTTAATATGTGCATAATAAGTAAAATTTTCAAAATTTTGAGTAACCTCCGACACAAAAAAGAGCTGATGACCTTGAAATGTTTGAACAGATTTTCATGAATTATAGCTAAGAACCATCTCGATCACGTCAGCTTTCAAACAAAAAAAAACGCATCATAATCGGTTCATTCGTTTAGGAGCTACAATGCCACAGACAGACACATACAATCACAAATATATAAACCCCTCTTTTCGCGTGGGTGGTTAAAAAATGGATTTGAGATCATCCCATAAATAAAATATTATCTGACAATCACTTGCAGTAATGTTGGTTGTCCTCTCCCTTTATTTTGACTATTTATTTACGTAATGAAATCCCTTCCAGGCCGCAGTTCAACCGGGCTCTATGGACTCGGAAGCTGGCATCTTCTCCATGACCTTCGATCATTCTGGAACCCGCCTCATCACGACTGAAGCTGACAAGACCATTAAAATATACAAAGAGGACGACACTGCTTCTGAAGAAAGTCACCCCATCAACTGGAAACCTGACATTTTGAAGAGAAGAAAATTCTAGATATTATAATATTGATTAAGTTTAAGTGTAATTTTTAAATTGTAGGTATATTTTTAAATTGAACAATTAAAAAAATCAACCCATAAAAACAAAGTTTTTTTTACTATAATACATGGACGGTGAACGGACAACTGAGAATGAAATCAACTTAGAAACTCCTTTGAAAAGTCATTAAAGGTGATGAAAAAATATATAAAAAATTGGTTAAATAGGTTAGAGTTACGGTTTTAAAATTATTTTTTTCATAGCTTTTAATGACTTCAAAGAGGTGTTGAGTTGACTTGATTCTGAGTTGGTATGGAACACACATTGAACCCAAATTGACAGACTTGTCCTGAAATCTGGGTTCAAGTTTTAGTCAAAAATTTCAAATATTTTAAGTTCAAATCTGAAACATTGTTCCAAAAGGGCACTAATCCAGAGCAAATTGTGCTGGATTGTGTCTAAATCCATCAATGAAATGGCCCCATCTTACATTTCTGAACTATGTGTCCCGGAAAACACTGGTCCAAGGCAGTCAATCCTTACATCATCAGCTATAGGCAGACTGATAGAACCTACACACAAGCCGAATAAACTCCCTCCGGAACTAATGATGCATAAAAGCCCAACGGAATTTAGGTCCAAACTAAAAACCTACGCTTTTGGGCTCTCAAACCCTTAAATTAAACATATCTGAGAGTATTATTCTTGTATTTCCTATGTCTTAGTCACACTTTTCTTATTGGATTAACATTATTCAAATCCTTACACATCAATCTGTCTCTTTCTGAGGGACGAATCACATTTAGGAAAATAAATATTCTAATCAAATCCTTGCACTATTGTACCGCCCATCATAAAATTTTGCTTCTGCTTACCAACTATTAATCATAATGGCTTTTCCAAAAAGCATTGAAATAACCAGACCATAAATAATGCAAAGATTTGCAGCACAGTGAAAATTGAGGAGGGTAAATTATAATACATTTGTAAGAGTGTCTAACTAAATAGTATAACAAAATATAAAGTTTTGGAAACAAGCCCGAACTTTTGATCACCCGATTTGGGATTTGTAGTTTTTTACGCAGGCAGCAATTTGCGCACCACTGTAAAAAAGACCAGTAATTCCTGATCAGATTATATTTTCGAGGACATTACGGTTGCACGTACACCATCAGATTAATTTATTGACAAATTACAGAAAGGGGGACGGTTAAGCCGCCTCTCGCGCAGTTTGGTTGGTTCCCCTTTTTCTGATTGGCTGGTCCGCTAATTTGAAAGTCTATGATAATACAAAAAAATCTCATGGTAGGTATTATTGTAAACCATAATACCTGCCCTGTAAAGAAACAATAAATAAATACATCCATTTTATTTTTGGTTTGACTCAGAATTGAACCTGCCTCCCTAGGGACTGCTGCGAACATTTAAAATGTCTTCAAATAAAAAAATAAGAATAATAATTCTTTGATTTGACTGAGGATTGAACCTTCCTCCCCAGGGATTGACTATAATAAATGGCGCTAACACCTGAGCCAATTCCCAATGGGACGGCTGTTGTTCCCAATCCTACTGATCAACCGTTGAGCCGAAATTTTGGCTCAACACTCTTCAAATGCACAAATAAGCTCTACCCGACGCAACTCTCTGACCAACAGGCAAATCGAGCGTTACTGAACAAATCACTTAGCTGATCGAAGACTCAGATTGATCGATCAGAAGTAAGGAACAACGGCCGTAACTGTTGTAAATTTTTAAATAATGAAATGTGAAAATTTCAGTGAATTCATATTAGTCCTCAGGTGTACCTGTGCGTGATTGCTATCAAAAGTTGATAAAAAAAGGAAACAAAATCGAAATTCGAAGAGATGTTGCATTTAAAAATATAAATAAATTTACTATACATTATATTTAAGTTTTGTGATTCTGAGAGATTATCGAGACTGATGTTGAGATCTGTAATGTGATAATGTAGAGCCTTATATCACAGGCAAAGTATCAGAGGTGGCTAGAATACAGAAAATTAGTTCAGTGTCCTATCTTTATAAATAAAATACAAGCATGATTTCATTATGGTTTTTTTTATTAATTTTTACATAAATAGCTAATATTAACCGGAATGTGTGAGATACGATTATTAGAAAAATTAGTACATTTATTAGCATTTTTCTTGTGTTCTAGCTAAACCAAGCATACATTTTAAATTTTTGGAAAATGTCAAAATATAAAAACTAGCAACATGGTTTGTTTGAGACACGGAATAAGATACTGGCTCTCCCAAACATCTCTACGAGACCATACATGTACGGATTCACTTCACATCCTGGAGACAATTAATATTTACAATTCCTTAATGTCATGTGCTCTGCTCTGAGACTGATAAATAAAGTGTTTTCATAGAATACATTGTATAGTACTATCAAAATTTAATTTAAAACGTGGACATCACTGTACCACAAACTAAATATTTTCACTGAGCGAAAGAACTCCGTAATACTTGTATAAAATTATGTCAACAACTTCAGAGTTGATATGTATTCTCTATGCGAAAATTACAAATTAAATAAACAATAAAAGTTTTGCTTTATTCTCCGTCTTAAATAACATAATCTGAAGTGATGCTTCGCCCCAGATTACTTAAATAACATAATCTGAAGTGATGCTTCGCCCCAGATTACTTAAATAACATAATCTGAAGTGATGCTTCGCCCCAGATTACTTTGAAATACGAGCGGGCAATTAAAGTTTTCACAATAAATATAATAAAATAATCATAACATTTGTTAAAATTTTGAGTTTCAATTAAATAATGAACATATAAATCAGTCTTCATCTCAACACTGCCCCCGGGCCACTATCTTGTTTAATACATGTAAAGAAAGTGGGGAATATGCAAACCAATCAAAAAGCATTATTAAGTTAATACAATTATAAGCGATGGCGTGGATGACTCCAGAGGGAATCATATCTCATCGTCCAGGAAGTTCTCCTCCGGGAAGTTCCCGATGGTAACATATGCCGGCTTCACAAAGCCTCCGTATTTGGGCGGACATGTGAAGTAGCGTTTACCATCAATTCTGGAAACAAATAATGATAATTTATGAGGCAGGCTTCACATTGAAATGCCGCTTTCTCTGATTCTCACAGGCGATATATACACTGGACTATACACTTTTGAGGTGTTCCCCTTCCGTCTTATTTATTTATTTACGGACAAATAGTCCATTAACAATACATATAATAATAACACGAATAAGAAAAAGAGATGACAGTGAAGGGAGAGCACATATAAATGAAGAGCAAGACAATATATAATATAAAAAGTACATATAGAAGATAACTACAAGTCAAAGCATGAAGAAGGATTTAAATGGCTTTAAAAATTACACATTGCGTATCGACTGCTGAAAGTCATTTAGGCTTATTCCAAAAAATTCAATGCTTTGACTTGCGTTGACAAGTCTGGACATTCTGGACAAAGCAGAATGGTATCCATAATTAGTAGAATGTTGATTGAGGAACAGCAATTCATTATTTCGGAGTCTATGGGAAGGGATGTTGAACTGGATGAGTTTACAAGCAGGTGTGTTAGTAATACTGTTGATAATTTAGTCTTGAGCCAATGTTCCAAGTATCTTTGCAGATCCATCCAAGGTAGACTTCTGCATATACAAATCAGTGTGCGCTGTAAGGCTGCCCAAAATATTGGTTCACGAAGGAGGAAAAGCATAAAGGTGGCAGCAATTCATAACTAAATTAAATAAAATTAATTACATTTAAAACGCCCTTTGTGCACATGGCAAGAGACGTGCATCTGCGCACTTTCTTTTGCTTGCAGTCTGGCTGAAGCATGTAAATTGAAATGATTGCACTATACCACCTTGTACAAATTATGTAGAAAAAAGTAAAATGTACTTTATAAATTCTTACAGTCCATCATTCTTTCCCCTCGGTTCATCGTACTTGACTCCGATCCAGATGCCTCCCTTCTCCATGGGGCCGTTGTACATGACGGTGGCTCTCCTGCACGGTTGGTTGGGGACCCTCACCTCACAGCGGGACTCTATGGGGATCAGAGACGCCAGCCTGAAATAATGACTATCTTTAGCTCCCGTGAAAACAACAACAATATTTAAAAAGGAGAACTAATTATTTTCATGAAGAGAACTATCATGACAAAAATTGTTTATAATAATTTATGTAATTGACACCCAAATAATACAATAAACATTAACACACCGAACAAACAAACCCAACCTATTCTTTTATCATTTTGTTTTATCCCGTTCTGTTTTAATCAGTTACCTATTAAATTAAATACATTCAACCATTGTACGCAGCTCGAATTTCAGTGATTACAAAAGCCTCAGTAGTTGGCGCGCAACTTGAATTCAAGTCCTACAAATGTGCGCAGGAATATTACTGATTTCTTGAAATTAGAGACTTCTTTCTTATTTATGATTGGTTCAGAGATGTGGCCAGTGAAATGAACCATCCTTATTGGCTAGTTGAAATAAAATTCTTGATACACATAGAAAAAAGGCCTGCATTCATAGGGTCACCAAAAATAATTTCCGAGAATAATTTGTTTTACATAATACATATGAATTTAATAGAAGAATGTGATAATAAGCATTACGTAAATAGGACAGGTTAATATCCTTATATCCAAATAAACAAAAAATCTCTTGAAGAATCAATAATATATTTATAATTTTTTCTCAAATATTTTCTTTGGTGACAAAAAGCAAAAATCTGCATTAAAAATCACTTCTATTTAAAAGATTTAAAACAATAAATAAGACACAACGAGATTTTATATAATAGAAATAAGTTACGTAAAAGCACATGTATTATGTACATACGCAATTGCATAAACTGCACTTGTAATACTCATATAAATTAGCTATTCAAGATAACAGGTTGGTAGACGCAGGCTGTGATTGGTTAGCAACAGTATAAAACTGTTACATCATCAAAACCTTGAACTAAAAGCCTGTGCCTGTACATCTGCAGCAATAAAAGATTACAAAAGTCTTTCAAATGGAATGGGGGTTCGCTTGCAAATGTTTCAATCAAGATGTATTAATTGGTCAAAAGAGATTTAGAATTTCCCCGGTATATCAGAAAAAGCATTCAAATTGAGGATTGCAATGATGATAGTCAATATCCTGTAGGAATATGGATAAAAATACAGAAAGTAGGGACACTCTTAAGAGGAAACCGGGCAGCGCTTTGTCCATACAAACATAAAAGCAAACAGGGGCATAGCTATTGTTAAAAGATGGTTAGACAATAATACACTAACAATGAATATGTCAAAAACCAAATACATTGAGTTTAGTATTAATCCGTCCCTAAATAACCCAGAAAATAATATTCAAATATGTGCTTGCCCCCTGTCAAATGTTAATGTATGTGATTGCTCCTATCTAGAATGTGTTACAAAAAGCAAATACTTGGGTTTTATTTTTGACAGTAATTTAAAGTGGAAAGAACATATTATTATCACTACAGCAAACAAACTTCGAAAATCTATATGCCTTTTTAGACAAACTCGCAACTTTCTTAACTCGAACCAATTTAAAACAATTTACTATGCACTATTTCAATCTCTAATCGAGTATGGTATCATAGCCTGGGGAGGAGCAAACACTGCCGCCATTGATCCGATCTCTAAAGCCCAGAAACTAATTATAAAGATTATTCTTAAACTACCAATCACAAGCAGTTCGGATGAAATCTTTAGGAGAATCGGTGTTTTGGACATTAGGCAACTTTAAGCCAAAAATATACTAATTTATCTATTCAAACATAGAACTGTTTTTGACAATATCCAAACTGTTCGTGTTACGAGAAGCAAAGGGCAAAATCTCTTATCCCTTTCTCCAAAACAACCTTTGGTCAAAGAAACTTCAGGTACTTTGCAACAAAACTTTATAATACACTTCCACTGACCATTAGACAGCACACTAATTACGTAAAATACAAATCAGATACCAAGTTTTGGATCACTAGCAAAGACAGATCATATATTAACAATATTTTTAGAACATCCTAATGCATGCTTTCCCATTGGTACGATGCTAATTATCCTTGTACTTTTACTATAAATGTAAATAACATTGTTGTTGTTATCCTTATTTTTGTTTTAAACTATTTATGCTAAAATGCGCCTGCTCTCAACACAGGAATTCCTAGTGAGACAGGCACAGCACGATGTAACTTAATAAATAAAATAAAAATTATAAACCTATTCCCTAATTTCCTCACTGGATTTTCACACTAGTGCAAATGTTTTTTATTATAATATAGATATCAACCACTAGCAAGTGAGTAAGCTTTTTTGGTAAGTTACTTCTTATAAGAGTTAGGACCCTCAAAAAATCGTTAAAATTGCCTGGTTTGAACGCCATCAAGACTTTCAGTTTAAAAACTAGACGACGTACTTAATTTTAAAAAAGCAAAACCACATAACGGTATTTTCTTCTAATACAGTTTGTAAAAAAATCTTAACAATCGGTCCAGTTTTAGAGAGAAATGGGGAATACAAAACCTCATTTCTGATGATTTTATTTAGGTATTATCAAACTGGGGGGCAGTTGTATCTTTCACTCAGTATTAGGGGGAGTGTGTAGTGACTGTAACAGTTTGGTAAAATACCTATTTTTTAAATTTCTCGGCAACAGGGTTTCCTCTTAATACGCACATTTTATTGTAAAAACATTTTGTATCAGTCAGATACTAATGAGGTGTAAGTATTTCAGTTCTGGATAATGGATAATGTATTTTAATAGTTATATTGTTAAAATTAAAATCGATTGTTCACTTTGCGGCCCATGGTTAAGGTCAGTTTTGTTCTTCTCTTATTTAACCCATAATATTAAACTATGATCTTAAAATAAGTTCTTAGTTAAGGTATAATTAAAAAATAAATATAAAGCTAGCCTAAAAAACTATTTTAATATTTTTATGTCAAAGCATGGTACGAAGAAAAGGGTAACCGACCAACTCGGAATGAAACCAACTCAGAGAGGTCATTGAGTGATGAGTGATGATGAAAAAATATAAAAAAATTGGTTAAAAAGGTTAAGTTAGGTTAGCGTTACCGGCTATTTTTAAATTATTTTTTCATAGCTTTTAATGACCTCTCTGAGGTGTTTCTGAGTTGGTTTCATTCTGAGTTGGCACGGAATCGAAGAAAAGATGTCAAATTATCAGTTTCTTAACAAAGGAACTACCAAAATGCATTATTTTCCATTTCCAGAAACTGAAATACTTATTTTCATTATTATCTTACTGTTGCTAAAATCATTATTATTATTACATAGTATAAAATGAAGTCGCTCAAAATGTATGTGCGCATAGATCTTTTAAACTATGCAATGGATTTTCATGCAGTTTTCACCAATAGATAGATTTATTCAAGAGGAAGGTTTATATGTATAATATATGCTTATTATAGTAGAGAACAGCCGAGAAATACAAATATTCAATTCAGGCAGCGGGCAGCTGGCAAAGCGGGTGGTGTGGATTTTATAAAGGTTGGGTAATGGCGTTGTGTTTCGTTAGCCACAGCAATGTGTTGCCGGGTCTGCTAGTTTAAATATAAATAATTATCCTGAGCTAGCTTCCAGTAACAGACGATACGTTATACGTTTCCCAGGACAGGTCTGCTATAGATCGCTAATCGCTAACTGCAGATCGCTAACGTACAAACAACAGTTGACGTTGAATATGTTAAGAACACCTAGTCATTGTGAACTGTTATGTATTCGTTGGTGATCTGCAGTCGTGCTAGGGAACGATCAGAAGTTACCGAAAGTTGTAGGTACAATCTAATAGGGTCTGTTAGTAAAATATAAGTATTAAGAGGGTCCCTATTTTCCTTATATTTACCGGAATATTTCATGGAAATGAAAAATGTAATGGAAAAGAAGAATAATGCAATAAAATAATGACCTTCTTTCCTCTTGTTCCTCTGCCTCCTGCTGTAGCTTCAATTGTTTCATTTCCTCTTCATTATATTTTCCTAATTTGTTCCTTTGCAAGAAAGCCCTGACGGTGTCGGACTTCTTATTGTATTCCTCTTCAGACAGGGTGTACTTCTCGGTATTGGACGTATCGGTGAACTCGTACAGCATCAAGAATTTGTCTATCACATGGACCCTCATTCCATCGTCCACTGGGTATGAACCCAAGAGGGCTTCATTGTTGGAGAGTTCGCAGACTAACTTGTTCTGGGCGTCGTAGAGTTCTAGTCTCATGGTGGCAGCAGACCCACCTGTTACTAATTCTAATTTCATCTGAAACAAATAAATAAATTATAACAAAAACTGAGATAGAATTTTGAAAATTTTGTTTTGACAGAATAAATTATTTATATTTTTATTCCGTAATGTGGGGAGGTTAGTGCAATCCCACACATCCCATAAAGAGTGTAAGTACATGGTTACATACAGGGATTCAAGTTTCATTCAATTCAATTAATTTATAAAAAAATTGGGTAAAGTTGCCGAATTCCGCAGCACGCTTATCTTTTTGATCTCTGACACCAAATTTTTCGTGATAACTTATTTAATTTATGTAAATTGTACCATCTTATCAGATAATATATACTTAGAAAAATAGTATATAATCCACCATAAATAGTTTCGAAAGATGATTTTTTAAAAGTATCCACTGATATGCTGGCAAACAAGAGGTTAAGGATATGTTGGTACGAGTATGATTTCTGTGACCCCGCGATTTGACGATGTATTCAGGTAGAACAGCCCAAAATAAGACGAAAAAGAAGAATTAAATTTTTTGATATCTCGCTTAGTTTTCGAGATATCGTTACTTAAAGTTTTTAATTTTATATAGAAAAATACCATAGATTGCGCTCAATGCTACGTCTCCAATACAAACTTTAATCGCGGTGTCACGGAAATCGTACTCTCCCCGTTATGTTGGCACACGAGAGGTTAAATGCCGACCTGAACTTGATACGGTCCATTCTCGCGCAGATATAGAAGATACGACTGGTCAGTGGTTGAGTGGGCATAGCTCTTGGGTCCCACCCGGGCGTCGCGTGTTCGATTCCTCGGCTGGCTAAGTCCTCCATCACAACACAAGCAACATTTTCGGCTTTCTGTGGTGGTAGTACTAGATTTTCAAACATTGTTGGGTTATTTGTAACCCGGGAATGTTTGTCTTTAAAAAAAAAAAAAATCTGCGATATGATCGTAAGCGAAAGAGGAAGATGCGTAAAACATAAGTGCGACAAAGAAAGGCGTGGGTGGAGAGATGAGACCGCCTTTCTCCCCTCCAGCGCACACCACATTTCGTTTTTCGGACCTTAAATTTCTGTATCAATGTCAGGTCGGCAATAAAATTTGGCATTACTATGCCAAAAATTGAGTTTGAAATATTTGGAAAATATTCCACTACCAATAGCACTTTTATTAGGCACAGATTTTGGAAATGACACTACGTTTTAACTCAATTACTACAAGAAACAACTATTTACTTTTGGATAAATAGAAAAAAAAATGCATTTAAAATTACTTTTTTTTTTCAAAGTTCAAAATTTCCATATAAAACGATTTCTTCGCTACCATTTTTTTTTTATGGATCGACATTTGCGTGAGTTTTGTTTCAATCTAAATACGCGTGCATTACTTAGTTTAACCAAAATTTGTGCATGTAAAAGCTATTTCTTGTAGTAATTGTTAAAATGAAATGTAATTTCCATAATCTGTGCCTAAAAATGCAGCGGAAGGGAATAATTAATAATGTTATACATGCAGTTTAAAAATATTGAAATAAATAAGTAACATTTTTATTTAGTACACACTTATAAATGGTGTGGCGGAGTACCTACATGCACGCCATGTGACAAGACTGTGCGATTAGTCAAACTAAACATATAAATATAAGTGTAAATTATAAAACTAAAAACATATTAAACTTATCACAATCTAATAAAATTTTAATGAAATCTGAATCAGATTAGGTTTTACAATAATATAATCGACGACAATTTTAAACTCATTAGTCACGATAAAATTATAGGAAATTGAGGGTTTAAAACCTAAATAATCGGTAATTATCGGTTCGGATTGGCCACGCTTATTACGAATAATTTTTAGAAAAAAACTTTAGATTCGCCTTAAGTACTATAAAAGGAAACTTTTTGGCTTTGGGGCGGCGGAAAATAATGCATTTTAATTTTCAATTGCATAAAACCAAAATTCACTTCGCGAATCGACACAGCGAAAATTCGCGGCCGTAGCTGTCACTGTTATGGACTGTAGCTGACTTCGTGGGATACCTGCATGAAATACCGCGAATCACAAACCATGTTGCACAAACCTAGCGTAGCCGCTAAACCACTTGAAAACTGGGATGTTTTTCTTGCGTTGACGCGAGTAGGCGCTACGAAGGGGGCACTTTCTTTTGTATCACAAACCATGTTACACAAACAAGCCCGCTAGAGAAATTTCATAATTACGCGCTTTATCCCACGAAGTCAGCTACAGTCCATAACAGTGACAGGAGTGACAGCTACGGCTGCGGATTTTCGCTGCGTCGTCGGTTCGCGAAGTGAATTTTGGTTTTATGCAATTGAAAATTAAAATGCATTATTTTCCGCCGCCCCAAAGCCAAAAAGTTTCCTTTTATAGTAATTAAGGCGAATCTAAAGTTTTTTTCTAAAAATTATTCGTAATAAGCGTGGCCAATCCGAACCGATATTTACCAAATAATCTACTACGGCAAGAGATATTTCTAGATGCAATCAAAAATAATATTTATATAAAAAGTAAATCATATGTATTTTTTAACCTTAAAATCCAAAATCGTCAGTCCTTTCTGAAACCTTCTCTCGGCGCATATAGCATCAGGCTTACTAGAATTGGAAATATTAACGTTAACGAAATCAGCGGTTTTTACTGTGATTTCACTCATCTTGAAATTCTCTAACAATTAGAACGATATTAGAACAAAACAGAACACAATCACGCGAAAATTCAGGCAATGTGATGAATTTTCGTCTTTGCGGAAACGTCAAATTGCTATTGCCAACATTCGAAACGTAAAAGAACCTACGCAGTAAAATAATTCAGAAAAGTACTTAACTGGATTTTATACAAATAAACATTTTATTGGCCTCCCTCTTGCTCATTATTTCCTTGATAAACCAGCATTTCTAGTTTTCTTTTAAATGTATATTTTACTTCCTTGGGGCCGATTTCACAAACATCCATTCGTAACGCAATATGGTATCAAGCGTACCGAAAGAAAACCGGCCCATTATAAAAATGAGTTGATTGATAATTTCATAAAGTTTGCGAGTCTTGTCGGGGTTAGTATATTTATGCCAATTTATGCTTGTCATCACTGTCATGGGATTGGTTTATTTATGAATGTCATGATCATGATACATTATGCATTACTAGAAATGAAGATGGCGGTGATTTGATCATGCAAATTTAGAGAAATACGTACCTATATCTCCGCGTTTGTGTGTACGATTTCCGCCAAAAGTTGATAGAATGGTGGGTGGTTTGGTATATTTATGATAGAATGTATCACCGTTTCTGTATTATAAAAATTCCGTGTGTGATTTGGTTTATTTATGATAGAATGCATTGTCATCGACGAGTCTATCTGCCGCGTTTCAGCTCGATGGGATGTCAGGAATAAGGTTTATTTTCACTCCCAAGATTCCACTTCATTCACACATTCAATCAGGAAAAAAAAGTGAAATTCAAATAAGTATATAGGTATGTTTTTAAAACCCGTACACGAGTGGTTTATAATTTTCCAGAAGCATTCTCAGAAACAGAATACATTATAAACTAGAAATATAAAATGAGGCTTTCTCACTATTAAAACTTACCTCTTTCATAGCAGAGTGCAATTTTTCTCATAGATCTATAGTGATTCAGATTAGGGAACGTACCCATACTACATGACCAACTTTTTGCAATGTTTAACCCCCCCCCCCCCCCCCCCCCCCCCCGTGACCAAAAACCTAAGCCCGCCGTCGCTCATTTGTACCAAGTGTGACATTTTGAAGACCCCCCTAAACGTGTCACGTAGTATGGGTACGTTCCCTTACCTATTATCATTTCTGAAAATTGTATTTGTGTTGACCCTTCTTTTTTATTCCAACATCTCCACGCCAAAATTGCGTTTTTTTTAGTTTTAGTTTTTTTTTATAGATAAACAAAATTGATATTAGTTCATCCGTAAAAATAATTGAAAATATTGAAGACGCGAAGGATTCTAGAATATTCTTTCAATTGTGATTCAAATTATAGTAAACTAGCAGACCCGGTCACACTTTGCTGTGGCTAACGAAACACAACGCCATTAGCCAACCTTTATAAAATCCTCACCACCAACTGCCTGCTTTGAATATTTGAATTTCTTGACTTTTCTCTACTATAATAAGCATGTATTATACATATAAACCTTCCTCTTGAATCACTCTATCTATTGGTGAAAACCGCATGAAAATCCGTTGCGTAGTAAGATCTATGCGCACATACATTTTGAGCGACTTCATTTAATACTATGTAATGATAAATCCCTCCTATTTTAAAATTGTCCACAAAAATAAGTATCACACCATGTCGAGTGTCACTCGACATTGGAACTGGTGGAACAAAAACTTTGTCGAGTGACACTCGACATTGGAGAGGAAGGGGGATTGGTTTATTTATGGTGGAAAGGGTTCATTGTTTTCAGTATCTCACAAGCACTGCTCACAGATGTCAAATGTGTCATTTTTCAGGGGTACATGTTATTCGAATTTGTACAGACGCTTAGAGAATTTGGCCATATAATTAATTATTACTACACTTGACTCCCTCCCTAGCTTCCTACCCAGAAGTCGCAGGTTTGAATCCCGGCTGCGACAATCAAATTTGTATGGTTTATTGGTATGTTAGCACCATGTTCCAGAGTGGTAGATACTCGCAGATTGTATGTGGTAGATACTCGCAGATGCTGGTGACACACCACCATTCAGAAACACATGTCGTGCTTAGCCTGGTACTTCCCAACCTTACTATTCCCCACTTCCTTCAGCCTCTCAACATACCCCAAATTGGGTCTGGGCAGTAAGTTGCGAGTACTCACTCGTAACACATTTCCTGTTGTGTTCTCACACTTCAGAGCTCTCCGATACTGGTTGGAGAGGAATAAACTTTAAAGAATAATAGTTCTTTTAAACAATCTGAGCTTATTTGTAATTCACGTATTTACAAGGTGGTGGCTGTGAAGCCGACCAAACTAAGAGATGGCTAGAATTGATCTAGTCGCCGCTGCCGCTCGCGGACCCAGTCGTCACGGCCCTCTGGCAATCCTGCAGGGAAACCAATCCCCGCTGACATCATACGAACTTGACGGAAAGCTTTTAGACACCTGACATCTATCTAGCGGAGAAACAGGAAGCTTTTACATGCACTACATTTCCAACTTTTTATACCAGTCCTACTTTAATCGCGGGAGGCATTGCGATCCAATATTTTTATATGAATATTATGGTGACCGGAAATGTGATATAAAGGGGGTATTTCACCATGATCAGTGATCAGCAACCCATGAGCCACATGCGGCCCGCAAGCCTTTTAGTACTCCCTACTTGGCTAAATAAAATTACAAAAAAAATATGCAGTAAAGAATATTCAACGGTTTCTGTTTTTTCGCAAAAGGGTTTAGCAGAAAACTCCGGTTTTTCTTCAAAGTTTTGAATCAGCCGCTCAAAATAATAAGATTTTTCTTACACATCCTTATAAAGTTGTTTTGATGGATTAAGTCCTACATTAGTAATCGCAATCAGGTAATTAATATTAATGATTAAGGTGTCCTCGCAAAGTTTATAGAGGTAATATCTGGTGTCCCGCAAGGTTCCCAACTAGGTCCGCTCTTGTTCAACATTTATATAAATGACATTGGATCATGCTTTCAAAATTCCGAATATGTGCTTTACACTGACAACATGAAAATATTCAAAATTGTGCATTCTCTCTTCGACTGTGAAGAGTTACAAAGTGACCTAGGTAGGCTGTGCAAGCGCAAAGTTAACTGTTCAGATATCAATGTTTCCAAATGTCACACAGGATAATATTAGGTCCTTACATATGAAATTGGCGTTTTGCCGTACTGGCAACTTTGATCTCAAATATCTTCTCTTTGGTTAGGAATTCCAAATTCAAATTTATACAGCTATTTACTCATGTACCTATTAGAGTTTCGAAAATTATAATTCATTCGTTTTTTCCTTAATTGTTTTTTTTCTTTGTGTCACTTAGTTTACAAAATGGAAAACTTGAAATATCGCTTATTTACAAGTACGAGTTCCACCGTGGCACCTGTGCCGCAGAAACGGCTCGAAGGATTAATGATGTGTATGGCGGCGGTGCCGCAAAAGAAAACACAGTGCGTTTTTGGTGCCAACGTTTTCGTTCTGGAAATTTCGACCTGCAGAACAAGCCCCATGGACGGCCGGAGACCAAAGTTGATAATGAAGAATTGAAGGCTATTGTGGAAGCGGATCCATCGCAAACCACGTCCGAGTTAGCTGCAGGCTGCGGTGTTAGTGATAAAACTGTTTTAATCCACTTGAAGCAAATTGGGAAGGTGAAAAAGCTTGAAAGGTGGGTACCTCACGAATTGAGTGAAGCAAATCAACAAACGCGCGTTAGAATGCTAGACCACACACTGCACAACAGACGGCTACCAAATTAGAGGAGCTTCAATTGGAATGTCTAAGACATCCACCGTACTCTCCGGACCTTGCTGCAACAGATTACCATTTTTTTCGAAATTTGGATAACTTCTTGCAAGGGAAATCAACTCCGATGGGACAGTCCAAACCGCCTTGAAAGATTTTATTGATTCCCGTCCGAATGGTTTTTTTAGTAAAGGGATCGATGAACTACCTATAAGATGGCAAAAGTGCATAGATAGCAATGGTACATACTTTGATTAAATAAATATATTATATTTAAAAAAATCGACTTTATGTTCCTCCCATACAAAACGCCAATTTCATATGTAAGGACCTAATATATATTTTCGAATGATTCATTTATGCATAAAGTCCGAGTTTACTATTCGGTACTTGAACATATTAGTGACTATGAACTTTCGACCGGTCAGTGGCTGAGTTAGCATCGCGTTTAGGTCCTACCCGGGCCGATTCCTCGGCTGGCTAAGTCCTCCATCACAACACAAGCAAATATTTTCCGCTTTCTGTGGTGGCAGTACAAGATTTTCAAATATTGTCAGGTTATTCTTAACCCGGGAATATTTGTCTTTCTTTTTTAAGAAAAAAAATGAATAGTGGCTACATATCGGATAAGTTAGCAGAGTTTTCTATCTATGGTCAGTATTTATTAACCTTTTATAATTATTTTGCATGCAGAGTTTTAGTTTTTGTGGAGCTCATCCCCCGTAAGTCATAGCAAATAAAAGAAGTTTGTCAGGCACAGGCCCTAAAATCAGTGAGTTTGGGACCTTGCAGCACTTGGTAAATTAACCCACTCCTTCACAAGTCCATAAGGAATCTACAAAAACCAGGTGGGTGCAGTAAGTGTGATACCGAGAGTGCTCCGTTTTATATTTTTCTATCGGTGCCCGTACACGGGTTGTTGCGGCACGGGAGCAGTGTGGCATACTACCATTACCGCATTTTGGCGGTATGTGGGCGATGTTGATTTTGTACTGACCCGTAAGGGAGCAGGGAGCCAGCACCCGTAAGGCTTAAATAGGTACCGATTAATGATGAACAAGAGGGTTTCGGAACAATGTTTTGTTTGGAAAAGTTGACTTTCCGAATTATCAAAAATGACCGTGGTCAAAGGTTTGCCCTTTATAGGCATGATATAAAGCGCCCTTGAGGTGATTTTTCACAAAAACGGCGCTATACAAATTATCCAATTATTATTATTATTATAATTGATTGGTGAAATGGATACCTTTATTCAAATTACAATAACACTATCCGCAAAACTCATCCTCGTTTGCAATCTGTGAATATTTGACAATAGGTAAATTGGTCCTTCTGTACAAAAGGATGTGCATCACTGCTTTAGAAACAATATACCTACAGTAGAATTCGGATATAACAACTTCGCTTATAACGGCTTACCGTTTTTAGCGACGACAATGTAAACTCAAGTTAGGTTTCATAGTTCGGTACTAGGAAAACACATCCATTTAAAACGACAAAGTTTTAAGCGACCTATTTTAATGATAATTCGTTTGGTTAGAACGACGTGCAGTGTTTAGTTTACACCAATACTACGCACGCACCAATACCTCACCTACTCCCCGTGCGCTAACACCTATCCTTATTAGCACGCATAAATCACAGTCAGTGTTTATCATCTGTTGTGACTAGGTTAAAAGCTCGACACAATGAGTTCCGTGAAGCGAAAGTGTTTTTCAATTGAAGAAAAAAGTGCTATATTACACCGTTTAGAAGGCGGTGAATCAAATGTAACCCTTGCGAAGGAGTTCGGCATGTCTCGTGTAAAAACAAGCTTAAATTATCCGGTTGTTTTGTGCGTTGTCCGGTTAGTAGGACAAAGTATCGCCGGCTCCTTCAAGGTTGTTATATCCAGAATCTACTGTAGTTGTTTTGATTTAGCAGGTCAAAAGCACAGAAAAAAATCAATTAATCAAATTTGGCAAAGTCAAAATAATATATTTGTGGATGCTGAAAAAGAATGTGGAACTAAGAACATAAAGTGATTGATCCATCTGTGGAGATAATACAAAAAACACCGTACATTTCAAAACAATGATTTATTACACATTTTACTAGACAAGAAATTTGAACAAGTTAATAAAACAATTAAATCTACATAGTTAAAAGAAATTAAATTCAAAAACCACGCTTGAAGTGGTTCGTCGATCTTGTATCAAAAGTATTTAATTTCATTATTTTATGAAAAACAAAAATCTACTTGAAATCATTTACAAAGAGGGTGGCCGCAAATGAGAATCAAGAAGTGTGCAAACTTCAACTGGAAGGAAACAACTAAAATACACAATAAAGAACTTACCTATTATAATTGATCTAATCTAAAAAATGATACAAACAAATAATTAAACCTTATACATCTAAAACACTTGAAGCAAAAATCATGATTAAAAAAGGTTATTTATTTAATTTCAAACAACCCTTTTTGTTTATTTTATGTTAGACATAAACTTTTCAAAGAATTAAAATATCACAAAAATATTTTAAATTCCAATGATACACATGGATAAAAGAAATCAGGAGACAGTAAGTTTTTAAAAAGCAACATTTTTTTGGTAAGAATAAAATTTTAGTTCACGATTCTGCAATCCTTTCCATGCTCAAAGGTGCTTTGACAAATATAAAAAAGATTTTTTAAAACAACGTTTTAATTCTTTGAAAAGTGACACCTTCTATTAAAACAATGTTTTAAAGCAAAACATTTTATCTGACAGAATGAAAATTAGTAACCAATTTTTCCTTATATTTAAGCCAAGAAGTTAGCATATTATTTTATACTATTCCTAAGGTAGTTTTTTTTTGTTAAATTTTAAATTTAAATATTCATTTTATTCAAATCATTGAAAAAATTTAGTACTCAAAATTAATTACATTTATAAAAAAATATACACTATCTCAAAGCATTGACCTAATTTCACCTATACCCCCAAAGCAAAAAACCTAGAGTAATTTAAATTTGATTTTAATTTGGCCCAGGAAATAAAATCAAAGTTTACAAGAATTTTTAAATAAATAATTTCTAAAATATCTGAACCAAGGAATAAGAACATAAAAAATCTTATTTTAATTTGAAGGCCTATAAATTTAATTAATGATAATTTATAGCAAAAGTGTCTTAATTTTAAATATAATATTAACTTTTACATTTACATGAGTAAATAATGTATTATTTGTGAACCTTTTAAAAGTAATGTGCTGTCAGGTTAATGTTAGTCTCTAGGTTTTGACTTTTCTAAATATTTGATAATCAACCATATAAATAATTTATTTGATTTTGTATAAACCATTATAATCTGATTCATTTAATTATTAATTATTTAGATTTACATAATTTATAATGAGGATAATATTGGAGCAATATAAAGGCATCTAACTGGATAGAAAAGACTCAATATTATTAATATTTATTGCAGTTTTAACCTTAACCAAATCAAAAATGAAAAATAAAACAAAACTTAAAATAAGATTTACATTTAAGGTTTTAAACAAATGACCGCCGCCAACGAGCGCAGAAAGGTAAAATCCAAAGTAAAGTAACAGATTGCAGCGCAGTCCATTATGAAACATACTTTGAAGTATTTAATAATTTTAGTATGATTTGTATGTAGAATTGGTGGAAAGAGTTGAGTACACTATTTTGAATAATCGAATGGGTGGACTATTGATGGATTATGTTGCATGACGCATACATACCTGATGTAAAAACTTGTTTAGAAGAAAGAGTTGAATGCGATTCCTTTCTCCAGCACGAAATGGGTTATTGTGGAGGGTTTTCGGCTTCATCTAACCAGCAAAGTTGTTCCAGGTTTGGTCAGATTCTGTATAAGCAGTCAATCCAGGTTTGGTGGACATGTAACCAGTGAGAGACGGGTTATTCCGGATGAGGGCGGCATCTACCTAACCAGCTTGAAGTTTGCACACGTCTGACGGAAACAGAATGAATAAAGAGGGCAACATTATTATGCGAATACAAAAATGGTGACAGTACCTTGCCCGGGTCACTCAACTTGAGCGCCCGGGCGGGTTCCTCGGGAGACGCGCCGTAGAAGTGGTTGAACACAGGACTCCAATTCACCTACCTTGCGTATCCAATACTCTACACCTTGTTATTATACGGTTGTTATTATATTATATGCCTAAGTGCAAATCCATCAATTCATAATGCAAGTTCACTGTGCTCATTGACAAATCTCTAATTGCCAATAAAATATTGAGGTTTGACAAATAGTTAAAATAGTAATATTGACGGTAAGCTGAATGCTAGACAACTATTAAAATGTATTTTAATTACTAGGATTTCTGCTAGGAAATTGCATTAAAAATGACAAGGAAATTGCAATTTAGCCTACTTTGGAAAAAAGTATTTCTGATTGAAAAAGAGAAGTGATTAAAGAAAAGAAGCTATTTTTCAACAGTTTGTATATGTAATAAAATTACCAACAAGGCACTGAATTTATTGACTATATAAATATATATCATATCATGTATAAAAAATTTTACAAAAAATATCTTTGGTATTAAGTATGAGATTAAATCGTTTTTGTCCAAAAAAATTACAATCTCACAGAGACAGCAAATGATTTGCGCATTTCATAAATAATTATTATAGTGTAGTCTTTGAATTTGTTTATCCTGTGTTCACCACAATCACAGCCGTGCAGTCACTCTCGGGAGCTAATAGGTATCGCAATACATAAAAGTGTAACTCTATTTATTCATTTGTTAACGTGTGTCGCTAGCAGAAGCGTAGGCTGGCAAGGGGGGGAGGGGGTCAAGGGGCTTCCTCCGTGTTCTCTGTGCCCGGGGGAGGCTCGTCTCTGCACGGGGTGCCTCGACCCTCTTCGGGGCGGTCTGGGTCTAAGGAGGAAACCTCCGGCTTGGGCCTGCTCACTTCCTCCATAGGGGATGGTTCATCTCGCACGACAGGGGTTGGCGAGGCTTCCCTGACTGTGGGAGGTGGTGATGCTTCTCTGACTGCAGGAGGTGGGGATGCTTCTCTGACTACGGGAGGTGGGGATGCTTCCCTGACTGCGGGAGGTGGGGATGCTTCTTTCACAACACGAGGTGGGGTGGCTTCTTTCTCCCAGCGAGGTGGGGTCGCTTCTCTTTCCATGGGAGCTGGGGAGGGTTCTTTCTCCCGGCGAGGTGGAGATGCATCCTTCTCAAAAGGAGGTGGTAAATCTTGTCTAGCTACCGGTGACGCCGCTCTTACAACGGGAGGTGGCGAAACCTCTCTTTCTATCGAAACTGGTGAGGCTTCTCTCAAAACAAGAGGTGGAGAATTTTCTCTCTCCACGGGAGGTGGAGTGGCTTCTTTCACTTGTGGAGGTGGTGAGTCTTCTCTCTTGGCGGGCGGAGGTGAAACTTCCCTCTCTACGGGAGATGGAGAAGCTACCCTCACTTTTTTAGGTGGCGGGGAATCCGCCATCATGTCTAGTGGGTAGGCCTCTGCGACTTTTTCTACTAAAGCAGTTACTGGTTCACTGTCTTCTTGCTTGGATTCCATTCCTTGGCTTGCCTGTGAGTCACCATTTTCAACAGATTGTATGTCACTACTATCTTCCAGCCATACCGGTTTCTCTGCTGGTACTGGTGTGTCATTGCTATCTTCCAGCCAGACTGGTTTCTCCGCTGGTGCTGGTGTGTCATTGCTATCTTCCAACAAAATTGATTTCTCTGATGATTCCGTGAATATATCTATTCCAGATTCATTGAGTTTTTCCTCCTTTTCAATAGCAGGTTCCTTCTCCTTTTCAATAACAGGTTCCTTCTCCTTTATAATTGTAGGTTCCTTGACCTCTTCAATAATTTCCACAACATTGGTGGTTTCCTTTTCTGCCCATCGGGAGCCTCTAGGTGCTCGCTCTTCTCTGTCTCCGCGGGATCTCCTACTATCCCTACCCTCATTCCTTCCTTCTCCCCTACCTTCGGCACCTCTTCCTTCTCCCCTACCTTCGGCACCTCTTCCTTCTCCCCTATTTTCAGCACCTCTTCCTTCTCCCCTACCTTCGGCACCTCTTCCTTCTCCCCTACCTTCAGCACCTCTTCCTTCTCCCCTACCTTCGGCAGCACTTCCTTCTCCTCTACCTTCAGTTCCTCTTCCTTCTCTACCTTCTCTCCTTCCTTCTGCACCCCTACCCTCTGATCCTCGTCCCTCTGAACGCCTTCCTTCTGCTCCCCTTCCTTCTGCTCCCCTTCCTTCTGCTCCCCTCCCTTCTGCTCCCCTCCCTTCTGCTCCCCTCCCTTCTCCACCCCTCCCTTCTCCACTCCTTGCTTCCCTTATCCCTCGGGGCGGACCTCTTGGACCTCCCCTTTCGAAGAAAGCATCAGGAGGCCCATCGAACGGAGGCCTGTCAAAGTGCGGCGGGCCATCAAATGGCGGGCCATCAAACCCGGACCTGTCGAATGGCGGGCGACCCGGACCATCAAAGTGTGGTCTGTCGAAGGGTCTATCAAATGGTCGATCAAACTCTCGGTCGAATGGAGGTCTCTTGAATCCTCGTGGCCCTGGGCCTTCGAACGGAGGGCCTTCAAATGGAGGCCCATCAAATGGTGGACCATCGAAGGGCGGACGGTTGAACTGAGGCCCGTTGCCTCCACCAAAGCGTGGACCAAATGGTGGAGCTGGACCGTCCATCCACATACCTGAAAAAGTAGTTTAAAACATTGTATCTAACAAAACAAATACTTAGGCACACAAGAAAGACTGGTTTATTATACACTTATTTTAAAATGATTACCAAAGTCAATGCAAAATGAAAACAGAAAATTTCTCAACACAAAACAAGAAAAGGATGATGCATTATTTTAGCAAGATTTTAAAATAATGTGTACATACCATCCATCATGGGGCCCCTAGATCCACAGGGTCCCATGAATCTCATTTGCATTTCTGAAAACGGAACAAATTCCAGTAAGGCAAAAATCAAAATTTCAGTCATGAGTTATTTTGGCAATTACAACTCGCTTTTATGGAATTAAAACTGAAAAAGGGACTAAGAAAAAGACAGGGAAGATTGAGAAAAAAAAATTGAGAAACTTATTGAATACAAATTTTGTACAATTTATTTTACATCTGGCAATGACAACAAACAAAAACAAAATACAAACAACTAATTAAACTGTCATACAAACCATTTCAGATAGAATTCTGAAAATCTTCATACAAAATATTGAAATTTTGAAAAAAAAAATCATATTCTCAACAACGTCGTATTTTTCAATCTTAGCACTCTAGCTCACTGAAAACTCACGGACCGCCACTGATACAGACATGCCAAGAGAGTTCCGTCGTAACCTCTCTTTCTTAAACCAAGCATGTTGTGTCAGAAAGAAAGGTTGCAATGGGGCTCTCAGTGGCGGGACCATACTGAACACACTAAAGGGTAAAGTTTATAAGGGGAACTCACCTTCGCGACCAATTCTGAAGGGTGCCATGGGCGGCAGCAGTGGGGACCTAGCCGTGGGAGACATGGGGCGGAGCGAGGGGGGTGGCGGAGCCTCGCCTAGCAAACCATCTTGTTGAGGACCTTAGGTAAAAAATTAGAATATAACGTCAGTAATCTTCTTGATAGCTAAGTCAAGGCGGATGATATAATATTTGTGGACCACAGAAAAATGCATGTTGGTTTCATTGATGTATTTATTTAACCTATTTTTTGACGGAGACGAGCGGATACGCGCGGTACGTGCGCATGCGAGTGGAAAAAATTTCGAAAAAAATATTTTTGAATGCGATTTTGACCCTTCTGTGTACAGAATTTGTATGAAGGACAAGGTCAAAATCGCTTGCACCAACATCATTGATGAAATAGCCACAAGTTTCATTCATCTGGCGACACCAGAATATTTTTAAATGATTTATCTGTGGAATCGAAATGTCAAATTTGCGCGATTCAAACTGACAAAGTCCGATGCGTGATACTTGGACAAAAACATCGTACCTATCAATTTAGCAAATAAACGCAAGTAATGTTGTTTTGATACATAGTTTATTGCTCTAGGAATGTGTTTCGGTATATAAAATATACGATAGCTCAAAATTAATCCACAAAACATTCAATTCAAAATTCAAAGTGGTGCTTTGATTAAACGAGACTCTAAGCGAAAAAAATTGTATCCACTTATTTGGGGATCAAATCTTCAAAGCTCTATTCTATCACTTTGGTTATTTTTTACAATAGCTCCACACAGGAGGCCCCGAGAAAAATATTATCCTTCAGAGCCTATGTCATCTTTGGGGATGCTGTGTGGAGGGTCTTTTAAAGGAAATGAAGGAGAGGAAGTTCTGTGAAGGTTAAGATATGAGGGGTGGGTAGGGACACGATACCGAATAGAAAGTATCGATACTGTACTCAAAAGTAGTATCGGAAAAAAGTATCGTAAAAGTATTGAAACAAAAGTATCGATACTTCAAAGTATCGAGTACATTTCATAGGGCCTGTTAGCTCTGACCGGGCTAACTATGTATCAATTGAATCAAATTGACTTTTTTTCCAACGTCGATCCATGCCTTCTCCACTAAATATTTTCTTACATATTCTGGTAAAGCATTTTTTCCACTTCCAGAACAAATCTAATATTACATTCATGTTCAGACACCATTTCTGTCAAACGAATAGTAGTAGATACAAATGCTGCAACGCGTAGCGCGCTACTAGCACCGTCAGTAGCGTGCAACTTACAGCAAACCTAGAGCCGGCGTATAGTGTCGTGCATGAACACCAGCAAAATTGTATGGCGGGTACTAAGTTCGAGTCGCTTATAAGTAGCGCCATGTACGAAGGCACTTAGAGGACAGACCCTTGCATTTGTTTTTTTTTTTATCAGTTATCATAACTTTTCTGTTTTGAGTGTTCAAGTTTAATATGATTGTCTTACCATCCTTATGGTTTCTGGGATGTTTGCTGGGAGGAGAGTCTGGTCGGTGTGGCCTCTGACCGGGGCCATTGGCCATCTCCCAAAGGCGGTCCTGAAGGCTGCGTTCTGATGCTGCCGCCGCCACTGCGCCACCGGGGCCTTCTGAGCGCTCGCCGCTTACGGCCCTATACATAAAAATATATTAATTCATTGTTTAAAATGTAAAAACATTTAAAGTGCGCAAATTGGAGAGAAAAGACAAATATCAAAATCCTCTCAATGTAACCACCCATTCTCTGCTTCATTGGTGTACAAACCCTTTGGGGGCTTATTAAATAAAAAGCTATCATGAACTGTACTGTCATCCGGGTAACAATGGACACGACAAGAGGTAATTGATGAGCGACAAAAACAAAGTCAGAGTCAGAAGTGATCCCTGCCACCAGCATTTATTGAATGCGAGGAACAGGTGAAACCATCACTCTGAATCAACCTCTCACTCAAAAAGTCAACGAACCACGTACACAAAGATGGGGAAGTCAGTTTGTTGACAAGTCCTCGGTGTAAAGGCCTTAGAAATGTCCAGTGCGACCGTTTGGGTTGAAAAAAATGAAGAAAAGAAATCAATGAATTATGAAAGGATTATATAAAAATAAATTATTTTTTACCTGCCGTCTCCCCTCCCGGACCACCTGTTACCCCTGTCTCTACCTCTGTCCCTATCGGCTCCTCTCTCCCTGTCTCCCCTGTCACCTCTGTCGGCTCCTCTCTCTCTGTTGTTGCCGTCTCGGTTGTTTTCGTTGTTCCTGTCTCCGCCTCTATCGGCACGGTCGGGACGATCAGGACGGTCAGGACGATCAGGACGGTCAGGACGATCAGGACGATCGGGACGGTCGGGACGATCAGTTCGTTCACCACGGTCTCTCTCTCGGTCTCGATCGTGCCTACTGAAGAATTAAAACAAATTATTTTTTAGCTTTAAAACTTTTTTCATGCATAATATGAATTACCATATATTTGCCTCTTATTTGCCGGAGACGCGCGGGCGCGCGCGTATTGTGTGCATGCGCGAGAAAATAATTTGAAAAAAATTTGAACAAAACATGTTTGTCTGCGATTTTTACCCTTCTATGTACAGAATTTGTATGAAGAACAAGGTCAGAATCGCTTGCGCCAACATTACCCCATGTGATGGGTAAAAATTTCATTCACCTTGCAACCCCAGAATATTTTTAATGATTTTATCTGTGGTATGAAAATATCAAATTTGCCGCGAATTTTATCTGTCAAGGTTGATGCTTGTTCCTCGACTAAAACATTGTAAAACCAATGTTGCTTTGGTACATAGTTTATTGTTCTAGGAATGTGTTTCGGTCAATAAAATATACGATAGCTCAAAATTAATCCACAAAACATTCAATTCAAAATCGTGTTTTGTTACGAAATTTCTGTATTTTTCTTGGAATTTGCCGGCCTTTGACAGGTTAATGTTTTTTTACTGCGTTAACTACTGTATATACAAAAACTGGAATCGCTTGCAGCTTTTTTTGACATTGTTCGTTTGTCATTACTCTGCCCTCCAAACTGGAAACCATATTCATAAACACAAATCAAATCCCCGATATGGATAAGAATAATGAGTAAAGTTAAAAAACAAAATTTTAAAATTCTTACTTGTCTCGCCGTCCACTATCTCTGTCCCTTTCCCTCCTATCCCTGTCCCCTCTTCTGCCGCCATCTCTGTCTCTTTTCCCGTCTCTATCCTTCCCATCCTGATTGTTCTGGTCCATGAGGTGCCCCAGGGCAGGTGGGGGCTGAGACGTGACAGGAGGGGGGATCTTGGTGTTGGGGGGGGGAATGGAACTGTTGAGCGGCGGCATGTTGGTGGGGGCAGGGGGGATGGAAATCGGTGGGGGTTTCCCCAGCATGGAAGGCGGGGGGACATTGAAGGAAGGAGGCGGCAGCGATACCATGTTCTTGTATTTTTCAACCAGCTGAAGGTCCTCACGTGACAACGGAGTGCCCGTCTTTGCGCGCGTATTTGGCGGTGTGGGAATATCTTCGGTGTTTTCTATCTCCATGGGGTCATCTTTACGCATTTCAACGATGGATATTGGTGGCTGATAAGATAAAAAAATTTACCAAAATTAATACATATACATGTATTCAAAAAGCCTTTATTGTACAAGGGATAATGCTAGTCTTACTCATGCGCTATACTCTCATCTGGTATTGGGGCGTGACCTGTATAGATTATGTTATAATTTTTCTCTTCACCCTTAGCAAGGGGGGGGAGGTGGCTGATATAGATTTGTATACATAGACTTATAGTAGGTATAGATTTGTATGTAAAATTGTGATTGAAGCAGGGATTGTGTACCTATAACAAGTTCCCATTCGTGAATGGTCTAAGCCAGTGAACAGCAAAGTCAAATGAACCAAATATCTGCAGTACAAGAATTTAGATTTCTTTTGAGAGCCAAATTTCCTATTGAAAAAGTATTATTGTGATTCATTTTTGGGGTATTATGCCGTGTTGCGCTACCTCCTCCTTTAGCCAACGTTTCGGACAGCGTTACAGTGTCCATCTTCAGGGCTGATATATACTCGGATTTACATTTAATCACACATCTGCCCTGATGAGGGACATTAACTCTGTCCGAAATGAAGGAGGCAGCGCAACACGACATAATACCCCAAAAATAAAACACAATTATATGCTTCTTTCAGAAGAAGCAATTACTTTGTGGTTAGACATTATATTTTAAAAATAAAACAACACTTTGTATTTAACCACGAATTTATTATTTATTTATCTACCGGTTTCACTTAGACCAAGCTTCCTCAGGATAAAATAATAACTAAATATTAAGACAGAGTTATCAGTTATATATAAGTTGAGTGACAGAGGGAGAAAGAATATGACAAAAGAACATAGTTAGATAGAGACAAAATATTTGAAGGCGGTACAATAGATAATCAATTAGAGGGAAGGAGACAACAATATACATCTAAACACAAGTATCCAACAGTTAACGGGATTCAATTAACTAATAAATTTTTTGATGTATTAGGACAATATTTAGAGTAATGCTAATTTATTAATAATTAAGGACCTCAGAATAACAATATAATACATATATACACATCATGAGCTGGAATGGATTTTAGGGAACAAGTTAAATATAGGGCTATAGGGTGTATTTTTTTGATTTGATAAATTTATTTGATTATTAAGGAGGAATTCTGACATATTAGTATTTAATGATTTTCTTATTTCTAAGGCTTCTAAGTTATCTAATTTGATACCAATACTGTTTTTATGTAACATGCGAGTTCCTGAAATTTTTATTAAAACTGTGGTCTGCTGAGATTAAGTGATTTGCAAACTCAGAGAAACCTTTTCCATTCAAACAGCGTAAATGTTCTTTTACCCTAATATTGACATTTCATGCTGTTTTTCCAATATAGAAAGCAGGACAATCATTACAGGTAAGTTTATAGATACCCGAATGAGATAAACTATCATCTTTATCTTTAGTATTGATTAAAAATTTTCCGAGGTTATTGTTTGTATAAAAGGCCGGTTTAATGTCTGAAGGAAGGTTCCTAACGCTTAGGTTAGAAAAATTATTTATATATAAAATCCTACGCCAATTGTATTTTTGAGTATCGTTATTGATGGTCGGGGTGCTTTTATAAAGGAATTTATTAGTAGCTATTTGTTTTTGTTTTTTATTAAGTATTTTAGTAATTAAGTCCGGGTCGTAGCCATTATTAGCCGCTATTAGCTTAATAAGAGATAATTCTTTTGAAAAATTAATGCTAGACAGTGGCACAGAAACTAATCTATGTACCATTGAATGAAAGGCTGAGTGTTTATGACTGATAGGATGATTAGAAGTATTGTGGATGGTTATATCTGTATAGGTTGGTTTGCGGTAAATATTGAACTCAAGTCTATTATTTGACAAAGAGAGTGTAAGATCCAGAAAATTTAATGAGGCATTAATACCTATTTCCAAGGTGAACTGTATTTGGGTGTGAAATAAATTTATAAGTTGTAGGAAGGCATTTAATTGTCGATCCGTTCCTGACCAAATGCAAAACACATCGTCAACGTATCTTTTCCATACCAGCACGTTTTTGAGGAGAGGGGATTTGCAAGAAAAAATTCTATTTTCAAGGTTATCCATAAATATGTCGGCTACCAATGGTGACGTCCCCCATCGGCAAGCCCATATTTTGTTGATAGATGATGTTATTGAATTTAAAATAATTTTGGTTTAAGCAAACATTAAACAGACGAGAGAGTAACTCATTTAATTAACTCATTTATTAAGTCTAATGAGCTTCTAATAGTGTGTTTAAGGGAAAACACTTTTGAATTATTAAACACATTAGTGATAAAGGATGCTAATTTAAAATTTGGTGACTCACAACATGCAACGACTGGTCTAATGGGGGTATCAGGTTTATGGATTTTAAGAAATCCATATAACTTGGGGATTTTAGGATTCTTTGTCAAAAATTTTACTTTATTATATGAGTCATCAATAAAAATTGGGGATTTACATGAATTTAGGACATTTTTTACACTATCTAAATATTTATTTGTCGGGTCTTGAGACAAGATCTTAAAATTATCAATACTAACGAAATCATTCATAATTAATTAATTAATTATTAATAAATTAGCATTACTCTAAATATTGTCCTAATACATCAAAAATTTTATTAGTTAGTTGAATCCCGTTAACTGTTGGATACTTGGGTTTAGATGTATATTGTTGTCTCCTTCCCTCTAATTGATTATCTATTGTACCGCCTTCAAATATTTTGTCTCTATCTAACTATGTTCTTTTGTCATATTCTTTCTCCCTCTGTCGCTCAACTTATATATAACTGATAACTCTTGTCTTAATATTTAGTTATTATTTTATCCTGAGGAAGCTTGGTCTAAGTGAAACCGGTAGATATATAAATAATAAATAAGTGGTTAAATACAAAGTGTTGTTTTATTTTTATAACAATTATATGCATCATAATTTATAATAATCTTAATTCTTGAAAAATTAAATATTTATTATAAAAAATATAATTTCTAATCTTGATTTACGAAATATTACAGTAGAACACCGTTAATTCGAACCCCGATAATTCGAAAAAATGTGTAATTCGAAATATTTTTCATGCCAAATTTTTTTTTTTTCGAAATTCTTTTTTGCAAACAAAATATATTATTTGGTAAATCTGAATCTGACACCATTGCCGTGGTGTTAAAACGCCATAAAATGTCAATTTACGCCGTTAACATTGTCCTAATTCATATTATTATCTTTTAAATCTGAATTAGTTGTCATTGAAATTTAATGTATGTATGAATATTCTTCGAATATATTAATGTAAAGAGCCAGCAACGGTGGAAATTGGCTTAAATAAATTATCGGTATTTTTAGAATTTACTTAGAATATTTGAATTAGAATGGCCGGCTGTGATGGAAATCAGCCGCAAAATTTCGATTTATGCGGAAATAATCTTAAATATTGAATTTATTTCCAAAAGTATCTGAATTTAGAAGGCCGGCCGCAATGGAATTCGTTCGCGAAATTTCGATTTATGCGAAATATATCATATTTTTACGAATTTACTTCGAACATCTAAATTTGAAGAACTGGCCATGAAAATTTGATTTACGCGAAAATCATACGGTATTTTTACGAATTTATTTCTAATAGGTACATATCTCAATTTAGAGGGCCGGCCGCTTTGGGATTCGGCCGCGAAATTTCTATTTACGCGATATATGTCGTACTTTTACGAATGTAATTCAAATATTCTAATTTGAAGAGCCGGCCGCGCGCAGTAATAAGTCGTGAAAATTTGATTTACGCGGAAATTATCGTGTTGTTATGAATTTACTTCGAATATAGGGCCGACCGCGGTGGTAAACGCCTGCGAAAATTCGATTTACACGAGAATAAGTCATATTATTACGAATTTATTCCGAAGAACCTACCCGAATTTGAATTTGTGGCCGAGAAACTCAATTTTCAAGGTTTTTTTTCATATAATTTTGAATTACTTTGGAATTTGTTAATTTGAAATTCTATTTTTGATGTTCTGCAGATTTCGAATTAACGGGGTTCTACTGAATTAATAATTAGTAAAATAAAATGTATTTTAAACACGTCATTCATCGAAGGGCTGCACTCAAGTAGCCAAAGGACCACATGTGGCTTGCGAGACAACTGGTCAAGGCTTTGTAAATGATGTTGCACCAACAAAAGCTACTCTATTACTACTGTCTGTGTAGGTTTTGTAGATGATTTTGCATAACAAAACCTATTTTTGTAAAAATGCGCCCCGCTGTAGGTTTATTTTTTAAATAAATCTACAGATTTATTTTGGGATTTATTAAATTTTGACACTTATCCACTGGTACGATTATGGTAAAAAAAATGGAGCACTTTTATTTTTCTGCGATTGATAGTGGTTCAAAATTGAACCACATTTTCCTACCATTCGTAAAACATTTACTGTAATTATTTAAAACATTTCCATGGCCAGCCATTTATTTTAAAAATAAGCTATTGAAATGCTTTATCATTATGACTTTATCATTATGAAATCTGAACTTCGTTTGAATGATGTTCGACTATGTTTGAATGATGTTTAAAATAAAATTTTGATCAGCTGTTTACAGTCCTTTTCCATAGATATGCACCTTTCATTATCAAGTATACCAAAAATATACAGAAATCGAAAATATTCTATGTTGACTCGAATAAATATCCTCCCGGCAGTTTCAAAGTAACAAACACGCAGGATTTGCGCGGTTATAAACTTTACGATTTTTTAATATTTTTGTTATAAATCCTTAAAATATGAGATCAACGGTAAAATACAGGTTAATTCATTGGCTATATAGATAGCACTATAATAAGTTTAATGTCTCCATGTTAAAATTCGAAGGTATGATTTTTTTAATGTTGGCGAAAAATTAAAAAAAAATGATCTTCTGGGAAATCTCCAGCAACCGAGGGAAGTTTACTTATTTTGCGTGGTCGCTCCATTGGTTATAATAGAAAAATTACGATCTGATTTGGAGTGCAAAGCACTTGAACTAGTAATATAATATATAAGGAGGTAAGTCTTGTACCTGGTGCATGAGCGGGGGCCCAAGGCGGGGCGGAGGTGGCGCCAGGAGCAGTTGCGCCGCCATATGCTGCTGCTGTTGCTGCTGGTGGTGGGCCAGCACGGCTTGCAGGTGCAGCGCCTGCTGGAGACCTGCTGGGGGGTAATATTGTGAGGTTAGTCATATGAGATTTAGATTACATGCTACTTCCGCTGAGAGCTCTCTTTTTGATACATCGTTCATGAGAAAAGGTTTATGGTAATCTTTTTTTTTTCAAATTTTTTCATGTTTGAAGTTTAAAACACTGCAATTTTTAAACATGAAAGTAGTGATGCGACGGCGGAAGCAGAAACAGAAACAGATGTCAAAAGTAAATCTTACCGGAAGCGGAAGTGTTAGTACTGTGAAGAAAAATCACAATTTTATTTGTTTAATTATATTTGTATTTTGTACCTTTAGTACTCGAAATTAAACAGAGGTAAATTATATTTAATAAAAAGTAATTTGGCTGCTTTTACACCTTTGAGTCTGTTTCGGTGTTCTTCATATATTAAACCCTGTCCAGTCGTCCACGCGCCCCCCACTCCCGCGCTGTATTCTTCGTTTAGAGTTCTGTTATAAAGTTTGCGGAACCAGAAACGGAAGTGAAAAAACTTGCGGAACTTCTGCAGAAGCGGAAGCGGAAGCAGAGTTCTGTTGCAACACTACATGAAAGTATATTTTAGACACAAAAATCTAAATGGTGATTTTATCTAGTTTCTATAAAGGTATTTGTTTTTACGACTTCTTCAAAAATAAGAAATATTCAAGACATTTAACACAACACGTTGGAAAAATTCATTCAGAAATTATTAATAAAACAAGCATATACAATAGATAAACAAACCCCTCTGGCTGTGTAAGCAATGTATATATCTTTCCATGAACAATTTTTTGATTTTTTAACTTTTTCCACGCGATCGTAACAACAGTTGATACGGCAAAAGCCATGCCTCACATGCGCCCGTATCAGCCCTTGTTACGCTAACTTCGACTGCCGATATCACAGAACTCCTATGTCACAGTTTTTTTTCCCGCTCGCTAGGACATTCGTGTAACCATCACGATGCTGACATCTTCAGGCATATTTCGAAACTAAAATTGTATTTCGTAAAAAACATCTATAATCAAGTGAATGTGTCCTCGTGCCTTTGAGTGCCATAGTTCACAATTTAGTCAACAGATGGCGCTAGTAGTAATTCGCAGTTTGCGCATGCGATTCCGATTGACCATATTGGACAAGCGTCGAAAACATTTATTGTCGAGATCGCGCGTATTCTAAACGTTTGTTTGTGTTGTGAAACTGTGATTTTGACTTTACATAAAAATTTTATTAATTTAAGTGTCATCAGAAGTTTTAGAACTTGATTATACGAATTAATAATAATAAGTGATTGAGGTACCACTTGTGTCTATCAACGCAGTGTCCTGAGTACAAGCATGCGGATAAATGGCGCCGCCTTTAAGATAACATGGGTATGTTTTTGTATGGAATTTAATGTTTTTGTTTTTATAAACATCTAGGAGTGTTTACAGACGACGATTTGGTTTCAAATTGTAGATAATAATCTCATCTGTTTATATAGTATGATAAATCATGCCATAATATGAGGGTAATTTGACATAAAATTGGATGGATAGGTATTTGAAAACATGTACCGCGTATGGGTAGTGAAAAAACGGAGTAGTTCAAGGCGGGGAAAAGGTTAATTAGTAATGTTTTCATATCCACGGTCATTTATCAATTGAATAAAATTTTCAAGAGGTTTTTTAGTAGGGCTGTTGGTGTGTAGGTAGGAACAAAGGCGGGGCACCACTGTGTTTAGAGGCGATTTGCAGTAATATGGATGAACGATGTTGGCGACTACATAACGATGGTGGTGTAGTAATTGTGTGTAAGGATAAGATAACTCGACCCGTCAGTGTGCAAAGCTAGGCACTCGAATCTAGGCACGCGATAGCCTACTGAATTGAACTAGTAAAATTAACAGCTGATTATAATAGTTGTCGGATAATTGAGCAGCGTTAATACATTGCTGAGAGAGTGAATTTAAAATTTTGTGATCAGAGCCAAATTTTTTGCCATAATAGAAGTAAGGCAAGCGGACCCCAGTGGTCCAGTGGAAAACCCAAAGGGCACCGAAATCCGCAAGGCTTTTAAACAACTACTCCATGAATGGTTTGTTTCATCATTTCACAAAAAAACTTACTCCAAATTTAATGGCGACTAGAGATTTTAAGGGTTGGTCATTATTGAAGAATCTGCTTGCCCAATGCAAGACGCCCAGTTTCTTGGAAGCCAGATTACTATTTCTGTACATTGTCTTTGGTCTACAGGAAATGTATGTATTTACAGACATTAAAAAATGCAATTTTTAACATGTAAACAGATATTTCATTTTTAGAAAACAATTTAAAATGGCTACACAGCATAAAATATTATCTGGAATATACCGTGAGAGGAATATTAATGACATCTTTTGGCATTAGAATTTTAATCAAGCTAGCGACTAATAGCTGATTTCGAGAAATTCAAAATAAATTAATTTTAATTCATAAAAGTCACCAAAAATTAAATATAAATTCATTTTAATTCACAAAATTACCTAAATTTTAATAATTAATAATTTATAATCAATAATAATAATCCCACACAAGAAGTTTTTCCAGTTCCCTTGGAAAATCTTATAAGAAAATTTCACTGTAATACAAATGCTAATGACTCACCTGTCTGGGCAGCGGGTTTAAATCCCAGCAGAGGTAAAGGCAGGGGTAGAGCCGGGTGGGCGGCAAAGCTGAGGGGCCCAAGAGACGGAGGCAAGCCAATGGAGGCTGCGTCTACTCCCATACTAGAAATTGTCAAAACATTAAAATAACCACAATTTCCTATTTTTTTTTCCTATCCAAAACATTAAAATAACCACAATTTCCCATTTACCACACAGGTACCACCTATTAATTTTTTATTGAAATTAAAAGCAATAATGTGAATTTGTAATATACTTATGCTCAGTGGCAGCTTGTGACTGTTGGGTGTGCTAGAGTGCTAAAATTTAAAAAAATGGCATTTTTGATATTCTTGTAAATGAAAAAAATTCTTTAAAAAAAAGATTTTTAGGAAATCCGAGAGGCGCACGGCGAAACTGAAATTTCCTAAAATTTTTCATACAAAAAGCAGATTTTCAAAAAAAAAAAAAAAAAATTTTCAGCAACAATGACATCAATAATGCCATTTTTAATAATATTAGCACTCTACACCCAAAAATCACGAGCTGCCACTGCTTATGCTGTAAAACTTCATTAGAAATCCACTGAACCTATGAAAACTAATTTCTGCATAGTAACAAACTCCCATTAACTAAGACATTTACTATCAACCAGAACTCAAGAAATTAAAGAAGGCTGCCGAAATTGCATATATTTAGACATAAAATTCGAGTTCCCCTGTACCAATTTTGAACCAAATCGGTTGAGAGCTCTAAAATTTTAACATGGCCACCGAAAGTTGGCATTTTGATTTTAAATTCGAGTTCATCTCCCAACCTCCTCTATACTAATTTTGAACCAAATCGGTTGAGAATTTCAAGATGGTCGCTGAAATTTGGCACTTTGACTTGAGGTTCAAAATCATCCACCACCTACCTAACTTTCCCTAAATCCATCTGTGATCCAAATCAGTAAAACTCTAGTTTCAAGATGGCCACCCAAAGTTTGAATTTTGAATTTAGATCTGAGTTCATCTCCCTGCAAATCTCATCTGTACGAATTTTAAACCATATCAGTTTAGAACTCAACATGGCCGCCCAATCTTGGCATTTTAACTTTGGATTTGAGTTCATCTCCCACCTAACCTTTCCTACACTAATTTTTAACTAATTCGTTTTTAATTAATTAATTTTTTAATATTCTAGAATTTGAAGATGGCCGCTGAAATTTGACATTTTGATTTTAGATTCAAGTTGATCTCCCTGATAAGATACAAAGGTTTTCCCACAAATAAGCTTTTTTCTGTTTCCTTATAAAACCTTAAGATAATTTCACTGCTTATGACTTTCAGTCATTTTCACGAACATTTAGAGAAAGTACCTATAGTAAAATTAGAAAAATAACATGTCTTTTTTTCTTTTAAAAATGTCAAAGAAGCTTGAGATAAAAAAAGTTTTACTTTTCTCCCCTCCCCATCCCTCAAAAGTCTCAGTTTTTTTTTAAAGATGTGTGACAATAATATAATTTACTATTGTACATTCTGCGCAGATTCCAGGGAAACTAAATTCTTTTAAATACCGACTCACAATAAAATCCCTTCAGGCCCTTTCTTAACCCGCCTCACATACCCAATTTGGTGACAATAATATAGCTCCTCTGGCTACAACAGTAGAGCCAGAAAATATCTTGTGAGACATTGAATAAGAAAACATTTTCATGTTTGTAGCCATCAAGTCGGGTCCAAAGCTCGTCATTTGTCTTGATAAAATCGTTGACAGACCCACAACAAGTCAATGATTTTATCAAGTTTGTCAATGTTTCGAGTTTAGTTGTGCTTCCCGTGTTCGACGGAAAACATTTCCTAAACACTCCATCCCGGGTGAAGCGGGAAGGCAGGCGGGAGTGGGGGATTCATTTTTTGACAGCCGCCTTTTGTGGTTATGTGCAATGAGCGGGCATAATCACGAGTTTAAAATATTATTATACCTAAATATAATATAACAATATTTATAATTATTCTGTTTTTGACGTAAATATTTACGCGCTCTAAATTCTAGTAACTTTAGGTCGTGCCATAATCGATATTAGTCAGAAATCTTTCCTGATAATTCAAGTTGGCATGGTCAACACAATTTGACAAGTAGTACATAACATAATAATAAAGTAAATAATAACAATGTATGGCTGTTTACGAAATTTACGTTTTTGTATAAAATCATTTTAAGGGCACTGTACAAAGACATGTTACGCATCCACGTTCCCGCGCGGAGAATATTCCAGGCGTTTCTCGATACCGAATAATTATATTAATATTTGTTATTATAATTTTATTATGAAATATATTTATTATAATATTATACGTAAGTGTAATAATATTTTAAGCTCGCTCATTACACATAACACGTAACCTCAAAAAGCCGTTCGGTTTGTTCCGTTTGTTCTTCCATAAATATGACCACACCGAGCGGCTCCTGTCAAAAAATGAATCCCCCCCCCCGCCGGCCCCCGCCTGCCTTCCCGCTCCACCCGGGATGTAGTGTTTAGGAAATGTTTTCCGTCGAACATGGGAAGCACAACTAAACTCGAAACATTGACAAACTTGATAAAATCATTGACTTGTTGTGGGACTGTCAATGATTTTATCAAGACAAATGACAAGCTTTGGACCCGACTTCAGAGAGAGCAAAAGAAGTTTTTTTTTAAATATTGTAGCATCTGTGAATAATGAAACCCACTTAAAAAGTTCCCACATTAAGAAGTTTTCATTCTAGAAAAGTTTTGTTTTTCAGTCCCTTGAAGACTGAAGTTGAAAATGATCCAATTTATCCTAAATAAGAAGTTTTTTCTGGTCCCCTTGGAAAAACTTAAAAATAGGATATATCGTAATGTAGAGGCAATTACGGAGAAAGCCCAACATTCTTGGAATCTAGTTCAGTTTGTCTAGTTATCATTATGAGCAGGGCTGCCTCAAGTGAAGGGAACTTAAGCAAACAAAACTTTTGAATTATTACTAGTGGACACCTCGTAGCGTGTTCTGCATCATGCAATGAGCCCATATTATGATACATCTAACACCAACAGATAAATGACAAAGTATCCCAAAATAGATAACGACAACAGATAATAAATAACAATTAGGCCCCTAATTGATGAAAAGCATGAGAAAAACGAATGAATGAATAAAAAATACGGATTTACAGGAGGAATGAATGATGATTGACAAGTACATAATCATATAAAAAAAAACTGTGACATTTTTCATAACAAAAACATATTAATTGATGAAATGATAATGAACTGTAAACTTGACTTTGGCAGGCATAAATATGTAAATGACGGACAATAGCTTGGCAGGCTTAATAAGCTTTATTAGTAAAATTTCATAGGTACCAGGTTTTTTCTACAGGAGAATCAAGCATCGACCTTTAAAAAAGAGCATATACTTTTATATCTCCTGAAAACATGAAAAAAACACCTACCCATTTCAAAGGTAGAAGAAAAAATTACATCTTACAATGGTAACACTGAATATATTCAGTAAAATTCTATGGTTTAGTTTTGTTTGGGAAAACTTCATTTTTTCACATTCTGTAAATAAATTATTTTATGAAAGTTCTGAAAATGTTAAAGTTTCCCTGCTCTAAAATATTCAATGGATTTTGCATATTATGAACACAACATGCAATATGACAAAGATTGCAACAAATGACCAGTGTTCATTGCTGTGCACACAAACTGCGCACCGAAGGGGCATGAACCTATGGAAATTTGTTGCAACCTTTGTTGCATTGCGTGTTGTGTTGCTAATATCTGTAAGTGAATTTAAGATTCATTGCATCTTTGTGTTAGTGAAAATTCGGCCCAGAAAATATGCCCTTCAAAGACATTTGGTGTCTCCGGGATGGTGCTCATTTCTGTCACTAATAGTAAAGAACTAAACATATAAGACCAAAAGAGCAACTATATAATTCTTCCATTGGAGCACTGACATTCAAATCAAGCCAGAATATTTTAAACATTCTTGCATCTGTCCCTGATTTATTTTCCCCCCAGTCATGTTATGTACCTATACATTAAATTATTTTTGAAAAGCTTTATTTGTCTTGTGTCATGTTTAATCTCTCCTGCCAATGATTAAGAACGAGTTCAATTAGTAAGAAGAAGTAAAATACAGTAGGTTTTTATTCCGACTGTTGCTGTTTTTAGACCAGACAAGTTTTAGTTTATGTTGTGTCTTTTCATGTGTTAAAAAAATCAACATACTATATACAAATGTTCACAAGATACTGCATACAAGGTCCATTGTTAGGAAGTCCATTGTTCAAGCAGAAAACCGGTGAATATACATCAAATAGAGAAACCAAAATTTTTTTTTTTTTTTACTTGTGACTTGAAAGGTGATGTAGATTTACCAAGTTACCACTTGTCCTATGAGTTTCCGGACACCGTTGAATTGAAAAGTACTCACTGCACACACATATTAAGAAAAAATAATATATGTTAGTTTTGTAATTTCTGTTTGAAAATGCATCAATATAATACAAGTCAGGGAGGTTCTTACTTTTGGGGTGGCGGTAAGGGAGACACCATCATCCCTGCAGGATTGCCTGCTGACACCAGCATTGCGGGGGGAATTGCAGGTAGTTCAGTCTTTGGCACACTTTCTAACACACCGCCGGGCTAAAAAAAAAAACATTTCACATTATTAAAATTTCAATATAATGGTCAACACACAATTATTTGCCGATACAATAACTGTGGTCTTAGTATGTACAGTAAAATCACAAGATTACACATGAGAAATTTTGTTTCTTCGGTCCTTTTGCACCTAAAAGTTATACTACGTAATATATTTATAAATTCAATTAAAAATCATTACATACAATGGATGACCAAGAATTGAAAACTGTCCTAAGTTTGAAAATCAGGAAAAATTTATAAAAATTTACATATTATTATTACTGGATGATTTTTATAGCACCAATTTCATGAGAAAATCACCTCAAGGGTGCTTTAAACTACATATCCCCACTATTTTTCGACATAGCCCCGTTATGATCGATGCACTTGGTGAGCCGTGGCCCTAAGTTCTTGACTCCCTTGTCGTAGAACTCCGCCGCCAAATATGCTAACACCTCTCCCTCTGCGTCATAGTCGGTCTCCAAAGGGTTTCCGGCTATATGTTGCTTCAGGTGAAGAAAAAGATGCAATTTATGTCATCAATGACGTTGCTTGCTTTTAATAATTCCGGGTTTAGATTTCAACCCAAGAAACTTCACCTTAGTTGGAAAAACTGAAAAAAAGAGATCCGCTCTGCAGCATTTTGGGAACCAAACGAGCATGCAATTTGCATACGCCATTTTTCCCTCAATCATTTGTGTGGTGGTAGACTTATTGACCGTCTGGGATCAAATTGTGATCTTACGAACTTCAACAGGGTGGACTCCCTCTTAGTTGAGAAAGTGAATAACCGAGCGCACCTCGCACACGGTGAGATTCGACAGCGGAGCGTCGATCTCAAACGGATGCAAATATTGCACTGAAGCAGCTACCAAACCGGATCACCGCTCATTTTTTAGAGGAAAGTCTGAGCTACTCTAGTGTCACCATATTTTGAGAAATAATGTCCACGTCGCCGACAGTCTTTAATTTTTGGACAACCCTTATAGTAATTTAACTCGTTGTGGGCCGTTCGGACACCGGTGTCCGCGAGGTGGCGCGGCATTTTGAAATGCAATTTTGACCCTTATGTATACAGAAAGTGTATGAAGAACAATGTCAGAAACGCTTGCTCTATTATCGTACTTTACCATAGAGAAACCCGCAATGAGACAAGTCACTTCGAATAATTTATATTAAATTTTCCGTAGTCCGGGATGTAAAAAGATTCTGCGCATGCGCGAAAAAAAAATATCTCCTTTCTACTATTTTGACCCTTCTATGTACAAAATCGGTAAAGGAAGTGTCAGAATCACTGCCGCCAACATTCCCTATGGTATGGGTAAAGATTTCATTCATTTAGTAGCCACACAATATTTAAAAATAATTTTTGTCTGTGGGCATCTCCAACTGTCATTTTGGCGGCCGCGTCACATTGCCGATGCGTGACATGCGTGTACCTCGAATAAAACATCATAAAACCTATCAATTTACGTAATTACGCAAGTAATGTTATTTTGGTAAATAGTTTATTGTTCTAGGAATGTGTTTCAGTCAATAAAATATAGGATAGGTTAAATTTAATCCACAAAACATTCAATTGAAGATCGTGAAATTTCCGTGTTTTTCTGGAAAAAGCCGGGACCTCAACAGGTTAAAATAACATTATTTTCTGTAAGAAAAAAAAAACAATATAATATTTCAACAGGAAAGACAGCACAAATTTCAAATTTGTATTTTCTTATATTGTATTCATGATATTATCCTATGTATGTATTAATTTGTGATCAGAGCCAATTTTTTTGCCATAATAGAAGTAAGCCAAGCCAACCCCAGTGGTCCAGTGGAAAACCCAAAGGGCACCGAAATCTGCAAGGCTTTTAAACAACTACTCCATGAATGGTTTGTTTCATCACGTCACAAAATCCAATACAGTGAAAGTTACTTAAGGAGTTCCTGAAAAAGTTATTTTTTTCGGTTCCTTGGAAAACATTGATCGTTCAGTTGATTAATCAGACATCTCCGAATACTAAGTTTTGAGATAATGAGGAAAGCAATTTTTAAATGCTAACCATAAATTAAATATTATTTGATTTACATGCATATTTAAGATATTAACCCGTCTGCTTGTTTAGGAATAAATACATCCCAAAACACGTAATCGCGTTATACTTTCATAAGACGAAAAACGTCCCGAACGACCTTACATTTTAAAAGCTAAATATCTATCTTCCTCTCATGCAAACATATGTATTTTTCTTTTAAGGGAACGTACCCATACTACGTGACACGTTTAGGGGGGGGGGGGGGTCTTCAAAATGTCACGCTCCATACAAATGAGCGGCGGGTTGCTTAGGATTTTGGTCACCGGGGGGGGGGGGGGGTAAAAATTGCAAAAAGTTGGTCACGTAGTATGGGTACGTTCCCTAACCAGAAAGAGAATGAAATAATGCTTCTTATTGTCTTTGAAATATGAAAGCTATCTTGCATTGATATTTTACAATCTCGATCCAAAGTGACGGTTTCAGAATTTACGTGCGAAACCGAGACTTCCGGATTATGAGGTGCGAATATATTGAACCAAGCAGACGGGTTAAATATGTTATAAAACAGCACTGGGAAGAATAACGGTCCGGTACATCTAACATTTTGAAAACTCATACCAGTAAACCAAAAAAACATCAATTTTTGTTTAATTAACTACAAATTTTCCTGCTTTATTATTGGGATAATGGTGTTTATGAGTAATCTGACTATTGTACCAGATAGAGGGTAAACTTGTACATATAGCTGCATTTTCAACTCTTTCAATTTCGATTTTTCGGAGATGTCTGACTAATTAACTTGACGATCGACATCTTGAGAGTTTCACTGTAAGCGGTTGTCGCATATGTGGCCCAAAAAATCTTACTAAAGCATTAAGGTGAGTCAAAATGGGCCTTGTGACGATTCTGTTGAAAAGGTCCGCATTGTAAGAGTTAATGAGAACTAGAGAGATATTATAAATAGGCCAGTTACCTTCCTCTGTAGCCAGGAGGGAAGGGTCTCCTCGTCCAACATGCCGCCCTCCTCCAGTACGTCCAGCACAGCCAGTCCTTCACCGCCCTCGGGCAGCCGAGTCCAGGGCACGTAGCAGGCGCCTACCTCCGCCTCCCAGAGGTCCTTCCACTCTCGGCCCTTCACCCCTTTGCCGGGCGCCCAGGCCACCTGGTGATAAAACAACAACACTAAATTGTTAATGAATTCCTACATTGTGCGAGTTCTTCTTGCGCGTACGGCCTATTGATATATTCTAATAATACAACTGTATTCTTTTCAATTGTAATAAACAGTACACCATGATTCAGGAGTATTCCAATTGATTTGTTTCAACCTCACCTCCATCATTGTTGCAAGGCTTTAACTCTTGGTGTGCCAATAAAAAATTTTCACCAAGCACCATCTGATTCTATTTTCGTCATAACTTAGGGACCGTTTAAGTATTACATAACGCACTTGGGGGGGGGTGGTCTTGTGAAACGTTACTGTGCGTTACAAGGGGGGGTTCGAACAACGCGTTACGTAACATGTTTTTCTTTATTTAGATAAAAAAAAACGAGGGAATTAAAATCTTCCAAGTTGGCAGCCCTTTTCGTTCTCGAAATCTCTTGTTTTATTTATACTGGAAATGCGATTAAAACAAGAAAAAGGTATTTAAGCGACTTTTCAGTACTTTGCGCAACTTAATTGTGACTTTCAGGTAAAAATTGTCACTTGAGCGTTACGTAACGTTTAGGAGGGAGGGGGGGGAGAGTACGGACAAACGTTATGGCGCATTACATGGGTGGGAGGGGGGGTGAAAAATCTTCAAAAATTGCGTTACGTAATACTTGAACGCCCCCTTACTTATTTTTGGCAAAATGATAGTAACTTCTTGAATGATATAGTGGGTTTTGTTTCTCACTCGCAGTTTTAACATGGTTTTTGGTCATGATAAGAGAGGTTTTGAAACTCAATTTTAGGTTCCTCTTGTTCCTAGCAAAATTGTGAACAAGATGTCATACTTGGACCATTTTGCTAAAAAAATCGGATATAGTGGGTATTGAAATTATAGGACTCGTATGTAGTTTCCCTCGAAAGTTATTTAAATTCAGAGAAATGATTTTTTAAATGTATCCCTAAAGATACACTGACATTGAAGAGGTTAAGAAAGAAGGCAGAAAATAATCTGTTTTTGGCATTTCTGAATGACATAGATAATGTATATTGTAATTATAATACTAATAAAATTTTATTTGTTAACAATGTATTCTTTTCAAATTTGAATACAGTAGACCAGTGTTTCCTAACCTTTTTCAGCCACGGACCCCTAGAAGATTCCCCCTTTAAAAAAATCAGCAATGAATTTCGGACCAAATATTTTACTACTACAAATACAAAAAAAAAAACTTTTTCTAAAAAATATGTTTATAATTAGCGTACAACAGCAACACCAACATTCATATTAACGGATAATTAATGTGAAGGTTGATGTTGCTTTTTTGCAACTAAATTAGTGATATTCGGGTCGATGTTACTACTAAATTGTAATCTCAAATAGGATTGTAATTGTAATCTGTTTCTGTATTTGTTTTTAGTAAATACAAGAAGAGAGAATGCATTTTCACAGAGATATGTGATTGAGAAAAGTAGCAAAAGTTTCAGTGCTTCTGATATTTCTTTATAATCTTTCGTAACATTCACCCAAAAACTCAATAAAGAGGATTCTTCGAAATTACTATGTTTCAAAGCTGAATCTAATGATTGGTTTTCCTGTGCCATTGTCAAGCCAGTAATATCAGTAACATCTGTGTTGAAAGGGTGTAATATTCAATTTTTATATTTGTCGGACACTGGAAAATTATCTTGAAATAAAGAGGCTTAGCGATTGCGAGACTTTTGGTGGCATTTATTTATCCGGAGATGAGACTGCGGACCCCCCATGCTTGCACACCGTACATATAGCCGAGACCTAAAGAGTAGAAATCGGCACCCTGTATTTTGTACAGGGACAAATTACACCTCTGCCATAGACATATGAATATTAATAGACCAGAACATAAAGGAGAGGGGAAGAAACCAACTACAGCGGGGCGCAGAGCGGGAAGATGAATTCAGTGATATGCGATTCGTCAATAACTCAATCTGAGAGTATATGGGCATCTCGCATTATAATATCACCATTTAGTTCTTAAAAGTAAACTCTGCTCTTTAATGAATAGACCTTTTTACATGGGAGCGCGAATTGCTCGCCGCGAAATGAACAAATTTACAAATTCCAAATACAGCAAAGTAAAGTTCGCCTATTTTCATAGTCCAATGTTTTGTTGACATATTTAGTTAAGACACTTTTACAAATGTTTCATAATTTACTTACCCCACAAAAGAGCGACGATCACACGCCATGTGTCTCGAGTGATAGTGTGTGTTACAAAAACGACCATATTATGTGATCTGAATAAGCTTATAATAAAATAAAATAATGCTTTCCTGTGGAATGTAATACGACAATTGGACTTATTCTCTTTTTCACTTCTATTTTTACACGTTTTCAAAACACAAGCCACTATTTTTGCCGTGTTATTTCGTAAAATGCACCGATGAGTGCTCGACGCTGGCTCGCAGAAGAATGATGACATCACATTTTTTAGATTCACGCGAAGCCATACTCGATCCCAGCCGGTTCCAATGGAACCGGTATGGGGAGGGGGAAATAATACGCTTTTATCGCTTACGGCAGCTCTATTAATATTCATATGTCTATGACCTCTGCCTATTCTCTGCCCACCCTTGCGGAGAAAAGGCATGCTAGTTAGTATCAATAAAGTTACCGTGATGGCCTTGCTGTGCATCTTGTGCTTGTTGAGTTTGGCGATGGCCTTGGATGCATCTTGTCTTCGGTTCATCACGATGAAGGCACAGCCTCTCGGGGGCACCAGGTCTATGCTGACCACGTCTCCGATGGCCCCAAAGGTGTCGGACAAATCCTCTGACTGCACCAGCTTAGAGAGGTGACCCACCCAAAGGGTTGTGCTGCAAACTGAAAACATAAAAGATGATTAGTAAGAATAGTTCGGGATAAATCAATAATTTAATATATAGATACATTAAGATAAATATCGCACAAGAGTTCCAACTGTCCAGAGCCAGTGGGACTATGGCCTCCCCAATTGGAGTATGTTGTGAGGCTGAAGGGAGAGAGGAAGGGAAGGAGATGGGGATGAGGAAGGTTTGAAAACACATGACTATTCAAATCTGATCACTGAAAACAGTTAAATTAAGGTCAAATTTAAGCAGCGTTTCGATTCAAGAATTTAATGAAGCAAGTCGTAAGCTGCGTAAGTCTTTGGTGGCATAAACAAAAAATAAAGTTGCTCCCATCCCACATGCAACAATAATGCAAAAAAAATTCATTCAAGTTGTATAGGTTGTCTTGAGCGTTGGCCGATTACACTTGATTTACATATATAAAACTGCAATGTATTTACCAACTGTTTATAAACATACATAAGCATTATAAGTTCAAAGGGAAAAGTAAATCAGTCAATTCATGTGCCTAATTAATTAAAACGTACTATGCACACAGATCTAAGACATCTTTGAGGAGAGTTCATTACTAAAGATACAATGTTAGAGGTCGATCCCCATGAAAACTAGGGTAAAGAGTAGCTAGCAAAAAGTACTAGGGTAACCTAGCCTCAAAAAGATTGGAAACAAAGGGGATTGAATTATTGAAAATAAAATCAACTTACCGCTAACGTTCTCCTTCCTGACAGGCGGCAATCCCTTCTTCTTCCTCTCCCGATCCTTTTCCCTGTCCTTCTCTCGCTCCTTCTCCCGTTCTCTATCACGCTCTCGGTCTCGGGGCTTGTCTCGCTCCCGCTCACGGGATCCGCGCCTTCCCGCCCGACGCTCCCGTGATCGGGACCGGGACCTGCGGGATCGGGACCTGCTGCGGCGGGACCGTTCGCGCGAACGCCGTCTGCGCGAACTCTTGGGCGACGGACTCCTGGAATGAGGGCTACATCTTACATTAAGTGGACCAATACAAGATGAACTACAAACAAATTGCAAAAAAAATAATAGACGGGAAAATATTATGTGATGATTGTTTTGGGCTGCTCAGTTAAACCTCATTCCTTAAAATATGAGGTGATTATGCTGCTGCTATTTTGCCGCAGAGAGTCATCGTGACTAGTAGACAGTCACACGGAGCTACAGGGACTACGAGTAGTCAATAGCCAGTGAAATGTCTCAGTATACAATGATAACAACTTGACAAAGCAACTAGCAAGACGTATGACGAGGCCTTAGTAAATTTGAGCATTTCTGGCAACCTGAATTGAAGATATTCTATCTAGTCGTCGCTGCGTTTAGTAGCTGCTTGTTGTGTCACTCGCGAGTACTTTGCCACTTGCAGCAAATACCTAGTTAGATGAAGCAATTTTGTCGCTACTATTATATAAGTAGCAGCGACAAAATCCTCGCTTGTGACACAGGTTTCACAAAGTAGTTAAGTCAGATAAGTTACATTTTGTTAATCTCTGTAAAACATTAGAACAAAGAAATAGTGCCTGCAATTGCAGCCAAACTGAAAAATGCCGACGGCACATTATTATAGTATCCTTTTTCTAGCTACCACATATATCATCGCCCTGTCTCTTTTTCTACACAAACATTTGTACACAGTTGACATTTGTCACATGAGAACAGGTCGTTTCTTCGACTCGTTCTTGTGTTCAACAGCCCGGCTGTGGAATGATTTGCCGGCCTCTGTGTTTCCTCCTTCCTACAACATGGGTCTCTTCAAGACCAATGTTCATTCCTTCCTCTCCTCAAAAAGACCCTCCACACAGCATCCCAGATGAAAAATTATTTTCCTCAGGGCCTCCTGTGTGGAGTCAATTTAAAAAAAAAAAAAAAAAAACACACAATTTTATACATTTTTATTTTCACATTTAACCCCTCCGAAAATCGCCATTTAAGCCCTTAAACAGTCTCAAACGAAATGACATTTTACGAAAACTTTTTGTTATTACCGCTTCACAATTAAAGCTCTATAAATGAAACATTTCTGAACGTAGCCGAATAGTAAAAACTGTTTTAGAAAGGTTACAAAATAAACTTTCAAATTATTATATTACAAATAAATATTAGCATTTGTAAATATTAAAATTTAGAATGCAAACATTAAAAATAAGTAAAAATGACTGACGTGATGTTTTTATGTGAAAAAGGTACTAAAATCACAGATTATGTAAACAACAATACTTATTCTATTGTATAAATGTATAATAAACACTTTTGTCACCTCACTTTTTTATCATTTCATATAAAAATATTTAATAAAAATTAAAAATGTCGAGCGCGATCGTGCCGCCGGTAGTAAATTTCGGCGGGTAAATATTTGTGTCAACTACGCGACTGACAGCATATTCCGGTTATGTATTTCTATGGACAACTTGCTAGGGATGGACAGCTTGATCTACTATCGACCTTTTAATTTTTGTTTTAGGGATGTAACTAAAACAAAAACGGAGTTAGCACGATTTCTATGGAGAAACACGCGCTGATGTATAAACACGCTTATTGTACTTGACTGCTGTTGTGTTTCTAACTTATATATGTGCTTAAGTTGAGGAAGGATTAATACAATGTCGTTAGATATTGTCGGGAACAAGTGGCTTTTTTAAATCTTGAAATAGTAATGAGTAATTCTCAAAGTGAACATTGTGTGTGTTGTGTCCACAAAGTTTTGACTATTTTCTTTATTGTTTCAAATAATAAGGGTATTTTGATATCTTTTTGATGATTTTAGTTAATGCAATAATGAAGCATTGAATTACCTGGAATCGTTACCATCGATCTCAATCACCTGTGGCCCAGCGTCGTCCACAAATTCTATGTCTGATTCATTGTTCATCTCGTCCAAGAGCGGACTGGAGGGCTTATTTCTTTCTTCCGGCTGCAAATAAACACAGAATAATTATAACAATGAATATACAGTAAATTTGAAATATGATTGCAAGTCACATATATATGAAAAAATTGAACATTTGTTTACACATTAAAGATTGCATTTTTTTCATGCATTCTTTTCAGTAGACCGTAGACAACAACAATCAACATTGTCCTATTTAAGTACAAGGTAGGGCAATTTCGGTAACTAGTGTACAGACTTATGATTTTTTTTTAAATTATTAAATCTGAAAATAAGGGATAAATGGTGAAATATAGGTTGACTCCTCAGCTTTAAACCAAATATATAGTTTATATGTTTCCATAGGGTGATTCCATTATCGCGGGTGCAACATTTAGATGCATATAAAGCTTTTAAATAATAAAACAAAAAAATTTTTTAATGAAATTATTATTGGAAGAGCTACATTTTAACGTGTTTACTTTTTATTGGTTTATAAGAATTTTATTGAAATATTTAAATAGTCAGACTAATCAACTAAAAAAATAAACAAATACATATAAAATAAAAACAAGCAATGAATTATTAGCTTTTCAAGCAATCGCGGGTGCAGCATCAAATTATCGCGGGTGCAACTCGTCTAGTTTAAGGGTGGGTTTCTTCATTTACCGAGACTGCTAAATGCAATGCTAATTGTAAAAATAAACGATCGAAATTTAAAAATTTCTATGCATTTGACCGTTTACTTTTACAATTAGCATTGCATTTAGCATTCTCGGTAAATGAAGAAACCCACCATAAGTGTATATAAACGTCAATAAACCCTGATAGATTAACGAAATAAGAAATCCAACAATGCTTATTACTAATCAGTACACTTCTTGGCCATTTATGTTAATTATTTCTTTTCGGTTACGTCAAAATTCGCCGAAAATTCTAAATCTACAGTCCCACCCATCAAACCTTTTCAAAAACAAAAAATTGTTTTTTTTTTTATTTTGTAGAATTTCTTTTTATATTTTGTAATTTGTAAAAGGTTCCGAATTGTTATCATCCCAATCACTTTCTGTTTCAGTGGTGGTTTTAGGAGATTTCAAAACCAATGTGCATTTGAGACGAGACAGTGAGGTTCGCGCCACGGAAATGCTATGGCCGTCTTCAGATTAAAAGAAATGTTTTGATTGAATGCCTTTTTAGCCCTTCCCATTTATCATCTAACTTGATCACCTTTTTTTAAACTGCTTTTTTTAATATAAAGAAGATGTTTCAGAGAGACTGTGTGCCAAATCATAGAATTTCTATAAAAAAGCTGAATATAATATTAACACACCTATTAAATATAAATCACTAGTAATACACAGCATATATTATTATTGAAAGCATAAAAAACAATAAAATATATGATAAATCACACAATAAGGGTAGTTGTCAAAGAGTTGCACCCGCGATTCTAACAACACAATCGCGGGTGCAACCAATTTGCGTCAACGTTTATTTCAATTCAGCTAATATTATACTCTTAAAAACGTTTTATTCAAGTTTGCCAGTGATTTCTTCTTACGTTTACAAAGTTTCAAAACGTTAGCACTTTATTTCTGTGAAAAACACAAACTTTTACATCTTTTGTATCGCGGGTGCAACAAGCTAACAGTGACTTCTTTCAGTCAATGATGCTTAAAAAATAACAACAAGTTCTTACATCTTTCGGCACATAAGAATAAATTAATATTGTCACTACACGTTTAGCAGTAAAATATAACTTCAAACTAATTTAAATTTTGCTGAAGTGGATATTTTCGTTGATAATTTGTACGGGTTCAAAAAAAAAGTTCTGGCGCTGTTAAAAAAAAATAATAATAACTAACTATTTATATTGTATGAATTGTCTCTCTATGCATGCCTCGCGTATTTCATATGTCCCTTAACACTCATTGTAATGTGTAACTCGAGTGACCTTGTTTATAATAATGTATTTTTATTTGTGATGTTTTTGTTTTTTGTAATTATATGTATCTGTATTTGTATTTGTAATTATATGTAATTGTAAATTTTTATAATTGTGAAATAACTGAGTTTTTATAACTGGATAGTTCTCACGCAAGTGTAAACTTCTGTAAAACCCAGTATAAATAAATAAATAAACTATGGGTAACAGCAGTTTCGCGCCAGTGTTGCACGGTGTGATTTTGCAGTTTATATACCGATTCTTCGAATGATAATGTTTCCAAGCGTGCCAAAAATTTCAATATGAAGTAAAATCCAAAAAATTTTTTTAAATCTTAAATATATATTGACCTTTTACTTTGCACTGATATCAAAAAAGTAACAAATACTGAGATTTAAAAATTACTGTCGAGAATCGTCTATAGCGGAATCGCCCCATATTAACTTTCGGAGGTATGATTTTTGGAATGAGCAAATCCAAAACTGAACACCCGAAATCTCTATCGCTGTAGTGATTTTGGTTAATTTTTCTTAAGGTAGGCACAGTTTTTCAGCCTTTACAGACTGAACGCCACTGTATGATAGCATTATTAGTCCGTCTGTGTTTGGTTTATGTTAATGTGTAAATGAATAGTATTTGTTTATACCTTGGCGTGGATAGCTGGGGGTGGTTGGGACATATCCACGTAGCTCATTTCTTGTTGTATGGTCATGTTGTTTATACCCTGAAAATAAATTAAAAAGAAAATAAATTTATCAATATTACAAGGGGTTAAAATATCTAGAATAATATACATAAATCGGTTGTGAAATTCCAAAAGCCGCTTTAAAAATTTAGGTTAATTTTAAGATACATTATTATGTAAAGTTACGAACAGTTTGATAAAAAAAATAATTGGATTATTTGTAGAGCACCGTTTTTGTGAAAAAATCACCTCAAGGGCGCTGTTAACATACATTTTCACTTGATATCAGGTTTGAATTTACACTGACCATTAAAAAGACTCAATAATATGCATTACGCACATAATCTGATGTCTAATTATCACAAATTCTTTTTACCATTTCTTTGTTACATTTGTAGAACTCCATTCAGGACTTATTTCAGACAGGTAAAATAATATGTATATTTTTTTTACAAATAAATTTTACATGTTTTAACACGTTGTAGTATAAAAGAAACTAAAATAGTTCTTCACCATAAAGAGACGAGGAGAAAAGAAATAAAAAGTAAAAGAAACAAAAACGTAACTAGACACTACATTAAAAATGAACATTTTTTTTAAAGTTACCTACAGAAAAATGACATGGGAAAAATATGACTAGGCAAAAAGTTTATGCAATATTTTTATGCAAAATTTGAACACATTTTAAACAAAAGTGAGTCAGAAATTTCAAATTGAATCACAATGCTTTTAAAAAAACTGTTGTTTACATAAAATAATTTGTGGGTAGAAAAAAAAGTAGAGTAACTTTGTTTTCGGTTTACCTGCATCTGAGGAAAATTGGCAACCATCATTTGTGCCTGCAAACTTTGCAGTTGTCTAAGAATTTCAGGATTTGTCAATATACTGAAAAGAAACAAAATAGACAATAATTATTAACAATACCAAGACAATCATCATTAAAATCAAATGGTAAAAAACTTTTAACAAAACACTATTTTGGATTTACTTCACATCTGGTAGTGGTTTACTCCTTTCTTAGAACAAGTAGAAAGGTCTTTTAACCGGTTATTTGCCGGAGACGCGCCGGCGCGCGGTGTCATATGCGCAGGCGCAAGAAAATAATTCAAATATTTGAAATGAAAAACTTTTGGTCTGCGATTTTTACCCTTATATGTACGAATTTGTATGAAGAACAGTGTCAAAATCGCTTGCGCCATCATTACTCTGCGCTGTCAGATTTGCCACGAAATTAACGGTCGCAATCACATCGCAATGTCTGTGTATCGCGAATAAAACGTCGTAAAACCTATTAATATACGTAATAAATGCAAGTCATGTGGTTTTAGTAGATAGTTTATTGTGTTGTGAACGTGTTTCAGTCAATAAAATATACAATAGCTCAAAATTTATCAACAAAACATTCAATTCAAAATTCAAAGTAGTGGTTTTTTTGTGCCTTGTATGGCGGCAGTTGACCGGTTAACATCTTCTCTACATATTATAAATTAAATTCCTCCGCCACGTCTATCTGTCTGTCTGTTCGCGATAAACTCAAAAAGTATTTTCATGCAATTTTCACCAATAGATAGAGTGATTCATGAGGAAAGTTTAGGTATATAATTTGTCAAGGTTTCGTGTAAATTTTGGTTGAAATATATACATAATATATAAAGGAGAAAGACTGTGTGGTGGACGAGCGGGCTGGCAAGCGGGCGGTGTGGATTTGATTTGTATGCAAATCTACAGTTTTACGCCGAGGTTAATGAAATTTTGCACATGTGACCTTCAAAACAAGAGGAAGGTCACTGTCTACATTTGATTTCGAAAACTCTGTGTAAAGTCCGGGCATCGCCAGGGACTTCAGTTAGTTTTATAATAAAAGCTATATGTAGCATTAAAAATAGTATTAAAGCTCCTTTTCAAACATTACCTAAAATATAATGAATGTTTATTGTTGTGATTTGTATGTGTGTTTATTTAGAGGATCGCACCACTTTCCAAATGCCGGTACAAGTAAACTGATTGTTCACCTTCGCCGTATATGTCAAGACTCCAATTTTAATCTCTATTAATTATTTAATTAATTGTAATCTTTGATGAATGTGTACAAAGGTATTTTGTGATCAGAGCCAATTTTTTTGCCATAATAGAAGTAAGCCAAGCCAACCCCAGTGGTCCAGTGGAAAACCCAAAGGGCACCGGAATCCGCAAGGCTTTTAAACAACTACTCCATGAATGGTTTGTTTCATCATGTCACAAGATTAACTATGCCGGTTATACTTATAATCACACCTCAGGGCAGTTCAAAGTACACTTACAGGCAACACAACTATGGGACATATTATGCATGTCACAAGATACTGACAATGATCAAGTCACACATACCCTAATAGTATATCAAAAAGGACTAATATTTACCTTCCGAGTGCGTCATTAGGGTTAACATTCTGCAGTGAATTCATCAGGAAGTTATGCCCCATCTGCTGCTGTTGGGGATGCTGGTGAGAAGGGGCTGGCGGGGGCTGCGGGGGAGGTACTGCGGGAGCCATGGGAATGGGGCTATCGCCACCACCTGGAGAAAGAAAACGCAAATGTTAATGCTACCCTTACATCCACCATTTTGCACCCTTTAAAAATCTACTACACAATTCAATTTTTGTGACTTCGAAGTCTCAGTGCAAAATATTTTATTTCCTTCTGAATGGGGGATACTGACTGGTATAGAAGCGATAAGATATTGAGAACAAGCTAATATAAACAGGTAAATTAAAGAATAACCAATTTAACCACTCGAACGATGGGAATTTACGGGTGAACAGTTTTTAATTCAGCTATTGATTTAATAAATATCATACCTCAAAATATTAATACGGAAACATGTGAACCGCTTACTGCGGTTTAAAGCCAATGACGACCTCCGTAGTCCAGTGGCTAAGACTCTTGACTCACATTCCGGAGGTCGCGGGTTCGAACCCGGCATGCGCAAATAAATTTTATTTGATTAATTTGTGTTATTTCACAATTAATTCATTTAAAATAATATATTGTATATTTGCGGCATGTTCCAGAGTGGAAGATACTATTAGTATCGCCCTGGTGTAAGACCACCATTCAGAATTGAAACGTTGCTTGAAAATGGCTTTAGCCGTGTTTAGTGACCAGATCTGAATAGCCAGGTACTTCCCAACCTTCCTCTTCCCCACCTCCTTCCCCTCCCCACTACCTTCAGCCTCACAACATACCCCAATTGGGGATGCTATAGTCTCACTGGCTCCAGACGGGAGCAGTTGAGATTCTTGTGCGGTATTCACTGTAAAAAAAAAAAAAAAAAAAAAAAAAAAAAAAAAAAAAAAAAAAAAAAAAAAAAAAAAAAAAAAAAAAAAAAAAAAAAAAAAAAAAAAAAAAAAAAATGAATTTGCGAGGCGGGAATGGGTACCGCCGCCCCGGGAACCTTTATTGGATAACCAACACCTCTGCCATAGGTCACCCAAAGTGGTTCGCTACGTTTGGTGTTTTAGCAGGGGTGCCCGGGTTAATGGAGTGAGGTTTGTCTAAGTTTTGGAGGCGGATGACCAGGACACACTGAACCCCAGATTCCTACCCACCCCTTAAACCCTCTTCCTTCCCAGAACTCTCCCCTTCTTCTTTTCCTTTAATAAAACCCTCCACACAGCATCCCCAAAGATGACATAGACCCTGAGGGAAATTATTTTCCTCAGGGCCTCCTGTGTGGAGCTCATGTAAAAAAAAAATTAATTAACCTACCATTGTTTACTCAATATTTTTAGGTCATAAAAAAACTTTAAATTTATAAATTATTTTTATTTTTAAAAATCACTTGCATTTAATTTTAGGAAGGCATCACTCGAGTGGTTAAAAAATAGCCGAGTATACATAGTTCCGAGCAAAATTTTGAAATGCAATTTAGCAAAAAAGGGGGATGATCTTAGCTTTGATTTATAAATTAGAGTAAAATTGACAGTTCAAAAGGGATTCTTCACTCCTCATATCACCCAAAGCACTCTTCACATTGGGGTTTAAAAGATCTGATTCCGCTTGGCTACTCACATCAAACTATTAAATTATGTACTCCGCTTTAGAGATGTCGAAAGTGAAAAAAATATCGACTTATCAATATTTATTAACCTGTGACGAGCCGGGGGTGAAGAGGCATCCTTCCTTCCCCTTGCCCTAACAAAGCACCACTTTGAATTTTGAATTGAATGTTTTGTTGATAAATTTTAAGCTATGGTATATTTTATTGACTGCAACACGTTCACAACACAATAAACTATCCACTAAAACCACATTACTTGCATTTATTACGTAAATTAATAGGTTTTACGACGTTTTATTCGCGATACACACAGTAATTGCGACCGTTAATTCCGCGCCAAAATCTGACAGCGCATCATCATAGAAGAAATCGTCTTAAAAATAATCCAGTGTGGCAATTCGACAGAAATCTTTAAGACTACCAAGAATAATGATGGCGCAAGCGATTTAGACACTGTTTTTCATACAAATTCGTACATATAAGGGTCAAAATCGCAGACCAAAAGTTTTTCAGAGACAATTTATTTCAAATATTTGAATTATTTTCTCGCGCATGCGCAAATGAGGCCCGTGTTTTCGAGTTCCTGGCACGTTACCGGTTAAAATATCAATATCGACGTCGATATATCGAGGAAAAAATATTGATGTATCGATACATCGGTCAAATTTTCAAAAGATTTTGCATTTTTAAAATAATAGTGTATTCAGCTCAATATTATCAATAGTAATTTTTATACACAATATGCTTTATTTTAACGTACAAAAATTTCAATAAAAATGAAGGTATTGTTATCGGTATTCATTATTATTAGATAATAATTACAAAAATATCAAAACTAAAAAGCTGTCTTTTAACTTATATGTAAACTAAGACGCATACAAAGTTTGTATGCGTCTCAATAACATTCTATTGGCTTATTAATCTGTCAAAAAGGGCTTCATATTTGGAACAAGGTATAGTCAATAATCATAGACTATTGGGAACCAACACATGGAGTGCTTAGAAAAAAATGGCGCAAAATAGCATACATTTCTATGTATGTACCTATACATATATGAGATAGTATTATTGATCACAAATACTAATGCAAATACAATAGATTTGTAAGCTATTAATAGTTAAAATTTCAACCGCCAGATGTCATGACCCAATACAGTTAATTTTTTTCCGTTCGTTCCTATACGGTTTTGGATTCTAATGACTTTAGTTACATAAATAAATAAAAATATCGCTTTTGATACAATTTTCGATATTGGATATTTTGTGTTGATATATTGATATATCGGCTAAAAATATCGGTGTATTGAATTAAAAATATCGATACATCGATACTTTTTCAACAAGCCTACTCCGCCTGAAACTAATCTTGCAGTAAAAGTATCCCAATGCGAACAGCGCTCAACAATAAAATGACTTTGATAAAACACTAGCATAATTTCTATCTAAGCGATTTCCCTCCGCCACCAAGCCAGTAACATTTAATACTTAAATTTAAATTAGTCATATTAGTGAAAACATTTTCTTAAGTAGTAAATAAAGCTATAATTTGCCAAACAGTACTGGAATGTATTTTTTAGGAGTCAACCAAATGGGTTTAGAAATATAGATTACTTTTGTTATACACTTTTATTTCAACATTTATCAAAGAGATTTCATTTCAGGGAATAAGTACAAAGGGAGGCGTCTACTAGTATCTACAGGAATTCCAAAAACTGAAAAAATCGAACTAATATCTATGAGAAACAAATTGTTGACGAATATCTACAGCTCAAACTGTTGATTAATATCTATGAGAACCAAATTGTTGACGAATATCTACAGCACTGGCAGAGGTTGGATTTGCAATTATGAATAGCATATTGGAATAACGTAATATTGCGTATGCAGTTTAAAAAACTTAATTAATGTAAGTATGTATGTAAAAATCCCTAATATCTGACTATCGGACACATTTAGCTGATTAGTCCAACCTACGCTCTGTAGATATTAGTTCAACCTATGCTCTGTAGATATTAGTCAACACTCTGAAGTTCGTAGATATTAGTTCAACATATGAGCTGTAGATATTCGTCCGACATACAGGCTGTAGATATTAGTATCTGGAGTTGTACAAAGTTGTCTTTTACTTACTTTTTCATCATTTTTGATACCGAAGAAAGGAGCATTGTTCAAACGTATTTTAATCTTAATTAAATAGCTTTGTTTTAATTGGCATAGTAGCAATGTTGCCATTATTATTACCCATAATTATTTGGGTGGACCTACTTTGATCTTTGTGCAAAATATTTACTTTGCCAATTATTGAAAGAATTTTTTAATACTAACCCTAACGCCGTTATATCTCCACTACCGCGTTATAAATTGTCTTAATTCCTAAATTTGAATCTGACAGACCAGCCGCAACGGTAATCAGCAGCAAAATTTCGATTTACATGAAAATGTGTCATATTTTTATGAATTTACTTTGAATATCTGAATTTGAAGGGCCGACCGCGATGGTAATCGGCTGCGAAATTACTGTTTACACGGAAATATAGTACTAATTTTTTTACCAATTTACTAAGGGAACGTACCCATACTACGTGACACTTTTAGGGGGGGGGGGGGTCTTCGAAATGTCACGCTCCATACAAATGAGCGGCAGGTTGCTTAGGATTTTGGTCACCGGGGGGGGGGGGGGGGGGGGTTTAAAATTGCAAAAAGTTGGTCACGTAGTATGGGTACGTTCCCTAAGTAGTGTATTTGACTGATCGGCCACGACGGTAATGGCAGCAAACTTGGAATTTACACAGATATGTGTCATACTTTTAGAATTTGAGGGGTCGCCGCCAAACTTGAATTTTCAGCAAATTTTTATTCATTTTTACTTGAATGTATAGTGCACGCCAAACATTAAGACCGGCGTTACATCGATCAGAAATCATCGCAGTACGCAAGTTAAAGGACAGAAACGTGGCGATCCCCCCCCGCCTACGCCTTTCTCTGTCGCACATATTTTTTTTACGCATCTTTCTCTTTCGCTTACACTCATTGTAAAGTCGGTAATTGCGCGAGAATGAATTATAATACCATGTTCAGGCCAGTCCTAAAGATTGGCTTGTACTAATACCTACCAAATTTTTGTGTGTTTTAAAAGGCAGAGTGAAAGACAAAGTCAGAATCGCCCTGATAAAAGACCACCATTGAGATCGAAACTTTATTTGAAACCTTCCTCTTCTCCATCTCCTGCCCTTCCCTACTACCTTCAGCCTCACAACATACCCCTACAGTTCCACTGGCTTCAAACAGTCGGGAGCAATTAGAAATCTTATGCGGTAAGAAAAAAGACTGGAATAAATAAATAAGCGAAGGAATGAAATCTCCTTGACATTTACAGTACGGCAACTTATATGTTTAAAATAGCACCTCCAGTACCCTGGCCTACGCTGGAAGACATACTGATGCTCATGAGTTGCCCCTGGCCCCCCTCGTCCTCGCTCTCGTACTCGAAGTCCACGTTCAGGAGACGCCGGTTGAAGTTCACAGAGGTCTTGTCTCCCGAGTTGGCGGGTGGGGGGCCCGACGGCTGCGAAGATCCGTCGCGGAGGAGACTCTGCATCTGACGGAGTTGGGCGAGGATTGCATCCGACTTGCCACCCTGAAAATATTAAACAAGTTAGTCATTGTAATTTGTATATATTTTTAAATTAACCACACCCCGAGAAAAATGTTTCTCTATTATCCATTGCTAATTATTGGTAAAGTCAATTTATTGAGCTTTGCCTTGGGAAAATATAACATATGTAGTTATATATATAGTTCTCAATTTGGGAGGCGGGTATGGGTACCGCTGCCCTGGGAACCATTTATTGGATAACCAACACCTCTGCCATAGGTCACCCCAAGTGGTTCGCTACGTTTGATGACCTAGCAAGCTTGATGGATAAAGGTAGGTCATCAAGCTAGGTCATCAAGCTTGATGACCTAGCAATCTTTTGATGGCCCACCAGCTGCAAGGCAGGCCGGATCGGGAGAGAATGGTTGAAGAAGTCCCTTTGACTTTTCCAGCCGTACTCCCTCAGAATATCGCCTTGCACCGCAGTGGGAGGGATGTATTCACAGGTCCGTCACTCCTGGACACATTGACCCCCAGATTCCTTCCTACCCCTAATGCCCTTTTCCTTCCCAGAACTTCCTCTCCTTTCCTTCCTTTCCAAAAAGACCCTCCCCACAGCATCCTCTAAGATGACATAGGCCCTAAGGGCAATTATTTTCCTCAGGGCCTCCTGTGTGGAGCTAATGTAAAAAATAAATAAAGTTACCTGATCATGAGAAGGTTCTGTTGGAGTGTGTTGAGAGATGAGAGCAGGGGAATGTTTGGCATTAGCATTCTCTGACATAGAACCTGAAACATTGAAAAATTTGTATAAAGCTGGGTTTTCGCCACATAAATACTTCCAGATCTCTATTGTTTATGTATTTTATTAATTGAAATTGATTTAATGTTCATTTCGAATCCGGAAAAAATATTAAAAATTCAAACAAGGATTCGCATTTCCTCATGTCATGAGAGAACCCTTTTAATTCCCACCCATCAATTCATAAGACGCTTCTCTGAAGGGTTTAGGTGCACAGTGTTTATAAAAGAATCACTAAATCAAACAACCTACCAACCATTCCCATTCGTAGAATATTATAGTATGTGTAGAAATGTTATTTTATCACAACATCAAACAAAATTAATAAGACGAAGAACTCAGATAACAACATGGCTTATGGCTGTCATACCAGCAAATCATAATTTCGATTCCGACTGCACCGCTCACACATCATCCGTTGCAAGCGGACGTTTTTGGAACTAGATTTCGTTCCGCTAGAAGCCGGGTTTCACGTACCTATAGTTCACGTTCACGCGAAGCTGGACCTACAGTATGGTTCAGATAAAGATGTTGAATTCTCGCTTCCAGAATTTTAATAAGTAGTAGTTATTTTGTAATTTGTGTATTGAAGTGCGTAGACATAAATAGATACATAAACACAGTAGGTATAAAGTAGATACCTACACAAAAAAACAATTTGTTATATTTTTTTAATATTTTGGTTTTTGTTTTTTCATTTTATTTTACGGCCATTAGAGTGGAAGAATTGAAACGTTACTTGAAATGGCTTTAGCCGTGTTTAGTGACCAGATCTGAAAAGTCAGGTACTTCCCCACCTCCATCTTCCCTAACTCCTTCCCCTCCCCCCACTACCTTCAGCCTCACAACATACCCCAATTGGGGGGTGATAGTCCCACTGGCTCCAGACGGGAGCAGTTGGGACTCTTGTGCGGTATTCATGAAAAAAGAGTACCTAATATTCAGTTGGATTGTAAAAAATATCTCATTTTGAAATATTTATTCGTGTGCATAATTTTTAATTTATATTTATGTGAATACCGCACAAGAGACCCAAATGCTCCCGTCTGGAGCCAGTGAGACTATGACATGACTATGGGGTATAGTATGAGGCAGAAGGTGGTGGGGAAGGGCAGGAGATGGGGAAGAGGAAGCGAAGATTACTTGGCTATTCAGATCTGGTCACCAAACACGGCCAAAGTAATTTTTAGCAACGTTTCAATTCTGAATGATGGTCTTACACCAGGGCGATACTAAAGTATCTTCCACTCTGGAACGTGACGCAAATATATTATTTTTATATGAAATAACCCAAATTAGTCAAACAAAATTTATTTGCCCACGCCGGGATTCGATCCCACGACCTTCGGATTGCGAGTCAAGAGCCTTACCTCTTGACCACGCCGGCCGTCAATAAATAGTATCAGTAATTTGGAAGGCGGGTATGGGTACCGCCGTCCCGGGAACCATGTATTGGATTATCAACACCGTACGGGTAGCCCGGGTTCATGGGGCGAGGTTTGTCAGGACCTCGGCGGCGGTGGAATCTGCCCCACCAACTACGTAGAAGGCCGGATCGGGAGAGACCTTTTTTTACAATCGCTCGACACATTGCCTATCTCTTCTTTGGGGATGCTGTGTGAAGGTTCGTTTCAGGGAAAGGGAGGAGAGGATCTTCTGAGAAGGAAAGGGTATTAGGGGTGGGTAGAAATGTGGGGGTCAGCGTGTCCAGGAGAGCGGATGTATGAATCCATCCCTCCCACTGCGGTGCAAAGCGATGTTCCGAGAGAGTAAGGCTGGAGAAGTCAAAGGGACTCCCTCAACCACTTTCTCTAGATCCAACCTGCCATGCAGCTGGTGCGCAGACGCATCCGCCGCCAAGACCTGAAAAAACCTCACCCCATGAACCCAGGCACCCCTGCTAGTCACCAAACGTTGCGAACCACTAAGGATGACCTACGGCAGACGTGTTGGTTATCAAAAAAATGGTTCCCGGGGCGGTGGTACCCATACCCGATTCTCATGTTTGTTATTTTTGTAATACGAAAAATGGATATAAAAAAGCCTACCCACCATCCCTCTCAACCCCCTCCCCCTCTCACCCCACAACCTCTAACCACCCTCCACCCCCCCGCCTCTTTTACCCTCCCCCCCTATATAAAAATCAATTGCTGTTTGTTAGTTTCACTAAAACTCGAGAACGGCTGGGCCGATTTAGCTGATTTTGGTTTTGAAATGTTTGTCGTAGTCCAGGAAAGGTTTTAAACGTTAAGAAAATATGGAAAAGTTGCGAGGAAGATAGTAAAATCAACAATTTAATTCTCCCATATAAACTGTTCTACATACTTTCCTGTGAATTGCTAACCGTTCATCCGATTGCGATGAAACTTTGGTGAGTTGTTGTGAGCACGCCCGCAAAGTAGTCCAGTCAATAAATGCTCCAAAAGGAGGTGTAGAGTGCGTGAGCAGGGACCTAAGCGATTCCTCCAGAAACTTGTTTAGGGTGCTTAGGGTGTGAACATACTAAAAGTCCTGACGTCTTGGTTGTGAGCTAGGGGGAAGGGGGGGAGGGGGAGGTCCCAATTTTCGGGTTTCCGCTTATATCTCAAAAACGGTGCGTCACACATGAAAATTTCCTAAGGATAAGTAAAAAAAGCTCATAAAATTATCTACAACTTTTATTCTTTACGTAATTTTCGAAATCACGTCCATTTTTGACTTACACGCTCCACAAATGTAGATATTTTTGAAAAAAATTATTTTACCTCACATTTTTTATCAAACATTCCTTCATATCGTCTAAAATATTCATCAAAGAAAGAAATTTATTTATAAGAAGTTGTAATAAATTTAATTCCCTTTTAGAATATATATACATATGCAAATAAGTCTCCAACCAGTAAATATTTACAGCAATTTTAAGGTTTTGCGTAAAATGTCGTCATTTTCAGAAAAAGCTGTTTTTATCTTATTACTGACACACCGAAGTGCAACGACGATTATGCGACGCTCTTTTAGTAAGGCGTATGATCAGATATGACCATGGAAACCACATTGATGCTATCATTCAAAAGCCGAGAAGGCATAACAGGAGGCAGAGGTATTTTGCACAATGTACTAGAAGTGGTTAGTTGGTATGAGCGCAACTCATGAGATCTGCACTTCCCTTGAAGAGTATTGTGGAGTCTTCACGTCCAGTAACAACACAAGGACCTCGGACAAGCCCACCGAAGTAAAGATGCAGCAGACATTTTCAAACTCAGTCAGTGGTTTGATGCACATCCTCCCTTCCCACAAGCCAATGAAATAATGTCAATTCCCAATGTCTTCTGTCAGCTCGTCGATAAAAAATCACGATGAAAAGGTTGCAGTTGACCCAACATTTCTGTTTCACCGGATGTGTATAAGCAAACGATCAGATGAGGATTTGAAGAAATTCTTTGAGTATGAGTTGGCCCCATTTCCCTTGGCACTGTTCAATGAAGGTGGGATGTGGAAGACAACTAAATCTGTCCTGTACAGCTTATTCGAGCCTACCAAAAAACTGGTTTACTGTCTCAGGTGAACATAGTTGTGGACGGAAAATTTCTACTACACAGAGTAATTTGGCAAAAAGATGCCTTCCTTGTCACAATTTGTGATCGTTACATCAACTACGTCAACCACCACTATCCTGGATGACTCACACTGTGGTATTTGATTGGTACCCAAACCCAGCCAACGGTACAAAATCACAATAACAGATGCGATGATACAGACTGAGAAGGTCAGCTGACATCAATTTGACTTGGAACACTTCAATACCAGTTAAAAAGGAAGATTTGTTATCCAATCCTACCAACAAAAGTAACTTCATCTCTTTACTACAGACGAAGCTTCGGGAGAATGGGATACAGACTCTTCAGGACATGATGCTGACTTCCTTGTTGTGAAGATTGCTGTGGAACATTCCTCTCACAGTTTTGTGAGAAGCTTTCACTTCCTTTTGATTGCTTCCACTCCTCCCACCCAAGATATTCTGCTGCTGACAACGGACGAGGGAAAACCAAAACAATGCCACTGTCCATCCAAAAGATGCAGCCACCGTGCATTTGAACACATCCTGTCTTACATTCATTTACGGCTGCGACACCAACATCTGCAACTTTCAGGAGAAGCAAGGTGGGCTTCTCAAAATTGTACTTGGAGTCAGAATTCATCAAGCAAGCGGCAATGATCTTTATAACCCCTCCTCTACTCACGGCGAGGTTGAAGAGGCTGGAAATAAATGTTTCCTGAAATGGTATGCGGCGCCAAAAAGACAGACCTTCCTTAACCAGTACCGCTTTTAGGTCGTTCACAGGGTTGGTGGCAAATATGAAGCCTGACATCAGCTCCCTCCCTCCAACAGAGAACGCAGTTAAACAGCATTCCCAGTGCACCGATTGAGCTGCCCCCTGAATAATGGGGGTGGAAACATGAAGGAGAGACCCTGATGCCAAATACAACAAAAGATCCACCAGCGCCGGAGGTCCTTCTAAATATGATATTTTGCCGCTGCACCAGGGATTGTGCAATTGGCAAATGTGGATGCCGAAAAGCAATGCTGACCTGTTCTGCAGCGTGTCTCCGAGTCTCCTGCCAAGGGAGATGCCTCAATAGCGTGCCTGTTGCCGAGGACGACGATATAGAGCCCATTCAGCAAGAACCATCCAATACTGAGGATGAAGATGCCATGGATGAACAACGCTTGCGAGGACCCCCACGTCCAAGGAGGATGAGAATGTAACATGATGTTATTGAGAACAGTGATAACAATGAGATCTATAATTTTATGTGCTTAATGTAACGAAATAGAATAAACATTATGATTATAAAATACAATTATGTATTTTTCAAGTAATATGATTATTACCTATTTTATTTAATAACTGGTTTTAAAGTGAGGTCACACATATTATTAGGCGAACGAACAAGTGTTGTGTGTCAGTAATAAGATAAAAACAGCTCTTTCTGAAAATGACAACATTTTACGAAAAAACTTCAAATTGCTGTAAATGTTGAACGGTTGAAGATAAATTTACATATGTCTATATATTCTAAAAGAAAATTAAATTCTTTACAACTTCTTTCGAATAAATTTTTTTCTTTGATGAATATTTTAGACGATATGAAGGAATGTTTGATGAAAAATGTGAGGTAAAATTATGTTTTTCGAAAATATCTACATTTGTGGAGCGAATAACTCGAAAATGGCTGGGATTTCGAAAATTACGTATAGAATAAAAGTTGTAGATAATTTTATCAGCTTTTACTTATTATCAAAAAATTTTCCTCTGCGGCGCACCGTTTTTGAGATATAAGCGGAAACCCGAAAATTGGGACCTCCCCCTCCCCCTCCCCCCCCTAGCTCACCACCTAGACGTCAGGATTTTTAGTATGTTCACATCCTAAGCACCCTAAACAAGTTTCTGAAGGAATCGCTTAGGTCCCTGCTCACGCACTCTACACCCCCTTCCTTGACTGGACTAAAGGTTTCTGTATATACTGGTGAGCTCTGGCATTATGAAATTTTTATATAAAATTGCAATTGGTGCCACGCAAACTGTTTGAAAACTGAATGTACCGGGAGTGAATGTATGGAATGCGGGAGGAGGTGGCGGATGGGAGAGGGGTGAAGGATGAGGGAGGGAAGGGGAGGGGGACAAGGGAGGGGAACTCGGGAGAGGAGGCCCGCGGGATGGGTTGGGGAGGGGAACCCGGGGGGTGGGAGGGGAACTCGGGAGGGGGGAGAGGAAAACGGGTGGGGGTTTAAGGGATAGGGGAAGCGGGCGAGGGGAGTGAGGAGAGGGGAAGGGGACGTTGGAGAGGAAGGGGAGGCAGAAGGGGAACGGGACGAATGGGAAAGGACACGAGCTCTGGCATCATGAAATTTGTATAATAAAATTGCAATAAGTGGCACACGAGCTGTATGAGAACTGAATGTATCGGGAATGAATGTATGGAATGCAGGAGGGGGGAGGGGAACCCGGGAGGGTGGAGGGGAACTCGGGAGGGGAGAGGGGAATTCGAGAGGGGGTTCCGCGGGAGGGAGGAGGTGATTATGGGAGGGGGGAGGGGAACTCGGGAGGGGGGATCGCGGGACGGAAAAGGGGGGGAGTAGAGTGAGGAGAAGGAAGGTGGAGGAGGAGTGGGAACGCGAAAGGGGAAGGGGACGCGGGAGAGGAAGGGGAGGTGGAAGGTGAACGGGACGAATGGGAAAGGACGCGCAGGGAGAAACAATTTCGTTATTAAATGGCAAAGGTTGGTACCCGGCATATATATAAATGCTAATAAATGAAAATGAATCGCCGAAATGTATGTACGCGCATAACTTCCGAACGACTACACCAAATTGGATAATTCTTTTTTTGTTGTGTTTGTTATTGCCAGGACAAGGTTTGTATATAACTACTGGTGAGCTCTGGCATTATAAAATGTGTATACTAAAAATTCAATGGGTGGCACGTGAGCTGTTTGAAAACTAAATGTTCCAGAACTGAATGTATGGAATGCGGGAGGGGGGATAGGAACTTGGGTATTGGTGCCGCGGGTGGAAAGGGACGGGAACCAGGGAGGGGAACCTGGGAGGGGGGAAGGGAATTCGTGAGGGGAGTTGGCGGGACGGGGGAAGAGGAGTGGAGTGGGGAGTCGGAAGGTGGAGGAGGCGGAGTGGGAACGTTTGAGGGGAAGGGGACGCGGGAGAGGAAGGGGAAGCGGAAGGTGATCGGGACGAATGGGAAAGGACACGCAGGGAGAAACAATTTTTTGTTGAACGGCATAGCAACGCATGCCGGGCACCAGCTAGTATATAAATGAAAATGAATCGCCGAAATGTATGTACGCGCATAACTTCCGAACCCATGCATGCCGGGTACCCGCTGTATATAATTTATTTATTAATTTATTTACGGACAAATAGTCCATTAACAATATAACAATAACACGAATAACAAGCGAGCCTAAAGGCCCGACCCGCCTAGCAATTGATCACTGTTCGCATCGATTACCGTTCGCATGTCATTTTTTGTAACCAGCACCACTTTTCGTAACAATCACCAGATTCACCAGTTAACCCCATGTGTCGAGCATGCGTAAAGAAGTTTTACTTTAAAAAAATGGGGCATTTGGGACTCTTGTTTTTTGTATCGTATAATAACGGACAAATAAAAACATTTATTTTTAAATATAAAACTTTTTGCATAAAAATATTCAATGAAAATGAAATTCGGTCAACCCTGTAGATTTTACGAACGTGAAACAAGGAATTCGTATGTATTTACATTTCGTTTCCAAAATATTATTTCAAACTGTTGTAATTCAGAGCGACGCGGACACGTCCTCGTCTGGCCACGTTTCGGACCGTAATGAACTGCGAAATTTTGTGTTTCGGCGCTATGATAAAATCGTCAAATGCGAAGCTGTTAATTAATTAAAATTAAATGCTTCCCAAAATTATTTTTCGGTCAAACTTATTTATGATTTGTCAATAATGTCTTAGCACAATAAGTATGTAAAAAAATATGAAATATATTAGTTTATAAGTGCGCAAATAAATACACAAATGGACCATTTTCGTCAAGAAACACATGTACGTACATATTTTTTAATGATTTTATTGAAACTAAAATTAAAATTCTAATACATAACTTTGCTAGATAATGTATTGATTTATTTCACTGCATGATTACATTATTTGAAATGGGTGTGGTATAATACAAAAACTTTTTTGAAAATTTAACAAATCTGCCAACGACCTATGGAATAACCTTATTATACTAAAAATTAAAAAAAATTCTAAAAATTTATTACATAACTATGCTAGATAAAAGAACAATCTTTCGAAATCCATTTATAATTTTTTGTGGAAAAGAGTCAATACGTCTAAAAACTTTTTTGAAAATGACATATTTCTGGGTTTCTCTACCTATGTCCTCTTATCTTACAGCGATATTACGCGGTTCACTTTTGCATTTCAATTTAGATGAAGCAACCAAATTGATGTTTTTTTTACATTAACCCGACATTTGCCGTTCGTGCACCGGTGTGTTTGAGATTTTACACGCGATTTTGACCCTTATGTATAAAGAAAGTGTGTGAAGAACATGGTCAGAATCGCTTGCTCTATTATCGCCCTTTACCATAGAGAAAACCGCAATGCGCTTGGTCACTTCAAATAATTTATATTAATAATTTACCGGAGCGCGGGAATGTGCGCAGTTCTTGCGCATGCGCGGGAAAAATTCCTTCATCTACGATTTTGACCCTTCTATGTACAAAATTGTGAAGGACAGTGTCAAGAATCGCTGGACACGAAATGTCATTGGGTGTCATGGATGCCGCGTCATAATTGGTGGTGCTTTTTGCTGGCCTACCCTGGCAAACAACAGGTTAACTCCGCACACAAGGCCCTGAGGAAAAAAATTCTCTCAGGGCCTATGTCATCTTTGGGTTTGCTGTGTGGAGGATCTTTAAGGAAAGGAAGAAGGGGAAGTTCTGGGAAGGAAAAGGATATGACGGGTAGGTAGGAATCTGGGTGTCAATGTGTCCAGGAGTGACGGATGTGTGAATCCAGCCCTCCAACTGCCGGCGATGGGTCGAGAGAGACCAACTGGAGAGGTCTAGGTTAGGTCTCCCTCAACCAATCTCTTTCGATCCAGCCTGCCATGCAGTAGGTGGGCAATTGCATTGGCCGCCAAGACCTAGACAAACCTCACCCCTTGAATCCGGGCACCCCTGCTAAATCACAAAACATAGCGAACCACTTGGGGTGAAAATATTGAGCTTTCTCAATATTGCGATTGAACTTAACCGGTCAGCAACGTAAGCAGATATATGCGTTAGAAATACGACAGCAGTCAAGTACAATAAGCGTGTTTATACGTCAACGCGTGTGACTCCATAGAAACCGTTCTAACTCCGTTATTCTGTTAGTGACATCCTTAAAACAAAAAGTAAAAGGTCGACAGTGGAACAAGCTGTACATCCCTATTCAAGTTATCCATAGAAATACATAACAAGAATATTCTGTCACTCGTGCAGTCTGACACATAATTTATCCTGCCAAATTTCCTACGGGCAGCTCGACTGCGCTCGACATTGTTAATTTTTATTAAATATTTTTATATGAAATGATAAAAAAGTGAGGTGACAAAAGTGTTTATTATACACTAGCTGGTACCCGGCATGCGTTGCTATGCCATTTAATAAAGAAATTGTTTCTCCCTGCGTGTCCTTTCCCATTCGTCCCGTTCCCCTTTCGCCTCCACTTCTTCTGCGTCCCCTTCCCCTCTCGCATTCCCACTCCGTCTCCTCCACCTTCCCTCTCCCCACTCCACTCTCCCCCTTCTCACGTCCCGCGAACCCCCCTCCCAAGTTCCCCCCCCCCCACCCCCCTTCCCCCTTCCCGCATCAAACTTTCAGTTTTCAAATAGCTCGCGTGCCACCAATAGCAATTTTTTACACAAATTTCATAATGCCAGAGCTCACCAGAAGTTTCATACAAACCTTGTCCTAACAATAACGAACACATAAAAAAAAGAATTATCCAATTTGGTGCAGTCGTTCGAAAGTTATGCGCGTACATACATTTCGGCGATTCATTTTAATTTATATAGATAGATAGATATAGATTTATACAATAGAATAAGTATTGTTGTTTACATAATCTGTGATTTTAGTACCGTTTTCACATAAAAACATAACGTGAGTCATTTTTACGTTTTTTTATGTTTTCATTCTAAATTTTAATATTTACAAATGTTAATATTTATTTGTAATATAATAATTTGAAAGATTATTTTGTAACCTTTCTAAAACAGTTTTTACTATTCGGCTACGTTCAAAAATGTTTCATTTATAGAGCTTTAATTCTGAAGCGGTAATAACACAAAGTTTTCGTAAAATGTCATTTCGGTAGAGACAACATAAGCGAATATTGGCGAAAATTCAGAGGGGTTAACGTTCGACATTCAACGCGGTTGACTGAGAAATGAATGTGCTAACACAAATATTGATTCACTCGATCTTCATTCATGCGCGCCGCAGCCACGCGAAAAGTTGACATTTCAAAAAGTACCCTAGCCCATGAAATATTAAAGCGGAGGATTTCGTTAAATTAACTTGTTAATTAAATGATCACAAATTAACATAATTCCCAAGCTTTAAAGATTAAAAGATTGCAATGTGAATTGAATAGTTCATTTCTTCAGGATACCCTTTTACTTCTGCGTCATTCAACTAAAGTATCAATTTAGTTGAACGGTGTAATATCACCATTAAAGAAAGTTGATGCTTTTATTATTTATGTACTTCAGAATCATAAAAACAAAATTGGCGGAAGGCCAATAAGGAAGTCTAGTGAAAAATATTATGGCTTAAAAATTATATATTCATATACATAGAGATCAGCAAAAGCCGATCCTAAGTTTGTGTAAGTTTTATTATACATAATTAGACGTAGAATTAATAAATTGTTATTTAAAAATGGGATGGGATGACAGCCGTTTACAATAATTTTTGTCCGTATTTATTGTGGTATGTTGGTATGTATTGATATTTTAACATAATGAAGGGCTAGATACTTTATTACCATTTAATCTGTGCGTATTAGATAGGCACTAGTTTGGGCTTAATTCTGGAAATAAAATAAAATGAAATAAATGTTTTTTATGGACGTTTTTTTACATTAAAATTTTTACTTAAAAGAGAAATTATATTAATTTTATTTTATTCAAATGTCTCTATACATTTGTTTTGTCTTCGTTTGCAATTAACCATTTTAAAATAATTATCTTATTGACTATCATTAATTATTTTAGGTTTTAATTTTGTTCTTTATATAGTTGTTGCAGTAATAAATCTTTGTTTCATGTCGTTAATTTTACATACACAAAATTGGTACACAAATTACTCGCCATTGTATTCCTACATAATAATTTATGCAGGGATAGGTCAGCTACCAACATTACAAAATGTCATAGAATACGGACAGAAATTATTGTAAATGGCTGTCATCTTACGCAACGAAAGCAAATTTTCATTTTACATAACAGAAATTTTATAGGCAGTATTTTCTATCGCCCCGAAAGCATCGGCCGAATCCTTGCTTGCATGATTCCGGTAGCCGCAACAGCACCCAGTCCATATCAAAGAACTCGGACCAGGGACCTACTCCTAGAACTCGGGTACTTTAAGGAAGCAGACCTCAGAGGCCTCTGGCAAAATACAGAACTCACCCATCTCTAATTGATTTAAGTGCTAAATAATACTATCTGAGGTAAGAACTGTAATTTGTAAAATAATAAGAACTAACATTATAATTTAAGCCATCATAACCTTGTTTTATGCCTAGTTTCCAACCTAATCAAAACTAACTAACTATACCATCTAAACTAACCTATCCTTTTTTCAACAGTAAAACCTTTCCTAATTTCATGAAAAATTTTACTAAAAACATTGATATTAACTTTTTCCACACGATCGTAACAACAGTTGATACGGCAAAAGCCATGCCTCACACGCGCCCGTATCAGCCCTTGTTACGCTAACTTCGACTGCCGATATCACAGCGCTACTATGTCACAGTATTTTTTCCCGCTCGCTAGGGCATTTGTGTAACTATCACGATGCTGACATCTGCAGGCATATTTCGAAAGTAAAATTGTATTTCCTAAAAAACATCTATAATCAAGTGAATGTATCCTCGTACCTTTGAATGCAAAGTTCTCAATTTACTCCACAGATGGCGCTAGTTGTTTGCGCTAGTAGTTTGCGCAGGCGCTCCATGCGATTTCGACTGACCAAATTGGACAAGCGTCGATAACATTTATTATCGAGATCGCACGTATTCGCACAAGTTTGTTTATGTTGTGAAAGTGTGATTTTGAATTTACATAAAAATTTTATTAATTTTAGAGTCATCAGAAGTTTTAGAACTTGTTTATACGAATTAATTATGAGGTACCACTTGTGTCTATCAACGCAGTGTCCTGAGTACACGCACGCGGATAAATGGCGCCGTCTTTGAGATAATATGGGTACGTTTTTTACGTTTTTTGTTTTTTATAAACATCTAGGAGTGTTTACAGACGACGATTTGGTTTCAAATTGTAGATAATAATCTCATCTGTTTATATAGTATGATAAATCATGCCATAATATGCTGTAATTTGACATAAAATTGGTTGGATAGGTATTTGAAATATGACATATACATGTACCGCGTATGGGTATTGAAAAAACGGAGTAGTTCAACGCGGGGAAAAGGTTAAACAGTGGCAATACTAGGTTGGTTGGAAAAAAAACCCAAAATAATACTATGTAAGAAAATCTATATATATAAAAATCAAAATATGTTTGTTTCTGTCTACATATATGAGATGGTTATGCGTTGCTAAACCATTCATACGATTGCGATGAAACTTTGGGGATTTGATGTGCGCGATGGTCTCTACATACAATAGTGAGTTCTGTCAACATGAAATTATGTGTTCCTAACCATTCATCCGATTGCGATGAAACTTTGGGGATTTGATATGCGTAATGGTCTCTATATACAATAGTGAGTTCTGCCAACATGAAATTATGTGTTGCTAACCATTCATCCGATTGCGATGAAACTTTGGGTATTTGATGTGTGCATGCCCACAATGGTTTCTATAAATACTGATGAGCTCTGGCATTATGAAATTTGTAAAAAAGAATTACAATAGGTGGCAAGCAAGCTGTTTGAAAACTGAATGTAACGGGACTGAATGTATGGAATGCGGGAGGGGGGAGGGGAACTTGGGAGGGGGGCTCGTGGGACGGGAGAGGGGAATGGAGAGAGAGAGAAGGCAAAGTGGGAACGCGTGAGGGGAAGGGGACACGGGAGAGGAAGGGGAGAAACAATTTCTTTATTAAATGACATAGCAACGCATGCCCGAAACTCGCTATATTACATAAAGTGTTGATAAAATAATAAGAAGAAGGTCATGCTGTATGTTAACAAAATGAATATTCATTTTGCAATATTTGCACTCCTTTCCTGGTGAAGGCTTTGTACGACTCCAAAATAAGTGGACTTACCGTTAGCATGTGCCTGGGCCTGTTGAGCCAACAGCTCTGCGTGTATAGGATGGTTTGGGTTGGCCATGTCAAACAGCGGTTGAATAACCTCAGGACTGAAGACATAATTCTTTTGCCATAGGTTCAAAACTCGAATTATGTTTCGCTGGAATCATTCAAAACTTATTATTATTCCTACACATTATTTGCGAAGCAATTTATATACCTCAAAGCTAAAAGGTTGGAAGTCACATTTGCTAAATTGTAGAGGAGAGGGTTTGAAGTTTAACCACCCTACCCATACGAACATACATGATACATTCGCTATATTATCACCTGAACGCAACAAGCCGTATCCACTACGTTCAGATAAAAAAAGAACTATACTCGAAACCCACAAAATGTTCATGATACGTTCGTATACATCAATTATTTATTCATTTTAAAACATTACAAAATAAAATTTCAATGCGTTTTAAAAGAGTATTAAGATTTAAAATTTAAACAGGTTTAAGTAATTTATATTTCAATGAAGCACAATCATACTAACAACAACAAAGCTTGTCGTCTGAATTGTGCTTCATTGATACTAAACATATCGATATTCGAAGTGATTCTATTTAACAACAAGACAGCTCTCCCGACTGGCATAACCATTGGCAAGTTAATTCTGCAAGCCGGGAGATAAAACAGACTATGCTGTCGATGACGGAGATAACCATCGGGAACATAGAAACTAATGCTCTCCATGATAGCCGAGTTTTCGAACCTTCCACGAATCAGTCTGAAGAAATGTGTTACAATGAGCACATCCCTTCTGACCCGTAGAAGGTTCACACCAAGCATGCCCAAGAGAAAGTGGGTAGGGTAGAGCCATGCTTCCTCAGGTAAAGAAATCTCAGAAATTTCTTCTGAACCCTCTCTAACATGAGGGAATTCTTTGCTTGGTGTGGGCCCCAAACCACCGACCCACTCTCAAGCCTACTCCTAACCAAAGCATTGAATAGTACTGTGAGAACCCGGGTGTCTCTGAAGTTTCTCGCAGTGCGTAGGACGAAACCCAACATTCTCAGTGAAGTACTACGTTTGTTCAAGTGTTTTTATCAAGTTTGTTCCTGCGTTGTCACAAAGCTAAGGGAAGTGTTCGGGTATTTTGGTCTCTCCCATACAGTCACGCCGCTAGTCAGTGGTACTCTCTATGCAAGTGGCACGATTTATACAACCGTTTAAAAAAACCCGATATTTTTTACCTACTTTTTGAATAATAACCCAGAGGTAGGGAGGTTAATATAGTTTCAAATGTACCTCTAGAATTAAAAAATCCAAATTTAAACTACTTTGAGTGTAGGTGCTATACAACGTGTCCGGAAACTCGTAGTACAAGCGGGAAACTGGTGAATCTACATCACGTAGAGAACCCAAAAAACTTATTTTTTTCGATCTAAGCATTTCGATTTTAATATTATTTTTTTCTATTTTTCCATTTTTTTGGCAACTAAAGGGTTAAAAAAAATTTTGAGCCCGGTTTACCCTTCGTTGCATTTTATAAGACATTACACAGCTGAAATCAACCCCCTAGTGACAATTTTTTTCAAATTTAACCAAAAAAATTCCAACTTAGGACCCGATTTACTCGAAAACGAAAGCTCAAATCAAAAAAAGTTAAACCACAAAATCGACTCCAAATGTGATGTGGATTCTCCAGTTTCCCGCTTGTACTACGAGTTTCCGGACACCTTGTATAGGAATATTTAATAATTAAAATATAAAAATATGTGTTGTATAATTAGTTATATATTGTATGGGACTTGTGTTTTGCTCTAACCTATCTATTATAAGAAATTTCTCTGTGGTGGACTTCAGTATCAAAATGAATTTAGAATACAGAATGAAAAATAACATTTATATAATATTTTAGAGCCCTTTCTGGATACCTACATCAGCTCGGGCTTGCTCCGAAAAAAACAAATCACACATTTTACAGACTTTAAGCTGACTCTACAAATATTTCTTCTGGACTTCCAACATCCGGACGTTCCCCTCTCAATATTACTGGACTAGCAATACTTTAGAATAAGGTATTTCAGTTCTAGTATACCCGAGTACTCCAATGTTTTCAGCATTCAGAATGTGAATGTATGAACAAAATGACATTCATAACTCAACATCGCTAAAAATATGACTACCAACCTTTCAGCTTTGGTATGCAAAAGGAGAATATTATAAGCCACCATACAAAAAATTTTAATCATAGAAATGTGCACAATTTTATTGCAAGTTCACAAACTTTACACTAGGCAAGGGTTTGTTTCGATAAAGCCGTAGATGTTTCATAAAGAGCAATAAATTTTGACATCGGCATAAAACTAAGATGAACTGATTTGAGGTTAAGAATGCATAATTACCTTATCTTCTGGAGGACACCGCAATAAGTTTATAAATGTCTGTTGCATATTCTTGGCAAACCTGGGAGCAAACACATCCTTCTCAGCACCAAACTGATGCCGGGATTGGCGAACTATCGAGTCGATCACGTAAAGACCAGGTATTTTGTACTCGGGTTTACATTTCAAGATAAATTTTTCGACACTGTGAACTACGTGTTTGTAGAACTTTATGGCCTTTACTGCCCCCCTAGTAATGGCATTCATTTTTGCTTTAGATATTGGTGGTTTGTTGTCGTACAACCCAGAAAGCTGAAAAAGAAGGCACTCGTTATTAAAAATCTTAACGTCTCATGAAAGTAGACACTGCCAAAGTTGATATGAAATCGTACCTCTGAGTTGAACGCTTTAATCTCCTGTATATCCATGATGATGTTTTTGCTTTATCAAAGAATCATTAAAATTTTAACAATATTTTCCTACATATCGCAAAAAAACCTATTTAGTTTCAACAATCGGAAGTTTACAGAAAACTACATGCCTGCTAATTGCAAATGGCGACATGCACAGATAAAATACCAAACGTCTTCCTCTACCATAAACAAAAAGAGACACGTTGACGATTGCCTTCTAAAATTTAACCGTTGGGCAGAGAAATACTCCATCTAAGGTGCAGACAGACATGAGGCTTTACCGGTCGGTTTTCTTCGACAGGTGGCAATATAGAATGTAAGGCGACACATGTATGGCAGCATTGGCCCGGGACCGTCCCGGCAATGTGCAAACTGGGAGCACATCCAGCGCCGGGCAAGCTGGCGTCGAAAAGACATAATGCATATTAAATGCGGATAATCTGGAATGCTCGAAGCGGATGACGCTCGTGTGGTCAGCCGTAATTTATAAGACACGACGGTTTAAAATAAATCATTTAAACCTCGGACACATGAAGCGTTAAAAGCGCGAGCATTTTTACGCGCGGCTTACGCCGCTTATGTGTTGTACCAACACACTGCGCAAAAAAAAAACCTTCCTATGGTAGGAGAGGGGGTCAGCTGAATTAGAGAGCTGCCGCGAAATATCATTTCTTTATACTGGATCTGTCAACTTGACGAATGACATCCGCACGTTTACGCAGCTCCGAAATTAAAATGACCCCTCTCCTATTTACGGCGGTGACGGGGGTCGCTTAACTTTTCAAATATCGCGTGAGCAAAGGTTACGGCGTATAAATTTGGGATTGTATGGCAAGCGATATTGTGCGTGCGATGATCTTTTATAGCTAAGTCCGTCGGCCCCATTAAAGATATTTAAAAAATGAAATTAAAAATGAAATTTATGAAGTGACCCAAAAGTGAATAAAAAAGTGACGCGAATGGTTCTGGCCATTTTTTAAATAAAGCAATTCTTTTCTGATCTACCAAAATTAATGTATCTTGGCGATATCTCCTGCAGTGATGGACAATCCTATCTATAAACTATTAGAACGTACACACTATTAACTTCAATCAATCACGTGTACTTAATTATTTAAAAAAAAACTTTATCCAAATAAAAGTGCGGGATCTGATTTAATACCATCCATATTTTATGTAAAATGCTAGGACCAATTGATTTTTCCACTCTTCTTGCATGTCATTTGAGGAAGGTAACTTCCCCAGCGCCTGGAAACAAGCACTCTTTACACCAACCCATAAAAGTGGGGACAAAAATAATATTACCAACAACAGGCACATCTCCAAACTCCCAATTGTCAGCAATGTCACCGAAAACATTGTACTTGAACAACTTTTTCCAGCAGTACAAACAATCATATCAAAAAATCAACACGGCGTTTTTAGAAAATTGTCGATCGAGACAAACCTTCTGGAATGCACAGATTTTATATTAAATTCTATGGGTAATAAAAATCAAATAAACTCTATCTATACAGATTTTTCAAAAGCCTTTGATAAAATTAACATTGAACTGCTTCTGAAGAAGCTGTTAAAAATTGGGATTAATGGAGACCTTTTAATCTGGATTAAATCATATGTCACGAACAGAAGTCAAGCAGTTAGAGCAAAGGGTTTCACCTCACGTTTCTATAATACACCGACAGGAATTCCACAAGGATCACATCTCGGATCTCTCGTGTTTATTTTTCATATCAATGATATAGGCACTTGTTTTCAAAATTCCAAATTCCAAAGTTTTTCTGATAACACTAAAATTTATTAAAAATTCACAAATGTTATCGACAGCGTAGAATTGCAAGAGGATATTCATAGGCTTGAAATATATTGTGCGAATAACCAATTGTACCTTAACCTGGAAAAATGTAACACAATATCATTCACTAAAAGCATTAAACCCCTAACATTCCCGTGCAAAGTCAATGACGTAGAACTAAAAAGATGTAGTGAGTAAGAGACTTAGGATAATAATGGACTCCGGAATGTCTTTGCGATCACGTATAAATTTCAAACGTCACAGGGCCTACAAACTTCTAGGATTCTTCGTAAGAGTGACCAAACCTTTCAGATAGCCAAATGTAATTAAAATACCACATGTCTCTTTTATTCGGTCAATATTAGAATTCTAGTCCAGTCAATATTAGGAATCCCCAATACAAAGTTAACATTGAAAGGTTAGAAGGAATTAAAAAAAGGTTTTGAAACACTTAGACTTTCAATCATTCAACAATTTTAAAAGACTCGTTAATATTCCACAATTTATCAACTCTAGAAGATAGAATAAATATGTCCGACTAGAATTTTTTATTCAAATCATCAACAACATTGTTGACAACATCTATCTTCTAGAAAACATTAATTTCCAACGTCCTGTGCGAAATACAAGATCCAACCAACTATTCCACGTCCCACACTCAAAAACAAACTACACACAACATTCATTTCTAAGAAGAACGTGCACGAAATAAAATTATTTCTTTTCAGTCGCTGATATTTTCCATTTGTCCTCAGATCCATTTACTAAATGTATAATATAATATTGTTCAATGCATTCTGCACTAGCCTATGTACATGTGAAACATGGTGTCACTACCGAACCAGCTCAATAAAACGACTCCAAATCCAATATAATGATGCTTGCAGAATTATATTTGGATGCAGAAGATACAGCAGCGCATCTACAATGTTTACGGAGCTAGGACTACACGGATTCGCCAGTCTGATGAGACTCCGGGTCACTGGAGCCAGAATGCGGCTAATGGCTTCCGATAAAACAGTGGTGATCGCAGCTTTCCAGCACCAAGCGCCACTCCTGAGCGAGCGCTGGGCCCGAGCTCACTCCGGACCACGTCCTACATTATAATTGATTATTTATTTTATTTCTATTATCGCTTATGTTTTTTTTTTCTTATTCTATTTACTTTTTTTTACTTTATCTGTTGTGTAAATATGTAAAACTTTATGGGACGGGTGGGATTGCACTATCCTCCCACATCCTGGAATAAAACATTATTATTATTATTATAAAAAAAATTAAAACAAATTATTAATTACGAACCCTCTACTCTTGAAGTGTGTTATTTTCTCATTCCCATTATGTTGTTTTTCTTTTTTTTATCAGTTTTATTTAATAGTTAACACTATCTTATGATGTGAAAATGTATTATTTTTATACAGGTACTTGGTTTCATTTCACATTATGTATCATTTGTGTTTTTTATTTCTTTTTCTTTTTTCTACTACTTTATGTTTACTTTAATCATATATTTTTATGTGTATACTATAAATTCCATGCATAAACTGTTCTGGTTCATGCAAACACTTTTTTTATCAGAACAACTCTATTTTTATAACTTTTGAAGGTTTTATGTTTGATATCATCTGCTGCTTATATCTAATGATGCTGGTGGTCCTCCTGGTTTTATGGTACAAGGGTTGAGTAACTTTTCGTCGTCACTTTATATGTTTGAAGTAGTATTTTTTTATATGAATTTCAAGAGAGAGCTCAAGAGATATGAACCATTTCGCGACAATTTTCGACCGACAAAATGTAGGTATTTTCAATTCTTGTGCAATCATATTGATCATTAGCCAAGTAGGTAGTAATCATCTTCTTCCTTTTTTGTTTCTTATACTAGGTGGGGCCTTTAAGGAACGGAAAGGAACAAAGTAAGATGAATAACAATGGACTTTTAACAGTGTAAACAGGGCGTTCAATGTCCGCTCGACATCTGATTTTTAAATGGAAGTTGGAACGCGCCCTAAGATGAGAATAAGTTTTCTTGTATAATTTCATATTATTGTGTATGACAGAAATAACAATTTTCACACGATTTTCTCTTGGGCAGAATGTTTAAAGGCGACAAAAGTTTTAAAAGGTGTGTGTGTGTATTTTTACACAAGTAATTTAAAAAAAAATTATAAATACATGTAAATTACCCGTTAACATAATAATGGAAAAAATATACAAAATTTAAAAGTACAATAAACACCTCTATCAATAGTATATCACAATTATTATAGTTATTAATAAAATATTATATTTCTGAACAATAGAACGCGGGCGGAAGAGCACGTGTAATGGGCCCTAGATTAACGATAGTGGTATTTACGTCGTGAGTAGGATATTTTATTTATATCATGGTCATTTATTTATGGTTCAATTCCATAGAAAAATACATTTTTGAACCGGTCGCCCGGCGGTGGTGCATTTTGAACATTTCTGAAGTAAAATAAAAATACGGACTCGACATTACTTTTAAGTGGAATACCAGTGCTGTTTACCATGGCTTTCAATAATTCCATGCGACGCATGCACTTTGATGGTGCTCCGAACTCTCCGAGTAGCGTCTATCAAAAGATGACAGCTCATGATTTTGATTTGTCTGTTACCATGTCTCCAAATGATATATCTACGATTACAAAATCAAGAGCTTTCAATGACACAACATTGCGGCATACATTAAATGCTACTTCAATAGCTGGACTTGAATTAAGGGCTTCAAAAGAAGTCGATGATTTAAGTGAAGTCTTTTTCGAAATTCTTCAATCGTCGAATTCCGGCGATGTTTTAGAGATGATCGGCAGGTTTGCGCAATCTTGTTGCGATTCTCTGGAGAGAATTAACCCTTGGGAACGATTCACGCCGAAGAATTCTTGGCTGAATGAAGAAACCAATACCTGGCGTTTGTTATATTGCTTGTACTTGGACACCATGCAAGGAAGAGAGACACCCGCACCTCTGCAAGAGTATGAAAAGTTGTCACCGAGGAAACTAATAAGCGATTTATTTCAATCTGATGCCGAACTCCGCCTCATGCAACTGATAGTGGATTGGTTAGAAAATTGCGCTGCATATCACGACTCCGCTATCTCATCGGCTAGGCGAACTGGTGGAACAGTTCACTGGGAGAATACTCTCCATCACCTCGAAAATGGAATGAGCTTGTTCGATGCTGAAAGCGCAGCAACATTTGTTACTGAATTAGATCCGGATGCGCCGCGAAGGCAAAAGAAAACTATCCATCCGTTGGATCAGGAGGATGAAAAGACTTTGTGTCAGAGTATCTTTAAAGAACTGCGATGTGGCAGATTTGAGGAGGCAATTTCATTATGTATATCTGCAGGACAAATGTGGCGGGCTATCATTCTGCGGGGTCATGTTTTACTGCATTATCCGGAACCTCCCAAGTTAGATGCCACCTTCCCCATGGTCGGGAACCCCTCCCGGGATCTGTGGAAGTGGAGTTGCCTCGGGCTTCTGACAGAGACCGAAGAGAACAATTACTTCCGCGCCACCCTCGGAGTCCTGTGTGGTCACCTGCCTTCACTTCTGACGGTGTGCTCTGCCTCTCGTGAAGACTTGCTATGGGCGCACTTGCGAGTTCAGATTGAGCTTCGAGTGGATCAATTTCTCAAAGAGCACCATACCACTGTTCTCCTCTCCGGCTCCGATCAGAATCTGCTTCAGCAATTCGAGCAGCCAACAGAACTATCGCTCCACCGTATCTTTGGATGCGTTAACGCCTTACATAAAACTAAGTTCGAAACTTACTATCAAGAAATGCAACGCTACTTTATGCTTGAACAAGTTAATTCCATGTTGCACAAAGCTACAGAGTGGGTCGGGACAGCTGATTTCAATTTTGTCAGATTTTTAGCCCATATCATTCTTGTCCTTCGTCGGGTAGGAAAAGATCCCATTGAAGATTTGAGTGACAATATTCTAAAGACTTATGTTGAAAAGCTTATTGAACAGGTTGATGGCGCAACCATATCTCCGGAGCTTATAGCTTATTATACTTCCACTCTTCCGGTCAAGTACCAAGTGGAGAAGTATTCAGAGCTCATGTGGCTTGTGGAAGCCAAGGACGATCGAGCCAGAGTGATGGAGTCAGGAAAACAAGCGGGTCTTGATGTGGAGGCTGCAGCTAGGGAAACTGTCAAATATGCTGTTAAAGTTTTAAAAGAACGTAGTCCCAATGATCCCGATAACGACTCTACTATGATGGGCGGGACAGAAGAAAATGGTCAGCAACTCATGAGGCGTGTTGCAGGGTGCTTGGAATGGTTTTCTTTTTACCCATCGCAGATTGCTGTAGCCGTGCAAATGAGCAACGCCATAATCAGAACACTCATCTTCAAGGGAGATGCAGATTCGGCAACTGGAGTGCTCAGTCGCCTGTTACAGTTCTCTCCACCCAATGCTATATCCAAAAACTTAACTTCTACCTCCAATGACCTCAGAGAGCACATGTGCTTGAAGGCATATTTGGAAGCGATAAATGGTTATGCCGCCTGGTACAGACAGCATGTGGGGGGAAGACCAAGAAGTCCCGAGCCCCTCCCAAACAATTGCTCCTTCACAGATAAAGTTCACTACGAACAGCTCAAAGCCCAAACTGCCGCCCAACAAGAACGGTGGACCGCAGCGGGATTGCACCAAGCTCGACATACTAAACAACTATTATACAATGTTCTACTATTCCCCAGGGGCTGGATGGCTGATGACATCACTTCCGACGAAAGTCCGGCTGATTATAACGAAGAGGAAAGTGCCGAAAGGCAGAAAGAACTCTTAGCCCTAAGAAAATTATGTATTCCCGAAATAGTATTACTTCTTATAAAGATTTTGCAGGGTGGAAACGTTGATGGACACACGGAAGTCGTGAGACTCTCGGAAATAATTGCATCTGAAGTTTATCAACTCTACAAACTTTTCTCTAAACACAAGCTCCGTGAAGTGTTGCATAAATTAAGTGATTCGTCTTTATCCGTGCTGGAGAGTAACAGGGACCCTTGGGCATTTGAGATGAATGAATAAAATATTGTAAATTTGTTTTGGCCATACACAATAACATATGGTTTATATATTTTTTTATGGTTCAACAAGAGGTCATGTTTGACTACATACAAGTTAAAAAGTATTTTTTGATTCAATAAAACAATGTGTTATTTTTTAATTATATTTTTTATTTCATAAACCACCACTATTTCATACATAGGACAACAGCTTTATCCTTCACCTTTGTTATAACTGGCTGGTGCAGTGATTTCTGAAGCTCACGGTTTCAATCCCTGTAACATTTAAAGTTAACCACTCGGACCCATAAGCTTGTTTTCACGACAATATAAGATTACCGGACACAATGAGGCGCACCCGACTTATTAATTATTTTTTTTTAACAAACCTCAAATTGTAATATTTTAATTAAATAAAGACAATATTAGCGAAACTCTATCTAAAACAGAGAAAGATACGGTCACATCTAGGACACGAACCAATTAAAATATTACAATTTGAGGTTTTACTCATTAATAAGTCAGGTACGCCTCATAATAGTCATACATATATCAAGTAATATTATATAGTGAAAACAAACTTATGGGTCTGAGTGGTTAAGTTAAAAATAAAAATTAATATTCATCATAGACTTGCAGAAAAGTCAATAGATGTCGCATAATAAAAATGGACAAAATTTAACCAAAACATTTAAATATCATTTAGTTCGGGTTTGAATCTTGCAATCATACATAAAGATAGCAGCCAATAAAAATATGTGTTAAGAAAATGTTGGTAATTCTTAGTCGAAGTATGATACAGTTAAATGACCGAATCGGATAGGGACACATTAGCTCAGTTGGTAGAGCTCCGCCTCGGCAAGGCGTAGGTCCTGGGTTCGTGTTCTAGATGTGACCGTATCTTTTTCTGTTTTCAATTGAGTTTCGCTCATATTGTCTTCATTTAATGAAAAGATTAGTGTGAGTTTCAATTCGTTCAGATTTGTTGCAAGTTTTCCGAGTACATTTCTACTATGAAGGGTATCTAGAAGAGGTAAATGATCGTGCATTGATATTTTAGTAGGTACCACAAAGATGAGAATTTGACCTCTCATTCAACGATAAATAGGTACTGACCGTAGTAACTGAATTATTTTTTTAATAATGAACCCTTGGGTAAGGCCATAAACCTAAGAATATACGTTGTTGAGTAAGGATTATATAATATCTTGATTAATACTAGGAATATATTTATAATACCCATGAAACTCATTTCATTCCAGGGAACTCTGAAAAGAAGCAGTTGATCAGAATTCTTGTTCTTCAATGGCGCTACAGCCCATTCCATGCCTTGGCCTCCTTCAAGATAAGCCTCCACCGCCCTCTGTCCTCGGCCATCGTCTTCCAATCTGCGACATGGTGTAGTTCTCTTGCGTCCTTCCTGACATTCCCATCTTAGCCTAGGTCTACCCGCCTTTCGTTTTCCTCCCGGGTGTCCTGTTAGAACCTTCTTCGGTACTCAATGCTTGGCATTCGATGCATATGTCCGGTCCATCTTAATCTTTGGAGCCTTAAGCTTGTAGCTTGGTAGATATCATAGAGCTCATCGGATTCTCCATACCTCTCCCTCTCGCACCGCTCCTATGATTCTTCAAAGTACCTTTCTTTCGAAGGTGTCCAGCTGTTCCGCAGACTTTGCTGTCAGTGTTCCCACCTCACATCCATGGGACAAGATCGTTCTAATAATGGTTTTATATAGGGTTATTTTGGTTTTCCTATGGATGTTTCGGGATTTGAACACTGGCAGCAATGCAAAGATCAGAATTCTTCAATCATCCATAATCTTCCAATACCGCTCCTGCCTATATTAATTTTCTGATGAAGAAGTTCACGAACAGAATTTAATGAGCGTGGGAATGAACTAATCTACTAATTGGTATTTCAAATAATGTTACATTCAATAATGCTGATTGTTATAATCATTATTGATCATTCTTGTGAATAAGTAAAGCACTCTGGATTTCAAATTAAGTACATAATACTGAAATGAGAAGATAATTATAATGTTCTCATACCTATGCTGTAGTCACAGTAGAGAACATCTCGCAAGAGTTCATTTTTGACAAGATTATTACTTCTTCTTCTTCTTGTGCCCTGTCCGTTCAACAGACGTTGACTATCATGTTGGCTATGCGGACTTTGTTTACTGCGGCCCAGAACAGCTCTACAGTAGACTAGCCAAACCACTGTCTCAGGTTTTTCAGCCATGATGTTCTCCTTCTTCCAGGGCCCCGTCTTCCGTCAATCTTTCCCTCCATTATGAGATGCAAGATCTCTCGTACTTTTCTGGATGTCTCATCACATGTCCTAGATTTATTATTTTTCTTTATTCATCCGAACCATAACATCTACATTTGTAACTCTGTTCATCCAGATTATTTTGAGTATTCTTCTGTAGATCCACATCTCAATGCATAGTAGATCCACATCGAATGCCTCAAGTCGCCTCATCAGTTCTTCGGTCCATGCTTCCATTCCATAAAATAATACTTACCGAAAACACCTGACCATTCGCATTCGTAATCCAAGGTTGAGATCAGGACTGCAGAACATATTTTTCATGCAGATAAATGTTGCGCGAGCAGGGCCGGATCTACGAAATCTGGCGCCCTGTGCAGTAGGTACCGATGGCGCCCCCCCCCCCTACATTTTTATTTTGATTAAAAATTCGTTCAACCCAATTTTTTTTATGTAATTGTTATTTTTTTTTTACACTAATTTATCAAAAAAATCAAGACATAAAAAGGGTGTAACTTTTCTAAGTGACCTGGCGGTAGCTCTCACACTCGTTTTTTTTTAAAGAGAGGATCGCCAGGAGCCCTATACTCTCTGAATCTATTGGGTAACAGGGCCGGATCTACGAAATCTGGCGCCCTGTGCAGTAGGTACCGATGGCGCCCCCCCCCCTACATTTTTATTTTGATTAAAAATTCGTTCACCCCAATTTTTTTTATGTAATTGTTATTTTTTTTTTTACACTAATTTATCAAATAAAATCAAGACATATAAAGGGTGTAACTTTTCTAAGTGACCTGGCGGTAGCTCTCACACTCGTTTTTTTTTAAAGAGAGGATCGCCAGGAGCCCTATACTCTCTGAATCTATTGGGTAAACATAAATTATGGTGCTATTTTAATTATTTTAGGAAAAACTCTTTGCAAGTTATGCTTTAAAATAATACAACGAATTGTTTGTTTGTGCCCGTACCATGATTTAAAATATAGGTTACGAGACAATGCGGGTGGTTTCGCTGAACTAGGTCCATTAGACATTCTTGAGATTTACTGCCTATATACCCTACGCGAATATTAGAAAAAGCAAATACAAATATGTTCTCATGGCAACGTACAACACAAGAATAGCATCTACAGCTTCTGACTAGCAACAGGCAGTCCCGACGAGAGACAGTGAGCGGTGATAATAAGAATATAACCTCAAATTTGTACGTTGCATTTCCCCTGTGTTGAGCGAACAAACACTCAACACTGACGTATGGTATCAACGGCTTACGAACAAAAATACCGCGCTGTGATTGGTTATTGAATTAGGATCGCACCTATTCGTCGTAAAAGACGGTAAAAGATATATGGAAAAATAGATCTTACGTTTAAACTAAATATATGGAATTTGTAAAAAAATTCTGTAACTGACTTTAAATTCGTAAGTCGTTGATACCAACCTGATGCGTGCGAATTCTGTTTCTTTGGAAAGTGTTGCTAGAGCGTAATAATTATTTCGTACTATGGGTAATTTTTAAACGATTCAGGGAATATTATAACTAAATTTTAATACAATATTTATTTTCTCACGGCGCCCCCTCGGAGTTGGCGCCAGGTTTTTGCACGTTTTTGAACGTATGGCAGATCCGGCGCTGTTGGGTAAACATAAATTATGGTGCTATTTTAATTATTTTAGGAAAAACTCTTTGCAAGTTATGCTTTAAAATAATACAGCGAATTGTTTGTTTGTGCCCGTACCATGATTTAAAATATAGGTTACGAGACAATCCGGGTGGTTTCGCTGAACTAGGTCCATTAGACATTCTTGAGATTTACTGCCTGTATACCCTACACGAATATTAGAAAAAGCAAATACAAATAACGTTCTCATGGCAACGTACAACACAAGAATAGCATCTACAGCTTCTGACTAGCAAACAGGCAGTCCCGACGAGAGACAGTGAGCAGTGATAATAAGAATATAACCTCAAATTTGTACGTTGCATTTCCCCTGTGTTGAGCGAACAAACACTAAACACTGACGTATGGTATCAACGGCTTACGAACAAAAATACCGCGCTGTGATTGGTTATTGAATTTGGATCGCACCTATTCGTCGTAAAAGACGGTAAAAGATATATGGAAAAATAGATTTTACGTTTAAACTAAATATATGGAATTTGTAAAAAAATTCTGTAACTGACTATAAATTCGTAAGCCGTTGATACCAACCTGATGCGTGCGCATTCTGTTTCTTTGGAAAGTGTTGCTAGAGCGTAATAATTATTTCGTACTATGGGTAATTTTTAAACGATTCAGGGAATATTATAACTAAATGTTGATACAATATTTATTTTCTCACGGCGCCCCTTCGGAGTTGGCGCCAGATTTTTGCACGTTTTTGAACGTATGGCAGATCCGGCGCTGTGGGCGAGCTTGCTCAACGTGGCATTTGATTTCAACCAAAGGATCCTATCTTTCATTTAAATTGCAGCCCAAGAATATAATACTTTGCAAGTACCTACCTTTTCTAGTTTCGTTCCAGCAATATAAAGATGTTCATGTTAATTTTATTATTATATACTTAAGTATTAATTTTATTACTTGCTGTACTTAACGAAAATTATATATTTTTTTACCGCAGGAAAAGATGGAAAAATAATATGACCCAAATAATAAAATTTATGTCAATGCACTAATGCAGACAATCAATAATTTATTAGGTAAGTAGGTACCTACTATTGTCTGCATTTTGCGTTGATACTGATAATGATATAAATATTAATTGTCAGCTGTTTATAAATATTAACATGCTGAGTTTAACGGGTTTTACAATGAAAAATAAATAAAATAATATTTACAGGTTTTCACATTTTTTGCGTAAAAAGTACCTATGGTGTCGGCGGGGTTTGCTTGGCACAGAAAGGTACTGTGTCAGAAAAAAGTTTTTAGTTTTATCAGTCACTTTATGTGCACATTGTTGTCATTATTATCGTCGTGCGAAATTCGTGAACACGGATAAACAGACACAAGTTATATTATTTTCTTTTTACTGAACTTAAATACGCTTCATTTATAAATAATTTTAATTTGTAGGAATCCTTTCATCCATAGAAGGTGTTTTGCAACGCGGGCAGCACAGTGTTCAAATCAAAATATAGGGTCAGTGGGCCGGTTGTGGCCATTGGGCCGGTTCTGGCCATTTTCAACTTTACAAGTCGAAATATAAGCTAAATAAAATCGAATCTTTTTTTACTCTATGGCAAAATGCATATTTGTCAATGGTCTTCGTTGACAAGTGACACAATAAATCTTATTGTTAACAGTTTGTGTTTGGTCGATGCGAATAAGTGTTGCAGAATTTTTTATTGAGATTGTTATCCAAAACCTTAAGGAACCCACTGTAAGTAATCTTAATATATATTTGTAATCCTTTTGATGTTTTATTTGAAAACAAGTTGTACCCATTATAAAAGGGTAAAGTAATATGTTTTTGAGGTTATTTTTAGCAAATTGGTTGTTTAAATATGATTTTTCGATGTGGCCATTACTGACACAAGAATTTATACAAATGTATGGGTTGTGGCCACGTTGGTGGCCACAAGTGGCTCCCATACAGTACTAGTTTTGGCCATTATCTAAAAAAATGTACATATCCGCTAATTTTGTTATTATAACTTAATAAATTATCTTGTTTCTTCTTCAGAACTGTGAAAATGACTCCGGCAAATAAGAAGAAAGATGCTATTGAGCACTCAAAACGCAAATTTTTTTGTTATTAACCATCGAAAGTGATTTTGGCACTCGATGCTATAAAAGAAGGTATGAAGGTATCTACTGCTAGTAAAAACTACAAAGTCCCCGTAGTACTTTGCGTAACAAAATATGTGGACGTGCAAAAAAAAAAAACAAAAAAATATTTTTAAAAAAAAAAAATATGTGGACGTGCGTGTAAATTTGCGCTAAATCTTATTTTTTTATAATTTTATTGTATGACTTGAATAATAAACATCGATTTATAATCATTACTGTGTTTAATTTAGATAAAAATGTAAGTTCCCTACATAGATTTATGTGGCCAAAACCGGCACACGGGTGTGGCCAGAACTGATTAAATTGTGGCCACAACTAATGCACAGGTCCAGTTCAATGAAAAAAAATAATTTAAAAATAATTAAAGAACTGTTACTGGATATATTTACATATATTAAAGACAGGTATTTTTATTGTACATTAATGTTGGAAAAATTATAATTTACATTTATATGCAAGTTTGGTGCTCATTCAAAAACGAAAAAATCCTTAAGGTGGCCACAACCGGCCCACTGACCCTAGATATTAATATTACGCAAGTTCATTTGACATTGTAATTAATTTAAATTAAGATTTAAGTTTTTGAATTTAGTCCATGCCAAAAATAATATTCAAATTGAATATTGCTGGTTTTATATGTATACATTACACATCTAAACCTATTTTTTGGCAACTCCTTACTTCAAAAGTACCTAAGTAAAAAGTAGATCTCCAGTTCTAGATTTTTAGTTCAGCAAAACTGTTTGCTGTCAATGATAAATAATATTATTTGTGTGTTTTATTTTGATTATTAAGCGATGGAATCTGATTTAATTTGTTCAGTAAATACAAAGAAATAATATTTTATTTTCTGATGATAGTTTTTAAATTATTTATTTGAATCGTGTGAAATCTTAAAATTTCCAACGATTCGTGACTAATCTCATGTCTCATGATGAACATCAACAAACGTCAACGGTGGAAACGCTCTGGTGCTGCTCAAATGATGTTTCCACAGCTGAAGATGGACTGGCAATGGACCTATCCAGGTAAATAATTTAAATTAACCTTCAACCAACAAGTTATAATCATTACTTTTGATAAAGTCTTCCAAGACTCTTAGTTATTTTTGATTTATTTTCTACTTATATTTTCACTGTGACTAAAAATATTTTGGATCGACTGAGTTGTTGTTGGTTTGTTCAACACTATTTAAATTTTATTTATAAATTACTAATAGGTTAGGATTATCTATGAATATTTTATGAAGATTTGTTCTGCCTGAATGATAAGTTATGATATAATATTATTATTTAAATTTAGGTTGACATATCAAATTATTTTATTTCAAGAAAGAAAGATACATGCTCACTAATGTATATTTAAAGATTTTGTATTTATTGATCTTACAACAGTCTAAATGATTAAAAATTTTCATTAATTTTATACAAAACCGGGACCAGCTCATTTTACACAAAAAAAAATAATTTTTTACCCCAGTAGATAGGTAATAATTAGATGTAATCAATTCCGTGAGCGGAAATTGATTAAAATTTATATTATCGTTAATTTCTTAAATTTAAAAATACGAAAATGTCATTTTTCAAAGTGCAAAAGCGGTAATATGCACTTTTTCACAAAAAAACACTTTGCAGAAGTTGAATAATTGTTAGAATTACGTATTTCGGAAACTTTTTTCATTGGGGGAGGCGGAAAATGATGCATTTTAAATTTCAATTGCGTAAAATCAAAGTTCACTTCGCGTCTTCGAAACTGACGACATGGCGCGGCCGATCTGTCACACAAGCCCGCTAAACAAACCCTGCGAAGCCAGTCAAACCATTTAAAAACGTAGGCTGTTTTTTAAAGTTAAGATAATATTCACAAGCCCGCTAGACAAACCCTGCATAGCCAGACAAACCATTTAAAAACGTAGGCTGTTTTTTAAAGTAAAGATAACAACATGGAAGTCATTGAAAAATGACATTTTCGTATTTTTAAATTTAAGAAATTGACGATAATATACATTATTTTCAATTTCCGCTCACGGAATTAATTACATCTAATTATTACCTATCTACTGGGGTATATATTTATTTATTTTTAACCAAAATGAGCTGGTCCCGGCTTTGTATAAATTTACCAAATTTTCATTTTCTTCTAATTATTTATACATGGATCTTGTCTACCTTGTAATAATTAAAATTCACCTCCTTCAGAAAAAAATTGAAGAATTTTTTCTGAATCATAAACTCATTAGTCTTTTTTTGTACGTACGTACAATACGCTCAATATAAAAGACAAATTAATTGATGAAAAATGCTAAAACTATTTATTATTCTACATTAATTCACAAGTCACTGAAATCTTAAAAAGTTCATTTGAAAACAATTTCATTAGAAGTTGTTTAACATTGGCTGTATTGTAGATTATATAATATTTTAGACAATATTAGCCAATTTCAAATGAAAATTTGAAACACAAAAATCAGAAAGAGATTCGGTCGTGCCTAGGAATTGAACGCAGGATCTTAGTTTTGCCGAGGCTTGCTGTAACCACTGAGCTAATTTGAGCTTGTCCCCTTCGGTCGTATTTAATTAAATCATATTTCGACTAAGAACTACCAAGATTATCTTTATTTTTCTTGACGCATATTTTGGTAAATATTTCCCTATCAAGTCCACGCTCAAAACACACTTTAAAAAATTAAAACAAATTGTATTAGGTAGATAATGGTTAGTAATAAGTAGAGACACTGATTCATCGCATTAACGATATATTCGCGAATTAACGCGATAAATGGTATTTTTAGCGATAAAAACGCGAAATAGCGGCGATTTTTACAACAAAACTCAACAAAATGCGAACTTTTTTAGTAATGCGAGCAAAGGTACAAATTCCGGGTTCTGTGAAACTGGCATCTCATATGCTGAACCGTCAAGACAACAGCACTAATCAATTTCTTGAGCACGCAGGTAAAATGTTTAATCCTGCAATTGTAGGTCAGAATGTCCAGCGATGAGACGCTATTCTTTTAGCAAGTAAAAGTAGGCTTGCTCCAATGTTTAAATCTGTTGATGACAGTAAATTCCTGGAAGGTAACAGGTATTTTCAAAGACAGCTTGTAGAGCAAGTGAGGGATGGAGTCACTGTAGACATAATTCAGCTACTCTTAGCTGTAAAAATTGTTCACAGAGAATTTGCTGAGGCAGCTCTGAAGACTGTGTGGGCCCCTGTGAATAGTGTTGACGCAGAAAGATTTTTTAGTTGCTATAATCTTGTATTGACAAATCGTAGAACGAACATGACACACTCTACTGTAGAAACATGTGCCATGTTGAGTTTCAACCACGGACATATGAATATATCTGGACCTGCCCTAAGTGATAAAAACGTATTATTTCCCCCTCCACATGGCGCCGGCTGTAGCTCCTCCTTGGAACCGGCTCGCTCCATGGGGAGGGGATATAGCCTCGCTTGAATCTAAAATGTGTGACGTCATCATTCTTGCCGTGAACAGCGAGAAGCTGACATCCATACATTTAACGAAATAACGGCAGCTTGTGCTATACAATATATCTACGTATCAATATGCACATAGCAAATGTGGGCGGTACTCCAATGTGCTCGTCGCTGGTTACAGGGGTAAGTAAATTATGAAACATTTGTAAAAGTGTTTTAACTAAACACGGCAAGAAAATATTGATATGTGTACTGGCGCGAGTCTTTTTGGAGCGAGCATTTGGCCTTAGCAAATAAGTTTTGAACGTGGCAAGCAATTCGCGCTCCCATGTAAAAAGGTCTATTCATTCAAAGCAGATTTTGCTTTTAAGAACTAAATGGTGATATTGTAATGCGAGATGCCTATATACTGTCAGATTGATTGTTCAACGAATGACAGTCATCTTTCCCCTCTTGCTCTCCATAGTTTGGTTTTACCCCTCATCTGTAACTGCTTGTCTATCCATTTGGATGTCTATGGTTTCAACCAATAATAAAATGTTTCAAGTGATTTTGCCAATTTAATTGTTTTTCCCCTCTTGCCGACTCCCACTCCTTGGCGTTATCCTATTTAGCTATAAACGCTATGAAAACGCAAAATTAAAGCTATAAAAGCTATTTTTTCAATAATTAATGCTACATTTCTTAAAAATTAAAGCTATGAATCAGTGTCTCTAGTAATAAGTAATTCAGCAACCGGAATTAAAAAATATTGCATTTTAATGTTTTTTTTAAATTTTAAAAACGCGAAATGTCATTTTTCAAGGACCGCTATGTTTATTACGACGATGAAATATGTATTTTTAAAAGAAAAAATCACTTACTGTCAGTTAGACAATAATAAGTACGAATTGCAATCTTCGGAAATGATAAATAATGCGTATTAATCATTATTTTGTTCAGTTTCATAAACATGAAAAATCATGCGAGATGTTTGCCGTCGTAATTAACAACATGGTGTTCCTTGAGAAATGACATTTCGCATTTTTAAAGATAACAAAATAACCATTAAAATGCAATATTTTTCAATTCCGGTTACTGAATTACTTATTACTAACTGTAATCTATCTAGTACAATTTGTTTTAATTTTTTAAAGTGTGTTTTGAGCGTGGACTCGATAGGGAAATATTTACCCATATTTTTATTGACTGCTGTCTTTGTATATGATTACAAAAAAAATTGTATAAAGAAAATGAAGATAACGCAGGTAGTTCTTAGACGAAGTTTGATACAGTTAAATGTGACAGAAGGGGATAGGGTCGAATTAGCTCAGTGGCTAGAGCAGAGCTCCAGCAATGCTAAAGTCCGGGGTTCAATTCCTACATGCGACTGAATCTTTTTCTGATTTTTATGTTTAAAATTTTCAGTTGATAGTCGCTAATATTGTCTTCAATGATTAAATATTACAATTTGAGGTTTTACTCAGTTATTCCAAAAAAAAGATAATATTACAATTTACTCTTGCGGGTGACTGCAATTTACTTCTGCCGAGCGATTCTGTATTTTTTGTGGGATGGTTATTAGATAGCGGACGTAATCTCCTGTCAGATTTGTGTGATTTTCATGGCTGTTATTTGCTTTTTATATGTACAACGTACATTAAATGAATAATCATGCGCACTTGCAGGAATTCGTGTATAAATCGATCTAAACTAAAATCTTCTTCTTCCTGTGCCCTGTCCGTTCAACGGACGTTGGCTATCATGTTGGCTATGCGGACTTTGTTTACTGCGGCCCGGAACAGCTCCACGGTAGACTGACCAAACCACTGTCTCAGGTTTTTCAGTCATGAGGTTCTCCTTCTTCCAGGGCCCCGTCTTCCAGGGCCCCGTCTTCCGACAATCTTTCACTGCAGGATCTCATACTTCTCTGGATGTCTCATCACATGTCCAAGATATTGAAGTTTTTGGATTTTTATAGTTTTAATTACTTCCTTTTCTTTATTCATCCGAACCATAACATCTTCAATTGTAACCCTGTCTATCCAGCTTATTTTAAGTATTCTTCTGTAGATCCACATCTCGAATGCCTCAAACTACAATATGTGACAGTAAATATGTAAAAATCACACCAATCTGACAGGAGATAACGTCCGTTATCCAATAACGATTCCACCAAAATACAGAATCGCTTGGCTGATCAAATTTTACAATTATTCGATTAACTGCTATTTATAATTTATATTACAACATACAATATGTGACAGTAAATATGTAAAAATCTCACAAATCTGACAGGAGATAACGTCCGTTATCCAATAACGATTCCACAAAAATACGGAATCGCTTGGCTGATCAAATTTTACAATTATTCGATTAACTGCTATTTATAATTTATATTATAACAGCGGAAGGGAAAATCAATTAGCAAAACTCAATTGAAAATGTGGAGACAGAAAAATCTGAAAAAGGTATCGGCACCTCTGGGACTTGAACCCAGGACCCTTTGCTTACATGGCAAGTGCTCTACCAACTGAGCTAAGGGAACGTACCCATACTACGTGACATGTTTAGGGGGAGGGGGGGGTCTTCAAAATACCACGCTTGGTACAAATGAGCGGCGGCGGCCTTAGGTTTTTGGTCACCGGGGGGGGGGGGGGGTTAAAAATTGCAAAAAGTTGGTCACGTAGTATGGGTACATTCCCTAAGGTGTCTACATCAAATTCGGTCACTTTTAACTGTATCATACTAAGAACTACCAACCTTCATTTTCTTAACGCACATAATATTATTGGCTGCCATCTTTATAAATAAAATCTTTATTTATTAAAAGTGTGAAATTTTATTAAAAGTACTTATTGTTATAAATTTGGCGTTTAACAATGTGTAATCATTTTATTGAACATTCTGGCATAAAAAAAATATTTTCAATTGTTAAAATGTCTCTTTAGAATTGTTAGCAATAATTATAACAGTTTTCTTTAATTTACATAAAAAATAAATTAAAAAATTAGCAATTTCCATTTATTTGGATTTTATGGCAAAGTGGAAATGTTTTTACCTTTTTGACAAATATGCCCAAGGCCTGAGGGGTTAATTAGTACCTACAACTTTTCTAAAGAAGTAATATTATTATTACTAGTGTCCGATCGAAACAGGAATTTCTGCCGAAACCGAATCTTTGGTACCTGTCTCAGTTTCGGCCGAAACCGAAACTTTTTTAGACATGTTAAAAATCTATTGTTTACAGAAATTTGGCTTTTTTTTTACACACTTATACAGACAGTTAACATGTATTAAATGAAATAAAAAATAATAATGATTGAAGAGTGTGAAATTTTTTTTTAATTGTTTTATATTATTGCTATAAAACAAAAAAAAATTTACAAAACTTTTTAATTTTTTTTTTTTTTTACGTGAGCTCCGCACAGGAGGCCCTGAGGAAAATAATTTCCCTCAGGGCCTATGTCATCTTTGGGGATGCTGTGTGGAGGTTTTTTTTAAGGAAAGGAAGGAGATGAGAGTTCTGGGAAGGAAAAGGGTTTAAGGGGTGGGTAGGAATCTGGGGTTCAGTGTGTCTTGGTCATCCGCCTCTAAGACCTAGACAAACCCCACCCCATGAACCCGGGCACCCCTGCTAAATCACCAAACGTAGCGAACCACTTGGGGTGACCTATGGCAGAGGTGTTGGTTATCCAATAAAGGTTCCCGGGGCGGCGGTACCCATTCCCGCCTCCCGAATTGCATTCTTGAAACAAAAATTTAGCAATAATCAACACTTACATGATAAAGGAAGGACCTAATTAATTGAGTATTTTAATATTAATTGCGTTTACAATTATAACATTCTTATTACACATGTTAAATGAAATAAAAAATAAAAACAATAATTGCAGTATGTGAAAAAATTATAGAAATTAACAAACATGTTTAGGGAACGTACCCATACTACGTGACCAACTTTTTGCAATTTTTAACCCCCCTCCCCCCCCCCGGTGACTAAAAACCTATGGCCCCCGCCGCTCATTTGTACCAAGCGTGACATTTTGAAGACCCCCCCCCCCCTAAACGTGTCACGTAGTATGGGTACGTTCCCTTACTACTTCTTGGAACAAAAATTTGTCAATAATCAACACTAACATTACACACGAGCCACGAACTCACCCGAAGTCAGCCGAACGATGTGCGATAATTCACGTATGTAGAGAGTTTCGGTGCGGCCGAAGGTTCGGCATATTTTCTGCCGAAACCGAAACTGATGCCGAAACTTGCTGATACCGAAACCGAACCTTCAGTCGATCACACTGGCCCTTGGCAATTATGATTTATTTTTCTTCTTCTTTATTAGCCTTCCGCTTTCTTGCTTTGATCACTCATCCAAAGCCTGCCTTCTCGTCAATTGTCATATCATCTGTGAATGACATCTTCCTCACAAATAAATCATGTAATCCTTGTATTCAATTCAATTCAATTATTTATTCATTTTAAAACATTACAAAATAAAATTTCAATGCGTTTTTTAAGAGTATTAATTTAAAATTTTGAATTTAAACAGGTTTAAGTAATTTATATTTCAATGAAGCACAATCACACTAACAACAACAAAGCTTTTTGTCTGAATTGTGCTTCATTGATATTAAACATATCGATATCCGAAGTGATTCTATTTAACAACAAGACAGCTCTCCCGACTGGCATAATCATTGGCAAGTTAGTTCTGCCAGCCGGGAGATAAAACAGTCTATGCTGTCGATGACGGAGATAACCATAGGGAACATAGAAACTAATGCTCTCCATGATAGCTGAGTTTTCGAACCTTCCACGAATCAGTCTGAAGAAATGTGTTACAATAAGCACATCCCTTCTGACCCGTAGAAGGTTCACACCAAGCATGCCCAAGAGAAAGTGGGTAGGGTAGAGCCACGGATAGTAGCCATACTTCCTCAGGTAAAGAAATCTCAAATTTCTTCTGAACCCTCTCCAACATGAGGGAATACTTCACTTGTATCTATCTATCTGCTTCAATAATTGCAAAGAAAAAATTACTTTCTTCCTGGAATTTTTTTTTATTTTTGAAGTGAAAACTTCTTTAGCACCATTGGCAAAGAAAACACAAAAGAAGGCGACTCCTAGCGACTCCGAAGAAGAAAACACAAATACTAATAAGATGAATTTGACGACAAAAATATAAAAAAAAATTATCCTTCACATTGATAAAAAAAGCGCATCGTAGTCTCCCCACTCTTGTCTACTTTAGTCTTCTGAAAGTTCACTTCTACCGCGTGCACACTCTTTTTTAAATGCGAATACTGCACACAAGTCCCAATTGCTCCCTGCTAATCGAAGTCAGTGAGACCATGGCATCCCCAGATTGCGTATGTTGTGAGGCTGAAGGCAGGGTTGGCCTTGAGGCTAATGGCGCCTGATGCTAGTAACCTCGAAGGTGCTATGTGGGTTGTTATTATATACTTGAAAGTTTTTCAATATTTCTTCTGTTGGAGTTCTAACTGGAACTTTCAGTATTGTCTTTAGTACTCCTTTTTGAGCTACTTTGAGTCACTCTGTATGAGTGTTCAAGGCAGACCCCCCATCCAGTTATCCCGTACTCTTTTTGTGATTGACACAAAGCGTAATATACTTTTTAATGTTGTTTATGTTGAATTTAGCGTTACTTTCATAAATTTTTGTTGTGTCTTTGCAAAGAACTTTGAAAGTATTTGTTACAGCATAGTCAAAATGACCCATCCACCAATTTAAATCAGGTATTTACATATTTATATTGAACAATTTTTGGTTTGTTTAATTTTTACCCATGGAGCAGGTAAAAATTAAAACCTATTATAATGTTGTTAGGGATAGAGTAACGCGAATGTGTTATTTTTTCCAAAAGTGATAATTTAATGACATTCGATTCGAACAAAACAGTTCAATCTTTAATTCCTTATTTGGCCACCGCAAAGTTAAGTAAGTCAAGCTTTACACCATGTTTTTAAAAAAAAAAAATATTTATTGAGTTAGTTTATACCACATGACGATAAACTAATAAGCACAATGCAACATTTCATAAATTTAAATATTTTTATAGTAAGTATAACATTTCTTTTTAAATACCTTTTTAAAATTCTTTCTTCATTCTTCATACTTTCAGGCATTTCATACATTTTTAGTCCTCTATACATTAGGCAGTTCTGTGATTTTGATTTTTCCAAAATTAATATTTCTTGTTTCGTAATTACTAATTACGTATATCTTTATTAAAAACAATTTCACCCTTAAAGTATTTTGGCATTTGGTTTTTCATAACTTGCACAAAAATTAACACAATAAATAGCAGTCTCTTTTTTATTGGAATCCAATTTAGCTCCTCTCTCAGTTGATTAACCCTTACTTATTTGCCTTTCCCCAGTATTCATCTCATAGCTCTGTTCTGTATAACTTCTAGTTTATTCAAATTTCCTTCATTGGCCAAATATAACACCGTGGAGCAGTAATCTAGATGTAGAGCAACTATAGTTTTATAAATGAGCTCTGTAGGGTTTCTATTTAATTTATTTCTTAGAAAGAATTTTTAAGAAAATTTACTTTTTTTTATACCTTCTTTAGCACATATTCAAAATTTGCCGTGAAAGTTAATTTTGAATCGAGTATTACATCCAGGTATTTGATTTCATTTGCTTTTTCAATTTTTTGATCATTAATTGTCAAATTTCACCCAGTGTTATGCGTTTTATTGCCTATTTCCATATAGTTTCTTTTATTTACGTTCAGTTTCAACTTGTTTAATATCAGCCATTTTGCTATATTTTGTAGGTCTTCGTTTATTTTGTTAATTGCTTCTATGTAATCTTCTCACGAAATATAGATTAAGATGTCATCTGCAAAGAGTCTAATTTTGCAATGTTTTATTATATCATTTATGTAAATTATGAATAGAATTGGACCTAATACCGACCCTTGCGGAACACCAAGGTTGTTTTCTATCGATTCTGATTCTGAGCTTTCAACTTTAGTTACCTGTTTTCTTTCCTGGAGATATTCTTTGAATAGATTCAGAGCTATGACAGAAATTTTTATAGAAAGCTGTCTTCTAATTTTTCCAATAGTTTTTTTGCTTTCTATCATTTGAAATTCTCTTTTGAAATCTGAGAATGATGCAATGGTGATTTTTTTTGTCTGTTTCTTTTTTCCATGTAATAATCACTATATTTATCGCCGCTTCGCAAGATTTATTGTTCCGGAATCCTGATTGCTCGGCACATAATATGTTATGTTTTTCCAAATACTCAACGAGTTGTTTTTTTATTACAATTTCTAGTACTTGCTCGTATTTTGGTAACATATATATTGGTCTAAATACTGCGGGCGCCAAACATACTATCCAAATAAAATACTTTATCATATTCAAGTTTTCTTGATGTCAGATATCATAAAATAATATTATTTTATTATTCCATTTTAACTTGTCTACTCCATAAGTTTCTAGTTTTCCTGGAGGTGTTTATTTATTGTTACTGTGTTATTTATAGTTACTGCGTTATTTATAGTTACTGCGTCATTTATTGTTTCTGCATTTTTTATTGTTAGTGTGATTTTTGCTGCATTATTGTGACTATAATTAAATATGAGACTCCATAATGAGTGTAGCGATTAGCGATATCTAAAATATTAAGTTTCGAAACTTCACATAACAAAATTACAAAGATAAATGTTTTAATATAAATTTCCTGGCCCATTTTCTGATAAAATTTCTCAGCAAATTTTTTTTCCGATTTCCCAATCCAAACTTCACATAATATCAAAACCAAAACAATTAATGTCTAATAGCCCCTCCAGACTCACGCCAGAACCCCCGAGAACACCCGAGAAGCGTGAATGTGATGAGTTTCTCGCATTCTCATTGATCACGAGTGAGAAAAATGAGAGTGTGGATAAGTGCTTGTTCTCGCGAGAAGTCTCGGCGAGAACTTCTCGCCGAGACTTTTCGCCGTGAGTCTGGAATCAGCATTAAAAATTCCCTAACTAAAATTCCGATTTTTTCAGAAGAAATTTTTTCAGAATAATATAATTTTCCAGTATAAAAATTTCCCCACCAATTTTTCGATTAACTTTCCGAGCAAAAATTTCAATTTACCTTTTTCCCTAATTTTTTTCAGATAAAAATTTCCTAACATGAAAAATTTCCAAGCTTCGCATGTCTTAAAAAATTCAATACTTGAAATAACAAAATCGTAAAGCTAAATGTCCAACCAAACATGTTTTCCGAAGTGAAATATAAAAATTAAAAAAAAAATCTGACTTATGAACCCAACAACATGTACAGTGATAATTACATTCCTGTAATGTTTTTTTTGTCCTGTTGTTTTTGCTGCCACAGGATCGCCCAATATGTATTATTTTTCCAAGGAACCGATAATTTTTGGAATCGGTTCCTTTTGGCTTCTATCAAATTCGAAAATTTGAGCCATGTACAAAAAAATATATCTAAAATGATGGATTATAAATGGTTGTCTGGAAATTTTAGAGCTCTCAAAATGATTTGGTTAAAATTTGCTGTACGGGAGGTTAAGTAGGTATATAAATTAAGTAATAATAAAGTATGTTTAGGAGAGATGGGAAGGCTGATAGAGATATTGAAAGAAGGGTGAATGCAGGTAACTCTATTAATGGAGGACTGAACGCCGTTGGCACCAACAAAAAACTGTCCAAAGATGCGAAACTAGCCGTCCATAATGGAGTACTGGTACCTACCCTGATGTATGGCAGTGAGGCATGGAACTGGCAGAGGAAGGATGAAAGTAGACTGAATGCTGTAGAAATGAGATCCCTGAGGCGTATGTGTGGTAAAACCATGTATGATCGTGTGAGAAATGTGGAAATCCGCAAAGAATGCAAGGCTGATGTAAGCGTGATGAGTAAGATCAAGAAAGGAACGCTCCGATGGTTTGGGCATGTAGAGCGAATGAACGAGGAAAGGAGTGTAAAGAGAATATATGACGCAAATGTGAATGGTAGAAGAAGTCGAGGACGCCCAAGAAAGATATGGCACCACGACCAAGTGAATCAGATACTTGAGTCGGGCCATGTCAAGAGTCAGAATAATAGAAGAGAATGTACGAGACGTTGTATGAATGTAAACGAGGCAAGGAATGTGTGCCAAGACCGGGATGTTTGGCGGTCCGTCCTCTCTGCCTACCCCTACGGGGAAACGGCGTGATGGTTAGTTAGTTAGTTAATTAAGCATTAACTCGAATTTTATGTCAAAATACACCATTTCAGTTGCGTCTTTAATTTCTGGAGTTCTGATTGGCAGTAAATTTCTTAGTTAACCGGTCACCAACTTAAGCAGATACATGCGTTAGAAATACGACAGCAGTCAAGTACAATAAGCGTGTTTATAAGTCAACGCGTGTGTCTCCATAGAAATCATTCTAACTCCGTTATTCTTTTAGTGACATCCCTAAAACAAAAAGTAAAAGGTCGATAGTAGTCAAGCTGTACATCCCTATTCAAGTTGTCCATAGAAATATATAACAAGAATATTCTGTCATTCGCGCAATCTGACACATAATTTTTCCCGCCAAATTTCCTACCGGCAGCTCGACATTGTTAATTTTTATTAAATATTTTTATATGAAATGATAAAAAAGTGAGGCGACAAAAGTGTTTATTATACATTTATACCATAGAGCAATAGAATAAGTATTGTTGTTTACATAATCTGTGATTTTAGTACCGTTTTCACATAAAAACATCATGTGAGTCATTTTTACGTTTTTTTAATGTTTTCATTCTAAATTTTAATATTTACAAATGTTAATATTTATTTGTAATATAATAATTCAAAAGCTTGTTTTGTAACCTTTCTAAAACAGTTTTTAATATTCGGCTACTTTCAGAAATGTTTCATCTATGGAGCTTTAATTGTGAAGCGGTAATAACACAAAGTTTTCGTAAAATGTCATTTCGTTTGAGACATCGTATTCGCGAAAATTCGGAGGGGTTAATGGGAGTTTGTTACATAATAGAAATTAGTTTCATTCGTCCAGTGAATTTCAAATGAACTTAGTAAAATGACATAGGTATATTAGGGTGGGTCATTTAAAAAAGAAAATGTTATTTTTAAATTCTAGGAGTGATAAAAGGGTGCCAAATGGGTTCGAAACGACGTGTTTAAAATTTTTCAAATTTTTGATACGATCTTCCTCCGGATTCATTGCAAAGTTTTGAAAATTTTCATTTTAAGGGTTTGTTTCTAGTGTATATAAAAGTTACTATGAATCCTTATAATATTTTTTGTAATCTTCCGTAGCAAATGTAGTAGGTATATATTTTCGAAATTATTTGCAAAAAGTCTCAAGATTGAGTATCACAAAATAAAGCCAAAATTTGAGAGTAAGAAGGATTTTGCAGATATTTGAATACACTGTCCTGAGATAATTTGAATTATATTCATAATTTTTTGAATAAATAAATGAAAATATTCCTTCTATTTCGGGTTTTATTGAAAAACAGTTCATTTTTAATGGTTTATCTAACATTTTTTAAAGATTTAACGAGGGTGGATTTTTCTCTATTATGTGAAATTTCAAAGTCAATCCGGAGGAAGAAGATGATATCCAAATATTATTAAAAAAATTATGTGATTTTATATCTTCATTTTAACACCCTTTTGTCACTACATATTAGACAAATCAGAACAAGATTTTTTTCCCATACAGTCCTGACCCACCAATACATATATTTTGTAGGCGTTCATTTATATTTTTAAATACATTCTAATAAATACTGTTGTACATACAAAGGGGGAAAACTCTACTAAAGGGGGAAGCTCATCAAAATGTCGCCTGCTGGGGGTTTTTATCTGCTAGTATTATTATAATCTATAATGTATGCATGCGCAAGTAAACATATAAATTATATAGATTTACATTTTCATACATACACACATATATGCATATTGCTTTATTTACCTAGGCCTATATTCATACATTATATTTGTATACAATTTAAAAAAAAAAAAACAATACCTATGTAAAAAACAGTTAAATAAAATTAAGAATTTTTACAGAAGTTACAGCGGGTAAATATTAGTATCAATGGTTGAAATCAACATTTTTATAGAAAAAATATATGTGCTTATGTCGATATGTTTAATTTCTAGACTTGTTGGGAAATGGGAATTATAAATTTTAGTGCAATGAAAATAGCATGTCTCATAATTAGTACCATGGTTAGTAATAAGTTGGAGCATAGAAATATAAATATTTGTACAGCGGCGTTGAGGTGATTTTCCACAAAAACGACGCTACACAAATCATCCAAGAATTTACTACAAGATGGAAATTTTAATTTTACGATAAAGTTAGGTTTTAAAACTGCCGCCGTTGCTTATGCGCATGCGTATTATGACAGCGGTCTGTTATTGAATTTTCTGGTCGTTTTACTGGTTACACGCCCCGATCGTGCAGTATTTTCCCCCATGTTTTTGCCTTTAAATCTTAATTTCGACCCTGAATTAGTTATATCAATATATTCAAAAATATATATTTATAAAATATATTTTATTTCCAAACCTATATATATTTATTTAGTACGAGGATATTGAAAAATAAAGTCTTTATTTGGGCGTGGTTGACGTCAATGTTTGTTGTCGGGCATCTCGCGTACCTACGCTTGCGGCGCTAACTTCGTATCAAAGGAGATACTATTTTGAAATGCATTAGCGCCAAAACGTACAAGTTTGATGTTTTATGAATGAAATTATTATTGAAAATCAGGAAAGATTTACCAAGCAGAATCAAACATTTGAAGACGAATTTTAGGATTTTCCTTTTGTTTAATGTATAAAATTATTAAACGTTCAGGAACTCATTCAAAATATGCTCTCTTCATTTTAAGTAATTTGCTAACATGTAATGAATCATTTAACGATTATATTAAGACTGATTTTATTTAATAATTAAAATTATCAAATAGGATTTGTCTTTTAGGGGTATTACAATCTTTACATTAAAATTGCGAGTGTTCGCCTTGATCCAACAATGATACGTGTAGCGATATATTTCTGTCTCAGTCGTTTTGCGAGAGCCACCGCGGAAGGTTTTCGCGTCCGTCGCTTTGGGATATTCGTTATTTGTGTGCAAGTGTGTTTTACTGGCATCTATTCCGCCATTGCTGATACAAATTTCGTCATATTATACGTGTATGACGCATTTATGTTGACTTTGTTACGTTTCTTTAAATAGGTTTATGTTGAAACCGCCGTAACATTAAAATGAACCTTATAAATAGCGTGTATCGGTAATATATCATCGGAATAATCACAGCTTCCGACGGGTGCAGTTCTACCGGATTATCACGTGGGTTATATTTTAACGTTACGTTATTTATGCCGGTCGGTTATAATATGTACTAAAGTGCAAATATGTGTTCCTTAGTTTTTCTAGATGTTGTTTCTTCCCCGTATACATGCTGACACAAAAAGTATTGTAAATAATTTCGCAATTAATGTTAGGTTTACAGTTTCAGAACAATGGAGTGAGGCGCGAACGCCAAGGAACCGGCGGCTTATCCGAAGTGCCGTGACATCGGGATTTGTGTTTTCGACGCATTCGATTCGTTTGTGGTGTCATACGGTGTTTTAAGTGTGTCGTGACGTAATACAGGTCGTTGTCGGCACTGTTTTCCGTGGCGCAGTCCGGGTCGGAGGAGGATGCGTCGCGCGTTATCGGGGCTGGCGGCGGCGAGATAAGGGAGCCGCCCGCGCGAGACATGGCCCCGGCCCTGTCAGAGGCCGGCCGAGACACTTACCACAGCCAGAGGGGCGGTGGCGAGGGCGGAGCGCCCGGCCGGGTCAACGGCAAGCTGCTCATGGAGCCTCCCAGCGCGGAGCATTTCCTCAAGGACGCGCAGGAAATGGAGCACATCCTGGGTGAACTGGAGGGTGCGGACATCCTCCGGGTCATCGAGACCATGGAAGGTGCGGGCAGCGGTCTCGTCATGGACGCTGACCCGATGGCCGACTTTTTAAGTGACGTAGGCGCTATGCCGACTGACCCTGACGAAGGAGCCCGAGAAGCGCTTGTCAGAGATGCACAAGCCCGTCTTGAGCGTCGGTGTCAGTTTTTGCGGAGGCGGCTGCGAATGCAGCAGGCTCGAGCGATGGGCAAGCACGCAGCCGAGGAGGCTCACGCTCTGTTCCGGCACGCAGTCGGGGGCTCTGGCCCAGCCCTAACGAGAGGTGCAGCACGAGTGTTAGTGCAGCGGTTGGAAGTGGGTGCGGGCCGCGGTAGTGGGCTCTCTTGGACAGCCCCCGCGGGCTTGGCAGATGCCGCAGGAGCCTTGCGCACCCAGCTGAAGGTAGTGGGCAGCCAACTGGACTCGGACGCCACCCTGTCTTCCTCGGGAGCCGAGAGTGCGGATGAGGCCGTCCCTTACACCAACCCTATCCAGCAGCCCTTGCCCCTGTGAGTACAATTATTATTATTTATTGGCATTTGTTTACCTTTTCTTATCAGTTGGTGTTGTGGACACTGGGTTATGTATGTATCTACTGTTGTGATGCATTTTGAGCAAGACGCATCTTTATTCAAATTGCTAGAATGGTGTATAATTTCCAGAAAAAGTTCCTACCAGATGGGATGCCTTAACAATTCCATAAAGTTTGTCGTCGTCAAGGAAAAAAGCGTTTATTTTTACATTGTTCGTCACATAATAATTTCGAACTTTGGGTTTGCGTGGTATTATTATTGTGCAGATTATTTAGCTTTAAAATGTCACACATAATTGTAGGCATTCTTGAAGTCAAAATTTCTTGTTAAAAATATATCGATTTTTGTCGCTATTTCCGCGTTGGAAAAATTAGAAATAATTTTTTGTTCACAACTGTGTGCAAATGTGAAAAAGTTTTCTCGATTATGTATTTAATGTCTACCGACATTTTGCCTTCACAAAAGTCCTTGAACCTCACTGTTGTTAAGTGTTGTTTATCGATGTAATTTTTTTAAATAATTTATTGTCTGATAAAGTGTCAAATGTTATTAATTATTATCGTCTTGATAGTTTCCCGCGTAGGAATCGCCGCACAGCAATAATAATATCAGCTGATCATGTAGGTACCTACCACCTCCTTGCCGCATTTCTATTTGTGAAGTACTTACGTATATGTACCTACCAAGATTACGGCATATTTCGATGGTATTAGTCATCTTGGAAATTTGAAAAAGAGGCGAAGCTTTTTATTTGTATGTAGGTAGGTAGGTACATAGGTATTATATTTTTCAAATTCCGGCGCCAACAAATATAATTTCCCAAAATAATATTTTTGTTTATACTACGATATTTGTATTAGTATTAGTACCTACCTGTTAGACAAGACTGAAGACTCAAATTTCGGCGCCAACAAATATAATTTCCCAAAATAATATTTTTGTTTATACTACGATATTTGTATTAGTATTAGTACCTACCTGTTAGACAAGACGTAAAAAATGGTGCACAGTTTTTCAAGAATAATGAGAAATGCGTTTCTAAATTAATATTTATCTAAGGAATATTTTTTAAACCAAAACCATCCTTCATATAACACGAACTTCTTTTTCCATTTTAAAATTTTGATCAATCCATTTGAAAATGGAATCGTTTTCGTTAGTTGATGCCAGGGCTGTTAGTGTTTGGCCATATTCTAATTAGATACCTAGGTACCTACCCCGTACAGGCAAATGAAATGTTGTGAGACTTATTTTTTTCTACTTAGATAGGTAGGTACCTACGTACCAGTCACCAGCAATCACCAACCTATACTATTATAGTAATATATACCTATATGTTATAGAGGCGATACATGACTGTATATGACATGACATTGCTATTGTATACGACTACATGAACTGGACACTAAACACGTTTAAATCTTGCTGTACCCAGGTAGGGTGAATGTGCTAGTAGTCTGCCTTTTTTTTTTTAACAAAATCGTGTTTGGCGAATCACTGTGAGTTTATATTAGAAAAGAGGTTTACAAAAACACAGATTTCTTAAAGAACAGTCAATTTATTTTTATTATTTTTAAACCTTTTTTTAAATAACATAAAAGTAAAAATTACAATAATATTTTTATAAAAAATGATGCTTTTGCCAGTGGTCGGCCATTAAAAATCTAATAGTCGGCCACGTATATGCTAGTAGTCGGCCGTCGGTTTTTTGCTACAGGGCCGCCAGAGATTATGATTTTTTTGTGCCCATTTGAATGTGCGGTATTCAGACAATTTGTTTTGTTGTTCATAGATACGTAAAAATATGCACTAATAATCACAAACAAACTAAAAGGAGAAAATATAATATTTTTTTTAGAAAAAAAAAACCGATGTGAAATATGGTCGACAGTTATATTACGAGAAATTTGAACTATAGACAACGATATTTAATAAAAATATGTAAAGAAGTTATTGGATAGTTGAAGCATTAATAATCAGTATAATCACATACCAAATTCAAAATAAATATAATATTAAAAAAAAAAAAACGCTGATGTGAAAAAACGTCAAACTAAATATGGTCAGTTGGTGTATGATGAATTCCAACCATAGAAAATGTTTTTTTTTAATAAAAATATTGTCAGATATTGTTAAAGTTACCCGATAATAATGTCTTACCATTGCCCTTCCTTTGATGCGGGCCTGGAATATCGCCCTAGGAACATTATTTTTCCCCTTACTGCTCGAAGAGCTTTCTGAAAGCTATAGGATGAATTATTTTTTTAGTTTTAGTCACCATTGCTAAAAAAAATAATCTTCATGTATAGTTAGCATTATGATGATCAAAATTAAAAATTTCAGTAAAAATATCCACCAAAAAACGGACTGAGATACTGCGTGGCCGACTAATGGTGCAGCAACTTTAACACCTCAGCTAGTTGTCGGCCCCACACTAAACTTGTGGGTTAAAAAACATAGTAATGATATGGGTAACTGGCGGCCGACCACTGGCTCGTAAACAGCACTGCTATGTTCACCTACATTACAGATCAAGTAAATTTGGTGTTAAAAAGAGCGAGAAAGACAAAAATATAAAACACAACACGCACTAGTGGTCGGCCGCCTCGGCCGGCTACTGGATTTCGTAAAAAATATTGTTCCAGTTTGCCGGCCGCACGTGTTTTAACCTAAACGTATTGAAAATGTCCGTTTTATCGATCTAAATCGCTAATTTAGTTCATGTTTTTGCCGATAAATGCCACTTAAATAGTACTAAACAAATGTTTCAACTTCTACTTGCCGTTCGAAAATTTTCTCTATCAAGTTTTTGAAAAATCCAGGATCAAAATTGTAGCCCATTACCACTGTCAATATTTTTGTATCTATTGTGATGGTACCTAAAATAGACGCAAGATGGTGAAGTTTCGTTTTTTTTTGTTCGCGGGATAGTGGTCGATTTCAAGTATTCAAAAATGTTATCGAAGTTTAGAGCGTGTGTCAAAAAGTCATTGGTGGCCGACCTCTAGGCGTGGCCGGAATACTGGAATACCTATCTTCCTTCATGTTTCACCAGTATACCTACCTAGGTAGGTCGAGCCGACATTACATGGACATGGATGATGAACTTTTGCCTGTTTTGTACTATTTATCTATTTTTATTTACGTAGGTACGGGCCTATATTATTATTCAATTACATTTATCGATTATTTTATTACGATCATCCGCTTTTACGAGCCATATTCTAATTAGGTGGGTACCTTTACAGGCAAATGAAATGTTTTTAGACTTATTTTTTTCTACTTACACAGTTCCGACGAGACATTTTGTTTTGAAGAGTTTTACTTTCCATGTAGGTACATTTATGTTACTTCAATTTGGGGGCGGTAAAGAACGGTGGGAGGAGTCAACATAACATGAAAACATTGTTAATAAGGGTGATTTACAGGGTGCTATTATTTTATTTATCAAAAATTTAATTTAGTTTAAAACATATGTAGGTACCTACTCAGGTTTTGCTAATGTTGTATTGTTATTATTATTTTATTAATCAAAAAATTTATTTAGTTTAAAACATATGTAGGTTTTGCCAATGTTGTATTGTATTACTATTATTATTAGGTACTACATACCTTCAAAAGTAAGTTCCATTTTTCAGAACCGAAATACAACACCACTCAACAAATAACCTAAAACGTCACGCCGCAAAAAGTGAATAAATGCATATGAAAGTTTCATAAACTTGGACTAATCAACGCGTGCATAATCACCCCAATTAATAATGCATTTGTCATAATTCATAATGTCTATCTGGTAATATCTCCATGACGTCATCGTTCAAAACCGATTTATATACCGTCTAGGTACCTACCTTGCTGCATAAGGCGCTTTGTGCAGCGTTTGGCATTTAGAGTCTCAGAATTTTCTTATAAAATAATTTATTTTTGAAACTGGCATTATAAGAATACACATAGGTAATATTATGTTGTTTCCTTCCCCCTTTAAGATGTTTTAAAATTAATAATATGAGGGAAATGAGAATCAAGGAACTCCCATCGCTAGTGTTTATGATTATCAAATTATTGGATATAATGGCATACCTACGCTTATGATTAATTTCTTCTCCTACAGTCTGCTCGGATTAGTGATGGACTTATAACTAAGAAATATTCTTTGCACACATTCACACACAGGAAAACGATGTGAGATACAAATTTACATATTACAGGAAAGCTAACTGGTGGTTTTGCTTCATCGTGCCGTCCTGCAAATCGGATCGTGAGTAGGACCTATTGCACTTGATAACAATAAATAAGTAAATAGTGTCAATACCTATGTAACTTAAGTTTTAACCCGTTTAATCACAGGAGACCCAAGTTGTCCCAAAACATCATATGCCGTTATAATAACAGGAGACCCAGATTGTCCCAGAGCGACCGTGCATTATTAAAAGTTAGATATCTCTCTTTCTGTAATGCGAATATTTGTGATTTCTTTTATGTTAGAAACGGAAAGAAATAATGCTTCTCATTGTCTTAGAATTATACGAGCTAGGTTGTTCAGATACTTTACAAACCTGATCAAAAGTGACGGTTTGATTTTGCGCCTATTTGTGACGTAACCCACATTTAATTTTAAAATAAAATTGTATGAAAGTGATAAAAAGTGAGGTGACAGTTTTATTACACATTTTGTTTAGAAAAGGAATCTGAATTTAAAATTTGAAGTTTATTCTATTTTAATTACTTTAATTCAAATATTCGCAGGTATGCATTTTTTAGCCAATTTGCAATTCCAATATTAAAATTTTAATATTTATAAACAAAAATGTTGATTTATAATAAACATATTGGAAAGTTTATTTTATCTTAATTTTAGAACAATTTTTATTTTTGCAAAAGCGTTAAAAAAAACTAATAAATAGGAACATTTAAAATGCATGGGAAGAACCAGGAATTTTGCGCGCAAACTTTGACAGGCAAAAGTTGACAGAAAATTATTTTCTTATTATTCGAAGGGTTAAGGAATGCTATGATCCGATAGTCTGATCAGACAATCGGAAAGCCAAATCGTACATCTGTTCCCGGTCTTAACGGACGAACCTTCAAATTGCAAAATGGCACTGATTATTATATTCACGTATTACCTTTGTTTCGTCCGTGGCATCTCTTCCTGTGTGTGTAAATCAAAATAATTTAACATAAACAACATACGAACGAACGGATGCCGTGTAATCCCAAGTAAACATTATCAATTATCACGCTTTATCGAATTGACAACTCATTCGTTCCAGGAATATAAATACCTACCAGATTAAGAATACATTAGCTCGATATTTACGATAATTCGCTTTATCTTGATCACAACGTAATATTTTACTTGTAGATAGATCTACTTATCTGAATTTAGTAATGTCAACAATCAAAGAAAACCACTCCCAATAACGCATATCAAAGGCTAATCTGACTGGTGTAATGAATTTATTGAATTTACATGATCAGACACGAAAGACACTTTCGTAAACAGTTTGGAAACCGCCACATAAAAGACGTTGCCTGGGAAACGCGGAATGGCGCGAAAACTCCATCCAATGAGCGAATGGGAAGAGGGAGTGGGGGACAACGTGGACACTTATCAGCGGTTGGAATGATAGAGTTATCTGAAATTACGTCTTTTCGGTGAGACGCGGCCGGGGGACTCAAATGGGACTGGGGGCACTGTTGACTTTGACTGCTGGCTCAGATTCAAAATCGCTATGACTACGCTCGGCAATATGTACTACTATAATATCCCCACGCGATGACATTTTTTGAGCAGCGCGTACAAATATAATCAAACATGCTAATTTTGGTTGTCCGTGATGATGTGCGTGACGTGAAATATTCCTGGGTGATGCAATGTGTAAAATTATCCACGTTCAACGAACTTTTAACATTCAAATTGGTAGATACTGATTGAGGGAATCAAGCGATAATGTAGGTACCAAAATTATTTTATATATTTTTAGCTTTTTTTACCCTCGGCTTCGCTTGCGTGGTATTATGGAGAAATTACTGCACAAAGAATTTTCCCACGGGAATGGGTTCTTTTTTACGGGTTGAAGAGTAGCCTTCGTCACTTCCCAGTCCTCCAACTATCCCTAGGCAAAAATTACATCGATCGGTCGTTCCTCTGCGACGCGACGTGAAACGGACAAACAAACATTTTCGCATTTATAATATTAGTTAGGAAAATAATTCTGTACTAGTAGTTAAAAACCCGCTCCGCAGGTTTTTACTGCTGGGCCCTGCGGGCGGCTTTTGCTTGGGCTTCGCCCAGTTAGTGTTGGTGACCATTTTATAAATCCAATGGGAACTGGTTCAGTGTCATTCAGTGATAGCTAGTCACTGAGTTAAAGTAACCGGACGGGGAATGATGTCATACGTAATATACATATGTATAGCGGGGACAAAAAATTGATTTATAGACTCATTCGAGATTTGAGTGCTCCCTTCCACGGAAAGCTTTAGTTAAGGGAAACCAGAGTACCTACCGGACCTACGTAAATTTTTTATATAAATCGGGTTGTTGGAATTATTCGTGTGCGAGACGCAGGTGAAAGTGGCGCTATCTATACGCGAGTTTTGTAATTTATCCGTTTAAATTTTTGACAGATCTAAATCTGAAATGTCTAAATATGAATCACTGATGATAACGTTTTTAAAAATTTACTAACGGTGTTCATTCGAAAGGTACCTAACCAACCACCTAATATTTTTGTAGGAATTGATCCCGGGGAAAATATTTTAGAACTAGGTACCTAGGGTAGGTACACACTTTCAACCAAAATTATAATTTGCCCATAGACATCCAAATTCAATAGACCAGAAATAACAGGTGAGGGGAAAAATCAACTATGGCGGTACGAAGAGGGGAAGATGACTGTCATTGGTTGAAAAATTAATCTGACAGTATATAGGCATCTCGCATTATAATATCATCATTTAGTTCTTAAAAGCAAAATCTGCTTTGAATGAATAGACCTTTTTACATGGGAGCGCGAATTGCTTGCCACGATAATAAAATATTTGCGTAGGCCAAATGTACACCCCAAAAAGATTCGCCCGTTTTCACATAGCAATATTTTTTTGCCGTGTTTAGTTAAGACACTTTTACAAATGTTTCATAATTTACTTACCCCTGTAACCAGCGACGAGCACACTAAGGAACCGCCCACATTTATGTGCACACTGATATGTAGGTATGTTGTATAGCACAAGCTACTGTTTTGGCGTGTTATTTTTTCGTTAAATGTATAGATGTTAGCTTCGCGCTGCCGACGGCAAGAATGATGACGTCACACATTTTAGATTCAAGCGATTCTCTATCCCCTCCACATGGGGCGAACTGGCGCCAAGGAGGAGCTCCAGCCGGTTCCATGGCGAGGGGGAAATAATACGTTTTTATCACTTAGGGCAGGTCCAGATATATTCATATGTCCGTGAATTTGCCGTAATTTTTCATGGGTCTGCGCTAGTTTAGCCATTCTATTCGTGCATAATAATCATTATGATGTGTTAACAACATTCTAAACCCCAATTATAATATTGTTGGTGAAATTCCACACAAGTAAGTAGGTACCTACCTAATTAGTAATACTTTAGCCCACACTTTAATAATAAATTGACTGAATACAAAAGAAAGTTAACACTATAACTAGGTGGTCGTCAGGCTTTTTTTATAGTAGATCGGAAGTTGGGAAATTAACCCTTCGGGGCCTTGACCATATTTTGTCAAGAGGGTCAATACATTTCCGCTTTGCAATAAAATCAAAATACATTGAATATTTCTGAACGTAATGGGAAACTAAAAACTATTTTTGAAAAATGATAAAATACACTTTCAAATTTTACAAATCAAAATAAACATAATTTATTTTTTTTTGTAATCGGCAATTCATCAAAAAAGTTTTAAAAATGGCTTACCTACCTTAAGTTTTTCTAACTAAAATTACTGATGACGAAAAAAATAAAAGCACATGCTTACAGGGATTTGAAAAAAATAATCGATTATGATAAAAATCGATTGAAAATCAACTTTTCTCCAATTTTTTTTTAAGATTTTAATTTTCTAAAAATCGATTATTTATAAATCGATTTTTCATGCTAAGAAAAAGAACTGATTATTTATGTAAAAGTCACATCTAGGAATGTGAAAAAATAATCGATTAATTAAGCCATTTTAATTTTCTAAAAAATCGATTATTTATAAATCGGTTTTTCATGTTAAGAAAAATAACCGATTATTTATGTAAAAATCACATCCCTAATACTTACATATTTTATTAGACAAGATGTATTATATTATTATAAACGTTATTGTCACTTCGCTTTTATGTCGTTCAATGTAAAAATAATTAATAAAAATTTTCAAGTCAATTTTTTTTTTATCAAATTACGATCCTAAACTTTGGTTTCATAAAGGTGTACATTTTACTTCTTTTGTGGTTAGTTTTTAGATTTTAAATGCAAAGCGTTTGTGTTTTCTCTTTCCACCATCATTTAAGTCATATTTCTTACTATGATAGTAAGGGAGACAACGATTTTTATGAGTCCTGTTTGAGTTAAAAAGCGAAAAAATAACTTGACGGGTTAACTCCAGAGGCGGTGCGAGGAGAGGTTAGGAAAGGCCTCTGAAACAACACAGGACGGAAACGCTTGAAGGCGACTTGTCGATGCAATCGTTCCCTGACGCGAATCGGACAAGAGGTAGAAAATGATTACGTATGGATACGAAATGTAACTACATAATGTATACAAAGTTTTTTCTCACCCATGAAGGATCACAACCCAGTGATGAAAATCAACAAAACTAGTGTGGAAGATAGCGTTTATAAAAGGAAGAACATAACAGTTAATGTTTGCAACGTTCCATGTTCTTATCTCTCACCTGGTAAGAATTAGCATATTGTTTCTTAAAGCCCGATAGTAAGCGTTCAAAAAGAAAAAGAAAGGGAGATATGTAAATACAAATGTAAGAGGGAGTGCGATAATGTTAAAAAACTATTATTATTGTGAAAATATTGTAATAGAACACGACTAGTTTAAAATAGAGCAAAATTTTCTCGAAAAATGCTTACGTTGCATTTAAAGTTACATTGTAAATTTTTCATAGTTATAAGGGAACGTACCCATACTACGTGACCCGTTCAGGGGGGGGGGGGTCTTCAAAATACCACGCTCGGTACAAATGAGCGGCGGGGGGCTTAGGTTTTTTGTCACCAAGGGGGAGAGGGGGGGGGGGGGTTAAAAATTGCAAAAAGTTGGTCACGTAGTACGGGTACGTTCCCTAACATGTTAAATAACCGAACAAAATATGTTTTTAATAATTTTCGGAACTTCACGATTTTTTTCTATCGAGGGATTTTCATATAATAACCGTTTCGGTTCTGCAAATGTACAGATATTATCTTCAAATATAACATTTTTTTTTTAAACTTTAAAACTGAAAGTGTTAAAGAGAAATATGCTATAAATCTGTAGAAATGCGGAATGTGGGGACTTAATACAATTACACGGTTAATTTCAGTCGTAATTATAAAATTATAGACAAGCTACCTTGATAATTTTGCGACCGTTTTAATAGTGTGATAATATTATTATTGTACAATAAACAAAGTTAAGCCTACTACTATTGTTAAGCAGGGACTCCTCCGACCGAAAACATGAACATTTGCCTACACATTAGGGAACGTACCCATACTACGTGATCTGTTCGGGGGGGGGTTTTTCAAAATGTCACGCTTGGTACAAATGAGCAGCGAGTTGCTTAGGTTTTTGGTCACCAGGGGGGGGGTTAAAAAGTGCAAAAAATTGGTCACGTAGTATGTATAACATTTGCTTAAAAATTGCCAATGGGGTTGTGCTTGCACACTTTTGTATGCGTCTGCAGTAAAGCCACGCCCCCAATGCCCAATATATATATATTAATGCTCAGTTTTGGGGTAGGTCGGGAAAAGGTCACTTTTTCCGCTCACGCCATTGGTCGGAAAAACTCACTTTTTCCGCTCACGCCATTGGTCGAAAAAACTCACTTTCGATTTGAGGGGAAAAGCTACCACTTTGCCCCTCGGGTGGGTGAAACCTCACGGGTCACTTTGGCTTGCGAAAATTGGGTAAAATTTGGCAAGCCAAATTGATCTCTGAGCTCATCCGATTTCAAAGGCCCCACGGTTCACTCTTCTTCGAAGCGAATTCATTGTATCTATCTCTTTTCAAATGCCCGGAAAAGTTGAGAAAGATATATCGAAAATCTCCCATACAAAACTGATTTTTGTTAGAAATTTATTCCAATTAATTAAACGGCTATCTCGGAAATAACGTTGAAAAAATGACATTTTAAAGGCCCTTTGCGGGGTGATAAAATACGACGAAAAAAAACATTTTGCGAGACATTTTTTTTAATAATCATAAATTATACAAGATTTAGAAACTTTTAAAACAAAAACATGTGTAGCTTCCCATTTAAAATATTTCACAATATCGCGTCAAACTTTGCAATTATATCTGACATTTGCGAAAAATCCAACAACATCGAAAATGCACATCGTTCTCAGCCTGTTAAATCGGTAGATATTTGAAATGTTTATTTATTTTCTTCAACCTTGCAATACTGAACATGGAACACTATCCAAAACCACCTGAGGTTTTCAGTCAGGCCATGACACCGTTGGCTGACGTAATTTGTATGGGAAATGTTCTTAAACCAGCGCAGGTGTTCGATTTTCAGGCTTTGCTTGAGGTGGTTATGACAACTTTTATCGGTTGTCTTGCCATATAGATAAAATATTGTTTTAGAATATTTTGATGAACTAGGTAGGTACCCTGAAAATTACATAAACGGATAAATAATTATCCACGGGTATCATCTATAAATTATAGCTCATGAACGACTGGTCCAAATTGGATAATTCTTTTTGAGTTGGTTTCGTTATTGTTCGGGCAAGGTTTGTATAAGACGACTGATGAGCTCTGGAATAATAAAATTTGTTTAAAATGAATCGCCGAAATCTATAAATGCGCATAGCTTCCGAGCGAATGCACAAAATTGAATAATTCTTTCGTTGTTGTATTTGTTATTACTAGGACAAGTTTTGAATAAAATTACTGGTGAGCTCTGGCATAACGAAATTTGTTTAAAAATGATTCGCCGAAATGTAAGGACGCTCATAACTTCAGAACGACTGCACGTAATTGAATAATTCTTTTTTTGTTGGGTTCCTTATTGTTAGGACAAAGTTTGTATACAACTACTGGTGAGCTCTGGCATTTTGAAATATGTTTAAAAATTAATCGATGAAATGTAAGTACGCGCATAACTTCGGAACGACTGCACCTAATTGGGTAATTATTTTTTTGTTGTTATCGTTATTGTAAGGACAAGTTTTAAATAAAACTACTGGTGAGCTCTGGCATTATGAAATTTGCATAAAAATGAATCGTCGAAATGTATGTACGCGTATAACTTCCGAAAGACTGCACCAAATTGAATAATTCTTTTTTTGTTATGTTTGTTTATTGGCTGGTGAGCTCTGGCATTTTTGCAAAATTTGCATAAAAATATTTCAATAGGTGGCACGCGAGCTGTTTGAAAACTAAATGTAACGGCAATGAAATAATGAGCGCGGGAGGGGGGGAAAAATACCACGGAGGGGGGAGGGTAACCTGGGAAGGCGGAGGGGAACCCGTGAGGGGGTTTTGCGGGATGGAGAAAGGGGGGGGGGGGGTAGAGTACGCTATGAAAGAATATTTTTTCTGTTCTTTTTTTTACTCGAATAAAACAAAATTTTAAAAGTATAAATACCAGGAGTGCAGAACTAAGCAAGGGAAAATATATTAAGAACATGTTTTTTTTCAATTATTTCTGGCTTTTTGGGAAAGGTGAATTTATATGCATTTAATTTTTTTTTTTTACATGAGCTCCACACAGGACGCCGTGGGGAAAATAATTTCCCTCAGGTCCTACGTCATCTTTGGGGATGCTGTGTGGAGGATTTTTTTTAGGAAAGGAAGGAGATGAGAGTTCTGGGAAGGAAAAGGGTTTAAGGGGTGGGTAGGTATCTGGGGTTCAGTGTGTCCTGGGCATCCGCCTCCAAGACCTAGACAGACCTCACCCCATGAACCCGGGCACCCCTACTAAATCACCAAATGTAGCGAACCACTTGGGGTGACCTATGGCAGAGGTGTTGGTTAACCAATAAAGGTCAACTTTGGGGATTTGTATTTCTACATAACATTATATACAACGGGTACCCGGCATGCGTTGCAACAACACTGTAACCTCGGGGTCAACTTAACTGTAATGGTTCCATTCCAAGTTCCGGGAAACTACATTATAATTCAAGCGCCTTGCAAACGCATGCACTGTATTATAACATTACATACAACGGGTACCCGGCATGCGTTGCAACATCACTGTAATCTCAGGGTCAACTTAACTGTAATGGTTCCATTCCAAGTTCCGGGAAACTACATTATAATGCAAGCGCCTTGCAAACGCCTGCTTTATATTATAACATTATATACAAAGGGTACCCGGCATGCGTTGCAACATCACTGTAATCTCGGGGTCAACTTAACTGTAATGGTTCCATTCCAAGTTCCGGGAAACTACATTATAATGCAAGCGCCTTGCAAACGCCTGCAATATATTATAACATTATATACAACGGGTACCCGGCATGCGTTGCAAGATCACTGTAACCTCGGGGTCAACTTAACTGTAATGGTTCCATTCCAATTCCTGGCAAATTACATTTTAATGCAAGCGCTGCACTACATAACATTATATACAACGGGTACCCGGCATGCGTTGCAAGGTCACTGTGAACTAAGGTTTCTTCATATATTTTATTTAACCCACACTCCTCCTCGCTTCATCCACGTTCACACGCAAATCGCATAATTTTTTAACCCGTTAGTTGCATTTTTGCAACGGGCCCCGCTAGTATATATAGTATTGTTTGGTTTTGTGGTAGGTCAGGGAAAACTCACTTTTTCCGCTCACGCCATTGGTCGAAAAAACTCACTTTTTCCGCTCACGCCATTGGTCGAAAAAACTCACTTTCGATTTGAGGGGAAAAGCTACCACTTTGCCCCTCGGGTGGGTGAAACCTCACGGGTCACTTTGGCTTGCAAAAATTTGGTAAAATTTGGCAAGCCAAATTGATCTCTAAGCTCATCCGATTTCAAAGGCCCCACGGTTCACTCTCCTTCGAAGCGAATTCAGGGTTGCTATCTCTTTTCAAATGCCCGGAAAAGTTGAGAAAGATGTAGCGAAAATCTCCCATACAAAACTGATTTTTTGCTAGGAATTTATTCCGATTAATTAAACGGCGACCTAAAAATAACGTTGAAAAAATGACATTTTAAAGGCCCTTTGCGGGGTGATAAAATACAACGAAAAAAAACATTCTGCGAGACATGTTTTTTAATAATCACAAATTATACAAGATTTAGAAACTTTTAAAACAAAAATATGTGTAGCTTCCCATTTAAAATGTTTCACAATATCGCGTCAAACTTTGCAATTATATCTGACATTTGCGAAAAATCCAACAACATCGAAAATGCACATCGTTCTCAGCCTGTTAAATCGGTAGATATTTGAAATGTTTATTTATTTTCTTCAACCTTGCAATACTGAACATGGAACACTATCCAAAACCACCTGAGGTTTTCAGTCAGGCCATGACACCGTCGGCTGACGTAATTTGTATGGGAAATGTTCTTAAACCAGCGCAGGTGTTCGATTTTCAGGCTTTGCTTGAGGTGGTTATGACAACTTTTATCGATTGTCTTGCCATATAGATAAAATATTGTTTTAGAATATTTTGATGAACTAGGTAGGTACCCTGAAAATTACATAAACGGATAAATAATTATCCACGGGTATCATCTATAAATTATAGCTCATGAACGACTGGTCCAAATTGGATAATTCTTTTTGAGTTGGTTTCGTTATTGTTCGGGCAAGGTTTGTATAAGACGACTGATGAGCTCTGGAATAATAAAATTTGTTTAAAATGAATCGCCGAAATCTATAAATGCGCATAGCTTCCGAGCGAATGCACAAAATTGAATAATTCTTTCGTTGTTGTATTTGTTATTACTAGGACAAGTTTTGAATAAAATTACTGGTGAGCTCTGGCATAACGAAATTTGTTTAAAAATGATTCGCCGAAATGTAAGTACGCTCATAACTTCAGAACGACTGCACGCAATTGAATAATTCTTTTTTTGTTGCGATCCTTATTGTTAGGACAAAGATTGTATACAACTACTGGTGAGCTCTGGCATTTTGAAATATGTTTAAAAATTAATCGATGAAATGTAAGAACGCGCATAACTTCGGAACGACTGCACCTAATTGGGTAATTATTTTTTTGTTGTTATCGTTATTGTAAGGACAAGTTTTGAATAAAACTACTGGTGAGCTCTGGCATTATGAAATTTACATAAAAATGAATCGTCGAAATGTATGTACGCGTATAACTTCCGAAAGACTGCACCAAATTGAATAATTCTTTTTTTGATATGTTTGTTTATTGGCTGGTGAGCTTTGGCATTACGAAATTTGCATAAAAATATTTCAATAGGTGGCACGCGAGCTGTTTGAAAACTAAATATAACGGCAATGAAAGGTGAATTTATAAGCATTTAATTATTTTTTTACATGAGCTCAAAACAGGAGACCCTGAGGAAAATAATTTCCCTCAGGGTCATGTCATCTTTGGAGATGCTGGGTGAAGGGTTTTTTAAGGCAAAGAAGGAGATGAGAGTTCTGGGAAGGAAAAGGGTTTAAGGGGTGGGTAGGGGTCTGGGGTTCAGTGTGTCCTGGTCATCCGCCTCCAAGACCTAGGCAGACCTCACCCCATGAACCCGGGCACCCCTACTAAATCACCAAACGTAGCGAACCACTTGGGGTGACCTACAGCAGAGGTGTTGGTTATCCAATAAAGGTCAATTTTGGGGATTTGTATTTCTACATAACATTATATAACACGGGTACCCGGCATGCGTTGCAAGATCACTGAAACCTTAGGGGGAGAACTCAGGATGAAATTATGCAGTGTTAAACTTTTTTTTACATTAGCTCCACACAGGAGGCTCCAAGGAAAACAATTTCCCTAGGGGCCTACGTCATCTTTGAGGATGCTGTGCGAAGGGTTTTTTTAAGGGAAAGGAAGGAGAAGAAGATATGGGAAGGAAAAGGGTATGAGAGGTGGGTAGGAATCTGGGGGTCAGTGTGGCCAGGAGTAACGGACTTATGAATCTATTCCTCACACTGCGGTGCATGGCAAAGGATTGGGAGAATCTGGCTGGAGAGGTCGAGATCCCCCCTCAATCAGTCTCCTCCGATCCAGTCTGCCACGCAGTGGTTGGTCAAACGTATCCGCTTCCAAGACCTAGACACACCTCACCCCATGAACCCGGGCACCCCTACTAAATCACCAAACGTAGCGAACCACTTGGGGTGACCTACAGCAGAGGTGTTGGTTATCCAATAAAGGTCAATTTTGGGGATTTGTATTTCTACATAATATTATATAACACGGGTGCCCGGCATGCGTTGCAAGATCACTGAAACCTTGGGGAGAACTCAGGATGAAATTATGCAGTGTTAAACTTTTTTTACATTAGCTCCACACAGGAGACTCCAAGGAAAACAATTTCCCTAGGGGCCTATGTCATCTTTGAGGATTCTGAGCGGAGGGTTTTTAAGGGAAAGGAAGGAGAAGAAGATATGGGAAGGAAAAAGGTATGAGGGGTGTTAAGGAATCTGGGGGTCAGTGTGGCCAGGAGTGATGGACGCATGAATCTATTCCTCACACTGCGGTGCAAGGCGAAGGGTTGAGAGAATCTGGCTGGAGAGATAAAAAGCCTCCCTCAATCAGTCTCCTCCGATCCAGCCCGCCACGCAGTGGTTGGGCGAACGTATCCGCCACCAAGATCTAGACAAATACATACAGTTTCAGAATACAATAGTGAGCTTTGGCATCATGAAATTACACGAGAAAAGGCCCGTTCTAAATCCTAGGGGCCTGCGTCATCTTTGAGGATGCTGTGGGGTGGGTTTTTTAAGGGAAAGGAAGGAGAAGAAGATATGGGAAGGAAAAAGGTCTGAGGGGTGTTTAGGAATCTAGGGGACAGTGTGGCCAGGAGTGACGGACGTATGAATCTATTCCTCACACTGCGGTGCAAGCCGAAGGGTTGGGAGAATCTGGCTGGAGAGGTCAAAAGCCTTCCAATAATTATGGTAACAAGGGAAAGGATAAGAGGGAGATTAATGGACTTTTTGTAGGTAAATAAATAAATTATATACAGCGGGTACCCGGCATGCGTTGCAAGGCCACTTTAACCTCGGGGTCCATTAAACTGTAATGGTTCCATCCCAAATCTCGGAAAACAACATTATAATGCAAGCACCTGTAATATATAACATTATAAACAACGGGTACCTGGCATGTGTTGCAAGGTCACTGTAACCTCAAGGTCAACTTTACTGTAATGGTTCCATCCTGATTCCCGGGAAATAACATTTTAAAGCAAGTGCCTGCAATATATAATATGATATACAACGGTTACTCGGCATGCGTTGCAAGGTCACTGTAACCTCGGGGTCAACTTAACTGTAATGGTTCCATCCCGATTCCCGGGAAATAAAATTTTAATGCAAGCGCCTGCAATTTATAACATAATATACAATGGGTACCTGGCATGCGTTGCAAGGTCACTGTAACCTCGGGGTCAACTTTACTGTAATGGTTCCATCCCGATTCCCGGGAAATAAAATTTTAATGCAAGCACCTGCAATTTATAACATAATATACAACGGGTACACGGCATGCGTTGCAAGGTCACTGTAACCTCGGGGTCAACTTAACTGTAATGGTTCCATCCCAATTCCCGGGAAATAACATTTTAAAGCAAGTGCCTGCAATATATAACATGATATATAATGGTTACTCGGCATGCGTTGCAAGGTCACTGTAACCTCGGGGTCAACTTAACTGTAATGGTTCCATTCCAATTCCTGGCAAATTACATTTTAATGCAAGCGCTGCACTACATAACATTATATACAACGTGTACCCGGCATGCGTTGCAAGGTCACTGTGAACTAAGGTTTCTTCATATATTTAATTTAACACACACTCCTCCTCGCTTCATCCACGTTCACACGTCAAATCGCATAATGTTTTAACCCATCAGTTGCTTCTGCAACGGGCAAAACCTAGTATATATAGTATTGTTTGGTTTTGTGGTAGGTCAGGGAAAACTCACTTTTTCCGCTCACGCCATTGGTCGAGAAAACTCACTTTTTCCGCTCACGCCATTGGTCGAAAAAACTCACTTTCGATTTGAGGGGAAAAGCTACCACTTTGCCCCTCGGGTGGGTGAAACCTCACGGGTCACTTTGGCTTGCAAAAATTTGGTAAAATTTGGCAAGCCAAATTGATCTCTAAGCTCATCCGATTTCAAAGGCCCCACGGTTCACTCTCCTTCGAAGCGAATTCAGGGTTGCTATCTCTTTTCAAATGCCCGGAAAAGTTGAGAAAGATGTAGCGAAAATCTCCCATACAAAACTGATTTTTTGCTAGGAATTTATTCCGATTAATTAAACGGCGACCTAAAAATAACGTTGAAAAAATTACATTTTAAAGGCCCTTTGCGGGGTGATAAAATACAACGAAAAAAAACATTCTGCGAGACATGTTTTTTAATAATCACAAATTATACAAGATTTAGAAACTTTTAAAACAAAAACATGTGTAGCTTCCCATTTAAAATGTTTCACAATATCGCGTCAAACTTTGCAATTATATCTGACATTTGCGAAAAATCCAACAACATCGAAAATGCACATCGTTCTCAGCCTGTTAAATCGGTAGATATTTGAAATGTTTATTTATTTTCTTCAACCTTGCAATACTGAACATGGAACACTATCCAAAACCACCTGAGGTTTTCAGTCAGGCCATGACACCGTCGGCTGACGTAATTTGTATGGGAAATGTTCTTAAACCAGCGCAGGTGTTCGATTTTCAGGCTTTGCTTGAGGTGGTTATGACAACTTTTATCGGTTGTCTTGCCATATAGATAAAATATTGTTTTAGAATATTTTGATGAACTAGGTAGGTACCCTGAAAATTACATAAACGGATAAATAATTATCCACGGGTATCATCTATAAATTATAGCTCATGAACGACTGGTCCAAATTGGATAATTCTTTTTGAGTTGGTTTCGTTATTGTTCGGGCAAGGTTTGTATAAGACGACTGATGAGCTCTGGAATAATAAAATTTGTTTAAAATGAATCGCCGAAATCTATAAATGCGCATAGCTTCCGAGCGAATGCACAAAATTGAATAATTCTTTCGTTGTTGTATTTGTTATTACTAGGACAAGTTTTGAATAAAATTACTGGTGAGCTCTGGCATAACGAAATTTGTTTAAAAATGATTCGCCGAAATGTAAGTACGCTCATAACTTCAGAACGACTGCACGCAATTGAATAATTCTTTTTTTGTTGCGATCCTTATTGTTAGGACAAAGATTGTATACAACTACTGGTGAGCTCTGGCATTTTGAAATATGTTTAAAAATTAATCGATGAAATGTAAGAACGCGCATAACTTCGGAACGACTGCACCTAATTGGGTAATTATTTTTTTGTTGTTATCGTTATTGTAAGGACAAGTTTTGAATAAAACTACTGGTGAGCTCTGGCATTATGAAATTTGCATAAAAATGAATCGTCGAAATGTATGAACGCGTATAACTTCCGAAAGACTGCACCAAATTGAATAATTCTTTTTTTGATATGTTTGTTTATTGGCTGGTGAGCTTTGGCATTACGAAATTTGCATAAAAATATTTCAATAGGTGGCACGCGAGCTGTTTGAAAACTAAATGTAACGGCAATGAAAGGTGAATTTATATGCATTTAATTATTTTTTTACATGAGCTCAACACAGGAGACCCTGAGGAAAATAATTTCCCTCAGGGTCATGTCATCTTTGGAGATGCTGGGTGAAGGGTTTTTTAAGGCAAAGAAGGAGATGAGAGTTCTGGGAAGGAAAAGGGTTTAAGGGGTGGGTAGGGGTCTGGGGTTCAGTGTGTCCTGGTCATCCGCCTCCAAGACCTAGGCAGACCTCACCCCATGAACCCGGGCACCGCTACTAAATCACCAAACGTAGCGAACCACTTGGGGTGACCTACAGCAGAGGTGTTGGTTATCCAATAAAGGTCAATTTTGGGGATTTATATTTCTACATAACATTATATAACACGGGTACCCGGCATGCGTTGCAAGATCACTGAAACCTTAGGGGGAGAACTCAGGATGAAATTATGCAGTGTTAAACTTTTTTTTACATTAGCTCCACACAGGAGGCTCCAAGGAAAACAATTTCCCTAGGGGCCTACGTCATCTTTGAGGATGCTGTGCGGAGGGTTTTTTTAAGGGAAAGGAAGGAGAAGAAGATATGGGAAGGAAAAGGGTATGAGAGGTGGGTAGGAATCTGGGGGTCAGTGTGGCCAGGAGTAACGGACTTATGAATCTATTCCTCACACTGCGGTGCATGGCAAAGGATTGGGAGAATCTGGCTGGAGAGGTCGAGATCCCCCCTCAATCAGTCTCCTCCGATCCAGTCTGCCACGCAGTGGTTGGTCAAACGTATCCGCTTCCAAGACCTAGACACACCTCACCCCATGAACCCGGGCACCCCTACTAAATCACCAAACGTAGCGAACCACTTGGGGTGACCTACAGCAGAGGTGTTGGTTATCCAATAAAGGTCAATTTTGGTGATTTGTATTTCTACATAACATTATATAACACGGGTACCCGGCATGCGTTGCAAGATCACTGAAACCTTGGGGAGAACTCAGGATGAAATTATGCAGTGTTAAACTTTTTTTTACATTAGCTCCACACAGGAGACTCCAAGGAAAACAATTTCCCTAGGGGCCTATGTCATCTTTGAGGATTCTGAGCGGAGGGTTTTTAAGGGAAAGGAAGGAGAAGAAGATATGGGAAGGAAAAAGGTATGAGGGGTGTTAAGGAATCTGGGGGTCAGTGTGGCCAGGAGTGATGGACGCATGAATCTATTCCTCACACTGCGGTGCAAGGCGAAGGGTTGAGAGAATCTGGCTGGAGAGATAAAAAGCCTCCCTCAATCAGTCTCCTCCGATCCAGCCCGCCACGCAGTGGTTGGGCGAACGTATCCGCCACCAAGATCTAGACAAATACATACAGTTTCAGAATACAATAGTGAGCTTTGGCATCATGAAATTACACGAGAAAAGGCCCGTTCTAAATCCTAGGGGCCTGCGTCATCTTTGAGGATGCTGTGGGGTGGGTTTTTTAAGGGAAAGGAAGGAGAAGAAGATATGGGAAGGAAAAAGGTCTGAGGGGTGTTTAGGAATCTAGGGGACAGTGTGGCCAGGAGTGACGGACGTATGAATCTATTCCTCACACTGCGGTGCAAGCCGAAGGGTTGGGAGAATCTGGCTGGAGAGGTCAAAAGCCTTCCAATAATTATGGTAACAAGGGAAAGGATAAGAGGGAGATTAATGGACTTTTTGTAGGTAAATAAATAAATTATATACAGCGGGTACCCGGCATGCGTTGCAAGGCCACTTTAACCTCGGGGTCCATTAAACTGTAATGGTTCCATCCCAAATCTCGGAAAACAACATTATAATGCAAGCACCTGTAATATATAACATTATAAACAACGGGTACCTGGCATGCGTTGCAAGGTCACTGTAACCTCAAGGTCAACTTTACTGTAATGGTTCCATCCTGATTCCCGGGAAATAACATTTTAAAGCAAGTGCCTGCAATATATAATATGATATACAACGGTTACTCGGCATGCGTTGCAAGGTCACTGTAACCTCGGGGTCAACTTAACTGTAATGGTTCCATCCCGATTCCCGGGAAATAAAATTTTAATGCAAGCGCCTGTAATTTATAACATAATATACAATGGGTACCTGGCATGCGTTGCAAGGTCACTGTAACCTCGGGGTCAACTTTACTGTAATGGTTTCATCCCGATTCCCGGGAAATAAAATTTTAATGCAAGCACCTGCAATTTATAACATAATATACAACGGGTACACGGCATGCGTTGCAAGGTCACTGTAACCTCGGGGTCAACTTAACTGTAATGGTTCCATCCCAATTCCCGGGAAATAACATTTTAAAGCCAGTGCCTGCAATATATAACATGATATATAATGGTTACTCGGCATGCGTTGCAAGGTCACTGTAACCTCGGGGTCAACTTAACTGTAATGGTTCCATTCCAATTCCTGGCAAATTACATTTTAATGCAAGCGCTGCACTACATAACATTATATACAACGGGTACCCGGCATGCGTTGCAAGGTCACTGTGAACTAAGGTTTCTTCATATATTTAATTTAACACACACTCCTCCTCGCTTCATCCACGTTCACACGTCAAATCGCATAATGTTTTAACCCATCAGTTGCTTCTGCAACGGGCAAAACCTAGTATATATAGTATTGTTTGGTTTTGGGAAAGGTCTTTTTCCGCGCACTTTTTGGTTGACGCAAAAACGACCAGTACGCCCTTTACGTTTCACCCACCTCAAGGTTCACTTTCGGTTGAAGCAAATTCGGAATGAAAACTGTAAGCAAATTTTTAATGACAAAATAAAATATATACAGGGGTTTATTCTCCGATACGAATCGGCGGCGAAAACTAGAAGCTCTACTCGAATCACTCGATTCGGCTCGGTCATATTTCCCGCCGACAGATGGCGTTGGTAAAAAAAAAATGACGAAAAAACCCCTTAATTTCACAAAGGAAAATGCTAGGACCGTTGACGCAGATCTCAAATGTCAAAGTTTTAGCCTAACAAAACGGAACTCTCGGCGGTTTGGGTCGTTGTTTTTCGGAAAACCACATTGCCGCCGAAAAACCGATTCCGGGCTAGATGTTTTTTAAAAATACGATAGCCTGAGAGATTCCGCAACTTTTAATAACAATAAAACATACGATTCTCATATAAAATATGTCAGGAGATGCTGACAAAACTCGAAATTTTCCGAAAAAAAATCATCAAAACACGTGCTCACAGATTCCATCGGAAGTTTAATTATTGCTGGCCAGTTCAAATTAACACGTTTTTCATTCGGGGTAGGTACCTACTTACTTCGGTAGTATTGCAAATATGATGAAAAAAGCAAAGATTGCCGGAATCTAAGGAAATGCGCAGGTACCTACCTGAATGGGTACCTACACAACGAATTAGGTTTTAATGCAATAAATACTAAGGTAAGGTTGTTTCGATGATACTAAATAATTCAATTTTTTTTTTTAAAGTTAATTTTCACGTTCTGTGTTGGTTCTACTCAAATTCTGTTTTTTCTCAATAAAGGCCAGTTACATCACAAAACTGAAATAATTACGGAACTTTCTAGAACTGAAAATTGACAAGAAAAATTTGTAAAATTGTCAATTATTTTTTTTAAACAACCCAGCCTTATTATTTTTATGTTATGTTATTTTTAAATGTGCAGATTATCTATTTGGATATTGTGAAGTAACAAAAAAAAATATATATTACGCTGTTCTAGGTAGGTACTTTCTTGCAGGGACTTTTTTCCTTTAAAAATAAAACATGATATTGAATAAAATTATTTGTGCTGGAAAGAAGTTTTTATAAAATTATTTTATGCTCAACAACATAATGGCGTCATTTTGGTGAAATATTACAACAAAGTACCTACTTAGTACTTACAATACAACTACAAATAGTGAGCTCTGGTATCATGAAATTGTGCATTGCTAAACCGTTTATCCGATTGCGATGAAATTTTGGGGGTGCGGTCAACTACCTGTTCCCTTTGTAGGCGCTCATTCCTCGCTTCATCCGCATTCAGACATCGTTTTTTCTTCATATATATTTAATTTAACACACACTCCTGCTCGATTCGTCTTTTAGGGAAACGAAGGAGAGAAGAGTTCTGGGAAGGAAAAGGGTTTAAGGGATTGAGTTCGAACCCGCAATCTTCGGATTGCGAGTCGAGAGTCTTACCTCTTGACCTAGAGGGCCCTAAATTATATTGCTTTATTTTGATAAACAATTTCAAAATAATTTTAATTTCAAAATACAACAAAATTTAAAAATCAAAAAGAATTTAAATTTCAACAAATTTTTAAATCCAAAAAATTTTAAAATCCAAAAAATTTTAAAATCCAAAAAATTTTAAAAACGAAAAAATTTTAAAATCAAAAAAATTTCAAAATCCAAAAAATTTTAAAATCGAAAAAATTTTAAAATCCAAAAAATTTCAAAATCGAAAAAAATTTAAAAATCGAAAAAATTTAAATTCCAAAAAATTTTAAAATCGAAAAAATTTTAAAATCAAAAAAATTTCAAAATCCAAAAAATTTTAAAATCGAAAAAATTTTAAAATCCAAAAAATTCCAAAATCTAAAAAAATTAAAAAATCCAAAAAATTTTAAAGATCACAAAATTTTAAAATCCAAAAAATTTAAAAATCGAAAAAAAAATTAAAATCCAAAAAATTAAAAAATCGAAAAAATTTAAAAATCGAAAAAATTTTAAAAATCAAAAAATTTAAAAATCGAAAAAATTTTAAAATCCGAAAAATTTTAAATCTTCATCCACGTTCACACATCAAATCGTATAGTGCTTTAACCCGTCAGTTGCTTCTGCAACGGGCAAAACCTAGTATATATAGTATTGTTCACTTTGGGAAAGCTCTTTTTCCGCGCACTTTTCTGTCGACGCAAAAACGACCAGTACGCCCTTTGCGTTTCACCCACCTCAAGGTTCACTTTCGGTCGAAGCAAATTCAGACATGGAAGCTGGGAGTTTTTTTTTTTCGACAAAAAAAATATATACAGGGATTTATTCTCCGATACGAATCGGCGGCGAAAACTAGAAGCTCTACTCGAATCACTCGATTATATTTCCCGCCGACAGACGGCGTTTGAAAAAAAAAAATGACGAAAAAACCCGCTAATTTCACAAAGGAAAATGCTATATAGGACTATTGACATAGGTCAGGATCTCAGATGTCAAATTTTTAGCCTAACAAAACGGAACTCTCGGCGGTTTCGGTCGTTGTTTTTCGGAAAACGACATTACCGCCGAAAAAACCGATTCCGGGCTAGATGTTTTTTGAAAATACGATAGCCGGATAGATTCCGCAACTTTTAACACCAATAAAACATATGATTCTCATATAAAATACGTCAGGAGAAGCTGACAAAACTCGAAATTTTCCGAAAAAAAATCATCAAAATACGCGCTCACAGATTCCATCGGAAGTTTAAATATTTGCTGGCCAGTTCAAATTAACACGTTTTTCATTCGGGGTAGGTACCTACTTATTTCGGTAGTATTGCAAATATGATGAAAAAAGCTAAGATTGCCGGAATCTAAGGAAATGCGCAGGTACCTACCTGAATGGGTACCTACACAACGAATTAGGTTTTAATGCAATAAATACTAAGGTAAGGTTGTTTCGATGATACAGAATAATTGAACGTTTTTTAAGTTAATTTTCACGTTCTGTGATGGTTCTACTCAAATTCTATTGTTTTATCATTACAGACCAGTTACATCACAAAACTGAAATAATTACAGAACTCGAACGGAACTTTATAGAACTGAAAATTTACTAGAAAAATTTAAAGAATTGTTAATTTTTTTTATTAATTATTTTTTTTATTTTTAAGTGTGTTCTATTTGAACATTACGCGTGTTCTAGGTAGGTAGTTACTTGCGGGGACTTTTTTCATTTAAAAATCAAAACATGATATTGAATGAATTTATTTGTAGTGAAAATTATTTTATGCTCAACAGCATAATGGCGTCGTTTTGGTGAAATATTACAACAAAGTACCTACTTAGTACTTACACTTGCAAAATGAAATACAATACAACTACAATAGTGAGCTCCGGCATAATGAAATTTTGTACTGCTAAACCGTGCAACCGATTGTTATTGTTAATGGACTATTTGTGCGTAAATAAATTAATTATATACAGCGGGTACCCGGCATGCGTTGCGAGGCCACTTTAACTTCGGGGTCAACTAAACCGTAATGGTTCCCTACCAAGTCCCGGGAAACAACATTATAAAATTATGCACTTTATAAAATTACATACAACGGGTACCCGGCATGCGTTGCAAGGCCGCTTTAACCTCGGGGTCAATAAAACTGTAATGTTTCCATCCGAAGTCCTAGGAAACTACATTATAATGCAAGCGCCTGCACTATGTAACATTATATACTACGGGTACCCGGCATGCGTTCCAAGGCCACTTTAACCTCAGGGTCAACTAAACTCTAATGGTTCCATCCCAAGTCCCCGGAAACTACATTATAATGCAAGCGCCTGCACTATATAACATTATATACAACGGGTACCCGGCATGCGTTGCAAGGTCACTGTAATATAGGGGTCAACTTTACTGTAATGGTTTCATCCCGATTCCCGGGAAATAAAATTTTAATGCAAGCGCCTGCAATTTATAACATAATATACAACGGGTACACGGCATGCGTTGCAAGGTCACTGTAACCTCGGGGTCAACTTAACTATAATGGTTCCATCCCAATTCCCGGGAAATAACATTTTAAAGCAAGCGCCTGCACTATATAACATTATATACAACGGGTACCCGGTATGCGTTGCAAGGTCACTGTAACCTGGGGGTCAACTTTACTGTAATGGTTTCATCCCGATTCCCGGGAAATAAAATTTTAATGCAAGCGCCTGCAATTTATAACATAATATACAACGGTTACTCGGCATGCGTTGCAAGGTCACTGTAACCTCGGGGTCAACTTAACTGTAATGGTTCCATTCCAATTCCTGGGAAATTACATTTTAATGCAAGCGCTGCACTACATAACATTATATACAACGGGTACCCGGCATGCGTTGCAAGGTCACTGTAACCTCAGGTTTCTTCATATATTTAATTTAACACACACTCTTCCTCGCTTCATCCACGTTCACACGTCAAATCGCATAGTGTTTAAACCCGTCAGTTGCTTCTGCAACGGGCAAAACCTAGTATATATAGTATTGTTTGGTTTTGGGGTAGGTCAGGGAAAGGTCACGAAAAAGCTCACTTTTGATTTGAGGGGAAAAGCGACCACTTTGCCCCTCGGGTGGGTGAAACAACAAGGGTCACTTTGGCTTGCTGCAGTTTGGTAAAATAAAATTTGGCAAGCCAAATTGACCTCTAAGTTAATTCAATTTCAAAGGCCCCACGGTTCACTCTCCTTCGAAGCTATCTATCTCTTTTCAAATGCCCGCAAAAGTTGAGAAAGATATAGCGAAAATCTCCCATACAAAACCGATTTCTGCTAGGAATTTACGGCGATCTGAAAAAAAAACGTAGAAAAAATGACATTTTAAAGGCCCTTTGCGGGGTGGTAAAATACAACGAAAAAAAACATTTTCGGAGAGATGTTTTTTAATAATCATAAATTATACAAGATTTAGAAACTTTTAAAATAAAAACATGTGTAGCTTCCCATTTAAAATGTTTCACAATGTCGCGTCAAACTTTGCAATTTTATTTGACATTTGCGAAAAATTCAATAACATCCATAATGCACATGGTTTTCAGCCTGTAAAATCGGTAGATATTTGATATATTTATTTAATTTTTTCAAAACTTGCAATACTGAACATGGAATGATATACAAAACCACCGCAAGTTTTCAGCGAGGCCCTGACAGCGTTTGCTGACGTAATTTGTATGTAAAATGTTCTAAAACGGGCGCAGGTGTTCGATTTTCAGTCTTTGCTTGAGGTGGTTACGACAAAATTTGAAATGTCAGTTTATTTTACCGAAACGGACCTCTCAGCGGTTTTGGTTAGGGAATACGGAATTAAAGCCCAAAAAACGATCCCAGCTTTGATATTTAAAAAAAATATAATAGAGTAGAGGCATACGCAATTTTTGATAACAATATTGTATACGCGTCTCTAATAAAATATGTCAGTAGAAGCTGACAAACATCACACATTTCCTGAAAAATTCATGTCGAAAATGCGTTCTCAAATTATGCGAGAGTATTGAATTACTGGCCATATGAAAAAATGCAATTTATAACGGGGCAGGTACCTACCATTCCATCGAAAGAAAAGTAACAAAATACGTTATGTTCCTAGACGCGTAGGTACCTAGAGCAATATTATTTTTCTCGGGCTTTACCAGGTAGGTACCTACCGGCTTAGGAACAGAATTCTTTCATTTAAATATTTAATGATATGAAATTAAATTAATCACTCAAGATTCAAGATGATCACTTTTTGAATCTATGTAGGTACCTTCCTGCACATAACTACTCGGGAATCATCTGATGATTTTGCTTATGTATTTTTTTTGTAAATGTATAACGAAATTGCTTGAAGTTGAACGGGATAATTATTATGAAAAATATTAAATTAACATTACGCTTTTTTTTTGTATTTTGCATTTTAATGATAATCATTGAACGTGAGATTGGTACCGCTGCCCCGGGAACCATTCATTGGTTTCTATATACAATAGTGAGCTCTAGCATCCCAAATCCCGGGAAACTACATTTTAATGAATGCGCTTTGCAAATATTATAACATTATATACAACGGGTACCCGGCATGCGTTGCAAGGTCACTGCAACCTCAGAGTTAACTCAGGATGAAAATATGCAGTGTAAACTTTTTTTTTACATTAGCTCCACACAGGAGGCTCCAAGGAAAACAATTTCCCTAGGGGCCTATGTCATCTTTGAGGATGCTGTGCGGAGGGTTTTTTAAGGGAAAGGAAGGATAAGAAAATATGGGAAGGAAAAAGGTATGAGGGGTGGGTAGGAATCTGGGGGTCAGTGTGGCCAGGAGTAACGGACGTATGAATCTATTCCTCACACTGCGGTTCAAGGCGAAGGGTTGGGAGAATCTGGCTATCCGCCACTAAGACCTAGACAAATACATACAGTTTCAGAATACAATAGTGAGCTTGGCATCACGAAATTACGCGAGAAAAGGCCCGTTCTGAATCCTAGGGGCCTGTGTCATCTTTGAGGATGTTGTGGGGTGGGTTTTTTAATGGAAAGGAAGGAGAAGAAGATATGGGAAGGAAAAAGGTATGACGGGTGTTTAGGAATCTGGGGGAGAGTGTTGGCAGGAGTGACGGACGTATGAATCTATTCCTCACACTGCGGTGCAATGGGAAGGGTTGGGAGAATCTGGCTGGAGAGGTCAAAAGCCTTCCAATTATTATGGAAACAGAAATAATTATTGAACTCGAATAGAATTTGAACAGAACTTTCACAAAACGTTAAGATTTACTTTAAAAATGGAAGTTTTTTTTAGACAACACAGCTTAAATTATATTCTACAAAGAATCTACGTAGGTACCTACCTACACATAACAACACGGATTCATCTGATGATTTTGCTTATGTATTTTTTTTGTAAATGTATAACGAAATTGCTCGAAGTTAAACGGGATAATTATAATGAAAAATATTAAATAAAAAAAAAGCTTTTTTTGTATTTTGCATTTTAATGATAATCATTGAACGTGAGATTGGTACCGCTGCCCCGGGTACCATTCATTCATTGGTTTCTATATACAATAGTGAGCTCTAGAATCCCAAGTCCTGGGAAACTACATTATAATGCAAGCGCCTACCCTAAATTAAAACATTATATACAACGGGCACCCGGCATGCGTTGCAAGGCACTGTAACCTCCGGGTCCACTTAACTTAACTGTAATGGTTCCATCCCAATTCCTGGGAAATTACGTTTTATTGCAAGCGCCAGCACTACAGTACATTATATACAACGGGTACCCGGAATGCGTTGCAAGATCACTGTCACCTCGGGGTAAACTTAACTGTAATGGTTCCATTCCAAGTTCCGTGAAACTACATAATAATGCAAGCACCTTTCAAACGCCTGCACTATATTATAACATTATATACAACGGGTACCCGGCATGCGTTGCAAGATAAATCTAACCTCGGGGTCAACTTAACTGTAATGGTTCCATTCCAAGTTCCGCGAAACTACATTATAATGCAAGCGCGTTGCAAACGCCTGCACTATATTATAACATTATATACAACGGGTACCCGGCATGCGTTGCAAGATCACTGTAACCTCGGGGATGGTTCAATTCCAAGTTCCGGGAAACTACATTATGATGCAAGCGCCTTGCAAATGCCTTTACTATATTATAACATTATGTACGACGGGTACCCGGCATGCGTTGCAAGATCACTGTAACCTCGGGGATGGTTCCATTTCACGTTCAGGGAAACTACTATTATAACATTATATACAACGGGCACCCGGCATGCGTTGCAAGGTCACTGTAACCTCAGGTTTCTTCATATATTTAATTTAACACACACTCCTCCTCGCTTCATCCACGTTCACACGTCAAATCGCATAGTGTTTTAACCCGTTAGTTGCTTCTGCAACGGGCAAAACCTAGTTTATAGTAATGTTTATTTATTTATACTGGGTTTTTACAGGTTGTTCACACACATGTGAGAACAACCCAGTTATAAAAACTCAGTTAATTATACAAATAAGGGGTCGTCCATTAATCACGTGATGTTTTTTTAGCAACTTTTTAACCCCCCCCCCCTGGTGATATGTGGTGAGGTTTTAGACTAACCCCTCCCCCAAATCACGTGTATTTTTTTAGTATAAAGTATTTTGAAATTTTCAGAATATTATCACGATATCTCATTTTACCCCCCCCCCCCGTCGTGATATTTCGTGATTTTTTCCGAACCCCCCCCCCCCCTTTGGAGCCTCACGTGATTAATGGACGACCCCCTAAGAAAAAGTAAATATTTACATACAATAAATTAGCCAAATAATACAGTGATTAATTTTGGAACAGTTAAACTAAAAATTAGATAAAATAAAACAAAAAACAGTTAGAAATAGAAAATTATTATAATGCAGAATTTAATCAAATAACAATTAAAGAGAGGCAAGATAAGAGATATATACATAATAAATTAGCACATATCTTTCAGCAATCGCAGAGCATTTTTTTTTTTAATACATATAAATTATTATCGATAAAATATCTACTTCAGCACACTCTATCTTATTATACAATCGACACATTTGGGTCAGAGGGCTAAAATAGGCGATATTGTTTTTAAATGTATTCAGGTGAAACATAATATTATGGCGTCTTAAGAGGAAATACTAGCGGCGCTTTTCTATACAAACGTATTCCCCGTTTATCTCTCTGGATTTTGACCCTAGAGCAAAATTTTTTTTTACATAATATAGATATTGACCACTAGCGTGTCGGTACGTTTTGTTTTTTTTGATAATTTACTTCTCATAGAAGTTACGACCTTCCAAAAATGAATAAAATTGCCTAATTTAAACGCCGTCAAAAAACGTTCAGTATACAAACTAAACAAAGTATTTTGAAAAAAAGCAAAACGTACCGACATAGAATATTTTCTTTTAATACAGTTAGTGAAAAAAAATTTTAAATCCGTCCAGTTTTGGAGAAGAAAAATGGGGAATACAAAACATCGATTTCGAAGATTTTATTTAGGTATTTTCGGCCCGACGTGCAGGTGTCCCTTTCGCTCATTTCTCCTGAGGGGGGCCGGGGAACGTGGGTTTTGACAAATACATACATATAATGCGAAGTAGTGATGTAAAGAATTTTATCGGTAGACTAGTGTTGTCCTTGCCCGAGTAATCGATATTTTTTATTCGTTTTTTTCTGTTTAGTGACTCATCGCGGTATACCAATACTGACCGAGCTTTCATACTAAAATTGTACAAAATTAAATTTTTTTATGTCAAGTACTATAATAAATTTTCAATTTGGGAGGCGTTTTAGGTACCATCGCCCCGGGAACCATTTATTGGATAACCAACACCCCCGCCACTTGGTCACCGCAAGTGGTCCTCTATGTTTGGTGACAGAGCCTGGGTTCCCGGGTTCACGGATGAGGTCTGCATGGGTTTTGGTGGCGGATAATTTTGTCCACTTACTGCGTGGCGGGCCGGATTGGGAGAAACTGGAAGAGGAAGATCTTTTGATCTCTACAGCTGGACTCTCCACCATCATTTCATACTTTTACCTACCTTTTCCCTACCCAAAACTTCCTTTCCTTCCTTATCCTAAAAATACCCTCCACACAGCTTCTCCAATGATGTCCAACAACTTCTCCAACAAAGTCCCTGAGCGATTATTTTTCTTCGGTGCCTCCAATGTGAGGTTTATGTTTTAAAAAAAAATCTGTTTCAAATTTTTAGTTGAGAGTCGCTTACATTGCCTTCAGTGATTAATTGAAATTTTTTGTTTGTAAACACTTTATTGTACAAAAATTTTTACCACTATACAATGAATTTTAAACAATTTATGATTTAGATCTTTCTCTCGCCGGTAAATTTCTTGATATGCGACCGTCAATTGTTTCTGGTAAAAGGCATTGGTGGTAGAAGTTTTTCTAACAGTGGTTCAATTTTTTGCCAGATTGAATTGTGCCTTTCAATTTTTTCATACGGCAAACCTTTAGGACTCCACACGACAAAATAACAGTATTTACGACGAGTAATGTGTAACTGGCCTTGTACTTGGTAGAAGTAATTGTGATTCCGTTTTAATGTTAAAGCATTGTCTTCAATTTTACAGTAATCAATTTTTTTTGTTCAAATCCTTCTTCTGGTGACATATTTGCTATACTATATGGGCATTTCACTTCAATTATAGAATCCTTGCCAAAAAGGCCATCCGGACTTGCCGCTAAAAAGTTTTTGTTTTCATCGATAAATAGTCCACAGGCGAATACCTCTAATTTTGTTTCTTTTGTAAATTGCTCAATTGCTTGGTTTTCATTTTCTTTCCCATAATTTGTGGCCATATTTCCTTTAAATGGCGAGTACAGTAGCGAGTTTAATACTCTCGCAACTGAAGTTTTTGGCCGTAGCTTACATATTTTTGTCCAAAGTTAGAAGCTGTAAGCCGCTTACGCCTTTCAATTGTCCACAACTTATTATTGCTTTGGCCCACCGTATTCCTTTCGAGTTCATCCTTATTCGATGGAGATAATTCTTTGAAAAATTCCTCTTTATCGTTTCAAATAATTCAGCTGGCATATCTGGATCTAATTCCAATTGACCATAATTTTCATCAGGCCCTGTAACTTTTTTTCTCTTTTCTGTCGTGTTTTCGTAATACCTTAGTTTTATTTTTCGATACCTCTGTATTGTCTCCTTCGAACGTCGTTTTCTTTCAATAAAATGCTTCGTGTAGTTGCCAGGACTGTGGCCTTGGATTTTTTTTGTATTCGTGAATGGGTTGTCATTTCACTATTCCACGAAGTTACTGCTCAAGAAGCTCAACTGCTGAAGTTATCCCATTTTTGTAAAATTTGCTCTTTTTCCGCCTATAAATTTGGCTATAACGTTGTTGAATTGCTCCACAGTGTTATTTGTCACGTTAATAATAAGACTTTCTGCATTTGCTATTAGAGACGACAATAATTGTTGAATATCAGTCCTGTTCCACAATCTTGAAGATCGCTTACTAAATTTGGATCATTAGTATACTTCTCCGACTTGCAATAGTATGACGAACATTTTGTATGATCACCAAAAACATGGTTTGCGGCATTTTTTTGTCCATTTTCAGATTTTTTACTTTATCACTTTGTGCCGTGTTTTCTTGCTCTTTTCTGTAATTTACTGCTCAAACTATAGCTTTTCTCATACGTAAAACGTTTGCTTCAACCTTTTTCCTTATGTGAACTGGTACAAAGCCTTTAGCGTTGTTGGTTTTTTTTCCAAGTGCTTTTATTTTATTGCAAAAATTGCGAAGTAAGTGATTTTTGCACTTTTTTTTGTACTATGAAGTTGGGCCTGAAGCCTTGGGTTGAAGTTTCGCTAATATTGTCTTCATGTAATTAAATATTACAATTTAAGGTTTTATAAAGTTGAAAATAAAAATAAAAAGTTTTGAAGTTTAAAAAAATTATATATTTGTTTCCTTTATTTCAAACTGACTGTAATAAATATTTAAAAAAAATGTGTAGGTAAATCTATCTATAGGTAAAAGACCATCATTTTTTATTGAATTTTGAACGAACTAACACATCCTTTTTTGTATTTACTGCTTAAAGAAACTCAAAAATACAGGAGTACAAATCAAACCTCAGCAAGCGATATATCTAACATTTTAAACATTATTATTTACAAACATGTCAACTCACACGTATGATACACACAACACAATAAATCCATTTAGATTTAATTGTCTAATAAAATATGCAAGTGCTTTTATCTTTTTCGTTATCGTAATTTTAATTAGAAAAAAACTTAAGGTGGGCTATTTTTAAACCTTTTTTATTATTAATAAAATAAAAACAAAATTATATGTTTATTTCGAATTATAAAATTTGAAAGCGTATTTCATCATCTTTCAAAAACAGTTTTTAGTTTTCGGATGCGTTCACAAATATTAAAGTTATTTGGAATTTATTGGAAAGCGGAAATATTTTGACTTTTCGAAAAACAGGCCCGAGGCCTGAGAGGTTAATACTAATTTTCAATAATAACTAATGTGTCGTAGAGAATAATCATATGTATGTATATAATAATTCGATGTAGTTGGTTTGACTGCATATTTATAAACGCAAATACAGTGAAAACTTTAAAACTACTAACCTACATAGAGTTCTAGTAAAATAATTCGTAATATGTCGGTAATAAGCGTGAACAGAAGACATTGTTACAATACCTATCGACGATATTTATAAATGACCGACAATAGCAGACCTCGTGCGTTTAAAAATAATGGGCCCTTTTTCTGTCTATGGAGAGCGGTACACCGCAAGGCCGAGTCAAAAACTTCATTAGCGACGAAATAAGTCGAAACATGCTTTATCTAAACAGAATATTGGATTATGGAATGAGCTACAAGCTACAAGCACGCGTGGAGGCGAAAGACGGTAGGCAAGAGACGCAGAGGGGGCGAGAGGGTGTACAAGCCAAACACTCACGTGGTCTCACCAACACATCGATAGCTAGTTCTTTTTTGAGCGCGGTGCGATAGCGAGAATTTTTGAAAATACCTACCGTCGAGATTTCTCACCGGCGACATTACCTCAATGGGAATTGGGAACATTTATATCAATGTTGCTGAGACACGATGAAGTATCAAGATGGCCGTGAATTATTTTATGTGAGCAACTGTATAACCAAACGTTTTCGGTCGGAAGTACTTTTGCTTTCGGGAGTAAATATAAATGTACTTATTTGATTGAAATATTATTGTAAATGGCAATCATAAGAAATTTTATAATAATATTATGGTGTCAAGGTGTTCACTGACGAAACGGGAGATAATAATAAGATACAGTTATACAGGGTGTCCGGGGGTAAAGTGCATTAACTTCGGGAGGTGATTCTACATGATGGTAGGAGTAAAAAAGATTAACAACTTTTTCCGAAATTCCAACATTTTTTCCCATACAATCTTTTTACATCAAAACTACGCCTAAAAGTTGGAATTTCTAAAAATGTTATTCATCTTTTTTACTTATACTATCATGTAGAATCACCTCCCGAAGTTAATGCACTTAATCCCCGGACATCCTGTATTTGTAGGTTTATTTATATTTTAGGTGTAGTTATAGTTTGTGTGTAATAGACATTTCTATTTTCTTTTTCGTTATTTGTTTTTGGGGTGTTATGCCGTGTTGCGCTACCTCCTTCTTTAGCCAACGTTTCGGACATCGTTGCAGTGTCCATCATCAGGGCAGATCCGGTAGATGTGTGATCGGATCTGCCGGATCTGCCCTGATGGTGGACACTGCAACGATGTCCGAAACGTTGGCTAAAGAAGGAGGTAGCGCAACACGGCATAACACCCCAAAAACAAATAACGAAAATGCTTTTGGCCGTGAAAATCTTAAAACTTATCATTTCTATTTTCGTTTGCGTTTTCCTAGCTAGCTTCAATCAATATGGCAGTAACCATCCAGGAATTACATTATTTACAAATTTTATATTTTGTGAACTTTTTATGGAGTGGAAATTTCGATTGTTCTAGTATAAAAAAATATAATTCATCATAAAATTTTGCGAAAGCGAATGGAGTGTAACCATAGATTATTAAGAGTCATATTATAAAATCGTAATGACCTGCTAAGCTCACGTAAAAGATAAGAAAACCTGTACAATTGGTGATAAGAACTAAAAGATCTCAACAATTTCCGGTCGCTCGTTTGATTGTTGACTTTTTTTTTTACATTAGCTGGAGGAAAATAATGCCTCCCAGGGCCCATGTCATTTTTGGGGTGGAAGTGTGGAGGGTCTTTTTTGGATAATGAAGAAGTTCCGGGAAGGAAAAGGGTATAAAGGGTGGGTAGAAATCTAGAAAACAGGGTCAGTGTCTCTATAAGTAACGGACTTATGAATCCAACCCTCTCACCTGCGTTGCAAGACGATGTTCCGAGAGAGTCCTACTGGAGATTAAAATGTCACTCTCAACCAGTCTTTCCTGATCCAGCCTGCCACGCAGTTGGTGGCAAGACGCAGGCGCAGCCAAGTCGCTAAACGTAGCGAGAACCACTTGGTGTGACCTATGGCGGAGGTGTTGATTATTATCCAATAATGGTTACACCCGCCTCCCAAATGAAATGTTGCCAATGGGAATATATAGCGACCGATATGTTGAAATAGGCCAAGCCACGAAATTATGCGAGTATGTAGCGTGGTCTGACACACGTGTTAGACGCGCTTGATAGTAAATATTATTTCCCGACATTGATTTTAAAAATAAACGGTGCGTTGTCTATTTTACCCCCTCTTGTAATAAAAACAATTAAAAAAATTACCGACTTCAAAAGAAGCATTAAGATATGGATTATTATGGACATGGGAAGGAAGAATGTAGATACAATTTTGCAACCTAACAAAGATTAATGCTTTCATTGTGCTTTCTCGTAGATCAGTGGTTCTTAACCTTGTTGGAGGTACTGACCCCCACCAGTTTCATATGCGCAATCACCGAACCCTTCCTTATTGTAAACGAATCATATGAGTCGGGGGTGTGTCTTGACTTCCGCCGAACCCGCGAGACTGACTCGCCGAACCCATGGTTAAGACTGGGCGCAAATGCACGTTTTCCGTATTCGATTTCCGAATGCGAAATTTCGAATTGGAATTCCGTGAGACTAGCGCAAACGTTCGTTTTTCTTCATTCGGAATGTATACACGTCAGTACAGATAGTGATAGCGTGGCGAACGCACGACGATGGAGGACGACGATTTATTAACAATTGCATTTCTGTTAATAATGAAGATGAAAAAAATAATGAAATGATGAAAGATAATGAATTAATAATGAAAGTTTCTGCCTCACATATTATCGTGTTGCGATTCTATGCGTAACAGATACAAAGAATACGTCCGATGCACGCGGTGCGGGTGCGATACTGAATAGAAATTTCCGAGCGTGTCCGCCGGCACAAACAAAATGTACGCAAGCGCTGCGTTCCGCATGGCGTCATTAGGTTTTTTGCACTAGGTTTCTCCGAACGCGCCGAGTTGCATTCGAAACGTACGTACGGAATTTTTTCCGTTCGGAAAAAAAGCGAACGTGTGCGTCAGTTAATCCGAAGTAAACGTGCTTTTGCGCCCAGCCTAAGAACCACTATTCTTTATAACTTTATAATTTTCCTTTTGTAATATTTTAACATAATTCAAACACATAAAATGTACAAAGTGACCTTAGAACGAGGTACCCCAGTAAGGACACATTCTTTTCTAAAAAAACAGTAAAAAAAAAAACTAATCGACAAACGCGCATTCAACCGAAATTAGTACTTTTATATTTAAACGTCGTGCCTACTTGGTTTTTGTTGTTATCGCCCTTCAGCGCACAACGTTTACCTTGATGACCTCGTCTCTTGACTCTCCACTGATAAAAATAATAATATTGCTATGAATGACGTTTTAGTTTACATTTTCCCTATCGATGAAAATGTTACTGGCGCAGTACTGAAAAATAAAGTTGAAAAACAAAAATTATATCACCATTTATCACGCCAGAAGCGTATGCAAAGAGTGAAGTCTAAAATGTTTTCTATTTTGTAATATGAAATTTATTAAAAATTTATAATAAATAAGTTTTTAGTAGAAGTCGGAAATCGAAAAAATAACAGAGGACCGCCCCCAGGTACGTACATATTGGAACTTGATAATTATAATAATTAAAAGGTTTTTGATTTGATTTCAATTTGATTAATAAATTTCGCTAAATGTAAATCGCATGGTTCCATGTTTCCACACAGGCACAGTTCAAGAGTATTTCACGAATCGTTAATTTAATAAACAGGTTTCTGAATAGATTTTCTTTACGGCCTATGCCCCCTTTACGATTCTTAAGTCTTCGTCACCCGGCAGCCGATGACTAAATGACCAAAT